>CM032479.1:10059303-10668616 GCA_019059595.1 Marasmia exigua | reverse complement strand
ATATGGCGAGCCGCAGCATGACGTCTCGCATGATTATTTAATGTAACAAGCTACTCATAAAATATGAAGTGTAAGCTGTTTAATCTAACGCCAAAGAGAATATTCCTGTAATATTTCCCGGGCATCGTGTCGTGTCGCGACTTGCCCGACTCGGGAACTCTTGGGATTTGTGTAATCCCCTTCCAATCTGCGACGGCTTCGGTGTGCTTACATTAGCTGATGACGTCACTTGTGCTGTATATTGAATAACGCATTGACGCGAGTGCTGCTTCGCACGTCGCCTTGTTGTTATATGTACACGAGAAAATGCAGAATGAAATTCGCAACTTCGAAATTTTAATAATAAATTAAAATTAACGTGGTTTTTTACTCTATAGCGAGCAAACGACCACGAAGCACGAGACCGTACGAAGTGGGAGAATCGAAGTAGGAAAGCGGACCCTGGGCTCCAAAACGACAGCTTGCGAGGCAACCGGGCCAAAGCGCTAAGATGATGATGATGAGCGAGCCAAGGAGAAGATGGCATAAAAGATGGTAAAGGTGGTCACATCATGGCCATTATTTCCCATCAGTCTGAATGTAAAACTGTGGCGTCGCTCTTTAGGTCTTTGTCAGCCAAATTTCGATAATTTAACACTAAGTCTTTATTATTGTAGCCATGTAACAGAAGATTGGTCCGTGTGGAACTTAAAGTGATGATTCGCCACATTCAAATTTTGGATTAACGAAAAAATGTGGAGTTCAAATGATGGCAGTGTCTCAAGACGAAAGTCTTCAATGCGTGTGTGTTGCCAGTGATGACATACGGAACCGAAACGTGGCCGCTTACAATGTGCCGATTAAGGAGACTCAAAGCCGCCCAGAGAACAATGGAAAGGGCTATGCTCGGAGTCTCCTTGCGTGATCGTATCAGAAATGATGACATCCGCAGGAGAACTAAGGTCACAAACATAGCCCAAAGGATTGCATGCCTCAATTGGCAATGGGCAGGGCACATAGCGAGGAGAACAGACGGCCGTTTAGGCGGAAAGGTCCTCGAATGGAGGCCACGTACAGGAAGTCGCAGCCGGGGCAGGCCCCCCACAAGGTGGACCGACGATCTGGTGAAGGTTGCGGAAATCCATTGGATGTGGGCGGCACAGGACCGATCTGTGTGGAGAACATTGGGGGAGGCCTATGTCCAGCAGGGGACGTATATTGGCTGAAATGATGATGATGATGATGAAATGATGGGAATAACTGACCATCTGTGGCCACCTTAAGTGATCAGCACGGCCTTTGAACATTTGCAACACCTCAGGCATCACATAAGCATTGCCGTCTTTAAAGAAAGGTATAAGCTCCTTTCCTGAAGGTCACCAGGTAGTATTTGTTTGGATACACCATCATTGACAGCAGTTTTGTATAAGAACAGAAGCCCAATTCTCGTGACGTGATATTTTGTCATCATACGATATAATATTACTAAAACATTTTTGGTTTCGGATTTCATGTGACATCATGTTTTTTCATATCGAAAATCCCAAAAATTGAGCAGCAGATCTTAAGTTCTCATTGAAGTGTTCCAACGACACATGTCTTTAAAAATTGTTTGGGATTGATAATAATTGAAATCTGAAATTTTCCTACCCCGGGCTCCGAAGCGACAGCTTTGGGTGCAACTAGGGATTACACGTTTAGATAAAGACTTAAAATTTGAGCGATGGTAGCTCAGTGGTTCTGAACGCGCCTTCTATAAGGGGGGTCGTGGTTCAAATCCGAGCATGCACCTTTGGATTTTTCAAATCTATTATATTTTATTTTTCAAATAAAACATTCAGCCTGATTCACAAAATAGTCACCTTTATAGATAACTATCTGCCAATTGAAATGTTTTCGCATATTAAATACTGAATGCTTGTTCTTACTTAAACACCACTATAATTAGGTACTAGAATACACTTGAGATCAGTATTAGTTTACGTTTGCATGCCCATCAAACCAGTAACCAGTGAGTATTTCTACCATAAGCTCGGCATAAACCTGCACGTTTCGGATATTTTCTGAAACGTGTAACCACAATCAGTCAGACTCCCATAATCCTGAATTATGGTCCACGCGTACTCTGGGCTCCAGAGCGACAGGTTTGGACGCAACCGGGAATTTAAAAAATAATTCTAACAACATCTCATAGGTTGACCTGATTCCGTACTAAGTAGCTTAAGCATTTGTGTTACAGATATCAGACAACAGAGGAATACAAATATATACTTAAATACATATATTACACCCGATACTGAACAAACACAAGTGTTCATCGCACGAATGTTTGTCCAGGGTGGGGATCGAACCCACGACCTTTGGCGTAAGAGGCAGGGTCACTACCAATTGCGCTATCCGGTCAGTCAATTACACGCTAAGATGAGAAGAATTAGGTGTTAAAATCTGACATTTAGTCATGATTGTTTAACTTGCCTTTGACCGTGAGAGAGCCACGCTTCAGCATGAATGGGTCGGCTCAACCGGAGTGATACCACGACCTCACAGAAAACCAGCGTGAAGCAGCACTGTGCTCTTTCGCTGCGTGAGTGAGGGGAAAGGAAGTTTAAAGGTTGGCACTTGTGACTCCACTGGTGTCGCAGGTGTCCATGGGCGGCGGCAATCGCTTACCATCAGGTGATCCATCTGCTCGTCTGCCACCTATGACATAAAAAAAAACTTCTTTATAGTGTGAGGATCTTGATTTCGTCAGTATATGTAAGTTTGACGAGCGTGCGGGTCTGTGTGTGGATGTGCGTGTGCGTGTGCGTGTGCGTTTTTGATTTTATTTTTTAGTTTGAAAGATGAATAAGGTGGGAGTGTTCTTAGCTAGGTTGGGTAAAAATCGATCCAAGATGGCCGCCGTCACAAAGATATGGATAGTATGTTTTAACACAACTCCCACAATATGGATATCATATAAAAGGGCTTGAGTATACATTTATTGTGACAAATTTCAAATCCAGGATGGCCGCCGTCGAGAGTTTTTTAAATTTTCAATTTTAGTTCTATTTCAGTCGTCCATAAAGCAATCCATTCATTATGCTTTTTTCAATATTAAAGTTTTGATGTTCAAAAGCGCTATTCATCTGTTTTCCTAAAAATATTGAAATCCTACACATAAATAGCGAACAGTATTACTGTACGTTTTGAATAATGTTATCCAAGGTTAACTGCCTCGGTGGCCTAGTGGTTAGTCGATCGCACTATTAAATCGACGGTTGCGCAAGAGGTCCTGGGTTCGAACTCCAGGTCGGGACAAAAATTTGTACCTAAGATTTCGGTAATAAAAACTTAGTGTCGGCCCGGAGTCTGGAAGTTGGCGGTCTTGTACCCCTGTGCCTCGGAAAGCACGTTAAGCCGTTGGTCCTGCGCTAATCCCTCTCCGGTCGTGTCACGCTAGTAAGGGAATAGAGAGTCACTTGTGTTTGCGTACACACCTGAGCACTATAATTTATCCTGCGTACGTGGCTGATCATTTTGGTTGGCCGCTGTAGCCGTAATCGGTTGGAGGATATTATCCAAGGTCATGTAAAAAGTCGAGAGTTCGTTACATTTTGAAATCAACGTTAATTATAACGAGGAGAATTCAATTTCGTAAACGAATTCAAGCGAGACAGTACTCTTGGGGAATTATTCAGAATATTACGAATCATAATAAACAGCAAAATCGTATACTCAAAACAAATTCACATTTGAGGGGCCTTTCTTGATATAGAAATTTAAAATTCATCGCTTTCGTATAATAAATCTCACTTATATATACTTTTATATGGTATAATTGACTGGCCAAATGGCGGATTTGTTTGTGAGGCTACTTTTTTTTTATTGTGACACAGTAAAATTGGCTCTCCTCAGCTTGATGTTAGGCAAGAGAAGCTACTAGAGAGAGACTACTGCCTCATACGCTTAAATTCCTATTAAAAAAACATTGGTATGATGGTCATCAGTCTTCAATTTTGATTAATGTCTATGTGTATTGTTTATATTTAAGTACCTACTTAAATACAAATAAAGTATACAGCTGGTTATCCCACGTCTTCGATGGTTTTTCAAAAGAAAAGCAATAAAAAATCCATAGTATCCACCATCAGTTCGTTGCGAATTGGACATGCCTGCACTCCGGTCTTCATAAATAAGATACGCGTAAAAGACTCGTCACTTTGCGAATGTGGCCTAGAGGATGGAACACCGGAACACCTTTTTTTCAACTGTCGGGAATACCCAACTTCGTTGTATGACATCCTACCTTTGAAAATTCCTTGCCCCATCAACTTCCCTTTTCTCCTTTCCCTTTCCTTCTCACGTTACATTGTAGGTATATCAAACTGTATAATATTAGATTATAGTAACAATTTCTATGAATCTCCCAATTAACAAAGTTTGTGTTGTCTAAATGTGTATGTCAGTGTACGTTTTGTTTGTTTTAGATGGTGTTTAATAATAACCCAAACTCAATTAATTGAAGAGAACCAGCATATTACTCAACCAATTTTCTAAGGAACATGTCTGTTTAATCACTTGACATGTGCAGAGTTGTCTCGTAAGAGCAACAGCAAGCCATAAAAAAATTCTAATAATATAACATGAGGGGTAGTTGCCATACTCACCACGCTTGGCAGACGGATTGGCGAGGGTTTTGATATAAATGCAGAGTTTTCCTTCTCTGGGTGCTGATGATCATGCCAGCAGCTTTACCTCAGTCGCCTTTTACGACACCTCGGTAAGAGTGAGGTGGCCTATTCTACTCTGCCGGGGACCACACGGCATAAGTTGTTTAATAAAGATAAATTAATTGGTCTACGTGGTGAGTATGGCAACTACCCTTCATGTGATTGAGGGAGGCCCGTGCCCCAGCAGTGGGGACTTGCGATGACGATGATGAGAGACAATGATTCTGAACGTATAATTGTGGTCCAGTTGGTCTGGTTCTTCTGTCTAAGGGTTACGGAGGTCAGACGGCAGACACTACATTGTAATTACCAGACTTCCCGGATCCTAAATCATGGACCAAGCGTAACCCAGGCTTCGAAGCGACAGCTTTGGACGCAACTGGAAATTAGACTACGAGGAGTTTTTTTCGATTTTCGCGTTGATTTATAACTACAATTAATTAAAACTAACAATTCATCTAGTGGCGAATTAATATCTGAAATGTGAGGCTGTCTGAAGATTCACAGCCCGGCCCCAGCAGACGAAGCCGTATACCGCCAGTCCGCTTGTAACCACGGCTGCTGCAACGTAGCCGAAATGTTAAGCAAAATATGTGAGTACATAATGTTGTATCTCATAATAAATTTCGTGTTAATCCCCGTCTTAATTAATTATAGAAGAGGAGATATCTAAGTTAATCTTATTATGGCTTTCGCAGTGTCAGGAGTCAAAAACTTATACACGCTGAAAAAATATTATCTGCAAAGGTTCCTACACATCCCAACCACCTGTATATATTACAGCTTCCTGTTTCAGCTGTAACCCCGAAGGTAACACGTACACGAGCCACGCATTAATCGTACCTACACGCATATCGGTCATTTGGCTGACGAGGTTCAGTTCAACAAATAGCAGTAAGATTACTGCTATTTGTTGTCTGCTAATAGAAAATTGATTTAAACTTAGACAAGATTTAAAGTTTAAATTATCTTACATCACTATTACCTTTTCTTTACTGTAATAAATTTAATCAAACGTTCGGTAAACCATATTCTTCATGTGGTGAACCGGACCTAGTTCAAGACCAGGAGCCTAATTCTCGGGCTCGTAACATATATCATCATACGACATATTTCATTTCTAAAACATAGTTTTTTGTATGGTTTTCAGGTGATATCCGCCATGTTTTTTCATATCGAAAATCTAAAGAGAATTGGGCTCCAGGTGAACAGAGAAAAGTGAAGCTACCTATTTAATTTCGTGTCATATAGATGCGCAGTATCATGGAAGAAACAAATATCTTATTAAAAAATAACCAGTGACCTGTCTTCACTTCGTTTCGAAGCATTAGTTCCGCTTTATACCAATAGATGGTGCCAGATGTCGATTACATCGCGCAAGCGTTCGGTGTTTTTGGATTACCTATAAGTGTTGCCGCTGTCTGTAGGATTTACCTCTTTATAAATAGAATAGATAATTTTGTAAATAATAAGCTACAAGTTTACTCTGTCAAATATTGAATATGTGTACCTACTTAACTTAAAGCTCAGAATAGATTTGTAAATTTTGATGTGTGGCTGTTCATACCGCTGACCTAACCAACGAATTTTATAATTAAAGAAGTTGCCTACATACTTCATAACTTTTATGTTCTCGTATTTCTTCAAATAACAAAACAAAACATGAACCGTATTTCTTTGAGCACATGGTTTATTTTTCTTCAAAAACGTATTACAACCAAAATCGTGTGTACACACGAGAGGAATGAAATCGAAATTAAATTCGAGGTAACTTGTAGCGGAAATAATGAGTGCTGAGCTAACTGAACCAACTAATACCTATAGTTATGTATGAGACGGGCAATTGTAGCATAAATAGCATTCTACTACGTAAGGTTTGTGTTGATAAGTTACGAGTATGATATGTTAATTAGCTTGGAATAAGGCTACACGAAGGGTCATGGACATTAATTACGTCACACCTCAGATCCAGACAGATATGGAGCGAGGAGCGATTTGTACCGAAACTATGTGTCTTCGCTACTTATCTCAGTTGTGACAGCAGAAAAACAAGAATATTATTACTTGAACGCGCTAGTCTCTAGAGAACCAACGTACTCGCACTAGTACATAAAATTCGAAAAACTCATCGACTTTGCACCTACATACAAGTGTAGGTACTCACACCACGGTCGGCTATGGTGTTCTCATAAAGTAAAACAATTTATTAAAGCTGTAACTTATTTTTCATTTCTTTTCTTTTGCTTGCAAATATAATATTATTGTGAGCAGGTGTTGATGTGTTGATAAAAGGGATCTCAGAGTTCGTAAATAATAGTTCGAAGACACGGTTTGGTAGCACAATATTATTTGGATTATCACAAATTCAGAATTACATGAAAACTTGAAAACAATGATGAAATAACAATAAGAAACACGGAGAGTTAAGGTGACGGGTAGGGCACACTGGCGACGCCAATCGATTTTAATTTTTAGCTACTAAACCGGATCTATTTTAAACAATTTCGGTGTTACAACCTCTCGGCAAACACTTATACTATTTATTAAATAACCATGCATAAATGCAGGGTCCATTTTTGTACGCGAAAAATTTATTCACGCCAAAAGTAGCCGCCTTTCGCGTTCGCGTAGGCCCCAACATTATTACATGGTTTTAAATAAATCTCGGGCGCAGGACCAAAGGCTTAACGTGCTTTCTGACGCACGAGGGTACAAAACCGCCAATTTCTAGACTCAGGGCTGACACTGAGAATTTCTTACCGAAAACTTAGGTACAAATTTTTGTCTCGACCCGGTGATCGAACCCGGGACCCCAAGCGCAGTCGTCGCTTCGAAGTGCGACGCACTGCTCTAACAAGGCATAAATATAATATTACAGAAACATTAAACATATAAGATTTTATTTCTAGAAATAAGTTTGTTTTCTTCTAACTTCTAAGCATAGTTTAGTATGGTAAGAGAATATTATCTGAACATTTTGACATTTGGTTGAAAGATTTGCACGAACCGAGACGTTTTAGACATAAAGGTGACGGATAGGGTACACCAGCGACACCAATTGATTTAAATTGTTAGCAATTAAACCGGATACCATTTTAACAATTTTGAAAACTCCAGTCTCTTGGAAAGCACTTATGCTCTTCATTTAATACTTAGGTAAGATTAAATTTATGGTCTGTTTTTCTACTCAAATTTGAACTGCCGCAAAAAAAGGCCACTTATGGCAAATTTCGAGTGCAAAAGCAGATACAAAAGTAGTGCACAATTAATCAATAAATATTATACAAATTATTGTTTAGAGACTAGAACTAACAGAGGCAGCCAATTCGCTAATAATGATTTAACATTTTTATTTAAGGTGACGGGAAGGGCACACCTGCGACGCCAATCGATTTTAAATCTTAGCTACTAAACCGGATCTATTTTAAACAATTTCGAGGTTACAACCTCTCGGCAAACACTTATACTATTTATTAAATAACCATACAAAAATCCGGTTTAGTAGCTAAGAATTGCGTCGCTAGTGTGCCCTACTCGTCACCTTAATTATTGATCTAATATTATACAAAAACTGCCTCGGTGGCGTAGTTATTAGTGGCTCACTTTGAAGCGACGGCTGCGCAAAAGGTCCCGGGTTCGATCACCGGTCGGGCCCAAAAATGAGTACCTAAGTTTTCGGTAAGAAATTCTTAGTGGTAGCCCGGAGTCTGGAAGTTGGCGGTCTCGGAAAGCACATTAAGGTGACGGGTAGGGCACACTAGCGACGCCAATCGATTTTAATTTTTAACTACTAAATTGGATCAATTTTAAACAATATCGGGGTTACAACCTCTACGCAAACGCTTATACTATTTATTAAATAACCATGCACCAATGTCGGATCCAACGCGTCCGCAAAAATTTATTCACTTAATTTTTTCAAAAAAATGTCATCGCTTTCGATTTGCTTAATATACTTGGGTGTCCTGTTATTTACTTTTATGGACATATGTTAGGTTCCAGAGCTAACCATTTGCAACTTAGTAAAATGTGAAGCTAGTTTATTTCTCCTTCGTAATGTGCGCGCCTGTGGAAGTAAACCATCACGCTGTATGTACGAAAATCTACGCTTCCGCACCAGTTTGCAAATTTCAAAATTGTAGGTAGAGGCTAGGGTAACTATCTTTTAATTTATACAACTACAACTGTCTACAACTGTCGGTGTCCGGTATGTTGGCTAGTATACGGATGCATCTATTTTGCGGGGTGAAAAGCTTATTAGCCTCAGTGCTATTCCCCCATAATACTACTCTGAAGCTTAGCCAAGCGTTAGCATAAGCATATTAGGCGATGTTAGGTCGGTTACCTATATTATTCGGTCGGTCGGAATAGGGAGTGCACTCTGTGTTTGCGCACACACTTGAGCATATATCCTGCTTACGTGGCTGGTCGTTGAGATTGGCCGCCGTAGCTGTAATCTGTTAATCAAAATGAAATAGGTATAGTGAGAAGGATCTCAGTCACCTACAAAGGCCGGACTGGCGAACAAGTGGCTGAGAATAGATCGGAATGGCGAATTCTCGTGTCGGAGGCCAAGATCCACTTCGAGTCCCTGAATCAGGGTAGTAAGTATCAAATATATATAAGGTAGGTGTGTCTACATTAATCTTTAGGAGTGGACATTAAAGTGACAAAGACTTGTTTGGTATGCAGCTTATACGATTATACCCGTACCATCCTCTATTTGATTTAATCTAAGCGTACCATACGCTTATATGCATAGAACCTATAATTTAAGATGAAGTATGTGCCCTAAAGCATGTTTGGTGAATATTGGCTGACTTTCGAATCGCTCAGCAGTCTGTGACGCTAATGACTTAAGGTAGCTGTCTGGGTCCTTTGATGCGATCGCTCGCAGCTTTGCTCGCGTGGAATTCGGTTTGCTACAAAGTAGGTTATGTCACTCTCCATCCCTTCGACAATGTCCACTTGATGTCAGTTTGTCGCTCCGTCTTAAAATGAAAGACGGACCAACAAACGGAAAGCCATAAACTATCCCATTTATAACAATTAGGATGGACGACGAAACATGGACGCTGACTGTATCCTTAATACGGCTGATCCACAAGTTAAAAGTCGCTCAGCGGGCTATGGAACGAGCAATGCTCGGCGTCTCTCTCCGAGATCGAATCCGAAATGAGGTGATCCGGCAGAGAACCAAAGTTATCGACATTGCTCACCGGATTAGCAAGCTTAAGTGGCAGTGGGCTGGCCATATTAGCCGCAGAACCGACAACCGATGGGGTAAACGAGTTCTGGAGTGGAGACCGCGTCTTGGCAAACGTAATGTAGGGCGCCCTCTGGCTAGGTGGGAGGACGATCTGCGCAGGATGGCTGGCAAGAGCTGGATGCGAGAAGCCATGGATAGATCACAGTGGCGAACAATTGGAGAGGCCTACGTCCAGCAATGGACTGCGATAGGCTGATGATGATGATGATGTATCCTTAATACACAAACTGAAGGTTCAAAGAGCCATAGAGCGCATAATGCTCAGAATATCTTTACTCGACAAGGTTCATTAGAAATTCGGAGAAGAACTAGAGTAGTGCATGTTTTTTTTTTATATATGAGAGGTGGCAGACGAGCAGACGGATCACCTGATGGTAAGCAATTCCGCCGCCCATGGACACCCGCAACACCAGTGTAGTCACAAGTGCGCTGCTAACCATTTCCCCTTCCCCCCCATTGAGCCTCCGGTAACCTCACTCACACGGCGAAACACAGCGCAGGCGTTGCTTCACGCCGGTCTTCTGTGAGGCAATGGTATCACCCCGGTCGAGCCGGCCCATTCATGCCTACGCGTGGCTCTCCCATGTTTAAATGTGCGTGTTAGTGCATGTAGGCTATCGCGCCGCTAAATTAAAGTAGGCATGGGCCGTCCACATATGTCGCCGATACGACGAAAGATGAGGTACATGTGTTTAAGCCTGGACATTTGTTTAGGACAAGCGTAGGCCGACCATCAGCCAGATGGGCAGATGATCTAATAAGTCACGCAGGCATCCTATGGACCAGAACAACTTATCACCACACCGAGTGGTGGTGCTTCGGAGAGGCATATTATGCCCAACAGTGGGCGATAGAATGCTGATGAAGAGAAGGTATGGACGATGAATTTAAGAATTCACAAACATGTTCTATTATATCGATATAAAAATCGGCACTATTTCTTTGTGTTTTCTCCTTGGAGGACTCCACAAACAAATAAAATATTTGGGATAAAAGATTAGGATAACAAACATGTAGAATGCACGATAGTAGCTGCGGTAGTTAAAAAACTGTCTGTGGTTTCGTGAGACATAATATTATAAATATACAGCTATTTTAAAAACATCATCAACGTCCTAGATAATGATTTAATGTACCAAAATGCACCTAAATAAGTATCTAGGAGGTTGTTAATGTTTCCAAAATCATCTGGGGCCACGGCAGTGCCCCCGCCAAGTCGAGCAAAAAAAGCGGCACGGGCCGTACCATTCTTTTCTAGAGGCATTTGAAGCTATTTTCGACCCCCCTATAATTGCGTTGTGGATAAAACAAGAAGCCTGAATTTCCAGTAACTAATCAGGGATTGTATAAACACAGTATATTTAAAATTTCAGTAAATTTGAACCAGTAGTTTAAGAATGACAACTTGTTAAAGTTTCTGAATTTTGTCACTCACTCACTGACTGACTGACTCACCAATCATCATAATTAAGTCCAAGACACTTGTAGCAGACATAGAAGCTTCAAATTTAGAATACAAATATAATTTAGTGTCTTAATCATGGGAAAACTGTTTTTTTTTTTTTGTAATTTCGGTCCACTTTTCTAAATACACCAACTACATGAATAACTTTGTAATCTCATATAAATGTATAGGATTACAAAGTTACGATTGCAGTTGAAGGTGAAGGTACCGGAAACAAAAAAGTAAGTGGACTACAAAAAGAAATGATATCCCATTAAAAACAAAACTTGTCAAAAAATCCAAGTCTCGCACTCGGTTGTCTCGCACTCGTGAAAAGTTGTGAGATCTATGTTACCAAGTCGGTTATTAACTTGGCAATCGGATATTGAATATTTGACTCGACCATTGCATGAAAACATAACCGATTGCCAAGTTAATAACCTACTTGGTAACAGATCTCACAACTTTTCACGGCAGAACAACTGAGTGCGAAACTTGGATTTTTTGACAAGTTTTGTTTTTTATGGAATACCTTTGTCCTCGCTTGCCCGCTAGCTTCCCATTTAGGTAATATAAAAAACCTACCCTAAATATATATTCTCTAAGTAACATAATAATTTAGTACCCTACTTCTATTATATTCGGCGTTTTAAGCATAATTACTACGCCTTTCAAGTAAAACGCCGACGCTTGTTTTAAATGCTCAAAGCTTCATTTCGTCATTAGCAATGACGTATAAACTTTTACTACGTAGTTATATGCTTTTCGAGTACAAGGCTTGCATTTTTTGTAGCGAACTCAACGCAAACAGTACAGTACATTGTCCCTAATGAAATGTTGCACACTAATTAATTTCGGTCGGAAACAAAATTGACCTATGTCAGAAGTGTACCGTGTGAGACGGCCTTAATGACAAGAAGTTGCCAGGCGAATTTGAACTGTAGTAACTCTAGGATAGAGGTAAAAATTCATTGGAGACATTTTAGAGAAACTTATTTTATGCTAGGGCTGTGTTAACAATAGTATAAGTAAGAGTGCAATAGGGTCGGCACGTCCGCTTTACCAGACATGAAATTAGCAGTTTGAGACGATTTTATTTATAGGACGTATGACGTTGAATAATGGTTTTATTCTGCAAAGAGTAATAAAACTTTACTTTGAATACAGTCAGCGACGACACGTGAAGTCTATTGGGGTTCGCACTTATCTAGTGCAGTATAAGGATCAATTTCGCCGTAAGTGTCGTAAATTATTTTGATTTGCGGATGACTGTTTGCAGTAAATTAGTTTTTGTGTTCATGAATGGCAAAATTTAAGGTCTTTTTGCGTCACACCAATAGTGAAATCCCATCAAGTCATTACGATTTATACGTACTCAACATTTTATGAGTAAAGTACCTAGGTATATTACTTAATGCACCTAGCATTATTCAAAAACGATTTTAGCAATCACAACCAATGTCAATATAATTTAACACGTAACACAAAATTTCATATTTAGGTTTCTGTAATGCCTATTTTTTTATGTTGTGTTTTTGTGCAATAAAGTATATCTATCCATTTATCTTTTTTTATGTGATATGTGGCAGAAGAGCAGACGGATCAGCTGATGGTAAGCGATTGCCACCGCCCATAGACACCCGCGACACCAATGGAGTCACAAGTGCGCTGCCAACCTTTAAACCCTCCTTTCCCCCGGATTGGGCTTCCGGTACCCTCACTCACGCAGCACAGTGATGCTTCGCGACGGTTTCTGTGAGCCAGCACATTCATGCCGAAGCGTGGCTCTCCCGTTTATAACATTTCAGATCTATCACAGAAACATTTATACAGACAGACTTGTGTCTGTCTGACCAATTGAATGAGTTTACCACTTGAATGTTTGTCCATGGTTTGGATCAAACCGCGACTTAGTACTAGTAATAGTATTTTACTACTAAAAGTCAGGCCAAGCTTTTAGGTCTTAGTTACCTAAAAGCTATGACTTTTAAGTAGGTCCTTCTTGTAGTTTAGGGGGCGGATTTATCATTGGAATATATATAAGGATTTAAAACTGTTTTCTATTTTATTAGCAAACGGCCCGCATATACTTTACATAGGTAGTATATAACACCGTTACCGTGGGAGATCCACGCTTCGGCATGAATGGGCTGGCTCGACCGGAGTGATACCATAGAAAACCGGCGTGAAGCAGCACTGTGCTGTTTCGCTGCGTGAGTGAGGGTACCGGAGCGCACTTGTGACTCTACTGGTCCACGGGTGTATGGGCGGCGGCAATCGCTTACCATCAGGTGATCCGTCTGTTCGTTTGCCACCATAAAAAAAACACCACAGATTAAATATTACAGCTTGACAAAACAAAAGCTCGTATTTGCAAGAACGGTATCCTACGTGTAATTCTATATAGATAGATACATTACTAATTTTTCTCACCCACTCACGAAAACAGCTAATTACTGAGAAATACTTCCATTAAGTGACTCAGCAGGTATGGTCAACCTGTGACCTTTCAACAGCTTTTACATCCACTAAAAGTAGATTTTGAAAAAGCTCCCTTGTGTTGATAGTGGTAAGAGTGAATAGCAGATACTAGTTCGGAAGTGAAGATGCACAGTACACATTTTGGGCGGTATATTAGTTTTATTATGCTTATGTAGATAAGTAGCAAGTATCTACCAAATTTCCAATCATTTTGTGCAAAAACAATAGCGACGTATCTGTTGCAGTTAAAACCTATTTTTCGTTAGAACTCGTTTTCCCTAGTTGAAATTAGTTATTACTTAATGCCTTCGTTAAAACTAGGAATAATCAGTTAATAAAAATAAAATTTACCACTGACATATTTGATTTTCAAATAAAACTAGATTACACATCTTGTAGCTATAGTTTAAACTAGGGCTAGAAAAACTGATTGAAAATAATCTAATACATCAAAAAAACGCAACCATAAAATTTAAAAAAGAAACATTGTTAAAGAACATTCATTAACACACAATGAAATCTAATCAGTCAAACTTAAATTTAATAGGATCAAGTTTTTTTTTTCGGTCAATAGGCTAACGTTTGACCACAATCGCACCTGATGGAAAGCGACGATAAGAACTACTTGTAAATTGCAAGACAAACTGTCGTGGCATTTTGAAAATCAGAACAAGGCATGATGAACTCTAAACCCCGAGGTTTACTGTTGCGACCGATCGCAACAGTTTTAACAGAATCGCTTCGGGAAAACGCGTTTTGTCTTTCAAAAACTAGATTTAACTGCTATTTGATTCAGACATTAGTCAATTCTAGTATTAACAAAGGCATTAAGTAAAAACTAGTTCTAACTAGGAACTAGGAACGCGTTTTATTTACTAACTAGGTTTAACTGTAACATATCCATGCTTCATATTTTTATTTGTTTCTCTTAAATTCAAATTTAGATTCTAAAAACAAATGAGATCTGTGAAGCTAGCTAAATGAAAATAATTTAGAAGTTAAATTAAAATACATTTTTAAAACATCTAAATAAATAAATAAAATAAATAAATAAATATTTCACAACATCACATACATTGATCTGACTCCGCGATAGGTAGCTCAAGCACCTGTGTTACTGATATCAGAATCAACAGTGGGATTACAAATATATACATATAATACTTTTCTATTGTAAATACATACTTATAATACATAGCAAACACCAACCAATACAAAGAAACATGTTCATGCACACAAATGTTTGTACTGTGCGGGGATCGAACCCGCGACCCTTGTATCAGAGGCAGCGTTCACTACCACTGTTCCAATCGGGTCGTCAAAGTTAGCTAAGTAGGTATATTTGATGTTTTAGATACCCAAGAATAATATTCTCGAGGGCATTATACAAATGAAAACGAACATATCTCCCTAAGGAATGTTCCTTATAATCTAGGGGTCTAATCATCGCTAAAAAATTCGCCTTCCCATACAAATTGGATCTATCGGCTGATCATTTAAATATGGAAAGGTTTTTTTTTTAAATATGTTCCTTGGGGAAATTATTTGTTTAATTTTATTAATATAATGGTTGACTGGGAATTAAGTTCGCATATTGTATCATTTTGTGCAATAAAGTTTAAAATAAATAAATAAATAAATGCCCTTGAGGCGGCGGTTACCATTTATCATCAGATGGACCGCATGCTTTTTGCCTATTTTAGCAATAAAAAAATAATGCTTAGGTTCAATAAACTGTTTTCAAAGATAATACCTAATTACTTTCAAAATCAGTCACCCACTTTTTCATTCTTTATAATGCTTGTTTCCTCATTTTTCTTTTGTGTTCGTTTATGATTCATGACTTTTGTTAATAATGTCAAATACCTAAATCGAAGCGCTTCGTTTCCGAGTTTTAAGCGCTTGAGTAACTGCTCCTTTCGTCTACTGTGTATCAGATCCGTACCAAATTCATGGGAGCCCTGATTTATATCGCAGAAAGACAGATTGCGGTAGCAGCCTTTTTGCGGTATCGTAGGTAAGTGATAAGAGCTAAGTTGCTCCTTTGCTATAAATTACCGCCATTCGAGGGAACAAATTGAATCTTTCGCAACACGTGAAAATACTGTAGGAATAAAGCCCTTCGGCTGAATGAATTAATAAATTAAGTAGTGAGTAGAAACCTAAAGAACATGTTATCTGCCTCTGTATTTCAGTTTAATTGAAAATGTCGTGGATTTCTAAGTTGCATATTTTTATGAGCGTTTTGGATACGAATTTTTATAACATTTCAATAAATGATATCAAACGAAAACTAGCCGTAACATCCAGATAATAAAAAACGGCAAATGCGTTCAAATCATTGCAGTCGGCCAGACGAACTTAAAACACCATGCTTTGATATTAAGGAATGCTTGCACAGGCTTGGATGAAAATAATGTAAACTGCACAATGAATGTTGGAAAAAACAAAAGACAATCTTGTATGAAAATTACTTATTAAATTGTATTTACCTACGTGTGATTAGCAAAAACGCTAGGGGAATAAACTGGTAGTACAATGATAAATAATAAATAAATAAATATTTCACAACATCACATACATTGATCTGACTCCGAGATAGGTAGCACAAGCACCTGTGTTACGAATATCAGAATCAACAGTGGGATTACAAATATATACATATAATACTGTTCTTTTGTAAATACATATTTATAATACATAGATAACGCCCAGACCAATACAAACAGATATGTTCTTGCACACAAATGTTTGTACTGTGCGGGGATCGAACCCGCAACCCTTGCACCAGAGGCAGCGTTTACTACCACTGTTCCAAACGGGTCGTCAGATAAATTAATACAATACTTGCGTATTTGTGAAAGGAATAGCAAAATTTTTGATTGTGACTTGAGTATGCCTTTTCCTCATACAACAATCAAAAATCCCCGGCACCTGGTCTTCTCGTACCAATATTTTTTGATCCACTTTGTCTCTTAGAGGGACCCCGGTCTTCCAAACACTCTTGGTAATTATTTTAAATACAGTACCTACGATCGTATTGCAGAATAATAGGAAATAATATATCAGAAAGTTCATTCAGGATACACGACATTTTGAAACTCTGCCAACATTGTTAACTTCTATCAACTGATACGTTCCAAACAACATTGCAGTTTGGAAGTATTCAAACTATACTAGATATAACTAAATAGGTTATTCAATTAAAGTGATATCTTTTCTAAAGGATGCACTTTGAGTTCTCGTTATTCAAACAGTCTTGTAAGAAATAACCTGAGAAAAAACTTTAAGTAGAATACCTAAAGAGTAGAAACGAACCTTTGTAGCTATGGAGCTACAAACTACACTACAGACAGAATTACCTTCTTTTTTATTATGACTTTACCCGAAGATAATTCGCCAATGTCAAGTAACTTAGTGAGAATAAGTAGGTAGCCAACAGTCGAAGTCAGTAAAGTCACAGTCGCAGTAAAACGCCGGTCGGTTTTATCGACCTACCGATTAAGCGGATATCACTTTAAAAGCAATCGCGGGTTTTAAGACTCTATTAGGTCCAAGCAAGTTGTCACGAAACAACGCACTAGACGTACAATAGCAAAGTTAAAAACGATACAATTCAACGATTGTTATTTTTAGGATCACTTTGCGGCACTTCACTGCACAAAAAAACACCAAATTTGTACACTAAATACCACTAGACCCTAATTTAAAACTTTTGAATTGCATCAGCCCACGCGGCTGGATTTAGCCCTTCCCGCATAATCTTTCCATTTTTTCTTAAAGATTAGATTTTAGAACTAGATTTGTTTCCATGTCATAGTAATTATCAGAGTAATTATCATAGTAATTGTCATAGATTAACAGAACAGTCAAAAATTTATTATTTTATTTTCATTGCTTACCAATCTGTCCTGGTTAGGTCTGGCCCTTCCCACATAAAAAATGTTGCAGTACCTGTAACAATGAAATCACCTTTGGTGAAAATCAATATTGAAGAACTATTGTAGAAACGGACCTAGGTAGGATTAGGCATAAGTAGTATCTGGGGAGGTTCGTGATATTTGTTTTTATGTCATAGGTGGCAGACGGATCACCTTATGGTAAACGATTGCCGCCGCCCATGGACACCCGCGACACCAGTGGAGTCAAAAGTGCGCTGCCAACCCTTAAACCCCTTCCTTTTTTTACTGTAGATAGGTAAGCGTTTGACCATATTTCACCTGATGGTAAGTGATAATATGGTCTAAGATGTTGCACGATTACCTAGAAGATACCTATTCACTCGCGCTTTGAAAACCCCCAAATTGTATCCTCTAGGGAACCCCTGCTCAGGCAACTAGTATGAATAAGGAAACAAGATTCAAACCTCTTTGTGCGGACTTTTGGTATTTCTACCATGTACCGCTGTCGATTGAGGGTCTGCCTGGTGGAGTAGTGGAAGAACGGAGATGTTCCAATTGCATCAATCCCTTTCCCCCGGATTAGGCCTCCGGAACCCTCACTCACGCAGCGAAATACAGCACAGTGATGCTTCAGACCGGTTTTCTGTGAGGCCGTGGTATCACTCCGGTAAAACAGGCCCATTCATGCCAAAGCGTAACTCTCTCACGGTAAACATCTAACCCTATCGGGTAATGCCAGATTTTACGACGCCTCCTTTAAGAATCACCTTAAGGTCGTAAGGCGCAAAGTCCTTTTTAAAGCCAAAAACCGGCCAAGTGCGAGTCGGACTCGCGCACCGAGGGTTCTGTACAAACCTGCAAGGTTTACAAAGTTCGTTCATTACGACAATCGAGTCATAACTATGGTATTTTTATTGCAAAATTAAATTCATAACATTACAATGGGGAAAGATGGAGGAGCATAAATTTAAGACAAAGATCTCTTTATCGTTTAAGTAATCCTTTATTTTATATTAACACATATCATTTATCTATATTATAACTGAAACACTTATACTAGCCTTGCAGCAGACTTGCGAAAGTTCTTTTATTAAAGTTATTTATTTACTAAGTTTTTTAGTCACTTGCTGTAACTACAATTATGTTTACAATTACAATTTTTTTGGTGGTATAACTACTTAAAATTTTAAGCTTTTCGGGATTTTTCTGTTACCTGTGCTGTAAGCTATTGCTTCTTACCAAATTTCGAGATTCTATGTCAACGGGAAGTGGTCTGGGTTTTAATTCCCTTGCGTGTAGTTGCGAGTTTCAAAATATGCGGTATCAATGGTTGTACTTTTGCGTTTTTGCGTTGACTTAGATTTTTTTTTTTCACGGGTTAAAGGCAATTAGATCTAAGTATTTGATATGAATTTCAACTTGATAGCTCTACGCGTTCATTCACCCGCCGTAAGAACAGCTTCCACGAGCCTGTCATTATATATGTCCACGTCTGAGCAGCTCTCTAGGCAATCGAAGCGATTTTCCAGCTCGAGTTGAAAGCTCTCGGGGTCTTGAATCTGGATGGCTACAGGGCGGAGCGTAGATTTCATCAGTCGATACCTTTCGGATGTAACGTGTAGATTCAAAGTGCCTCTTACCATTCGGTGATCACTTCCAGTGTTCACTGAATTGATCACTGAGACATCATTGAATATCCGGGTCTTGGTAGACATGATGAAGTCAATCTCATTTTTTGTAACGCCATCCGGACTTTCCCAGGTCCACTTACGATGCAGCCGTTTTTTAAAGAAGGAGTTCATCATGTAGAGTCCCTCCCTCTCCATATACTCGGCTAGCATTTGACCTCGGTGGTTCCGGATTCCAGATCCGAATTGCCCCACTTTCGACTCCTCATCGCCCTTTTTGCCTAGCCTTGCGTTGAAAT
Organism: Marasmia exigua; assembly: GCA_019059595.1. Taxonomy (NCBI): domain Eukaryota; kingdom Metazoa; phylum Arthropoda; class Insecta; order Lepidoptera; family Crambidae; genus Marasmia; species Marasmia exigua. The sequence continues at coordinate 10,648,902 of CM032479.1, read as the reverse complement.
CTCCCATGACAACAGTGTAGTGAGTATTGGAAGTATGTATTGCCCGAGAGATATCCTCATACATTTCTTCCACTTCCTCGTCAGGGTGTGTCGAGGTCGGGGCGTAAACCTGTATTACCTTTAGCGAATACCGTTTGGTAATTCTGAATGTAAGGTACGCCACCATATTCGACACACTTCCGATTTGTACAATGCTGTTCACGAGAGACTTGTGGACAATAAACCCAACTCCACCTTTGGACAGATCTTCGCCCTCCCGGAAATAAAGCAGGTTCCCGGATTTAAGGATCATCGTATCCTCGCCCTGTCGTCGGACTTCGGATAATCCTACGATACTCCAGCGAAGCTAGTTCCAGCAGCTTCTCTTCGGTCCGCAGTGTGCGTGTGTTGTACGTTGCCAGGGCCAAGGTCGTTCGACGGTTTGTTTTCACCACCCGGGGATTCTTGGCACCCCTGGTCCCGGCACCTCGCCCGCTTCCGTCATCGCTGGCTCGGCCTCCGGTACCGCCGGGCACTTGGGGCTTTTTATTTGTTTTATTAAACATAGGGGGGGTTTGGGCCTACACCCACCACGCTGGCCCAGTGCGGGTTGGTGGGGAACGCCAGAGCCTCTTCCGTTGTGCAGCAGGGTGCGCCACGTGCAGGTGAGGTTGACTTAGGCCCCGTTAGATGTTGAGCGGGACCCCTTACACCCCCTCCCAGGAAAAAAGGAATAAGTTTATATTTATTTAAAAAATATATATTTTGTAATGTAACTAAAAATTTAAGGTTTCCGGAATTTTTCCTTTATGTGGGCTATAAAACGTTGCTTCATGCCAAACTTCAAGATTCTAGGTCGACTGGAAGTACCCTTTAGGTTTTGATTCCCTTGCGAGTACTTGCGAGTTTCAAAATATGCAGCTTAAATTGCTGTTTCTTTTGATTGCGTTGACATAGAAGTTTGATTTTGTTACAACTTAAAGGTATTATAGACCTGAGTATTTGGTATGAATGTCAATTTAATACCTCTACGCGTTTATGAGGAAATGGGTAGTAAGCTTAAAATTATTAAAAAAATATATATTATATGATGTAACTAAAAATGTATGGTTTTCGTAATTTTTCCTTTATCTATGCTATAAGACGTTGCTTCGTACCAAATTTCAAGATTCTGAGTTCACGGGAAGCACCCTGTAGGTTTTGATTCCCTTGCAAGTGTCGAAAATTTGCGGCATAAACGGCTGTATCTTTTGATTGCGTTGGCTTAGAAGTTTGATTTTCACAGCTTCAAGGGACAGTAGACCTGAGTAATTGATATAAATTTCAGCTTCATACCTCCACGCGTTCCTGAGAAAAAGGGTCTTGACAGACGGTCGGACGGACGGACAGACGGACAACAAAGTGATCCTATAAGGGTACCGTTTTTTCCTTTTGAGGTACGGAACCCTAAAAACGATTGATTGATTGATCTATTGTGTCTGGGCCTTAGAAGGTTAAGATTAAGAATAGGTGCTCTGTTAAAGACATAGTCAGTGTGTCTCCGAGTCATGGTATTCTTCTAGGGTTGCCCCGAATAACGAGATATGAAACTGCATTGCCCCACTCAGCAGGATGCGCATGCGGTTTAGTACAACTGAATAAAGAAAAATAAAAAAATAAAAAAGACATTTTGAGTTAAAGGATGTCAAAAGTGCTCACCACAAATTGAGCTAAAATTAAAAATATATATATAATGAGCTATTGTCAGCCGAGCAGAAGGATCATGGTTGTTTTAAGCGATTGCCGTTGCCCATGAACCAGTGATAGGCTAGTGGAGGTACAGTCGACTCCAAAAATATATATACACTTTAGGACGTTGTCACAATATATAATATAAGAAAGTAGACCTCTACTTTCTTATAGGTAAGTATTGTGACAAGGTCCTAAAGTGTATACATATTTTTGGAGTCGACTGTACAAGTGCGCTGCAAAACTTTAAAGTCTGTTTGTCACGTATTGTGCAAGAGCTGTATCACGCAGTTTCCTGTTACAAAATTTAACTTAATTTGAATGAAATGTGAAAGACACCTGTTGCCACTTCCGATGAGAGACTAAGTCGAACTTATTCCCTATCAAACAAGCATCTATCACCACGAGTTTTTACTTAATTCATCCATCTTTTTTTTATGCTAGAGGCGACAAACGAGCAAGCGAGTCACCAGATGGAAAGCAATCATCGCCGCCCATTAACATCAGCGAAATCAGAGAGATCGCTAATGCATTGCCGGCCTTTTTAAAAAGGTACGCTCTTCTCTTGAAGGTCCCTAAGTCGTAGCCGTCGGGAAATACTCCCATAAATGATCTTAATCTTAAGAATATTTTTACTGTAAATATGTTTTTTTTGGGTACTAGCTGCAATACAAGCAAATATTCTGGACGCGGTATTTGTTGTAACGAACGTAATAACAACAACATAATTTTTTACTAAGTATTGAAAAGTTTTTCAAAGTAAGGCCAGTTACTTCATTACTTGTTTGTTACAAATATTTCAATTGCAAATCTTCTCTTTTTATAATATTAAGATCTACTATGAACAGGATACCCAACCTACCCACTACTTATTCAGAAGTTAGATCTTTCTTCAACAAAAGGCACTAATTTTTAATTTTCCGCCGGTTCCTACATCCGACTGCAACTTCGTCTCGGTTTTCCTACAACTTTAAAGCACTAAGTATAGTAGCATAGTTACCAGCAGCCAACTCATATTCTTACAGTTACTAAACCGACGGCATAAGGTCGAAAGTTGTTCTCACTTTTTAAGTCCTTCAAGAAGTATAGCCGTAAAACGGAACGTCACTCGGAAGCCGGAAGCCGCAGGATTACCGACAACAGGTGCCTTGGCCTAGAAACTGGGAACCTAACCTGGGGTATTTTTAGAAACGAAGTGAAAGATTTGTTTACTACAGCTGAAGGGTTACATTTTTATAGTCTTCTAAGGAAAAACCACCAACAAAGTAAGTCCAACTTCCAGAAAGAGCTCGATCCACGAATCCAACTTGGCTGGGCAGCGTTCGGGAAACTACGCAGCATATTTTCGGCCTATCTACCGCAGTGTCTCAAGACGAAATTCTTCAAGCGTGTTTGTTGCCAGTGATGACATACGGAACCGAGACATGGCCGCTTACAATGTGCCGATTAAGGAGGCTCAAAGTCACCCAGAGAGCAATGGAGAGGGCTATGCTCAGAGTCTCCTTGCGTGATCGTATCAGAAATGATGAGATCCGCATTAGGACTAAGGTCACAGACATAGCCCAAAGCAGGTCACAGGCATAGCTCAGTTGGCAATAAGCAAGGCAAATAGCGTGGAGAACAGACGGTCGTTGGGGCTGAAAGGTCCTCGAGTTGAGGCCACGTACAGAAAGTCGTAGCCGTGGTAGGCCCCCCACAACCGACGATCTGGTGAAGGTCGCGGGAATCCATTGGATGCGGGCGGCGCAGGACGATCTGTGTGGAGATCATTGGGGGGAGGCCTATGTCTAGCAGTGGACGTCTATTGGCTGAAATGATAATGAAGGAAAACACTTTAGGGTAGCTACCCGCTATGTCCAGCTGCGGACATCTATTGGCTGGAATGATGATAAATGACGAGGTAAAGTCAGTCATCAGATATTGCACGACTCACCACTGCCGAGGTGGCAGTGTGCGAGGGGCATAGCTCGTAGAACTGACCGCTCATGACGTAGAAAGGTTAAAAAAGGTTATGTTATTACGACTATTTTAAGTACAAATAAGATTTTATTTTATTTTGTGCCAAATAAAGTACAAATTCAAGTAGACAAGGTGATAAAGGAATGATATTGACATCGATAGTGCTAAGAACCATGGGTACATTTATTTGAATAGTCAGTAGCGCAGATATCAACAGACGTTGAAGTTTTTCATGGCCTGTAATCACTTTACGAACCGGCGATCCTCTCTCTAGGTGAAAACGTGGAATGTGCACGATCCTTTTCAAAAAAATCTTTTCACACTTTTCTATTCACTTGTACAGAATATTTTCCTGGCTCGGACAACGCTATGCATAAATGAATCATTATTGGAACTCGATTTTCCAGACAGCATGCGGACGTGACCATAGGTATCTTGGTATAAGCTGACCGTGTTAGAGCCACGGTTCGGCATGAATGGGCCTGGCTCGACCGGAGTGATGCCACGGCCTTACAGAAAACCGGCGTAAAGCAGCACTGTGCTGTGTTTTGCTGCGGGAGTGCGGCCCGTTCCGGGAGAAAGGGGGTTTAAAGGTTGGCAGCGCACTTGTTACTGGTGTCGCGGGTGTTCATAGGCGGCGGAAATTGCTTACCTTAAGTTGATCCGTCCACTCGTCTGCCACCTATGACATAAAAAAAGCTTGCGAATCTGCCCAGTCATTCTTACTCGTACTATGGAAAATAATGAAGGTATAAAGAACTTTGGGGTTGCATTCTTGACGTATGAGTATTTATTTGTAGGTACTACGAGTTTCACATGTTATAATAAGTACCTATCAGTCGTTGGTAATATGTACCAAATAATTGAAGGCACAATGTTTATAATTCAGATCTACATTAATATTTTCAAAGATCGACTGATATTTTCGTACAAAAAATAACTAACCACAATGTTTTGTTGTGTTGCTAAACTGGGCCCTTGGGGGTCCTGATCACTGTTTTGCTTTTGTGAATATCTAAGCTCAAATTTCGAGCGAATTTCCGTCGCAATCCAGCATGGGTACTTTTTTAAAAATACTTTCATTTTAATTATAAATAAATATCTGACTCCGAGATAGGTAGCTCAAGCACTTGTGTTACGGATATCAAAACCAACAGCGGAATTACAAATATATAAGTTTAATACTTTTATTTTGTAAATACATACTTGTAATACATAGAAAACATGCACACAAATGTTTGGACTGTGCGGGAATCGAACCAGCAACCCTTGGACCATAAACAGCGTTCACTACCACTGTTCCACTGTTAAAATCCGGGTGATCAAATTTAAAATTATGATTGGTATTTAGTTAGGGACCTATGTGATTCTTTATAGTTTTCCTAAAAGTAGGTGTTTAAACTTTTCCTAAGACAACCATCACTTCTTTCGCTTACCATCAGGCGGAGTGAGGTCATCCTGATTGGCCTTTCTATATAAAAAAAACATTCCACACTGAGTAGGTACGTTAGAGTTGAACCAATTACAGATTTCACTCGTCCTCTTTTGAAATTAATTGTAATTAATTTATATAATTTTAAAGCCAAGCGATGTTACATAAAAGATGCAAAAATTAATTTGCTTTCTGTTCTAAATACTTCAGAAGATTAAAAAATTAATTTGCAGATCTTTAACATAATTTGTTAATGAATTAGCAAATTGCTTACATTATAACCGCTAATTAAAACGTTTGGAAGGATTCATAGAATTAACGGCCACAAATATTGAATTTGTATTAAAATGTTTAAGCGCGGTTCAAACTACATGTAGGTAGTTAATTAGGCAGTGTTCATTAATTACCGTTGAAACATCAAAGTGAGTTTATTTGATAGAACTATTGGTAAGTTGGTACTATGAGTTATTTAATAAAGATAAATTAATTGGTCTGGTTTCCCTGTCTATAGGTTGCATAGGTCAGACGGTCGCTTCATTGTAACGAACATTTTTCTGAATCCTTTTTTTTTGTTATCGCAGGGGGAATGCCGCCGGCTCAAGAGATGAGCCGATTACCTTATGCATACCAGGCCACCGGGGAGTTTATGTGGGACTCTCCTTAAGATGCAAACGTACCACTGGCTTCGAAGCGACAAATGTGGAGGCAACTAGGAATTACACGCTAAGATGAGGATAAGGAGGAAAGATAAATTAATTTAAGTGACAAAGCGACGACACGGATATTGTTTTTGTTTTTCGGTCAATAGGCTAACGCTTGACCACAATCGCACCTGATGGAAAGCGACGATGAGGTCTAGGATGATATGCGTTTGCCTAAAAGATGCCTGTTCACTCTTGCCTTAAAGATGTCCCGATTATAGTGGTCAGGAAAAACAGACCTCGGCAGAGAGTTCCACTCCTCAGCCGTCCGCACTAATAATGTGGAAGGATCGCTTCGTGCGGATAAGGGGTAGTTCTACCACATAAGGATGAAAGCTCTCGCCGCGCCTTGTCATCCAGTGATGGAATGGGCTGGGGGGATCAAATTATGTAGAACCTCCACACACGCCCCGAAATGAATCCGGTAGAAGACCGAGAGGCATGCTACACGTCGACGGTGGTCCAGGCTCTGCAGGCTAGCTTCGGAAAGTGCGTCTTCATAGACTAGCCTTCGCACGTTGCTCTGTTGATTCCAGAGCGACTAACTGATACCGGGCAGATCCGTCCCAGAGGTGACAGCAGTACTCCAAGCAGGAGGGAACCTGAGCTCGACATAAACTTAAGAGCTCAATAGTGGTCAGTCACTGGTACGGAAACTTTTCTGAAAGTAGGAGTCAGATGAAATGGACTCCTTTTCGCCGAAAAAAGGCAGGTAAAGTTTTTAGCAATTATGGAGATTACTTTTACTTGTAGGAAAAAAATATTACATAGTTGGGACGCTAAAATTTGTTAATAATTTTCTTAAAGTGCATGTTGCTCATTTGTCAAAAAAATGTCTCCTATTCGCAACAATCAATCTAAATCCATTGGAGGCGCTAGTATCAGATATCTGTGTCAGTCTGGCCAGACTTTACCTAGGCTAAAGTCATCAGCCCAAAGAGCGACAATGCGTCTTATATAACCACTATTATTACACAAATTTTGTTACAATTGGCAAATTTAGTGCCAAGAGGCATTCTTTACCAGTCAACCTTTGGGTCATGCAAAAAGTGCAGTAGTGCGGAGAAAGGAGAACTTCTATAGTAACGCAAGGAAAAAAACATTTACTGAACATTAGTATAAAATAATAAACATTAGCATTCCCAAGGAGGGTTGGTGTCAGGCAGGCGGCCGACTATAAAAACTTTAAGCCAAAACTTTTTTTGCAGTATGTGTAAACATACTGCGCCGACCCCAGATAACCTGGGAAAAGGGCAGGTGGATGATGAGTATAAAATAATAAACAAACCTAACTATATTATATACATAACTACATATATAATTATATTTTTCAAGACTTACTTTTGTATATGTTTTATTAAAGTTTTGATGACTATTGAAACCACTAAACCGAGTAGGTACCTACGTATTTTTCTCTTGATTTTTTGTCCGATTATGTGACTTACTATTTGAGATTCTTATGCCTACCTATCCTACGTGCGATTAATTACATAATTAAAAGAATCCGGTTTTCTATTATACAACGTACTCGTAAAACTGTAAATCTTATTAAGTAGTTACGTGAAGGTACGCACTTCTTAGGCAGTTAAAATTAATAACTTGAAGTAATTAAATCATTATATCAAAGGAAAAATGAGTCAATTAAGATCTTTTCTTCTTCTTCTTTTTATTTTATTTGTGGCAATCAACTTCTCGACTGAGAATTACTCCTGCCATTATAATGTTTTAGATTTTAGGCATTATTAAGCGGGACAAACGAAGATAATTCGCCAAGGTCAAGTAACTTATTGAGAATAAGTAGGTATTCAACAGTCGAAGTCAGTCAAAGTCACAGTCACTCAATAAAACGCCGGTGTTTTGCGTTTTATCGACCTACGGATTCAGCGGATATCACTCTAAAAGCAATCGCGGGTTTTAAGACTCTATTAGGTCCAAGCAAGTTGTCACGAGACAACGCACTCGACACACAATAGCAGTGTTAAAAACGATACAATCCAACGATTCTTATTATTAGGATCACTTTGCGGCACTTCACTGCACAAATAAACACCAAACTTGCACACTAAAAACCACTAGACACTAATTTAAAACCTTTGAATTGCATCAGCCCACGCGGCTTATTTTAGCCCTACCCGCCGAATCCTAAGATCTTTTCTAATGTAGGTAAATAAGTAAAAGTAAAATTTGTTTATGAAACAAATAAGCGATAATTATTTTACGGAAGAAAAATCTCTGCTCAAAGTTATGAATTTGTCGAAATTTTTCGGATCTCGAAATAGATAAACGAACTTTTCTTCTTTCATTATTAAAATCAAGCAAGATGACTTACTTCATTTCTTGGAAGGCGGACTTCATAAAATATTGTACACAAATTTTACTTTTGATTTGACTGGCCGGATGGCCCATTTGGTAATGAACCTGCCACTTCCGCCAAAGGTAGTGGGTTCGATCCCCACCCTAGATAAACATTCTTCTGAACACTTGTGTTTGTTCAGTCTCTGGGTGTAATATGTGTATTTCAGTATATAATTGTAATTAATCTGTTGTCTGATATCCGTAACATAAGTGCTTATACCATTTAGTACGAAATCAGGTCAATATATGTGATGTGTGAGTGAGGTTACCGGAGGCCCAATGGGGGGAAGGGGAAAAGGTTGACAGCGCACTTGTGACTCCACTGGTGTTTCGGGTGATCATGGGCGGCGGAATTGCTTACCATCAGGTGATCCGTCTGCTCGTCTGCCACCTCTCATATAAAAAAAAGTTGTATGAATTAAAAAAAAAACAATATTTAAGGTGCGCCCATTAGATTAGGAGAGCCCCACCCTTGGTGGGTTTGCTTAAAGGAGTCCGCTCCTCACAATATCGGGTCGGCGGCATTTCACCAGGAACATTAAAAAGGATAGGACTGTCAGTTTTCGGCTTACTTGGTTGCTGGCTGTAAAATGATTACTAGACCTGACAGCTGTAACTAATTAAATGGATGGTTATAATAATAGATAAATACTTGTATAGAGAAACTCATCAGCTGCGCTTTGTAAGTTAACAATGAGAGTCACAAACGATCATTAATTGCAATAATTTGGTTTGAATGCGGCAAGCGTAATTACGTTAATGAATTATCCAATCGCACGAAAACATAATGTAAGACTTTTGTTCCGTTTTGTTACGAAAATTTTGTGCCCTTTATATGATGAAATGCATAATTATGGGTTAGGAAGTCTTGCAACCTCAGCCGTGTGGTCCCCGGCAGAGTAGAATAGGCCACCCTCACTCTTACCGAGGTGTCATTAAAGGCGACTAAGGTAAAGCTGCTGGCATGATCAATTTTCAATATAAAACAAACAAGGCGGATGTCGCATAAAAACCATGCAAAAAAACTCAAGATTTAGGCATAAATCGCACCCTCGGTGGAAAATAAGTATAAGTGATCTTATAACCATCGATATTATCATATTTCAAAAGTATGTTTGAAGACATATGTTGAATGTCTTCCATTAAGGTGACGGGTAGGGTACACTAGCGTCCCCGGCAAAGTAGAATAGGCCACCCTTACTCTTACCGAGGTCTCGTAAAAGGCGACTAAGGTAAAGCTGCTGGAATGATCATCAGCACCCAGAGAAGGAAAACTCTGCATTTATATCAAAACCCTCTCCAACCCGTCTGCCAAGCGTAGTGAGTATGGCAATTACCCCTCATGTGATTGAGGGAGGCCCGTGCCCCAGCAGTGGGGACTTAAATGCGCTGATGATGAAGTCTTGCAAATATATACCACGGTTTCACAGATAACCGGTGTGAAGCAGCGCACGCCGAATGAGTGAGCGTACCAGAGGCTTAATACTGGAGGGAGAAGGGTTTAAAAGGTTGACGCTCACTTGTGACTCCACTGGTATCGCGGGTGACCGTCCATTTGCGGCGACAATCTAACATCAAAACCATCAGATGATCCACGTCGTCAGCCACCCTGATAATTATAAAAAATAAAGTTTTACTATCCCATCACAATTCAGCTACTAGAACAAAGTTATCAAACAAATTCTAAAGCAAACTTATGATATAATTCTCTGCGTCCTGTGAAAAGTGGTACAAGTCGACTTATATCGAATTTGATTTTCTTCTTGCTACTTCATCACAAAAAAATCCTCAATTTTTATGTCTGGTCAGACATGCAAAAATATCCTCCATTTTTCCGTCTGATCAGACAAAATAATAGAGGATTTTTTTGTGACGAAGTAGCAAGAAGAAAATCAAATTCGATATAAGTCGACTTGTACCAATTTTCACAGGACGCACAGAATTTTATAGCCTGAATAGTGAGGCACTGGTGCCTGAAATGCCGTGTGGTCCCCGGCAGAGTAGAATAGACCACCCTCACTCTTACCGAGGTGTCGTAAAAGGCGACTAAGGTAAAGCTGCTGGCATGATCATCAGCACCCAGAGAAGGAAAACTCTGCATTTATATCAAAACCCTCGCCAACCCGTCTGCCAAGCGTGGTGAGTATGGCAATTACCCCTCATGTGATTGAGGGAGGCCCGTGCCCCAGCAGTGGGGACTTAAATGGTCCGATGATGAACGTGCCTGAAATAGGTATAAAAAATAAACCTGTGCTACAGGTTACCAGGCCACACCTTCAAAACCCTAAAATGTAGTTACAGTTTAATTTTAATTAGCTTTTAGAGATAGATAATATTGAAATACATTTTATTCCCGCGAAACACATTATTCATTAATTACTCAATTCTTAAAATTAAAAAAAAATGTAACAATTGCCTTAAAAGTCAAATACATATGGTACATTCAAATGCATCGTAGCAGATCGCAACACACGAGCAGTTAGTGCATTGGCTATGAAACTTAATCGTATGTTCTGTACCCATGCACTGCCCGTGACGGCTATCTAAGGAATGTGGCCCACTAAAATATGTTAGCAGCGAGCGAGACATTTCATATCGTGTCTACCTACGAGTATTATAGGTAATATCTAAGCCTTCGTACCTACAAATTGTCTATACAACGCCCATGCCTAATAAATACGATGAATAAGACTTAGCATTCTAAGTACTGGCTCATAATTCTGCAATATTTTTTTTTTTAATATATTAAATGGGTTTGCACTTGACCTCATTTCACCTGATGGAAAGTGACAATAAGGTCTAAGATGTAGCGTGCTTACCCAGAAGAAGCCTATTCACTCTCGACTTAAAGACACCCAAATTGTAGCTCTCTGGGAATACAGAAGCCGGCAAGTTGTTCCATTCCTTAGCAGTTCGTACCAAGAAAGAGGAAGCGAAACGCTTAGTACGAGCTGGTGGAACTTGCACAGTGTAAGGGTGGATTCCTGAATTTTACGTTGTACCGTACAAATAAAAATCAATTGATAATTTTATCATCAACGGGAATGCCGCCTGCCACAATGAGTTGACTACCATATACTTTTGGCCATTGCATTTAGCCCATCCTCCCTCGAATTGGTTATGGAAGCCAAATGGCCTTGTGAAATGCATATTAGGAGAAAATTCTACCTGGTATTTTAAATAGAATTCGTACAAAATCGTTTAGGTGTCTCACTCAAAATCGAGAGGGCTGGGCTAAAGCCTTGCGTCAAAGCGCTATAAAATCCAGAGAAGATAGCCTAGATTATAAAGCACAAGTGGTCCCATTGCAAATATACTTCTCAAAGTCAGATAGGTATTATAATTAAAACAGCCAGATTTTGTTCGTATTCTTCGTGCTATATCAAATTACAAAACAAAGTACTCTAAGTTAAGTATCAGCCTATATACCTACTGTCCCACTGCAGGGCAAATACCTCCATCATAGAAATCAAATTATCGCTACTATGATGGGATTAGGCTTAATCACCACGCTTGCCAAATGCCAATTGGTAATCAAAAACCCGAGCTATGTTCTAAAAATTCGAAACATACCTTTGCTCGACCCTAAGATCACAGCCCGGTACATAAAGCAATAGACCAATAAATAAGACGCAATAGATGGGCGTTAAGTTGTGTATTTTGTGCAATCAAGTATATCTATCTATTTTTTTACACGCATGTGGAATGAACTATGTTCAGAGCGGTATTCCCGAACTTGTACGATCCTAAAACCTTCAAGAAAATAATAATCCTTTTAAGAAGACACCGCACTTGTAAATTCACTGCTGTTACACTAGATATTAATCGATCGATCGATATCTATTGCGATTGTATAGAAATGTGCAATGTATGTATAGAAGTGTGTCGAAAATGCTGTTTGCTTAAAATAAATATAAAAATAGACATATAATGGTCTGTACATTTAAAAAACATCTCGCCTAGTAGTGCTTCTTGTAAGTGAGTGACATACTTATAATGGCTTCGAGTATAGAACCAGCCTTCGGTTAGCGGTTGTAAGAAATTATTAACTCGACTAGTGTACGTGTAATTGAAATGTTATGCTTGTGTCGCGCAACTGAATCGTAAATCCGATTACGGCGAAAAAGCCGCTTTCCCGTTTTAGTTTTTTTTTTGTCCAATTTCATACCACAGACTCTGGGTCCGTGCCTTTGTTTGCTATTTAAAGAGTTTGTTTGCTTGATTATACTAAGTAGGTAGTTAGATAGATAGATAAACCTACTTTATTGCACAAAATACACAGCTTAAGTACTAGGCATTACAGAAATTTTGTGTACAATTCGGGTCTTATCGCTGAAAGAGATTTCTACCAGACAACCTTCGGGTAAAGGACATCTAATAGTAGAGAAGGGGTAGGTGGTGCAATATTCAATAAGAAAAAAAATAAAAGAGATAAACTGTAAATGTTAAAATATAACTTATAACCCTAAAACATGAATAAAATAATTAATTATAAACTAATAAACAAGTTTTGCTCAAATAAAATAAGATAATAGACTACATACATACACATAATATTATGAGATTGATATCAGAAAAAGACAAAAATAATAATAAATGATAATCAAATGCAGTTATGTATCTCCGCACAAAAATTAAGTAACACAAAAATTACCTTTCTTACATTAATACATTGACTTATCAGTTTTCTTGCTAACTTCATAATACCGCCACGAGTCTAAGCTTAAGCTAATGTGCTTATACAATATTTTTTATGCTACTTAATTAGATTATTTGGTACTAAAATATATCTAGTGTTTCTTAAAAATATGTTTTGTTTCTGCCTCGCCAATTTTCAGAGGGAGGCAATGTTCTGTTAGTAGTACCTAAGTGCTAGGTACCTAATTTAGTGCTAGTTACATTATTTAGTGCTAATTATAATAATTTAGTGCTACTTACATTACGTTTTAGGTGTCCATGGATATGGAAAATATTTGAGAAGTTTCAATTTCGAAAATGCCCAAGCCTCGGTACACTTGAAACCAAATGCCAATTTTTTTCTTGGTTTTACCCTGAATCCTCTAGTTTAGAAGACTACCTTTAAAAAAACTTCGTGGTTGTTGTCATTGGGGAAAACTGGGCATTCTACTTCTTGGCAGTAGCATAAAGGAGGAGGCAAAGCGCTTCATCTAAGCTATAATTGAGTGTTTTTCATCTGCAAATTATAACTACCACACGACCGGTCACATCCCGTTCGCGCTGCACGCTCGGCGCGCGGTCTGCCATCACGGTCTGACAACAAGGCTATCACTGTATTATATGTATAGAAAATTACTACTGCTTTTTTGTATCCTCGTTCTTTTTGTCATCTTTGATTATTTCTCACATTTCTTGTTATCTGTCACATTCAAAATTGATTTCGCCAGTCACTCAAAGTCCAAACTGAAAACCAGCGTGGCAGCGGCGGCAAACCGCTGCAACACATGGTGAGCTTGGACCTTGTTGACCACTTCACTTTGTTCCTTTTCTTCTTCCTTGGTCACTAGTTTATATACGAGGGCGACACTGAAAGTTTTAAGAACTGGCCACTTATAAGACGATGATTAAAAAAGTAAGTTTCAATTTTGAAAATGGAACTCTTTGCCAATATTATTGTCTATGCATTTAAGTCGATTCTCTTTTTTCCGATTTGGCGGCAAATTGAAAATAATCTTTAACAAGTGAGCATGAATTTAACGCGAGAAAATTTCCGTGCAATGATTTTCTATGACTTTCGATGTCAAATAACTCAAAAAGAAAGTTATGATAGACTTCGATTGGCCTTTCACTGTTTACGACTGGTTTAATGAGTTTAAACGGTTTATTCCCGCTTCCCGGATTTTTTTTATCAATTGTTTCACTGTCTACCCGGGGTGGATACCCAGAGGGTGGACAACGGGAATAAACCCTCAAAAGTGGTCGCACTAATCTCACCGATGATTTGCGTGAGGGATGGCCATGTACGGCGGCTACCGAAGATAACATCAGTGTTGTGCGACGTATGATACATGCCGACAAAAGAGTGACATATAAGCAGATTCGGACAAGTGTAGGCATTGGTATGAGTCAAGTACACAAAATCATTCAAGAACATTCAGGGGCCAGGAAGCTTTGTGCTCGGTGGATACCTCATAATTTGACAGAGGCCCAAAAACTACGTCGTGTTGAATGGTGCCGCGAAATGGTTCAAAGATTTAACGGTGGTGACTCAAATGCTGTGTTTGACAGACTAACAGGTGACGAAAGCTGGATTTATTGTTATGATCCTGAAACTAAAAGACAATCTGCTGAATGGATGTTTCCATTCGAGGTTCGAGGTTGCCAACTAAAGTGAAGAGAGGTCGCAGCGTGGGAAAGAAGATGGTCGCCTCGTTCTTCGGAAGGACAGGTAATATCGCAAAAGTTTATTTAGAGGATCGCAAAACAGTTACCGCAGAGTGGTACACTAACAACTGTTTGCCACTTGTCTTGCCAAAAGTTTGGGAAAAACGTCCTCGCAGTAGGATCCTCCTTCACCACGACAACGCCTCGCCGCACACCGCCAAGCTAACACTCGAGTATTTGGCGACGTCAGACGTAGAATTACTGGGTCACCCGCCATATAGCCCAGACCTCGCACCCTGCGATTTTTATTTATTTCCAAAAATAAAAGAAAAACTAAAAGGAAAACGTTTTACGGACGCCGAAGAAGCTGTGGCTGCGTATCAAAAGGCCGTCGAAGAGACCCCTAAAGAAGAGTGGGACAAGTGTTGGCCAAGTTCTCAGTGGTTTCATCGAATGCAGCGATGTATTGATGTGAAGGGACACTATTTTGAAAAGATATAATAAAAGTAACAACTTGCTAAATTGTTCAGTTTTTGATTTTCTAAGAACTTTCAGTATCGCCCTCGTTTTAACTTATTTTTTTTTGTTTTTTTTAATATTTTTTCCTATGTATTATGTATCTCCTTATGCTTATGTTATGTGTCCTGTCTATGTAAATCTTTTATGTGGTTAATAAATGTTTACTTAATTATACACTATAAAATACTACTACCATGTATAGTGTTTGGCAATACCAAACACAAAGAATTCAACAAACACGTAGCTTTTCTAAATGAAAATAAACACTATTATCGCTTTTCTTCTAGATTTTCTTTGAAAATGTCGTCTTTGTGTGAATCAGAAATCAGAATAATATAAAAGAAAAACAATCCAAGGAGACTAGACAGGCGAAATGTCGTATAAGTCTTGACGAAAAGGGTCGAGGGCAACGAATCACAGCATACCCAGTCATGTACAATGTATGTTTGAGAAAATTAGAATTAAAATCACCATTTCTCTATTTTTTAAATCTCTTAGAAAAATAGCGCAGAATTTCTCAACCCTCCTGAGGGTAAGATTATTAAAAGAAAACGCGTTCTTTATTAAAAAAAACATGTAAGTAATTTTTTTTTACTGTGATAGGTGGCAGACGAAAAACTAGACAAACTGACTGTTTTGGAAAGAAATTTGCATTCTTCTTTGAATTTTAGTTTTATGTATTATATGAATACATTAATATTAATAGATAGAATGCATTAATAGATTTAAAGCATTGTATGTATTATTGGAAAATTGTAACAATCATCAGATTAAAGTAAGTTTGTAGAGTATGTGAAATACTTTATACTACTTAATTACATATTTTTGAGTGGAGGCCACGCACAGGAAGTCGCAGCCGTGGCAGGCCCCTCACAAGGTGGACCAACGATTTGGTGAAGATCGCGGCAATTCGTTGGATGCGGGAGGGAAGAAATAAATTATATTAGATACCTCAACATCATTTTTAAAGACCTATTCATAGATACCACACACGTATGGGTTTTATGAAAAATAAAAATCTAGAGTTTCAGTTCTAAGTATGGGGACCCCCAAATTTTTTTATTCCTATTTTTGTGTAAAAATCGTAATACGGTTAACAAAATAGTTCTTATAGTTTCGGAAAAAGTGGCTGTGACATACAGACGGACGGACAGACGGTTAGACGGTTAGACGGACAGACGAACAGACGGACAGACGGACAGACGGACAGACGGACAGACGGACAGACGGACAGACGGACAGACGGACAGACGGACAGACGGACAGACGGACAGACGGACAGACGGACAGACGGACAGACATAACGTATCTACAAGGTTACGTTTTTTGCCATTTGGCTACGGAACCTTTAAAAGCTCGCTCCGGACGCACACTAAGTACCCTCCTCACTTCAGCGTGTATTTCCCAGTTGCGCTCAAAGCTGTTGCTTTGGAGCCCTGTACGCTTACACCATGCTTCAGGATTCGGGAAATCTGGTAATTACAATATAGCGAGTGCCGTCTGACCTTCGCAACTCTTAGACAGGGGAACCAGACAGACTGGATCACGGTTACACGTTCAGAATCATTATATCATATATATATATATATATATATATATATATATATATATATATATATATATATATATATATATATATATACTTGTGTTACAGATATCAGACAACAGAGACAACAGAACACAAATATATTACACCCAGACACCGAACAAACACAAGTGTTCATCGCACGAATGTTTGTCCAGGGTGGGGATCGAACCCACGACCTTTGGCGTAAGAGGCAGGGTCACTACCAATTGCGCCGTCCGGTCAGTCATATTGTAGGTACCCACAATTTTGAGAGACGAGCAGGTTACCTCACGATGGTCTCCCTCAGCGCCGAACTAATGGTAGAAATATGCACATTTGTAAAATCCAGAGGTGTTAAAATGCTTGCTGAGCTACCATCATCACACGTAAGTAGTAAATAACTACCATTCTATCCAAAACCAAGATAATACCGACATAAAACTAAAAGTAAGCAATAAAATGTATGAAATATAGTATTTGTTGCTTTGTTGATCACCACTGCTCTTCACTATTTATGACCTCTATAAAATACATTAATAACCTCTTGTTATTATTCCATAAAAAGTTTACGAGTATTTTATATAGTATCATTAACATGTATTTGGTTATAAGTGCATTTTTCAAGCATTAAGAACATAGTAAGACTTTTTAATGTGGAGTTAGTTTATAATGCCACTGGCCACCTGATGAGAAGTGACCTATGGATAATTATAGTAGGCTTAATCAATAAGAGGTCAATGCCTAATCAATTTGACCGTGGGAGAGCCACGCTTCGGCATGTTTCGCTTCGTGAGTGAGGGTACCGAAGGCCCAATCCGGGTGAAAGGGGGGTATAAAGGTTGGCAGGACTCGTGACTCCACTGATGTTGTGAATGTCCATGGGTGCTGTCAACTGCTTACCATTAGGCGGTGGCAACTGCTCGTCTGCCACCTATCACATGAAAAAAAAGGTCCTAACTTTTAGATACGTTACCAATTTGAAGAAAAAATCATGAGCTCAGAAAAAGCATGAGATAATTTTTTCAATAGATACATCGCTAGCAGAAGATTATCTAACTAAAGATTATGAAGACAATGTTCTTTTAGTTTCTGATGCTTACTTGTAGAAAATTGAGGATTTTTTTTTATAGAAAGGCCAATAAGGACGATCTCTCTCCGGCTGATGGTAAGCGGCCGTGAAATCCAAAAATGAATTTGACAGGCACAAAAGAACTAACGTACCCATTGTGTCTGCCATCATCACCCTAATGGCCTGCTGAGATGCCGTTTCACGCCCCGCCTAAAAGACCCCGGATTGTATGAAGGAGGAAAACCGTGAGCTGGGAGGGCATTCCATGTCTTGATGATTTGGGGCAGGAACAAGGAGCCAACCCGTCTGCCAAGCGTGGTGAGTATGGCAGTTGACCCTCATGTGATTGAGGGAGGCCCGTGCCCCAGCAGTGGGGACTTGAATGGGCTGATGATGATGATGATGATGATGACAAGGAGCTAAAGCTCTTGGTGCGCGCCGCCATTGTCTGGATGGTATGCGGATGGCAACGCTGTCCAGCACGTGTTATTCGGAAGTGGAAAGGGGAGGATGGGATAAGTTGAAATAACTAATTAGGTACTAAAAATATTGCAAAAATCTTAGAGACCTTCAAAAGAAGAGCGTACTCCTTTGTAATCGGCCGGCAACGTATTAGCGATCTCTCAGAATTCACAGGTGTTCATGGGCGGCATTGATTACATAAAGTGACGCGATTGCTATTTTGTCCCCTCTAGCATAAAAAAACAATAATTAACCCTTGTTATCGGGTGGCGCCGTAGTCGGGTAAGAATCAAAACTTCATCATCATCATCATTTCAGGCAATAAACATCCACTGTTGGACATAGGCCACATTGATCTGTCTCCACACAGATCGGTCCTCTGCCCACATCCAAGGGATTCCCGCGACCTTCACCAGATCGTCATTCCACCTTGTAGGGAGCCTGCCATAGCTTCGACTTCCTATACGCGGCCTCCACTCGAGGACCTTTCTGCCCCATCGGCCGTCTGATCTCCTCGCAATGCGCCCTGCCCATTGCCACTTGAGGCATGCAATTCTTTGGGCTATTTCTTTAATCAAAACTTCACACATACCTTAGTAATCATGAATACAATCTCGTTACAATTTAGTCTAGGAAACTATGCCTCATGTCTTAATTATTTTTTTCTTTTGGTGGTAGACGAGCAGACGGATCACCTGATGGTAAGCAATTGCCGCCGCCCATAGACATCCGCGACACCAGTGGAGTCACAAGTGCGCTGCCAACCGTTAAACCCCTTTCCCCCGGATTGGGCCACCAGTACCCTCACTCACGCAGCGAAACACAGCACAGTGCTGCTTCACGCTGGTTTTCCGTGAGAGTGAGCTATCACTCCGGTCGAGCCAGCCTATTCCTACCGAAGCGTGGCTCTCCCACGGTCTCCCACTTAATGAAGTAGGTAGGTAGAAACAGAATCACTTGCTTGTATTAAGCAAGTGATTCTGTTCCAACTCCATAATTAATTTCAATCGATAAAAACAAGGCAAAATCCGTGAAATATGTAGATTAATCAAATTTCTCAATTTTGAATTTCTGATTGGCAGGAACAAATATTTCATTTACGCTGACCTATTTTTCTCTTAACGACGGAAACACGGCAAATGAATGAAATGAAAACAAGTCCGTTCAAAAACAGTTGTTGTGAATACAAAATAATTAAAATGTGAAATGCGTATGACGCGCAGTCGAACGACGTTGCATAACGAACTAGCAATATTCAATAACATATTCATATTTTTTGCACACGGAAATACATTACCACGATGTTAGCAAAGAGACACATTTTAATTTTGAATTTAGATCACAACGGCATTTTTTTTTGTCCAGCTGAAGGCCTGCGGGCCCTGTGGCCGTTCACAGACGGCTCAAAGTTAAATCGTTGACAAAAAGATCTGCTGTTTTATACAAAATAGAATACCCACCCGGCAATAATGTATGGAACAGCTGATTTTTTTTCGCTTACTTTGTTGATCTAACATGCTAAATGGAGTTTATTCACGATGCCTATTGTGAGGTTTTCGGGATGTAACGATAAAGAAATAACAGTGTATAGTTATAGTTATATGTATTTTTATTATTTATTATATAATTAGGATTGGGTATATACCTACTTACACGTATACTACAATAAAATTAAAGTTTATATAGTAGATATTTTATATTGCAAACTTTTCCAATTTATTCTTAAGTAACTAAAACACTTAAATATTTCAATTCGAAATTTTTAAGTGTCTGAATTACTAAAGTTAATATGTTACCATTACGCCGTGTGGTCCCGGCAGAGTAGAATAGGCCACCCTCATTCTTACCGAGGTGTCGTTAAAGGCGACTAAGGTAAAGCTGCTAGCATGATCATCAGCACCCAGAGAAGCAAAACTCTGCATTTATATCAAAACCCTCGCCAACCCGTCTGCCAAGCGTGGTGAGTATGGCAATTACCCCTCATGTGATTGAGGGAGGCCCGTGCCCCAGCAGTGGGGACTTAAATGGGCTGATGATGATGATATGTTACCATTACATATTTTTTTGTAAATTGGAGTAATAACATAAGTTCTCCTTTCGCCGCACCATTTGTCCTTTCTGCATGACCCAAAGGTTGACTATTAGAGAATGCCTCTGGGCATTTAGTTCGCCTATTGTATCGTTTTGTGCAATAAAGTTTTAAATAAATCAATTAATGGTTAGAGTTCCCGTCACCACTTGTCCTACCTACTGTCTCGGCATACGATCTGAATCTGCTAAGGGTTCTTTGCCCGAAGCGTTTCAGCCGGAGGCCTGGGAATAAGTCCATGAAGTATAGGATAATAATTGTACTTGTATACCCAATGTTAGACTTACCAAATTCTAGATCAAATCCAAAGCTTGACCATCGAGAACCAGCCCTATTCAAGGATGGGGTTCTTTCGGTTCCAAACTCATGAACGAACCTGAAAGCGTCCTAAACGATGTTCACCGAGATTTAAATAGGTAAATAAAAAATAATAAATAAATAAATATTTCACAACATCACATACATTGATCTGACTCCGGGATAGGTAGCTCAAGCACCTGTGTTACGGATATCAGAATCAACAGAGGAATTACAAATATATACATATAATACTTTTCTTTTGTAAATACATACTTATAATACAAACAAACACCCAGACCAATACAAACAGACATGTTCATACACACAGTACCAAAGGCAGCGTTCACTACCACTGTTCCAAACGGGTCGTCAAGGTAGTTAACTATTTGGTAATCTGTAGATGAGTTCTCCCTTCCAGAACTTAAAACGATGTTAGCTTCCATACAAGAAAGCGCCTTCCATACAAGAGGTCGTGGTTCAATCCAGCGTGCATCTCTGGATTTTTCAAATCTACATGCAATTTCTACAATTAGCTCGGCGGTGAGGGAAAACATCGTTTCTCAAAGTTTGAAAAATTGTTAATACCTACAATATTTGAGATAATGATGCTGAACGTGTAACCGTGATCCAGTTGGTCAGGATCCCCTGTCTAAGGGTTGCAGCAGTCGCTTCACTGTAATTATTACCAGACTTCTTGAATCCTGGATCATGGTTCAAGCATACCCCGGGCTCCGAAGCGACAGCTTTGGACGCTACTGGGAATTAGACACTAAGATGAGGGAGTTTCATACCTCTTTCATACGAATTATAGCAATCAGGGCCCACATAATACCAGCGCCATGGCCTATAGGAAGGTACGTACCCCTTTTTTTCCCAGGGGAAACCATCATGGCTGTCACCTTGCTACATGTAGGGAACAAGGTGGTGTTTGGGACTCAAACCCTAATTAAAACCCCTGGGGTGTCCATCTCCGCGCAATCGCGTTCGGAAACCCCACAGCCGGGACTAGACCGTACCCCTTCCTTAAGTCGTTGCTTTAGCTGAGTGAGCTCCTTTTTGTTAGGCACCGCGACACACCTGGACACAATGTATACTTATATTGCCCGGCCGAATTATTTAAACTCGTAGGTTCTTCTTTTTTTTTCTTTGTTTTATGTGTTGTTTTTACTATTGTTTACATTTCCCAATTTTTATTTTTTTTATTATTTGTAACGTTGTGTGTCGTGTGTGTTGAATAAATAATAATGTCTTTATCTTATCATGTCTTTATCTTATCTTATCTTTAAATGTACTTGCATACTTGTAGGTATTGTATCTTGAATCTTGATCACAAAATTACAAATGAATTTCTTGAAGTAATACTTTAACATAGAAAGCAAGCCATCCGTGTTGGTCTTTGTGAGGAATATCAAATGATAACTTTTTTAATAAACTGCCAAGTTTTAATTAAAAACGAAGTTGTACAGACGAAAGAATTTTCTAGCTATCGGACACAATTCATCCCGATAATAGGGTAACCAGGCAATTGAATGATTTAAAATATTGTCCTTAGCTTGATTGAACTCATTGCACGCTTGGGGATACATAGGTAGCCATTTCTTCCAGAGAATCCCATCGCGATCCAGCAGAGTAATGCAGCCAGCATTTGGGACACTCCCATAGGGACCTATACATTTAGTCACATTTACTTTAGTTTTCGTGTTTTCCTAAGGTATTCTTCTTTTATAACTAGAAAAATTGTAACAAAACGGTAGTTGAACATTTGTACGAGTACTTTAGAGTGTTCTTTTATGGCTCAGAGGCGCCACCAACAGATTTAACTATTGTAATGAAATCAAAGATAAAGATTTCTTTATGTGGCCACACAGAACACAAATTTAAACACAATTCAAACACGAATAACATAAATTTCACAATTGGGATAAATTCTGTAATACAGTAATTAAGACAGTAAATAAAAAAACAGCTGAACACATTCACAATTATTAAAAAAAAAGGATTTGTAATTGTTCAAGCTTATTTTGTACACGCCATGTCACAATCACCTTTAGCAAGATTTAAAAAAAAGTGCCCACTAAAATTTTTTCTCCTGCTACAGATAATTGACATGAATGGCGTGTACATAATCAAATTATTGTATTAATTTCATGATTTTGCCGATAGAAGTGCAGTTTTTGCGGTTTTGACTGAAAAAGTATATTTAGAATTTTCAACCCCTAAGGGGTTGTTGCGCGGATTTGAAGTTTTAATAAATACTAAAACTGCGTGAGTAACGCCGCGGGTGCAGTCTAGTAATATGATTGCAAAGGTAGAGTCACCCTACTTAACTGAACTTAAAACATTATCTCCGGTCAGATATTTTATATCAAAGAGTTCTAGCTACCTTTTCAAGATAAACTTAGCTTAATAGAGTTTTTATAACGAATTCGATATTTTCTCTAAATTTGTAATAAACGTATGTATCCGTATATATGACGACCCGTTTGGAACAGTGGTAGTGAATGCTGCCTGTGGTCCAAGGGTTGCGGGTTCGATAGCATCCACGCATAGTACAAACATTTGTGTAAATGAATATGTCTGTTTGTATTGGTCTGGGTGTTTTCTATCTCTTATAAGTATGTATTTAGAAAAGAAAAGTAGTATATGTACATATTTGTAATCCCACTGTTGATTCTCATATCCGTAACATAGGTGTTTGAGCTACCTATCGGAGTCAGATGTGATGTTGTGAAATATTTATTTATTTAATGAATATATTTATTTATACCGCCTAAGACTCAAACTGTCTCAAAACGGGTAAACCGATTTTGTTTTTTTGTTTGAAAGATGAATTGGTCGGGAGTGTGTACTGGTTACTGGTACAACATGTACCAGTAACCAGTAGCTAGCTATGTTAGATGAAAATTGATCCAAGATGGCCGCCTGCCACAAAATGTCGGTTTAACATATTGTATCATATCGAAGGGGATATGGGCATCAAATAAAAGGATTTGAGTAGTAGAATAAGATGCTTTATGAAACATTTTCAAATCCAAGATGGTCATGCGCAGGACAGTCAACAGCAGTTTCAATTTATTTTTGGACTTTTTAAACATTTTGTCAGGAGTTTTTACTGGAGGAATAATATAAGCGATGGAGCATTCGAGCGTGACTGTTTAGTTAAACATTTCAATAAAATCTTATTAGAAACTACATAAAATGGGAAAAAATGCACTTCAGAAGTTTATATACAGATTGCCATTGCAACATGAAATAATACTAATAGAGCGTTAATTATATTTTTAATTAGCAGTGTTAGTAATAAATAAAGAAATAAATACACAATTATATTTCACGTAATCAATGGGTACAGTAAAATACATAAATGATGAATCTTTTGTACGGTAAAAACAAGTGATGATTACCATTACAAACCATCTCAAGTCATATCTTGATATGATTAACAATACCCCTAAGTCAACCTTACTTTTTTATGCTAGAGGTGGACAAACGAGCAAGCGAGTAACCTGATGGAAAGTAATTCTTGCTTGAAGGCTGGGGAACTGGTACCTGTAACAATAAAAAAGAAAGATATAGAAATGTTTTTGATATTGTAACTGTGAGTTACTTAAAAAGTATGTGATTAACATTTTCGTATTGCATTAAGCACCTATAACCTGTGATGTTCTATGCATAATATTTTAACTATTGGAACCAATTTCTTTCTCCAGCAAAACGTTAAGTTATCTTTGTACGAGTATAACAGCTGCACTTAGTTACGGGAAAACGCCATAATCCAAGAATTATTTGGTTACATTTAACCTGCAAGAACAGCCTCTTATCTAGGGGTAATAGTCAAATCCGGATCTATGGGTTCCACATTTAGATTTATTTGTTTTCCCTATTACATACTTCTTCGGCCGTGTGGTCCCCGGCAGAGTAGAATAGGCCACCCTCACTCTTACCGAGGTGTCGTAAAAGGCGACTAAGGTAAAGCTGCTAGCACGATCATCAGCACCCAGAGAAGGAAAACTCTGCATTTATATCAAAACCCTCGCCAACCCGTCTGCCAAGCGTGGTGAGTATGGCAATTACCCCTCATGTAATTGAGGGAGGCCCGTGCCCCAGCAGTGGGGACTTAAATGGGCTGATGATGATGATGATGATACTTCTTCTTCATAGATTTCTTTATTGCTAAAGGTCGTGCCTTTCTTGAAATGCCTTTTCCGAAGCGGTGACAAGGTCTTTCCATTCTTCCCTATCCTAGGCTTGTCTTAGGGCAATCGGAAAAGTGAGTCCGGTTACATCCCTTATTTGGTCTGCCAAACGAAGTGAACGGCCTCTTCGTCTTTTACCATTGACCTTCCCCACAACAACCAACTTGTCCAAGTTGTCGGACTATCCAAGTTGTCCCTATTACTGTAAGTAAGTAAGGTCCACAGTGAAGAAACTATACAAAACGTGTAGCTTTCCTACTATGTTATCGCTCATCGCCAATCTGTCAAGACTCATTATAGTCTTCTGAAAGCCTAATTCTCGTGCATTCGACACTGAGTCGAATTTATGTATGAAATCTCTAATTAGACTTCACTATAGAGTACTCGATAAGAGAATCCTGAGTCTATTCTAGAGCATTCGACATTGAAGCCGAGTTAGAGAGATGGACGAATGTATGAAATCTTTGAATTCGACATCAGTGCATGAGAATTGCCGCTCTGGGGATTTCAGTCGACTCTAACGGTGATGATCACTCAGCAACACAAACGCAAACAACCGAGCTCGTTTGCCTTCCTCTAAAATAAAAAAAAAACACCCGTAGCGAAGTATGAAGCACACAACATCTTAATTATGTAGACGTCTCGCTTTAGCCACATACGTCGAGAATGAGAGTAAAACCGCAGTATATTATGTCGCAGCTAATAAACAGTCTAGACAAGAGGCGAGACTGTTGATTGGCACTATTTAGTAAACAACGCCGTTCACCTAACGGCTTGAATAATAGTCAATCGTAGCGTCTATTACAAAAATATCCTCCAACCGATTACGGCTACGGCGGCCAATCTCAACGATCAGCCACGTACGCAGGATATATTATAATGCTCAAGTGTGTGCGCAAACACAAGTGCACTCTCTATTCCCTTGCCCTCGTAATCCGATGGGACACTAATGTGACACGACCGGAGAGGGATCAAGCGCAGGGCCAACAGCTTAACGTGCTTTTCGAGGCACGGGGGTACAAGACCGCCAACTTTCGATCAAAATTTGCTTTAAAAATTTAATGAGGCGTTTTCTTAAAAAAAAAGCCAAAAAAATAATAACTCAATAAATGGCACTTAGCAGGCGAAAATAGTTCTGTCAATATCAATTCCGTTGACTACGTACTATAGTCAGATTTTTAATTAAACAAAGTGAACTGACAGATGGCAATGTGTCAATCCCATATATTTGCTAAATGTCAAAATGTAAGGATTTTTGACATTAGCAACTGTAAAATCACTTTGTTTCATTAAAAATCCAACTATATGTCCTTTTTTAAAAAAAATTGTGTCATATCATACCAAGCATACAAGCATTCATCAATTCATCATTAATTCATGTGTTTGTTGCATATAAAAACAAAGTGTGTACCTACTAAGTGAGTCTCAAAATCGTTTGGGGTGAAATCATCCGAACAAACACATTAATATTTCCGTAGATGCCAATAAATTTTTCGATGGGCATCTATTCTGGAGGTTTTGATCCACTGTCGCTTTAGGGTACGTAAAAACAATTATTACCAATAAATGGGACAACTATTTTTTTTTTACTCTTTTACACGAAAACGAATACCTACAATGTACGTCGTGTACGTTTATTCCTAAAAAGAACGTTTATTCAAAGTGTACCAATATAATCTATTTTATATTATTACTGCTTTAATTAACAAACAAATTTTCACGAAAATTAGATTTGACAGTTATATTTTTGTGACTTTCACGCCATCTAGTAAGTATTTTGGAACTATTTCTTTTTTTTTGGAAAACGCCTCATTGGTTGAGTTAATCAAAACTAAGATAATATTAACACCCGTAACACCAGTGGAGACACAATTGCGCTGCCCTTTTAACTCCTCTTTAGCTATTTTAATGTTCATACGCACTGTGCGATTAATCCACTGTACGATGCATTATTTGAGTGACATACAGTTCGACGTATGTTCAATGCACTGTTCGACGCAATGTTCAATGCACTAGTCGACGCACTATTTGACTGACGTACAGTTCGATGCACTGACGCACTGTTCAATGACAATTCGACACAATGTTCAATGCATTATTTATTTGACTGACGTACAGTTCGACGTAATGTGCAATGCACTGTGCGACGCACTATTTGAATGACGTACAGTTAGACGCACTGTTCAACGCTCTGTTCAATGCACTGTTCGACGCACTATTCGACGATCTGTTCGTAGTACTGTTCGACGCACTGTTCAACATACTGTTCAACACACTATTCGGCGCACTGTTCGACACTGTTCGTCGCACTATCCGATAAACTGTTTGTGGCACTGTTCGACACACTGTTCGTTCAAGGGTTCTTCAACGCACTGTTTTGATAACTTGATGTTTCCGTTCAAGATTACCAGAGTGGTGCTCGTCGATAATAGTAATAATTCTCACAACATCTCATAGGTTGACCTGATTCCGTACTAAGTAGCTTAAGCACTTTTGTTACAGATATCAGACAAC
Source organism: Marasmia exigua (assembly GCA_019059595.1). Taxonomy (NCBI): domain Eukaryota; kingdom Metazoa; phylum Arthropoda; class Insecta; order Lepidoptera; family Crambidae; genus Marasmia; species Marasmia exigua. The sequence continues at coordinate 10,621,690 of CM032479.1, read as the reverse complement.
AGAGGAACACAAATATATACTTAAATACATATATTACACTGATATGTAATGTTTCTTACTACTGGTTATATATATACTGTAATAAGCTACACATGTGCATGCGGTAGAGCGAAACATTTAATTACGTATCGTAATGTGGATGTTGCTTTGGGTCTGTTAAGTACTGACAGCAACGCGACAACATTACCTAAACTCTAACTCAATTAGCAGATGTATCAGTTTGAGAACGAGAGGAAAATGCAAAATTATTTTGTCAATACGTAAATCGACATAAAGGTTTTAATTGGATGGAATGGCCCAAAATAAACTCTTAAAATACCTAGGGTAGAGTTATTTTCTGTACCTTTGTGTAACTATATTATTTATGTTTCTTAATTAAAGAAAGGCATTATGATATTTTTTTTACAAAACAATAATATAATCAGAGTCTTCATCATCATCATTTCAGTCAATAAACGTCCACTGCTAGACACAGGCTTCCCCCAATGATCTCCACACAGATCGGTCCTGCGCCGCCCGCATTCAATCGATTCCCGCGACCTTCACCAGATCGTCGGTCCACCTTGTAGGGGGCCCGCCTACGGCTTGGACTTCCTGTACGTGGCCTCCAATCGAGGACCTTTTCGCCACAACGGCCGTCTGTTCTCCTCGCTATGTGCCCTGTCCATTGCCACTTCAGGCATGCAGTCCTTTGGACTATTTCTGTGACCTTAGTTCTCATGCGGATCTCATCATTTCTGATACGATCACGCTAGGAGACTCCGAGCATAGCCCTCTCCATTAGAGTCTTAGTAGTTTCAAAATCAAATGGATATTAGGTAAGAAATATTGTGTTGGTAACTAGGTACTTCGCAATTTAAATTATTTAATATTTTTATTCATTGACGATATCTTATTATATTCATGCTGAACTACAATGCCAGAACTACATTAACAGAAGGTAATGTTTGAAATTGTAATGTGTTTAAAGTAGGACGCAATTTTTACTGCCTACGTCTAAAAAACGCATCTCCACTCCTTCTGGTGTGGCTGATGTCTATGGGCGGCGGTGATCACTTACCATCAGGTGACTCGCTTGCTCGTTATCCTTCCTTTCTCATAAAAAAAAAGATAATAAAAATCTGTTCAGGCCTTCTTTATTTTATACATATTATACGAGTATGTATATGCATTTCACATCCATCGCATATCTTTTAGTATGCGTCGATACAATACCAGCTGCTGCATTACTACATACAAATGGCAGTATTGAAGTTTAAACAAATAAATTGTCTGTTTGTTATATGAGCGCAGGCGCAGCCACAAAAAAGTTAACACAAATTGGGCCAGAAAAGTTATGCAAGCACTTATTTTGTGAATAAATCTTTGTGAACTCTTTACTCTTCATAGATTTTTGTTATTGTCTGTTATAGGTTAATAAGTTATAAGATTTCTGTAAGACTATATATCACAATTGCAATAGAACAAACTGGTCTGAAAAAGACCCTTAAAAACAAAATCAAAAAGATGCATCGTGGCATATTATCTTTTTTATTTTTGTGTGCCTACAAAGGTTTCTTATTTAATCTGGCTTACATTTTTATTAAATTACAGATACAATTATTAATGCTCGGTCGTTTTCACTTCACGATACAAATCTTACTTCATAATCAGTTTCACGATAAACATATTACATATTAGAAACTGGTGTCGCAGGTGTCCATGGGCGGCGGCAATCGCTTCATCAGGTGATCCGTCTGCTCGTCTGCCACCTATGACATAAAAAACATTTTGTTTTTATTATAAATTGCAGTAACATTTTTACATTTTTAACGCTATCCAGCCACCAAGTTTGAAAATAAAATAAAAATCAGTTCAGCTTCCAGACACCTAGGCTAGCAACCTTTGTCACTATCGATTGAGCTCTCATACATTTTTTAGTTATTTTATTAGATCCCGTGCGCACAAATTGTCTCTGGAAAGGGGAAATCCGTGTCTATACCGGGAACAAATGTTTTCTTCTCTATGTATTGGATATACTGGTGCAGGTTTGAGTACATTTGTACATACTCAAACCTGCTATATCTAGATAACGTTCAATTTGAAAACTAAATGTTTCTATCACTGATTGATTTATGACTATCGAAAATTCTCATTGTTAAGTTTTTTTAACATTTTTCACTTTATAAAAAACATTTTATAAAAAGAGTGAATATCTACGTGAGGAAGATAATCATATTATTGCTTAGTGTTATTAAAATTACGAGTAGGTTTCAATAAGAAAATCTTTGTTGAAAATATTATTCCATCATATTCAAGTATATTCTAGGTAAATCATATTATACTAGACAATGAATATTGCTCTCAGAATGTGTAATAATAACATCAAAGAGTACTTAGATCTAATAATATTAAACGTTACAACAATATAGGTACTTCATAGTATAGTACCCAAGTGTAGTCTATATGTATTTTGGAAAAACAATAAAATGCTTGATTTTAAAATAATGTAATGATTTAGAATATCAAAGTCAACGAAAAAGTCTTCACAGTATAGTACCCAAGTGTAGTCTATATGTATTATGGAAAAACAATAAAATGCTTGATTTTAAAATAATGTGGATGTAATGATTTAGAATATCAAAGTCAACGAAAACTGCTTAAAAACCCGTATACTATTTACGTTTAGCGGAAAAATGTTGGAATTCCATCACGCGGTTGATTTTTCCAAACCTATTTTTTTTATTACATCTTAGTTGGACAGTGCCAATTGACTTGCTAAAGAGCCTCTATTTTTAATATTATATCTGGTTCTGGATCACACATAATACATAACTAAGTAGTATTTAATTTTTGTTAGAGATGTCGATATTAAAATCGATATTATGGGTATATGGGAATGGGTTTTCGCATCCCTACCTAATAATTATCCGTTGCTGTTAATCATTGTCATCGCGAAATGCTTAGAATGATTAAAGATTCAGATCACTGGAACGACTCGCTGAATCGTTTTAGTAAAAAGTTAAAAAGAAAAGTGATATATCAATGTGAGGCGAGACGCGTTGTCAAGGAGATATCATAGTGCGGCGATTCATGATTTTTAAATGATTAATATCCGATACTAGAAACATGATAACTTTAATGCTTTTAGAGAGACATTTTTGAAGCCCCATACACTTGTTACAATTATGAAATGTTAGAAATTAAGTAGGAGAATAAGGTATAAAATCAATGGGAGAATTTTTTTTCAGATCTATAATTTAGATGCGTATTCTGAGCGATAACTGGTAAACCAATTATAGTGGCACGCTGGCTGCATTAGACCGCAACCACAGAATAAATATAGCGGACACAACATTCATTTGTAGTCTATGTGGCTATGCAACTTCTCTCCCCTATCTCTCTCTCTCTCTCTCTCTCTCTTCTCTCTCTCTCTTTTTCTCTCTCTCTCTCTCTATCGCAGCTCAAGTGAATGCAGCTAATCACACAAAAAACCTAAAACAATTTTCGACGGTTAAGAACTTATAACACCGATCTTCAGGAAAAGCACAACGTCAACATTTAACATTAAATCTACCTGATTATATTCAAATATACGAACCCAAAAAACTTTTACACCGGTTTTGTAAAAAATGAGAGACTAAAAAATCGAAAAATAGAATCATTTATAAAATATAAGTAAGATAATTGTAAAATGTATCTATAATATCAAAAAACAGCATAATTGTTCCACGTCCTTAGATCTTCATTAATTCTTTGCCGCTTTTAATTAGTAAGTAGACATTTTTCATTTTATTTTGGTAAATATTGTTATTTAAAACCGCAAACTTTATAATACATAAGCATTATACTTCAGAAGAGGCTCAGAACATTTTAATGCGAATGCTAATTTAATTAATCCACTACGTAGATACTCATTTAGTTTGCAAAATCTCAGCTTACATTTTAATCCGTCTGCAATGAAAGTTCTATAAGTTAAAATATTTTTAATATCTGCTGTTCCATACAAAATAGAATTACGGCGGCCATCTTGGATTTGAAATTTTTCACAATTAATACATTCTGCTCCTCAAGCCCTTTTATATGATACCCATATTGTGGGAGTTGTGTTAAAACATAAAATCCAAATCTTTGTGACGGCAGCCATCTTGGATCGATTTTTATCCAACATAGCTAAGAACACTCCCTCCTTATTCATCTTTCAAACAAAAAAAAACAAAATCAAAACCGGTTAATTTGTTCGGGAGCTACGATGCCATAGACAGACCACACAACACACACAGACACGACATACTTATAACACCCCGTCGTTTTTGCGTCGGGAGTTAAAAAAAGACTCAGCTTTTTGGTAAAAATAATCCAACCAAGGAAAGTGCTTACTCGTAATATCCGTAAACATTTTAACACTGCAACACTATCGTTGCGGAATATTTGTGTGATGTGTGGTTGACAGGGCCATGTGGCATACTTTCATTGCTCTGAACAATAACGTGTTGATGTATGTATAGATCTGCATTTCATAAATATCACGCTTTACTCATAGTGATCACATTAGTGTAAATATTTTATCTGTAGTTTAATAAACATCTTGACTTATGGGAAGGGAACAATTGAGTGTAGATGTATCTGAAGGCATATAAAGAAACGGAATTCTTAATCGTCTCATTGGTATATTCTCATTAGTAAGGAAAAGATTTCGTTATAGGCCTCAAGTGGATAATGATAAAGCTAAAACATTATGATGTTTTCCCATGCTAGTCAAATTAAACTAATTTACATAATAATATCTTATAAATTAAAATACCCTTAAAATTAGGGTAGTTTCAAAATTTTGCGTAACACTGAATAGCATTGATAACTTGGAGCGAATCATGAAATTATTATTTTTTATATTTTTTTTATGAGAAAGTGAGGCAAACGAGGAAAGGTGTCACCTGATGGTAAGTGATCACCGCCGCCCATGGACATGGCCACACGAAGAGTGGAGATGCGTTGCCGGCTTTTTAGGAAGGTATAGGTTCGTTTCTTGGAGTATGTCTTTGAGTAGAAGCATATATAAGTACCTATTATGTATGGATCTGGTTTCTGTTTGATAAGAAAATGTCATAAAACAATAGTCCGACTGATTTTTCACCAGAGTTTTGTAGCTAAGACTTAGCAAAAGATCCCTGGATCTCTTCTCCCCTGGGTGGCCGCTCAGCTTAGCAGCTAAACTTCTCCCTATACCTGAGTCGAATTATCTGTATTGAATCCATCAATGAGAGTATAAAATCTGCCTAAGGCTCAATCCGACCAATCTTTATGGATAAATCTTGGTAGTTTATGGTCGTCAAATTTGTATAGGATGACAACGCTACTATAGATTTAGTATCGGATTAAAATTGATCGAATCGAGCGTTTGGCCCGATTCGACCAATCTTTATCCGTGGATAAATCTATGGTAGTCTATGGTCGTTAGATTTGTATAGAATGACAGCGCTACCATAGATTTAGTGGTAGATTAAGATTGATCGAATCGAGCCTTAGGACCGATTTGACCAATCTTTATCCGTGGTTAAATCTATGGTAGTCTATGGTCGTTAGATTTGTATAGAATGACAGCGCTACCATAGATTTAGTAGTAGAATAAGATTGATCGAATCGAGCCTTGGGACCAATTTGACCAATCTTTATCCGTGGTTAAATCTATGGTAGTCTATGGTCATTAGATTTGTATAGAATGACAGCGCTACCATAGATTTAGTAGCAGATTAAGATTGATCGAATCGAGCCTTAGGCCCGATTTGACCAATCTTTATTCTTGGATAAATCTATGGTATAACAATAAGAAATCATTTATTGACCACAGCACATGATTACATACAAATCTAGATAAGGACAGAACATTATAAAGTTGCGGCCAACAAGGTTCAGCCTCAGCATGTGCTACAACAACCGCTAAGCAGCCGCTGCAGCGCTGATTTTCAGGCTGTACCTTCGAGGAACGACTCATATTAAAACATGCAAACATAAAAAAACGTTACATTTACATAGAATGACAGCGCTACCGTAGATTTAGTATCAGAATAAGACTGGTGGAATCGAACCTTAGTCTCAAAGCTTAGGAAAGTATATAACCAACAGCACGTACAGATTACGTACTGTTAGTTACATACTTTCATAGTTTAATCTACAAACAAATATGTCGCAAACTTTACCACACGTTCGTGCTATTTTACCTTTTACGTTAGAACCGAAATAGAGCGGAAACCAACAGTGATTGTTTGCATGCATTTTCCAAAATGGAAACTCCCGTAGTGAAATTTGCCGGACCGCAAAGTGTGACCGCAAACAAACAAGCGAGAACATAGGTAGGCTTAGAATAGGGTTATTATTACAACAAATATTTTGTTGATGCGTTTCGAAATGTTCCTTCAAATATGGTTGACTGAAATGATGGCTGACACATACGTCATACTTGTGAACAGGTGCCACCTTTGGGGACTGGTCTGCTTTGGTTTACCTCATAATATTTATTTATTATTATTTCCTTTGTTTTATTTTGTGTTACAATTAAACTGTATGGCTTGGTATGATGATAACACAACATTGTATGAAAGTTTGGCGATTAAAAAGAGTAACTGGCAGTATCTTGCCGGATCTTCTCGACCAGAAACAACTTTCCGAGCCGGTGGTAGAATCGCATTATGTTTATTTATTTCTTTAGTATATTTTATGTATCAACATATATATGTATTAACATGTAAATCATACATAAGTACTTATAAATAGTTTTAAGTCATTCAAATGTATGACGATTTGTAAGTGCTGTTTACAAGCCTATGCAAAAAAAGAATTATTTGAGTTTGAGTTCCGTTCGTGATTTGCAATATGTGACGTTGATTTTGCGCATGAAAATTCGAGAAGTGCAATTAATAATAATAATTTTAGGGAATTCCATTATTGTAATCCAATATTAGTTATCAATTGATACATTATCTTATAAAATTATCTATCTTTTGAAATAATATTCTAATTAAACTTGAGTATTTACTTAACCATCATGGTATAGAAAAGATCGCATCACCGAATTAAATTAGGTAAATGGAGTGCAATAAAAATACCTATGAATTTATGATAAAATTTGTATATAAGTATGGTAGGTAAATAATCTGCATAATTAATTTTATTATAATTCGTGCCTTGCAATACAAGCATTTCGCATTATAGTTACTTATTTTTTAAATAATTTGATTTAGAGTATATGTTTTCTATGTATTATAAGAATGTGTTTACAAAAGAAAAGTATTATATGTAGGTATATATTTGTGATTCTGCTATTCATTCTGATATCCGTAACACAGGTGATTGAGCCACCAACCTCGGGGTCAGATCAATGTGATGTTGTGAAGTATTTATTAATTTTTGAATTTTTTTATTATTTATTATATTATTTCACTATATAAAGATTTATTTATTGGCCACAGAACATAAATTTGAACACGAGTGACATAAATAAGTACATAAATAGAACCAATTCTGTAGCCAACAAGGCCCAACCTCAGCATTTGCTGCAGTAGCCGAAGCCGCTGCAGTGCTGGTTTTTAGGCTGAGCCTGAAATAAAATTTTGTCAGAAAATTACTGATATTTTACAAAAGTACTTGCTTTTTTTAAGTGTTATCAATCCCTGTCAGACCATTAGCTTTCCCGGATGCTCAACTTAATAGAAGTACCTACCTGAGTGCTAAAAATACCCTCTGAATAGTCCCAATGGGAAACCCTCTTATCTATAATCAAGCAATATGAGGGCGCTTAACTAATTCAAGATTCCTCCAATCGAAGGGAAACGTGCCTTATCTAAAATTTTGGGTAATCAAGATGAGGGGCGAACATTTTTCATATAAAATGCCTCTAATTATTTGAGAGCATTTCATCCACAGTGCCTAATTTGCAGAATCGTTATACTTTTTATGTAGAAAAAAGCGGCCAAGTGCGAGACGGAGTCGCCTATGAAGTGTTCCATAGTAGCAAATAACTTGTTTTTATGATATAGGTGGCGGACGAGCAGACGGATCACCTAATGGTAAGCGATTGCCACCACTTATGGACACCCGCGACGCCAGTGGAGTCACAAGTGCGTTGCCAACCCTTAAAACCCCCTTTCCCCTGGATTGGGGGATTCCTCCCGGACCCTCACTCACGCAGCGAAACACAGCACAGTGCTGCTTCACGCCAGTTCTCTGTGAGGCCGTGGTGTCACTCCGGTCGAGCCGGCCCATTCATGTCAAAGCGTGGCTCTCCCACGGTTAAAACAAAATACCTATAAAAGTTCATGTAGTTCGTTGTAACTTTAAAGTTTATTAAATTGCAGTTTAGGATTTTAAATATATTAAAAAACTACTTACTAGATCTTGCTGAAACTAATTATCGCGATCGGTGGAAGTTTACAGGGTAATTTAGTATATTTTTTTTTTTTTAGTTTTGTCATTCTCTTAACTAAGAAGTCACAGCAGCAGTATAATTATTCAATTTTTTAACTACTATCGAAGCGTCTCTCCCGCAAACTATAGTTGAGAAAAAAATATATTAGAAACCTTAATATCATTTTCTATTAGATAGCACACACGCATGGGTTTGTCGAAAAAAAATCTGTTCAAAGTATGGCGAACCCGCAAAAACTATCTTTCTATTTTTATGTGAAAATCATAATGCGTTTCACAGAATACATCTACTTACCAAGATTCAACAGTACTTATAACTAATTCTTATTGTTTCAAAAAAAAACTGGCTGTGGCTTACGGATGGACAGACAGACAGACATGACGAATCCATAAAAGTTCCGTTTTTTGCCATTTGACTACGGAACCCTATACGGTGTATATATAAATATTGCTATGCGGTGATGCCAAGGACCCCAGACGTATGTATTCAGCTTTTTGTCTAGACCAATAAATTCTGTATTAAGATGTTCATAAGAAACCCATCAATAACCTTTTCTTCCCATTTTTGCCGAATGAGTATGTTTTTAGAGCGAATCCTCAAAATTATTTACTCTATTTGGATCGTGTAATGCAGAAAGCAGCTAAGTGGCACAATTTGCAAAAAATTTTTTTTTTCAAAACATTGCACGTCTTATGAGCAAATAGCCGTGTTGATATCTCATTACATTCGGTGATGTGAAATGTACAAATATTTTTTTGTAAAAAGCGAGCAACTGAACTCAACCATTAATCTGGTCGCTTTCTACATTTTTTTTTATTCAGAGTACGGAAAAACCGACCAACTATTAAAATGTCGATAACTTCTTAACAGTAAACTAAAATATTTCTTTATTGGCCACAGAATACAAATTTAAACACGAATGACATAAATACACAAATAGGACAAATTCTGTAGCCAACAAGGCCCAACCTCAGCATTTGCTACAGTGGCCGAAGCCGCCGCAGCGCTAGTTTTCAGGCGAAGCCTTGGGCGACATACGTGCACACATACATACAACAGGAAGAAAGACAAAACAAAGAAAAAAAATACAATAGAACCAAAGAAAAAACAATATTAATAACATAAAGTCTCCAAGTAACATAAAAACGAAGGAACACATAGTAATGAAAATAAGGTGTAATGTAAATGTAATGAGGTTGTGTAGGTATAATAAAATAAAATAAAGACATAGCAACTTTGAGTATATACTCAAAGCATAGTAAACGTAATAAATTTATATTAAATTGACATTGGCTGACAACATGGTCCCGCGCACAACGTGTGGAAGCGCCGCTCTGCGCACTCGATTGGTGGACTCTATGCGGGAGTGGCCACGAGACAAGCGGAATGCATTCGTTACGTCATATTCTCTTCTTCTTTTTATGCTTAGGATTATGTTAATTTGTGAGTGATGATAAATACAAGTGAATCAAAAGGAAATGGGCGAGATTGTGCTCAGTTTTATAGTTTTAGTTCAATTCAGAGTGGATATCGTACAGCACATAACCCTCTGCACGAGAGAAGCGTCGTGAAGGAACGGACGACCTAACCTGCGCGTGCGCCCAACATGCATATTTTACGTGTTTTAGACGCTCAAATGGTCAATAAACCCACGTTGCCATTAAGGTACCGAGGATGAAGAACCTCAGAAGCACCGGGACATAGCCCCCAGGAGCTTCATGAATACCCTAGACTCTAGGGTATTCACGAAGCCCTCTAGGGCCTAGAGGTACGTTTCCACACTTTTGATCCGCAAGAAAATATTTTAATAATGGTGTTGAAAAGAGTGGAACGTTTCCAGGTCCGCACATTACAATACATTATTCCTGTTGTTAAAGTTTTGCACCATTACTGTTTCGACCAACCTATGTTAAAATCAGAATAAAAATCGATAAAGATCGTTTACACTCATAACATTGTTTCAACTTTTGCATACATGGCTGCCTTCTGCATAACATTATCCACTTAACGTCAGAATACACAAAGGCATCTTATATTTATAAAAGCATAAACCAAATAAGAAGCGCTAAAAGAATTTCTTGCCAACACGTGACTGAAATTCTTTGAGATTGAGAATGCAGGAACCACTACCAAGAGTTTGTTCTACTTCTTATTGTGACTTACTGGTTAGCAACCACTACAATACTCGAAACTGGAATTCAAGACCAAAAAATCTACTACAATGTAGCCAATGCAATAAAGTGATCTTACAATAGTATTGTCCTCGACGATCTCAGAAGATTAATAATTAAAAGCAGACTGTAGGTATACCTATTTTATAAATAAATTTATTATACGCTGATATAATAAATTTATTTTTAATTTTAATTCCATACTTTAAATTACAGATTAAATTTGAAAAGAAAAAAAAAACAAATTATGTCAACTATAGTTTTATAAAATAGGTATGTAATATTGTAATTATATTAATTTATTTTTACCTAAATACGAATACAAGACCCTTTAATAAAAACTTAATCATCTGTAATATTTGGTAGAAAAGCTGATATTGAGCTTGTGTCACTTCAGGTGTTAATAACATAACATTTGGTACAACATTTGAACTTACATGTTGTTGTTTAGTGATAGATTTGATAGTGACGTCTATCTGTCGTAGTTTTTTTGGTCTTGAATTCAAATCAAAATCAAGAATGTCTTTATTCAATTTAAGTCCATACAGAACATATGTTGTGAATGTTAAATATTATGTAATCTACCGCTGATTCGGAATGTCAATTTCTACCGAGAAGAATCAGCAAGAAACTCAGTAGTTACTATTGTTAAATAAAATGGTAATTACATTTTTCATTTTCATACTAATTATGATTACAGTGACAGTATGATATACAATGCTTATAATCAAATTAGTTTTGAGCATAGTAAGTGGCATCTTTTAAAATCTGTACAACAAGCAGTGGCGTAGCGTGAATGTCGGCCGCCCGGGGCGGAAGACTATTCTGTCCGAATTTCTTGCTCGACAATCCCCTCCCCCCCCCCCCTTCCCTCCTAGGACGAAGCTTAGATTTTGCCGCCCCCTAAACTAAAAAGAGCCGCTTCCCTTACCTTCTGCTTCCCCCTCCTCTTCAGTTCCTTTTCTCTCTGAAAATTTTCGCTAAACGGTGTCTTCTCCGCCCTCTTTCTCTATCTACCCCCCTTCCCTGGAAGTAGGCGAGATTTCATCGCCCCTTAAACTAAGCTAGTGACAAGAGGATAGTGTTTTAAGACAAGAGGTTTTTTTGGGTGAATACAGCATGATGTTCTTACAAAAAAGGAGTGTTTAGGTTTTTACAGGTGGACAGCGCGTATGCATCAGATCCTGTGAAGTTGCAGACGTCCATATATATATATATATATAAAATGTACATTTATATATTTTTTTATTTATTTGTTTTATAATTCTTTTATTTTAGAAGTTAGAGGGGGAGGGGTCACATTTTACCACTTTGGGAGCGTCTCTCGCGCAAAGTATTAAGTTTAAAATAAATATATTAGAAACCTCAGCTTCATTTCCTCCTCCTCAACAACAGACAGACAGACGGATAGACAGACAGATGGACAGACGGACAGACGACAGGATTACACACCTTGACTTTGACAACTTGAGATGACCTCATTACTAAGATTTATTTATTTTTTTTTTTTTTTTTTTTTTTTTTATTTTATTCAGAAAACCAACAGCATTACAGGTTACATAAACATTGTTTTTTAAGTTACAAAGAGTAAAGCTAATAACAGGTTTCCCTTATTTATACAATTAATAAAAGTACCTTAGTATAATGTGTTTAATAGAATAATGCGTTTACCCATAAGCTGCACCATGCCAAATCATGCAGAGTTTTCAGATATTAAGAGAGAAATTAAGGTGGAAAATTGAGATAATATAAAAAGTAGTTCAACGACAAAGCATGTACCGTCGGTTAAGTGTGTTTGTGAGTTCTACTTAGTAACATAATATAATGTGTGTACGTGTGTCTGTGTGCGTGTGTGTTTGTGTGTGTGTGTGCGTGTATGCGCGTATGTGGTTGCGCGCGGGCGCGCGCGTATGTGTGTGTGTGTGTGTGTGTGTGTGTGTGTGCGTGCGTGCGTGCGCGTGTGTGTAGGTATGTTTATTTAATAAATTCATACAAATGTTAGATAACAGATGAATCAAAATACCCATTATGTACGTGAGAGAATATTAGGTACACCGAGACTCTGAACTAACGGGTGTTCATCGAACCCATCCTGTCCAGAGTGGGAATCAAAACCATGAAATTTGGCGCCGTCGCGTCGGGCAGCTAAGATAAGTAAGATGTTGTGTACCTACTTAGATTTTATATATTATTCCCTTGTGAACGACATGCATACCGTATGCAATACGCATGCCGTGAGGTTTATGATAAGTTATGGTCTACTCAAGACGTAAAATTTTTAATGGTCATAATAGCTAAGACCACACTAAAGATATAAATATTTTGATATGTAACACCCAGACACCGATCAAACACCATCATTATGCGAATAATTTGTAACAAGTGGGAAACGAGCCCACTACCCTTGAAGCATTGAGCAGGAACACTCTGTCATTTTTTTATGTATAGGTGGCAGACGAGCAGACCGATCAGCTGATGGTAAGCGAATGCCGCCGCCCATGGACACCCGTGACACCAGTGGAGTCACAAGTGCGCTGCCAACTTTCAAAGACCAATTTCCCCACGATTGGGCCACCGGCACCCGCACTCAGAAACGAAACACAGCACACAGTGCTGCTGCACGCTGGTTTTCTGTGAGGCCGTGGTATCACGCCGGTCGAGACGGCCCATTCATGCTGAAGTGTGGCTCTCCCCGACGTCATCTGGCCATTCCTAGTTTAGTCAATAAAGCTTCCAAAATAGTTTCTCCGTTTTATAACATGTTTAAACAAACAAAATTTCCGCATAGCTCATGGTAGGGGAATGTTTGCAGAACTTTGTCTACAAATGTTAACTCGGAGCAACAATAAAAATATTGCTGCGAACGCGTACAGTCAACAGCAAAAGTTGATGCACACTATACGCTCTTACGCTCCACGGAATAAGAACTACAAACTGCGAAATATGTGCAGCTACTTCTGCTGTTAACTGTACATAGTCTAGTCGCAAACATATTCACATCCTTGCGCCTGCCGCTTTGTTGCACACTCGCTACGGAACTTTATTCGAATGCATTGTCCTTGCATTGCTCTGATTCTTCTGAATGAAGCAGTTATTTCAACTAAAATAATAATGTTTAGAATCCGAGGACTCCAGGTAACGATGGACTAAAGTGGTGATCCACTGTGCGTAACATGATAAGGTAAAAAAAAAAATGGTTTTAAGGTGGTTTCATGCTTAGATATGTTGTCTTAGAGGGATCCCACGGAATATAAGGAGGGATCCTACGGAGGGTAAGGGAATAAAGACGGCACTTGTGTTTGCGCACACGCTTGAGCACTATAATATATCCTGCGTACGTGGCTGATCGTTGAGATTGGCCGCCAAAGCCGTAATCGGTTAGAGGATAATAATAATAATAATAATTCTCACAACATCTTATAGGTTGACCTGATTCCGTACTAAGTAGCTTAAGCACTTGTGTTACAGATATCAGACAACAGAGGAACACAAATATATACTTAAACACATATATTACACCCAGACACTGAACAAACACAAGTGTTCATCGCAGGAATGTTTTAATAATAATAATAATCTTGAAACAACTGTAATCACGCTTTAACCGTGCTTTAACCACTGATTAGTATTGTTTAGTTTGGAAAGTTGGTGTACCTACTGGGCCCTAAGAGATTTACAAAAAACCGGCGTGTAGCAGAATCTATGCTGTGTTTCGCTGCGTAAGTGAGGGTACCGGAGGCCCAATAAATATATTATTCAGACCAATATCAATAGCTTTTGTTATCGTGTACAGTCTCTATAAATTTTCATATTCAAAATAATCCATCCCAGTTTGTTTATATAAGAATCTGCAGGTGAAAAACCCTCCAATAAAGTAAAATATATGGGTTTAAAAAAAAACGCCCTGTTGGTCTAGTGGTTTAAGTACCAGGCCGTGATCTCGGGGTCCTGGGTTTAATGACCAGGTCGAGCGAAAACTATGTTTCGATTTTTTCGAACATAGCTCGGGTTTGTGATCACCAATCCGCATTTGGCAAGCGTGGTGATTAAGCCTAATCCCATCATAGTAGCGATGACTTGACTTCTATGATGGAGGCCTTTGCCCTGCAGTGGGACAGTTTATAGGCTGATACTTTACTATATGGGTTTAAAAATTAAATCATAAAATAGCAACACTGAAAACAGCACTTCGATATTATAGATACCATTCCTAGTTAACTTCGCCTTCAAACTTTAAGGGTATCCACGGCCAAAATCGCCCCAATTCGATTGGAATGGCTGCACTGAACCAGCACAGTCGTATACTTGTAACTTTAGTGTTCTCATCTTAGTGGGTAATCTACATTACATTCCTTTTCACAATCCTTTACTGTTCAATCCATTCGTCTCTGGAACTCCTTACCCCTTCCAATCATGAAATGACAATCCCTTCCTATATTCAAGTCTCTTCTTATCTCTATAAATAGGTACACTGTTTTTTCCTTGTCTCTTCTTCCTGTTTTATGTGGTCTGCTCTCTGGTCTAACATCTATAAGAAATATTTTTATTGAATTTTTGATATAAACTATCTATGCAAAAAATTGCTATAAAAAAATATCAACTATTGTGTTTCCATTGTCAAATTTAGACAAAGCAGTGTAGTGGATTGTAATGTTTACAAATACACCATAGCACACAAAACAGATGAGCATTTCATACGTATTTTTTAAACCAAATTATTGCACTGTAGGTTTACTAAACGATAGTTTGCAAGTTGATGACCAATAAAATTTGCATAACGATCAAAGAGAGTCATTCCAACTAGAACGATGTAATGTAGATCTTAGATAGTGATACAGCTAACTGCATTTATGTGATTGGTGTAATGGAAGAGTTATTTTACTAAATAGGAGCACGATATTTAGTGTGATAGAAAACGCTTAAGAACGTAGTAAAAAAAACACTCTTTTATGCGATGCTGTATTAAAAATGTGATACGAACCTTTAAGCCCCCCTTTTTAGGCCCCCGATATTCTCACCCACTCGGTGAAACACAGACGCTGCTTCACGCCGGTTTCCTGTGAGGTTGGTTGTGGCGGCCCATTCATACCGCAGTATGGCTCTCCCAAGATCAAACTACTGTCTCACCTTCCCCACCAAAGTAAGCTTAACAGTACGTACCGTGTGCAAAACGATGCAACACGATGGCGTACAGTCACGTGCAATAATAAATATACAACCTCATTCAAATATGAATCTTATTGTTCCGGCTTAAGAGTCGCCGTGTTAACATTTCATCGCAGACGACTGTACATCGTATTTGCACAATTAGAATTAAAGCAATTTAAAGCATAACGTCAGTAAAGTTCTAACAGTGCGTAAGTAATTTTTTTAACGGTTTTGACATTTTGATGCCATTCGCTAGACAATCGATAGTCACGTCATTTCGCCCAATTAGAATCAATATACGACCAATAAAAACCTTTACAATTACGAAAAAGTAGCACGGAAGTCATAAAATGACCTACGCTTTGAGATGACCACGTAAGTCACAATTCGTTTTTGACATTTTGAAGGCATTCGTTAGAGACTTGGAAGACGGATCGTTTTTAGGGTTCCGTAGCCAAAATGGCAAAAACGGAACCCTTATAGTTTCGTCATGTCCGTCTGTCCGTCTGTCCGTCTGTCACAGCCGATTTACTCGGAAACTATAAGTACTACAGTGATGAAATTTGATGGGAATATGTGTTGTATGAACCGCTACAAAAATATGACACTAAATAGTAAAAAAAAGAATTGGGGGTGGGGCCCCCCATACATGTAACTGAGGGATGAAACTTTTTTTTTCGATGTACATACCCGTGTGGGGTATCAATGGAAAGGTCTTTTAAAATGATATAAAGTTTTCTAAAAAACATTTTTCTTAAAGTGAACGGTTTTTGAGATATCAGCTCTCAAAGTCGTAAAAAGTATGTCCCCCCCCTTCTATTTTTATAACTACGGGGTATAAAATTCTAAAAAAAATAGAGGTGATGCATGCTAATTAACTCTTTCAACGATTTTTGGTTTGATCAAAGTATCTCTTATAGTTTTTGAGATAGGTTGATTTAACTGTAATTTTGGACTTTGCTGCTACGGAACCCTTTGTGCGCGAGCCCGACTCGCACTTGGCCGGTTTTTTATCAATCAGAATTCAGTTGCGGCCATCAAAAACCCTTTAAAGGTTGAAAAGAAAACGGAACGGAAGTCAGCAATTGAATTCTAATGGAAATAGCACGTAAGTCTCCGATCAGTTTTTTGGCTTTCCTGAAAAGTTGCTTAAAAGGAGTTACGTGGTGTTAGAACTTCAACGACGATAAGCGAACTCCATTTTAGATCTAGCTTTTCCTAACAATCAAGCTTGACTGATACCTATTCATCGTAGCTCAAAACTTTGCAATTAATTAACTAAGTTATCCGTATTGTATCCAGGTAGAGAAAGGCAAACCGCAAGATATGACTGATGCCTTTCGTGTTCATTTTAAACTTTTATTTCTGCAGTTGCAAACGGGTTAAAAAAAGGTTAATACAGATGCAGAAATGTTTGTTTGAATCAAAATCGGCGTTCTGTTTGATTAGAAATAAGTTAAAACTTATGTGAATTCCATAACTTGAAAACAGCTAAACAAAAATCTTCATCATCATATATCATAGTTACAGGACACCAGCCCAAAAATTTAATAAAATATTGCGTTAATACTTAACTACATATGATCTTAAGGAATTTGTGGCAAACTGACTTCTTTAAGTAATAATTTTATTTTCTTTTTTTTTTTTTTCTCAATTTGACGTTTTTATATTGTCTCGCTTGGTACATATATGTGTATATTGTCATTGATTTGGTTTGGTACAAACGGTACGTAAATATATTTTATTTCTGTATTTTTATTGTTTTCTTGCTATTTTTACCCATCTCCCTCGCTCACTAACAGGATTAGTTATCTTACTTTTTTATTAGACAGGAATCTAAACTGTTTGACTGATTACTCTTAATCGGACAAGGAAATCCCGAAAGAACACGGATAAAATTGACAATAATTAAATTAGACCTATACTAAAATATGTATACAGATATTCTATTATTTCAGGTACAAAGTATACCTTATAATTTGAAACGCGTTATTTTTTAAACAACTAGCTTTTGCCCGCGGCTTCGAAACAGACAAAAGCAGCCTATGTATGTCTCTCTCCATTCCATAAACTATCTTCACTTAAAAAATCCGTCCCTTCGTTTTGCCGTGAAAGATTACTTTCACATTTGTAAAAATAGTAAGTATTATAGATATAAAAAGTACATACAATATACTAAGTACTTTATGAAAAAAAATCCCTCCGGCTACATTGGGAACCAAGGTTCACAACCAGTGGCTGAAGAAGAACTAAAATACTCGCTACCCAACCAGTTGCCAAAGACGATATATTTTTAATTTTTTTTTTTACTTTGAGTCCATTTTTTATGCTAGAATCTGCTAAACAGAGATATTCTTTGAGGAATACATTCTTTGAGGATGTGCTAAAATGATAAGATATTATGAATTCTAATAAAATTACAGTTACTTACCTTGAATTAGTTATTTTCGAGTTTTTTACCATGTACTTTATTTTTGAGTTTCCGATATTTTAAAACTTCAGTTTCTCCGTAACCATGGCGCTTGCAACAACCCCGAAATATAGGAAACTCACAATGATGTGGTAAAGCCAAGCTGGCATCCGAAAAGCTTGGTGTGCTGAATAGAGCAAAGCGGTACTTCACTCCTGAGCAAAGGCTTTTATTATATTAGTCACAAGTTCGCCCCCATATGGAGTACTGTTGCCATCTATGGGCAGGAGCACCTGCATACCAGCTTGAACCCTCAGACTCGGTTCAAAGACGCGCTGTGCGAATAGTCGACGATCCCAAACTCACATGCTGTATTGAACCCTTAAGTCTTAGGAGAGATTTTGCCTCCCTATGTGTGTTTTACCGCATGTACAATGGTTTGTGCTCCGAGGAACTATTTGACTTAAAGCCAACAGCCGCATTTTACCACCGCATCGCCCGCCGGTCGTCAGAGCGTCCACCCTCACACATTGGAACCCAAATGGTCTCGCACAGTACGGTTCTAGAGGATTTTCCTACCGCGAACGCTCCGGCTGTGGAATGAGCTCCATCAGAAGTTTTCCCGGGGGAATACAACATGAGGTTCTTCAAAATAGGAGAGTTAAGGTTTTTAAGGGGTCGGCAGCGCGTATGCAGGTCCACTGGAGTTACAAACGTCCATAGGCTGCGGTAATCGCTTACCATCAGGCGAGCCGCACGCTTTTTTGCCACCGACGTAGAATAAAAAAAAAATGATACTAACCATGAAAGTTTAAAACGTAAGTATCTTGAAGTTTCAAGGTATTACATATTACCTATATACATTGCATCTTCGAGAATCCTCGGAAGTTTGTATATTTGCAGTTTTAAAACAAACTAATAAAAGTACCGAACTAAATCTATTAGAGCTTAAGGTGCTTGAGAAGGCATGTTTGATGCATTGCTTTTGAAAGTGGGTCAAACTTTATCCCATTAAAAGAGTCTTAGTCAGACCGAAGAATATCAGGGGGCCTACTCTAAAATCGAATTCTCGACGGAATCTTTATCCCATCCCCTTTCACACGAGGCACACAGCGTGAAAGGGATTTGAGTGAAGAATTAGTCGTGAATTCTAGTTCAGAAACAATTTGTTGAGATATTGGCGATGGAATAAATAAATATTTTACAACATCACATACATTGATCTGACTCCGAGATAGGTAGCTCAAGCACCTGTGGTACGGATACCAGAATCAACAGTGGGATTATAAATAATACTTTTCTTTTGTAAATATATACTTATAATAGATAGAAAACACCCAGACCAATACTAACAGATATGTTCATGCACATAAATGTTTGTATTGTGCGGGGTTCGAACCCGATGTTGTCGAATGTTCGATTTTAGCGCAATCTTTCCACCGGAGCATGGGCCTTCCGATGGGTCTTTTAGCATCTTTCCCAAGAGAGCACGCCTTGGCAGACGAGCATGATCCATACTGTGCACATGCCCCAGCCAACGCAGTCTTTTCTGTTTTAGCAGTGCGGTAATGGTGGGTAGCTGTGCCGTGCGCAAAACGGTCTTGTTTGTAGTGTGGCTCTCCAGAATATGTCTAGAATGCTCCGAAGACAGCGCATGAGGAAATTTTTTAGTCGACGTAGCGTCGAATCTTGAGTACGACGTCCAAGTTTCTGATCCTTATAAGAGGGTGCTTAAGACGCAAGCCCGACAGACATGCTTCTTTGTTCTAACCGACAGATGTTTATTGTACCATACTCTTGGACCGAATCTCCAAAACGTCTCCAAAACGATTCGCGAGCCGATTTCCGCATCAAGCAAAAGATTATTCGACACTTGCGACCCCTAATAACAGGACTTATCGACTCCTTCTAGCGTCACTCCATCCAGCGTGATTGCTGGAGTGGCTGTCTATCCCTGTACTAGCAATACGTAATAATTAATTGTTAAATAAATAGTATAAATTTTTGTTTAGCGACTGCCGCTCCGAAATTGTATAAAATAGATCCGGTTTAGTAGTACAATTTAAATCGATTGGTCGCTAGTGGGGTAGTATACCCTTCATGTTAGGATCGCGCATCGCTTTAATAAAAATCAGATGGCGGAATATTAATAATAATGGATGGTCCAGAAGTCGGACCGAAAAAGCAGCCTGAAACCATTGAGCTAATTGAATAATCAAATTAACTCAACAAAACATTTATTTATCCATTTTGTGTCTCGAGTTAAATTTACTTATTAGTTTACGTAATTAATTTCCACCACCATATAAAGCTAAGCCCACAAGGGCGCTGTTAGTGAATTCACCCCGATTTTTTATTTTGTGTTTCCAACAAAATTTGTAATTATCAGAATACCCTGTCTTTAATTAAAGCGCTTTCGGTAGAAACCCCAAACGTATAGGGTTACAGGTAATTATTTATAGCAGTGTTACTAAAATCAGTAGCTCAACATTGATGACGCCCTCAATGGCGCAGTAGATATGGTGGCCCAAGCGCGGAAGATCCCGATTCCCAAGGAAGCCTGCGGCCTCTCCCTCCCCTCCCTGCCCTGCCAGCCAGCAGGGTGCGGGTCTGCGAGGGAGTCCTGCGGGGAACCTTCAAGAAACGATTGCGTCGCAACCCAGCGGTTGCTTCCCGGAAGGTTTTTTTGGTGGGTCATGGGAGTAACCCTGGTGGTTTGAAACCATAGTTTGTGGGAAGAGACCGTACTGGCAAGCCTCGTTATCTGTGAGGCGGGATGTGGTGCCAGGGTTCGTCCGGTGAGCCCGTATCCCGTCTCGGTGCATGGATATCCTGGGGAACGTCGGAGAGGTTTTAGTGGGTATGCCTCTGGACGGTCTCTGACTAGCAGCGACCCAACCCAGAGGAAAGCCCCACACTACCCGTCGGTCTCCCAGCCGACGGGTACCGGTGCCGAGAGGTTGTAACCCCGAATTTGTTTAAAATAGGTCCGGTTTAGTAGCTAAAAATTAAAATCGATTGGCGTCGCTAGTGTTCCCTACCCGTCACCTTAACAAACTCTGAATCATGGTCTATAAGGCTCTAAGCGTACCCCGGGCTCTAGAGCGATAGCTTAGGACGCAACCGGGAATTATACGCTAATATTTATTATTCCATAATTTCGGTACGAATCGTTTTAAGGTGCATTTATTTATTTCGAGAAACATTAATGCTTATTTATTATCTATTAAATTTAATATTTACTGCTGAATACCTACACTTAAGACTTTACGTCGTCAAAACTAGCGCCGCCAATAGATTTTATGGAATGTGTTTAATATTCGCTAACGCATTACAGAAAGAGCGATACTCGTCGAAATATCTTTATTATCTAATTCAAATTCAAATTTCATTTATTTGCAGTAAACATGGTACGCCGTGTGGTCCCCGGCAGAGTAAAATAGGCCACCCTCACTCTTACCGAGGTGTCGTAAAAGGCGACTAAAGTAAAGCTGCTGGCATGATCATCAGCACCCAGAGAAGGAAAACTCTGCATTTATATCAAAAACCTCGCTAACCCGTCTGCCAAGCGTGGTGAGTATGGCAATTACCCCTCATGTGATTGAAGGAGGCCCTTGCCCCAGCAGTGGGGACTTAAATGGGCTGACGATGAAACATGGTACATTTTATTGTTTTTATCTTATGTATTGCTCATACATGTTTACAGATACAAATACTTTAGTGTCGTCATGCATAAATAAGTAATTATAATAATATATTTGAAAGCAAAATCGATACAATAATCAATTTAACTTAGAAAACATAATAGTCAAAATTTTAATTCAGATATCAGTGAAGTCAAGTGCTAGTAACAATAACATTATGAATAGGGAATGTCAAATATTATGAAATATAGATATTAAATTGTTAATCGAAATGAATTAAAATAAATAATAACATAGCCATAAATCAAACCCTTAAAATTGAATCCCTATATAACCTCATGATGCAACCATTTCGACAAAATTGTATTAATTCATTTACGCTATAAAAACAATTTTGAACTAAAATTTTGATTACGATTTTCTTAGAAACATTGAATGTCATAGTCTGAATACAATATGGAAGTAAGTTAAATAATTTAGCACACATGTTGAAACAATTATTTACTGAAGCATATTACTATTTCGATTGTGATGTATAAATATAAATATTTCACAACATCACATACATTAATCTGGCTCCGAGATAGCTAGCTCAAGCACCTGTGTTACGGATGTTAGAACCAATAGCGGAATTACAAATACTCGTATATAAAATTTAATACTTGTTTATAGATAACGCCCAGACCCAGGCCAATACAAATAGACATGCTCATGGACACCAAATATTTGTACTGTACGAGGATCGAACCCGCAAACTCTTGCACCGAGGCAGCGTTCACTACCACTGATCCAAACGATGATGAATTGATTTGATTATGAATAATGTTAGGTATTTATGATATATGAATCATAATATCATAGTCCTTTTTTATAAACACTGCAACCGGGTGATGATGACATCATTTATTTGGAATTTATATGCATTTAAATTTTATTTGAAATAATAATTGAGATGGAATATAATATCATAACTTTAATCTAAATTTAAAATTAAATGTTACTCACAAAGTCCTAATTTTAGGACTTTGTGCTAACAATATATTATAATCTGAAATAAATGATAAATTAATTTTAAATAATAGATTATAATGATAATTGATAATGTTTTTCACAAAAAACAGAGTACATGAGATTGTATTGTAGCAATATATGCGTCTATTTAAGCACTTAGTGGTATGTGAAATTTTATGTCATAAATGTTTAAAATGATTTACAGTTTCAGTAATAGTCTAGCTACTGGCTACATACTTTGTGCATATGAAAACCGAATCAGATGCTTGTATTTTATAATGTTATTTTGGACTTAATCATTTCAGAATGTACCCGCTTAATATTTTGAAATATTCCATGTCCTTTGAGTGTTACAAATTTAAAACTAGAGGGTAGTTTTTAGATTTTATTTTGATACAGAGCGTAAAAAATAAACAATAGAGATTTTTAAATAGTATGATTTGGTAATAAATTAATATGAGATTTTAAATAAATTAAATTAATAATATGAGATTTTAAATAGTATGTAAGGAAGATCAAAAAGTACCTAATACAGATTGTTTTACACAACGAGAAATCGCACATATATGCATGACTTCCCGATTTGCCTAAAAAATATACGAAAATAGATTAAAAAATCCCGAGATACATGCTCGGATTTGAACCGCGAGCCCTCGTATGGAAGGCACGTTTCGAACCACTGAGCTTCAATCGCTCCTGTACGATGGTTCTATTCGGCGCTGTGCTGTGTTTCGCTGCGATTTAAAGGTTTTAAAGGGGGATTTAAAGGTTGGCAGCGGACTTGTGACTCCACTGATCTCGCGAGTGTCCATGG
Organism: Marasmia exigua; assembly: GCA_019059595.1. Classification (NCBI taxonomy): domain Eukaryota; kingdom Metazoa; phylum Arthropoda; class Insecta; order Lepidoptera; family Crambidae; genus Marasmia; species Marasmia exigua. The sequence goes on along the minus strand of CM032479.1, from coordinate 10,598,091 downwards.
GCGGCGGCAATCGCTTACCATCAGGTGATCCGTATGCTCGTCTGCCACCTATCACATAAAAACATATTTTCACAAATTGAGAAGTTTCTATGGTGGATGTAAATAATTGATTAAAAGACGAGAATTTAAGGGCCATATTCATAAGTTAAAAATTTGTCTTATCTCTGCTATTTTTTTTAAACAACACTTTGCCATTATGAACACAGTGAAACCTGAACCTTAAAAGTGGCACCTGAATAAGCGAAAACCCTCTATTATTGGGAACTGCAATAAGGTCCCGGCACTTTGTCACCGAATCACCTTTGTTAATGGGACTTTTCGAATCTGGTGGCTTAATTAGAAGCCGTACGAACGAGAATATACCTGTCGCATATAAACAAAGGAGATACACAGCGCGCGTGAAAGAGAGGGAAACTCCGATTTGGTCGTAATGTCTGCTTTAAATTAGGCTCTCTGGTTGAATGAGATTTGATTTCTAAGATTTTCCCGATGCATACCTTAATAATTAGGACTCTGTGTCTTAAAGTTCAATATGAGAGAGGCAATTTATCAAATAATATCGACATATTTGTTTACAAATTTATGTAATAATACATTTCGGCTGGTTTAAGTGGGGCCTCAAATGTGTTTACAAATATGTAACAGTACATTTCGGTTTATTTAAGTGGGGACTCATTGCAACAACTAAATTTCAAATCTATCTAATTGGAAAACTAGTTAACCTAACCTAACTTAGTTCAAAATCAATATTTTTGTTCTCTGTATTTGTACAATTACAAATACAGGGAACAAAAATATTATGCCCTATGTATCATTGAGTTAGCCTAACGGCTTAGAGCGGTACCGGGAATGCCCTAGTTAGACAATTGAATCCAATTGAAGTATAATGTCAGGCGCATAACATTTATCTTAGTACCTTTGATTTCCTTTTGCCTTTCCTACCAGTATTTATGTAGGATTGGTAATAAAAATGTTCACCTTAGAATGATTATAGCAAAACGCTGACCTGTAGTTAAAAAAAATTGAAACTCGATACAGGTGCTTCAATAAGCATTACAGTCAAGAACCTACAAAAGGACAAACTTGGTTTTGAACCTAAATGTCGACGAATAAAATAATTGCGAAAAAATCAAAGATGGCGTTTTCGTGTAACCCATTAAACATTATCATTAGACGACCCGTTTGGAACAGTGGTAGTGAACGCTGCCTTTGGGCCAAGGGTTGCGGGTTCGATCCCCGCACTGTACAAATATTTATGTGCATGGACATGTCTATTTTTTTTTTTTTTAAATAAATATTTCACAACATCACAGACATTGTCTGTGATGTTGTGAAATGATAATGTTTAATAAATAAATATTTCACAACATCACAGACATTGTCTGTGATGTTGTGAAATATTTATTTAAAAAAAAAAAAAAATAGACATGTTCATGCACATAAATATTTGTACAGTGCGGGGATCGAGCCCGCAACCCTTGTATCAGAGGCAGCGTTCACTACCACTGTTCCAAACGGGTCGTCAAATTTGTATTGGTCTGGGTGTTTCTATGTATTCTAAGTATGTATTTACCAAAGAAAAGTATTATATGTATGTATTTGTAATTCCGCTGTTGGTTCTGTTATCCGTAACACAGTTGCTTGAGCTAACTATCTCGGAGTCAGATCAATATAAGTGATGTTGTGAAATAAATATTATCCAAGTATGAACGGTACACCTTTTTTCAAATCAAGTGTGATGTTTATTGCTATTTCAGAAAAGTCAGACATTTGGTCGCTATTTTACCTATTGGTAATAGATGATGATAGTAAACAATTCCTTTTTACTGTCATTTATCAGTTTACAATAAATTCATAGGTGCATTAAGGTCGCCGCACGATTGCACGTGGACAGCGCTGTTATGCAACATTGGACTCGCGTGCATATTTCTAAAGACACCAAAAAAATTTAAATCAATTAATATAAGTCATTCTAATCCAAATTAATATAAGTAATATTCTCTTTTCTCAATTAAATTAAGTTTTTTTTTACATTATGGCAGACGGCTCACCTGATGGTAAGTGAATTACCGCCGCCCATGGACATTTGCGACACACGGGGCATCACAGTTCATTGTTTTGATAATTTTAATAAAATAATTAAATTTGAATTTGATAAATATAATATAATGCGTGTGTGCGGAGGTTCTGCATAATTTGATCCCCCCTAGCCCATACCACCACCGGACAACAAGGCGCGGCGAGGGGTTTTATCCATACGTTGTTGGCTTACCCCTTATCCGCACGAAGCGATTTGCCTCCACGTTCATAATGCGGACAGCTAAGGAATGGAACTCCTTGCCAAGGTCTGTTTTTCCGGATCACTACAATCTGGACATCTTTAAGGCAAGAGTGAACAGGCATCTTCTAGGCAAACGCGTTAAATCCTAGACCTCATCGTCACTTTCCATCAGGTGAGATTGTGGTCAAGCGTTAGCCTACAGTTCATAATAAAAAAAAATAAAAAAAAATGATATGATGACTAACATAGATTTCTAAGACAATCATTGTTACTAACAACACTATGGATTGTATGGTCTGAAATAAACACTTTTTATTTTATTTTTTATTTACTAACCAATTCTTTAAAACATGACACACCTATAAGTAAAAAAGCAAAAATAGGTACACTTTTAAAGCTTCTAGATAGAAACGTAACAAGTTCATTTTATCTAATAAGCATTATAAGGTATCAAATGGCCGAAGTATGAAATCCAATTTATTAACTCAACTTGATAAAAAAGCACTTGAATAAAACGCCAACAAATCTTTTTAATGTTTCAACGTTTGCTGATAAGAATGCGAAACAAACATGAACTCAATACATAAATCAGGATTTATTACACCGGTACTCGGATAGGAATGTTTTGCTATAATTTTGTTTTACACTGAGAGAAGTGGAATAATAACTGATTAAGTATTTATAAAAACGAACCTTTCTGTACGAACGTTTGATGTTTTTGTGTTTTTTTTTTCCATTCACGACATTTTTTTGAAATAAAGTAAATAACTACTTTGGCACAGTAGATATATACTATATCTACTGTGACGTTGGTGACAGAACATTAAAGAAATGGTTACCATACCTATTGAATAGTTTGCCCGAGGACGTACGCGTAAAAAATAAATTTAAAAGAAAAGTTAAAACATATTTTTCACCAAATTTAGAGTAGCATATAATTAAGTTTTTAATTTTTAAGTTAGAGACTCGTGATTCCGCAGACAAGCTATGCAAATAGCTTTGCGGGATTACTGTACTTTAATGTTAACGATGTTTGTTTAGTAAATAATAATAATAATTATTATAATTTTCCAACAACATCATTTAAAATCTTTTGAAGCATAGCCTTCTTTTAATTACAGCGCAAAAAGAGATAGACAACTATGAATATGTATTAACAAAACATTCGTAAGGATACACCGTTATTATTTCATTCCGAAAACCTATTAATAGGTATCGTGAATAAAGTCCATTTAGCATGTTAGATCAACAAAATAAGCGAAAAGAAATCAGCTGTTCCATACAAAATGGAATATCCGCCCGGCAATAATGTATGGAACAGCAGATTTTTTTTCGTTTATTTTGTTGATCTAACATACTAAATGGACTTTATTCACGATATACTTGTTATGAAGTTTGTGGGATGTAAATGATAAAACAATATCGGTCTATATTATCTTCTACTTATTTTTAAAGAGGTTAATTCTGAAGACAACGGCAACGCTTTTTTTTATATGATAAGTGGCAGACGAGCAAACGGATCGCCTGACACCTGCGACACCAGTGGAGTCACAAGTGCGCTGCCAACCTTTAAGCCCCCCTTTCCCCCACTGGGCCTCCGGTACCCTCACTCACGCAGCGAAACACAGCACTGTGCTGCTTTATACTGGTTTTCTGTGAGGCCGTGGTATCACTACGGTCGAGCCGGCCCATTCACGCCGAAGCGTGGCTCTCCCACGGTCAAAACGCTTAGGTATGGTAAACCGAAAAATTAAATAACTTTCGCTGATGTAATCGACGATATTGTAGGAGTTGTGCTAAAACATACAATCCATATCATTGTCACGGCGGTCATCTTGGATCGATTTTTATCCAACATAGCTAAGAACACTCCCTCCTTATTCATTTTTCAAACAAAAAAATAATCAAAATCGGTTCATTTGTTCGCGAGCTACGACACAGACACACACACATACACACACAAACACACACAGAGACACGTCAAACTTATAACACCCGTCGTTTTTGCGTCGGAGGTTAATAATATAGAATGTTACATCTCAATTTTTACACTTCTGATAGCACACCACTACTACACATTTTAAAATGTATTTATTAAATATCGAGTTTACTTCGATTTCATAGCTATTGCCGCGTTCTTGTATGTTTTATGAAGCCATTTTTCGTCACCAATTAATCGTTGTTGCTAATGTATGAATCTCTGGGAAATATGTTTACTAGCGATAAGAATGCACATATCGACAATTTATTGTTTCACACGCACGAAATATCGTAAGCGTAACGGACAACGGACGGAGTCCGCGCCACGAAAGAACTCCCGCGGAAAACACTGAACTAAAATTTGAGATTCCTTGTGTCAATAATCATAACGCTCAAATTTGAATGTTGTTGGCGACTCAAACGCGGTTTTCATGGAACTTCTTTCGTGGCGCGAACTCTATATACGCGATATTGAAGTACCAGCCTACTCAATATCGTTTACCAAGGAAAAAATACACATTTTAATACCTGCAGACGATTTTGAACTTTATAATGAATGAATACGAGTATAATAGATCGAGTTAAGTTTTTTTTCGCGACGTACCTACTATTTCTAAATAAATAAAGCTCTCTATTCCTCTGTTATTTACTGTCTGTCTCTTAATAAACGAGAGGAATTTGGTTATGTTAATAAAAGAAAGTTTAATAAAATTTAACATACAAATAAAAAAAATATCTCCAAACACTTTGAAGATCTCTTCCAGGAATATCATTTTCTTATCGTCTTAAAATCTAGTGTACATTTTTGGAGCTGTGACCTCCTTAATTTGATGAGATTTTAATAATGTTTTATTCAAAGTTAGTATGGAAGGAATAAAAGATAGACAATGCTTCTGTTTTATTGGCTAAGTATTATCAAATAATAATCATCATCATCATCATCAGCCTATCGCAGTCCACTGCTGGACGTAGGCCTCTCCAATTGTTCGCCACTGTGATCTATCCATGGCTTCTCGCATCCAGCTCTTGCCAGCCATCCTGCGCAGATCGTCCACCCACCTAGCCAGAGGGCGCTCTACATTACGATTTGCCAAGACGCGGTCTCCACTCCAGAAACCGTTTACCCCATCGGTTGTCGGTTTCTGCGGCTAATATGGCCAGCCCACTGCCACTTAAGCTTGCTAATCCGGTGAGCAATGTCGATAACTTTGGTTCTCTGCCGGATCACCTCATTTCGGATTCGATCTCGGAGAGAGACGCCGAGCATTGCTCGTTCCATAGCCCGCTGAGCGACCTTTAACTTGTGAACCAGCCGTACCGTAAGTGTCCACGTATCACGTATCAAATAATAATAATTTAATTTATTTCAGATAAAAATCCATACAATCTTGTTAGTAAAATTCTTATTACTACGTTAGCTGACATACTTAAATTATACAATATCCTAATTTAAATATTTAATTGTCCCCTTCATGTGCATTTTAGTCCAATGCCTACGAATGGGACAGTCAAAACGATCAAATCACTTTGCGTGATCGTATCAGAAATGATGATATCCGCAGGAGAACTAAGGTCACAGACATAGCCCAAAGGATTGCAACAAGTGGCAATCTGCAGGACACATAGCGAGGAGAACAGACGGCCGTTGGGACAGAAAGGTCCTCGAGTGTAGGCCACGTACAGGAAGTCGCAGCCGTGGCAGGCCCCACACAAGGTGGACCGACGATCTGGTGAAGTATGTGGGATACATTGAATGCGGGCGGCACAGGACCGATTTATGTGGAGAACATTGGGGGAGGCCTATGTCAACAACAGTGGACGTCCATTTGCTGAAATGATGATGATCATCATCAAATGCTCTGCTCTATAAATGGCTCTGCTGATGATGGAAGGTCAACTTCTCAACGGTAAGGAGTTAAAGGATAACTCTTTCAATACTGCACTCACAATTAGTTTTTTAGTTATTTGGCGAGGGTGGAAGAGTAAGGGGAGGAAGGGGGCTGCCAAAAAATGAGACACTAAAAGGCTTGAAAAAAAATATTTCTGTGAAAAAAAAACCGCCTTCAATAACCACTAACTAAAAATTGTAAATTAATATTTTTAACACTTAATACACCTCAAATAACATTTTATAACAGTACACTCGAGAAAACATTTTACCGAAGTCGGCGCCTAATCCCTGTTGAATAATTGAACGTTGTATTAAATTACAAGATAGTATTGGGCGCCGACTTCGGTTCGACTGTGTACTAAAAATCACCATTTTCCTCCAATACGTACTATCAATCCCTGTTGTATGAGTATCGTATGTAATTAGATCTACCAAAAACAAGTTCGCAGTTTCTGACTAAGCGAATCATTGAGCGCCAAAGTGTTGTCAGTCTATCGATAGTTAACGTTAAAAGTGGCGATATTAATGTCATCCCATCGGCTATGGTGGCCAATGTTAACGCAGGACATGCTAAAGTGTATAGATTAGTGCACTGACACAAGTCCCTTACTCTCATATTTCGATGGGTTATTTATCTCCTTGTGTCCTTGTGTAAATGTTGATACTGATATAGATGGTCCCGACAATTTTAATGGCTATCTCAAAATTAATTTGACCGTCCTATCTCCTAAATTATTGCAGATACATCAATTTTGACTAAATTTGAGGATTATCAGATAGTTTTTATTTAATAAATCAAGGTGTTTTTGCACCTTTTTATAGTTCATTACTAGATTTGAGGTATATCCACTTTAACTAAATAAAAAAAAAAAACTTTTTTATTTCTCATCACAAACAACAATTTTACAATATTTGTATTGTGTACGTACATTAAACTTAATTGCAGTTTGTGTGAGACTGATGCCTATGATAGGTATATGGATACCTGTTGTACAGGTCATCAGGCTCCCACCAGCACGGAACAAGGGATAACTAAACATTTGTAACTTATTGATGTGATTTACATTATCAAATAATTCAAAACTGAAGCATGCATTAAGTACGGAGTATAAGGCTTATTTACAATAAAAAATTTAAACTATAGTGGCTATAATATATCTTGATTCTTTGCCTGTATGAAATCAGTGTTAGTACCAAAATAACTATACCTAATTTCAATCAGACGCAATGGTTATAATATGCTTTCCGAAGCACGGGGGTACAAACCAACTTTCAGATTGACTGAATTTTTTGACATAAAATGCTTACGACATGGCCATCATAACCGTGGATCGAACTCGGTACCCCAAGCGCAGTCGTCACGAATGTTTTGAACCGAATTCAAAACCAATTGAAGAGAAATTATTATTAGTCGATTTTTTTTGATAGTAGGTCTTTAAGACAAGAGTGAACAGGCATCTTCTAGGCGAACGCGTTACACCCTAGACCTTATCATGACTTTCCAGCAGGTGAGATTGTGGTCAAGCGATAGCTCATAAAAAAGAATTAAAAATGATTCATTTCAATTACATGCGCTAAATAAAATGATTCAAGGCAGTTTTCATCGGCTATTTTTTCATAACCACAGGGTGGAAAAAAGGCTAACAATGTCAAATACTTTATCGATAGGAGTGAGTCCCTACTATTCCAGCATTACTAAATCGTTTGTAATTTAAGCCCAAGAAAGTCCCGAGTTTCGTATAACGTCTCGTATCAGAATTAGCGCCGTCTCATTTACATACTTAATTGGTGTCGTAAAACTTAAATACATCGCGTTTCTTTAACGTGCTTCGAATGGTTTCTTTAATGAGCATCTGTGTTTACTCGCAAGTTGCTTCTTCTTATTTTCAGTTAAGGGTAATATTACTGGTAACGAATTGCTTACAGGTAATTTACACGTATAGACAGCCAATCGTTGCTACAATGCAAGGTTCTATATAATATTGTGACAAAGTATTAGTAGTGTAAACATCTTTTTACAGCCAACTGTAGGTATCTACTTACATGCAATCTCGACACTCATACGTCTTATTAGCATTCAGATTCGGCGTTCGCATTTGTTCGCGAACTAATTCTGTATTTCGATGCGCAAACTCTCGTATCACCGCACTCTTTATATCTCATTTTAAGGATGTTACTCGAGAAAAATTACTCGGAACATTTCACAAATCAGGTAGTCGAGTAAAGTTCAAGTGATCGAGTCATTCCGACCGATCTATGTGGAGATCATTGTAGGAAGTTCAGCAGTTGGCTGAAATAAAATGGCTATCAATGAAGCTCAAAGACAAACCAACTGCAACAACAGCTGTGAATCTCATCGCCATATTAATGGATATGGTGGAATTCCAGCGAAGCTATTATAATAATAATAATAATAAATCTCACAACATCTCATACATTGACCTGATTCCGTACTAAGTAGCGTAAGCTATTAGTTCATCTAATTTCAAGTGTGAAAGATGATGAATGGCCGATTAACACACATTTGCCACTGTTGTCTTTTTGTATCATCATCAGTAACCCACACTCGTCTACAGCTGGACATAGGTCTCTCTTAATGCACGCCACTGCTCCTGATTTTCGGCCACTCTCATCCAGCCCACACCAGCCAGCCTTCGAATGTCATCATCCCATCTTGTCGCAGGGCGTCCTACACTACGCTTACCGAGTCGCGGTTTCCACTCAAGGACAATACGGCTCCAACGGCTGTCAGTTATGCGGCTAATATGACCAGCCCGCTTCCACTTCAGTTTGCTAATTCCTTTCTCTTAGTCTTTTTGTATAAATTCTACTTAAAACGAAGTGACCGTGGGAGAGCCGCGCTTTGGCATGACTGGGCCGGCTCGACCGGAGTGATACCACGGCCTCACAAGAACCAATGTGAAGTCTATGTTGTATTTTGCTGCGTAAGCGAAGACACCGGAGCAAGCCCAAACTCGGGAAAGGGGGTTCAAAGGTTGGCAGCGTGCTTGTGACTGCACTGGTGCTGCGGCAATCGCATGCCATCCGTCTGCTTGTCTAGCAACTATTACATAAAAAAAGTGAATTTGATCTGGTTTTTTTTTCACTCGAATACAATTTTTCCCATGTCTCTCGAATAGAAGTTTTGTACTTAGGTCACATCTCTAGCCTTTATAGCTATCTCTAGCTCATTTGCGGTTATTTGGGATAAAAGTAGTAAAACCCGGTGCATGATTGCGCAGGAACTCGGATAGGATAAGGTAGAGTACACACGAGTGCAATTTGGAGTTTGCAGATGAGTTTCATATGAAGGTAGTTTTGACATTCATGTGGAGCAGGGTTTATTTCGGTATTAATATTTAACAACACTGTAAAATTTATCTTCAAAGTCTAAAATAAATTTGACTTTCTTACCGTGGGAGAGCCACCCTTCCGTATGAATGGGCCAGCTCGGCCGGAGTGATACCGCGGCCTCACAGAAAACCCCCGTGAAGCAGCACTGTGCTGTGTTTCGCTGCATAAGTGAAGGTACTGGAGGCCCAATCCGGGGGTTTAAAGGTTGGCGCGCACTTGTGAATCCTTTGGTGTCGCGGGTGTCCATGGGCGGCGGCCATCGCTTACCATCAGGTGGTCCGTCTGCTCGTCTGCCACCTATGACATAAAAAAAAAACTTAGTAGCTCTTACGTGTATGTGGCCGTCCGTACCAAGGAACCATAACGGAATGGGGCTTCGAACAAAGCCGGGAATTTGGGAATAGATATTTCTATATTCTTTTATATTCTTTCACTTGTCGTCCGCCATTCGTCTACTATCTCACTCTCGCACGTCATTCTTATTCAAGCATTGACTTCTAACACGTTCCTTACCATGCATCAGCCGATCACCAATACACTCGGCCATCCAACATTCAGTATTACGTGTGTAACTCTTATTGAAACGACTCAGTGATCCGACTCAGCCGAATGATACACAGTTCCGAATCTCTAATGTTCGCTCCGAATGTATCATTCGACTCAAATGGATCTCGAGCTCGAGTGAACCGGATGATCGAAATGAGCTGAATGATCCGATGAGCCGAATGATCTGAATGAGCTGAATGATCCGAATGTGCGGAATGATCCGATGAGCGAAATGATCCGGATGAGCTGAATGATGCGAGTGAGCGAATGATCCGAATGAGCGGAATGAATCACGAATATATCCAAATGAAGCGTTTCACTGTTCCTCATCTCCGCACTGATCCAAACACCAATGATCCAATCTTTTGAAAGAGACGTTTTGCCAGGTCTATCAGTATGCCCCCATACTGCTCCCATAAGTCTTTTGCACATCTTAACTAACTCTGCAAGTAACGTAATATCAACAATCGGAGTATGAATAGGGAAATAAATATCTCCATAACTAAATGGGACACCAGGGTGACACGACCGGAGAGGGATTGAGGGACCAACGACTTAGCGTGCTTTTCGAGGCACGGCGGTACAAGACGTCCAATTTCGAGACTCCGGGCTGACACTAAAAATTTTTTAACGAAAACTTAGTTACAAATGTTAGGAGCGACCCGGGGATCGAACCCGGGACCTCTTGCGCAGCCGTCGCTTTATAGTGTGACCCACGATCCACTTCGCCACTGAGGCAGTCATATTGGAATATGAGGGTAAGGGAATAGAGAGTGCACTTGTGTTTGCGCACACACTTGAGCCTTATAATATAAGTATCCTGCGTTAGTTACTGATCTTTGAGATTGCCCGCCGCAGTCGTAATCGATTAAAGGATATTATTATTAATCTACATAAGTATAACGTATTCTACACACACGTACAGAGAGATTAATACTGAGAATAGGTGCTCTTATTATCAGAAAAGCTCACATTGGGTCACTGCGCCAACCTAGTCAGTTAAAGGTCTTAATATTTCCCTTGAAGATGAGCTTTCAAAGAAACTCCGGGATAAAAGGATAATAATAGAAAACGAACGAAATTTTATTCCTTACAACTTATAAGAAAAAAATACTAGCCAATGAGTCGTAACTTCGAGCATTAATTGTTTTAATTGTTTAAATTGTTTATTTAGTAAATAAGGGCACATTACATTACATTAAAACTTAATAAATTAAAATACCAGGGTTATTCATTGCCTGAACTAGGTTAAACCTGTGTTCATATAAGGCTATACAAATAAAGGTAAAAGATTTTACTACTTACAATTAATTAACAATTTTAAACTTCTTATGAGCAAAACTTATTACATTTTGAAGTAAAAACTAAACTTTTGTTTACAAACTACAAGTAAATGTTCAGTATCGTCGTACGATAATGTTCTTATAACTCTATTTTGCGTCTATACTCGCACCCCACGAGTGCGAGTATAGACGCAAATAGTGTGCGAGCAAGAAGTGAATAGATGCGCCGCCATTTCTGATCCCATTCTTTATCCGCACAGGTATTAAGAATTTATTTATTACTAAGCTACACTTATGATTATTTAGGTTATAAATCTTTAGTTCTTTATTTAATTTGTTGTAAAGGTATGGTCCATGAAATGTGAAAAGCCTATTTGTGAAAATAAATTTGGATGTTGATTAGGAAGTGCAAACTATATCTCTCCGTCGTTTGTTGGTGATGTTGGGTCATAGTCATAGGGGATTATTGAGTGTTTTTTTTAGTATTATATGCGATATGAAAAGCTGGCGGACAGTGAACACATTGCAAGAATTTTCTCCCCTTATATCAATACAGATTTTTACCTAAGATATTAAATTGGTTTTATAATATATGACTTCTATAGATCAATACCGACTATAATTACCTACAACTTTTTTAATTTATGTAAAAGGTGGCAGACGAGCAGACGGATCACCTGATGGTAAGCGATTCCCGCCGCCCACTGACACCCGCGACACCATTGGAGTAAGATTGGGCCTTTGGTACCCTCACTCACACAGCTAAACACAGCACAGTGCTGCTTCACGCCGGTTGTCTGTGAGGCCGTGGTAGCACTCCAGTCAAGTTGGCCCATTCATGGCGAAGCGTAGCTCTCCCACAGTCAAAAGTACTTATCAAGTAATTTTCCCTCTTCTACAATTGTATCCTAAATACAAATCTTATTCGATTCTAGACCATACTTGGCACAAGGGAAAGTTTCCGGGAACACAATTTTCTCAAATTGTCTTTATCTTCGGAACATGTGAAATAAAATCAGAGTATACGCCTCATCACATAAAAGTCAATACGAATGTATGAATATGTATGAATGTGTATTCAATTCCCTTATTTGCTTTTGTATGTTCATTCAATATTCTGTTTGGTTTCTTTTTTCTTAGTTTAAGCTGATACAATAGGAACTGGATGTTATTTAAGGTTCCTTACCTCAAAAGGGAAAAGTGGAATCCTTTTATGATCATTTTGTTGCTACCCGACTACGGCGAAGCTAAAAGGAGGGTTATGATTTTGACCTGTATGTAAGTATGTATGGTTGTTCATCTGTTCCCTCATAACTTCTAAACTTGTTATCATATTTGAACAATGGCGGTGTCGTTAGAAGCGTCTTGGGTGTCCATGGGCACAAGGATGGGATGGAGTCACAAGTGCGCTGTCAACCTTAAAAACCCCCCTTTCACCCGGATTGGGCTTCCGGTACCCACATTGTACCGCAGCGAAGCACAGTGCTGCTTCACGCCGGTTTTCTGTGAGGACGTGGTATCACTCCGGTCGAGACGTCCCATTCCCAAACGTGGCTCTCCCACGGTGAATGTGTGTCCAGAACGCGGTTTATTTCTAGTTTTAAATAAAATGAGTGTGACTTCTTTTTTATTTTGATTGATTAAAATCACACATTATTATTAGTTGGTAAAATTAATACGCTCTATATTTTAATTTAAATGTAGTTAAGGTGACGGGAAGGGCACACTACCGACGCCAATCGATTTTAATTTTTAGCTACTATACCGAATCTATTTTAAACAATTTCGGGATTACAACCTCTCGGCAAACACTTATACAATTTATTAAATAACCATGCACAAATGCGGACCTAACATATGTACGCGAAAAATTTATTCACGCTAAAAGTGGCCACTTTTGGCGGTAATCAATTTTCCGCGTACAAAAACGGACCCAACATTTGTGCATGGTTATTTAATGAATAGTATAAATGTTTGCCGAGAGGTTGTAACCCCGAAATTGTTTAAAATAGATCAGGTTTAGTAGCTAACAATTAAAAACGAAAGGTGTCGCTAGTTAGGCTACGCGTCGCCTTAAGAGACGTGGGTGATGATGACAATGACTAATCAAGCCGAAGAATCCACTTTTGGAAGATGACGCAATATGGTTCAGATTCCGATGAAATATTTTAGTATGCCTACATTACTTCACTTTGATTAGATCACCTTGAAAACAAGTCTCTGATCACAATAAATAGAGCCTAAAAATATCGTAAAATATATTAACAGTATGGACCTGAAATAGTGGGGACTGGGACAGACTTTGGTTTGGTTTTTGAAGGCAGAAACATTTTTTCTTTAGAAGCTTTTTAGTGTCTCATTATTTGGCAGCGGCAAAAATGTTAATCGATTGGCGTCGCTAGTGTGCCCTACCCGTCACCTTAATGATCGCCAAAGGACATTTTACTGCCAAAGGCCAAAGCGCAGTATGATACACACATAAAACCTTAAGAAAGGTAATGTATATTTATTTATTAATTTGAACATAAATTTGATGTAAGTAAAATAGTTACAGTATCAACCTATGTATTTACATCTCATGTCTAAACAATAACAATTAGGAAGTTATTTAAATTGAATCTCTTATTATTAATAATCAAATCCCTTTTGATTTTATTCAAAACATTCCTGCTCGAGTTTCATTTTAAAATTTCTTCGCGCAAATTTTGCTTTTGTGTTCTGTGTAAGGTTTTTCGAATCCTTATCTTGTCTTAAAAATTATATATTATTATCTGATTTGAATTACTCTTTTAACATTAATTAATAAGATGGTAATAAAACATATTATAGAGAAAATAGTTTTGGTAAAATCGAAGTTCAAGGATATACATAATGTTATAAAAAATCATCCAAATCGGAGTCGGAATTTCCCTTAAGTAGTACATATTTTTACATAGTAAATAGTTTTACTAATTATTAATAGCAACTTGCTTGAATATATTACCAGATAAAAGTAGCCAGCAGTGGATCTGGTGAAGATCGCGGGAATCCATTGGATGCGGGCGGCACAGGACCGATGTGTGTGGAGAACATTGGGGGAGGCCTATGTCCAACAGTGGACGTCTATTGGCTGAAATGATGATGATGATGAAAAGTGGCCAGCCAGATACTGACGATGCGTGTTGTATTGTAGTTATCTCGTATTAGAGATATATGAATAAAATATACCATGATTGTCTTTCGATAACAGTATATTCGTGATTTTTATCAGAGGATAAATCTATGGTATAACCACATAATACAGGTTTGTACAGAATGACAGCGCTACTATACCATAGATTTACTATCGGAATGTTGATCGACTCAATTGACCCTTATAATAGAGTAGTTTATTTATATCCTTAATAGACATCCACTGAAAATATTCGATTGACTCCCGAAATCGTCTACATTTCACGATGGCTCAGTAAGACCTAAAATATAACACTGAATTTCAAATGCACTTGGATTTATCGTTTTACAAAAGACACTCGGGGTATTAGGCCTGATAAAAAATTTCGTCGGCGCGATTCAGCTTGCCTTCAAATAGCTCTACAGAGCAACGCCACCTATTGACGGCTAATGACAAACAACGCCCGATACTAGCACTAACGGAAATAAAATAATTACTATTTGCAGAAAGAACTTCTCTAAACTCGTTATTAACTTGGTACGAGTCGGTAAGCATTACTTTTCTTAATCTCAAAGTCCAGAATCATCTTAAAAATCTCGTGAAATTCAACCAGTATTAAACTTGTTATTACCCAGAACAGTCCCAGCGAACACAAATACAGGCTTTTGATTCGGTGTATTTGTACAAGTAAAATAATTTGCCTTCGGATGTAAGAACAACAGAGTTGCACAACTCTTTAAACTTTTGTAACTTGAGGTTTGTTCGCGTCTACATTTTTAGAGCTCCGTATACAACACACGCTTACATAAGGTTAAAGTTCCTAAACTAAAAATAGAATTTAAAAAAATTGTTTTGTGAAATGGTTCGGCTTTACAGTATTTCCTAACGTATTACTAAGGTATTTGTTTCTTATCAACTTCCCATCACTTCATATTCACCTCTTTACATCGTTATTGTACGAATATTGAGAAACTTCTCAAGGATGGCATACTAATGAAATTTGTTTTTATTCCAAGAAACATATCTATAAAAAAATCGCCTTCCTATACAAATTGCATCAGCCAGCTGTTCCCCTTGATGGAAACGGGATTTTTGACAATTCTAGAGAACCTTTGGTTCGATAATAAAAAAAGCACTTGTTCGGTTTTTAACTTTGAAGAAACAGTTTAAAAGTTTGGGCCTGTGATTGAAATCATCATTGGCTTCCCACTTCAAAGAGTTGAGTTTCATATAACAATAGCTCGGGGGGGTGGGGGGAGTTGCTGGAAAAAAAATCGAAGTGGGTTAAGAGATATTTTGTTGCTACTACCATATTTTCAGTAACTAATTAGGAATTTGAAATCTTAAGATTAATGAATCATAAATACGACACTTGTTATTTTCCGGTGGCATAATACATACTTTAACCAACGAAAGCCGTGTGGTCCCCGGCAGAGTAGAATAGGCCACCCTCACTCTTACCGAGGTGTCGTAAAAGGCGACTAAGGTAAAGCTGCTGGCATGATCATCAGCACCCAGAGAAGGAAAACTCTGCATTTATATCAAAACCCTCGCCAACCCGTCTGCCAAGCGTGGTGAGTATGGCAATTACCCCTCATGTGATTGAGGGAGGCCCTGTGCCCCAGCAGTGGGGACTTAAATGGGCTGATGATGATGATGATGAATACATATATGGCAAAAAATATGTAATCATAAATACATACATGAAAAAAAACTTTAGTTCACAGGTTGTTTTTTTTATGCTAGAGGCGACAAACGGGCAAGCGAGTTACCTGATGGAAAGTAATCAATATCGCTCACATGAACATCCGCTAATGTGATACCGCGCGATTAAACTTTTCTTAGGTAAATGGAAATACTACTTATAAGTTATTTTACTTGAGTATTAAAAGCTAGATACTTATACTGATATATTTTCAACAATTCCTTTATGAAAATCTTCCCAAACAAAAACTCATCGAAAGTCTACTTAAATTTTCCCAACAGATTCCCCTTCATCGTTAAAAAAAATCAATCAATCTCGTTAAAATTTCACGCCTAAACTGGACCTCATCAGTTTCTCAGTAAACAGTAAACACGGATAGGAAATATAATCGTTTTGTAGGTACCGTGGCACCGCTTCCTCTGAGTCACTAGGATTGGAGTTCTTTGAGATTTTATCTCACTGGACTTACCTGATCTAATTATTTCATTAGTATTTTTTCCTGCCATAATGGATTCTCCATAAGTATCGTTTCAAGTCGCAATGTCATTATTTTATAGGTAACATCAGAAATACTGACAATTAAGACGTTTTAGCCGTAAAATCACATTGACAGTGGCATCGCATTGATTTTCTTCCATTGAGAATGTATAGGGGGCATTTACTAGCTCGAACGCGGACACAGAGTGCATACAACGAACAGCTTAGTAGCGCGAAATCATATATTATTCTACCCACTGCTTTTGGGAGTTTTCGCTTAAAAGGTCACCAGTATACTCGTTTGCTTACATGCTACATACTATCTATCTACTTTTAGGTTCAGAAGTGGAAATGACTAAAAAAAAGACAATTTGAACGAACGGTTTTAATTTGGACTTAATCATTTTACAAGAAAAACAAAATATGAGAAAACGTAACTCCAACAAATTATCATTTGAAACCACTGAAACTGCGATTGCACACTTGCTATGACTTTTACATAAGTAAAGTTAATAACGGACTAAACAATAATCTGAACATAGCTTAGACAATGAATGTCTCTTCCAACAATGATTGAAACAATGACTCGAATAATGACTGACTGAAATAATGTCTCGCATGACTGATTCCTAGATCCGTGCGCTCTGAGCGCCGACAAGCAAATGCGCTGCTGTCCGATCGGCTCGTCTATTTATGGGCTTCTTGCTGTCCATAGCGGCTTGGGTGGGGATACCGCTAACACTATCATATTTCTATATGTATTAGTATAGATCATTTAATAGTATGACGTCATTTCATAATAATATTAATCAAAATTGATGTAGTTTGGAATTATCTATCATTAACTCGGTGATGAGGGAAAACATCGTGAAGAAACCTGCATGGTTCGGATAGTATCTGGTGCCCAATTCTCGTGCTCGTGATATTTTGAAAACATGGCGGATATCACCTGAAAACCACACAAAAAAACTATGTTTTAGTGATATATATCGTATGATAATAAATGCACCAGCACGTGAATTGGGCTACTGGAATGTGTAACCATGAACCAAATGGTCCAGTTCCACCGTTAAAGGGTTGTGAATGTCAGACGGCAGTCGCTTCATTGTAATTACCAGACTACCCAAATCCTGAACCATGGCTCAAGCTTACCCCGACACCTTTGGACGCAACCGGGAATTACACGCAAAGATGAGAGATAAGAGATGTTGTTTGGAATCCTCTTTCAATCATCATCATCATCATCAGCAACCCACACTCGTCCACTGCTGGACATAGTTCTCCCCTAATGCACGCCAATGCTCCCGATTTACGGCCACTCTCATCCAGCCCACACCAGCCAGCCTTCGAATGTCATCATCCCATCTTGTCGCAGGGCGTCCTACACTAGGCTTACCGAGTCGCGGTCTCCACTCAAGGACTTTACGGCTCCAACGGCTATCAGTTCTGCGGCAAATATGACCAGCCCACTGCCACTTCAGTTTGCTAATTCGGTGGGCTATGTCGGTGACTCTGGTTCTCTGTCGGATTACATCATTTCTGATGCGGTCCTTCAGAGATACTCCGAGCATAGCCCTTTCCATAGCTCTTTCAATATTCCTAAGTTAAGAATTTAAATCAAGAAAATTTAAGATAAATTATGTATTGTGTTTTCACCTTCATCCTTAAGTCTGACGGATCAAATATGAGAAAATGCTTTCATTTCAGAAAAACGGTAAAGTAACATAACGATACCTGGTTAATACATTTTAAAAGAGGCGTAAAAAAGCCTAGTCTACCGAGTATGCTCCTGATTATAAAATTCTTGTACGGAAAACGCGGATTCGAAATGAACTGTAATCAGTAAGAAAAATAATTAAATGGGCGTAAACACATGTATCTATCTAATCACTTAAATATAATGTCTTTAGAGTATTTGCTTGAAGATAGAAAATGCTTTATCTACACACATGTCATAATCTTCAAATTAAGAAATCAAAAGTAAACACATTTGACAGGCTTTGTAATATTCTTAGCTTTTAAAAAAATTATAAAGTTCGTACATAATGATTTTTTTTCATTGACTAAGGAAATGCTTTTTTTCACTTTATTTGACAGCTACCACTTTATGCAAACGCCAAATGTCTTCTATAACATTATTAGGGCAAAGTTATCATTATTCGAACAGCCAGTAAAGTTGCGAATAGACTCTACAAAATACTTGCCACACCAAAGCATCTACATGCTCGCGCAATGTTCGCTACAGATGGTAGAATGTGTTTGCTTATCTTTCGGCAATTTATTCTTTCCATAAATAATTTTCTTTTCATAAATGCCTGAATATAATAATGATTTTGAGGATTTTGAGGTTGGACCCAATATTTGTGTATGGTTATTTATTAAATAGTATGTTTGCCGAGAGGTTGTAACCCCGAAATTGTTTAAAATAGATCCGGTTTAGTAGCTAAAAATAAAAATCGATTGCCGTCGCTAGTGTGCCCTATTCATCACCTTAAAATACTCGCGAATGCTATTAAAATACGAGCAATGGCGAGTTCTTTAAAATCTTGCTCGTTATGTGGCAGTCATACTCGTATAAATTACTATTTTAGTATCCAGACGAGTTAAATCCTTTTATGCAATCGCATCCCAGTGTTGCCACTCCCTCATAGCCCCTCGTTAACCGGGCCAGCAGGCGGAATACTTCATTTTTTACCAACGAACCTGGGACCGCCAGAATTTCCCCTTTGTCCGCGGTTATTGTAACACAATTATATTAGAGACAGCCTATCTTTATTTCACTTCATTAACTTCGTTTGCTTTTGAAAGATACTAGGTATCTATTGATAATATTATTCACCGCAAAATAAACGACAGTTAAATGAAGAGAATCCGCGATTACAGTATAGCTGTATACATTTGAATACAAAAGTTATTGTACCTAACAAAAAGTTACTGACGAATAAATCGAATGTTATCTTACCCTAATATTTGGTAAGATTTACCTAGCACCATAGACCTAAGTTGGTTTCTGAAATGTTGCTGAGTCAACTAGGGAAAGTTTCAGCTAGACAAAACTTATTTATATTTATCTTACCTGTTTGTGAAGATAAATCTCAAACAGCAGATCCCAACTCCCTCCCGAATATCACATAACACAGAAATATTGAATAATCTATTTACAATCTAACTTGTAAGTATTATGTGTATACCGCGGTGGCGCAGTGGTTAGTGGGTCGCACTTTATAGCGACGGTCCCGGGTTTGACCCCTGGGTCGGGCCAAAAATTTGTATCTAAGTTTTCGTGTAATAAATTCTTAGTGGCAGCCCGGAGTCTGGACCCCCTGCCTCGGAAAGTTCGCCGTTGGGGCGGAAAGGTCCTCAAGTGGTGGCCACGTACAGGAAGTCGCAGCCGTGGCAGGCCCCCCACAAGGTGGACCGACGATCTGGTGAAGATCGCGGGAATCCATTGGATGCGGGCGGCATAGGACCGATCTGTGTGGAGAACATGGGGGGAAGCCTATGTCCAGCAGTGGACGTCTATTGGCTGAAATGATGAAGATGACTTTAACTTTGGTGTATATCACACCAAGAAACGAAATTCATATAACTGTATTAGTTTCGCATTTCGTTGGTTCATCATCGTCAGCCCATTTAAGTCCCCACTGCTGGGGCACGGGCCTCCCTCAATCACATGAGGGGTAATTGCCATACTCACCACGCTTGGCAGACGGGTTGGCGAGGGTTTTGATATTAATGCAGAGTTTTCCTTCTCTGGGTGCTGATGATCATGCCAGCAGCTTTACCTTAGTCGCCTTTTACGACACCTCGGTAAGAGTGAGGGTGGCCTATTCTACTCTGCCGGGGACCACACGGCTTTCGTTGGTTCAAGTATGTATTATGCCACCGGAAAATAACAAGTGTCGTAAATAGACTTTTTTAGATACCTAGTAAATCAACTTTCGGAAAATAATATTTCAGCTTACAAAAGGTCAGAGGTGCCTTAGAATATATACCATAGAATATACTCATCGTATGAACGTGGGAGAACCACGCTGTGAGGCATGAATGGGCCGTCTCGATTGGAGCGAGACAACTGCCTCACAGAAAACCGTACTGTGCTGTGTTTCGCTGTGTCAGTGAGGGTACCGGAGACTCAATCCGGGGAAAAGGGGGGTTTAAAGGTTGCCCACTTGAGTCTATGGGCGGCGGCAATCTCTTGCCATCAGGCGATCCGTCTGCTCGTCTGCCACCTGTCACATATAAAAAAATACTTTGCTTTCAATAAAAAATATATGTATGGTACACAGTGTAATAGTTTGCAGTAGGTCTATTATAAACAGACGTCCACCCAAACTTCTATTTACTGTGCACATACTCGCACGGACCGGAAATTGCTAGAACGAGTTCGCAAACGGAAACAGCTGGGCCTAGTTCCGATGATGACGTAGGAAAAACTGCATAGAGCTAAGAATTTGAAAATTTCGTTGAATTAGTGTTTTAGGGTCCCGAACCTCAAAAGGAAAATAACCGAACCCTTATAAGATCTGAATCAGTATGTCTGTATGTCAAAACCCTTTATTTCGGGAACGTTGTTGTGAAAAAACTTCTAAGCTGATTAAAAAAATATATGTAAAACACGTTTTTCGTCCCTCCCAAGGGAATCAAAACCTATACGGTACTTCCCCTTGAAATAGAACTATATCTTTTCAATAGACATTGACATTCTGAACCAAGCGGTAGATGATAATAATATGTGTACCTATTTTGACATACGGAAGTTCTCTATGGACCTAAATTGAATGAAGACTAGATCTAGTATAAGTAGTTTTTTTAATACGTTATAAACCGTAAACCGCAATTTACTTTCCATATATCTTACTTGCTGCTACGGAACCCTTCATGGGCGAGTCCGACTCGGACTTGGCCGGTATTTTTTTAAATTATCTCTACGAATCCCCGTTAATATTATCTACTTTTGACCCCCTATCGCCTGAAAAGCGTTTGAGTGTTTGGGAATCCCGTCCCATCCCTTTGTCCCGTCCCGAAGGGCTTGGAAATATCTCCGTCAAGATCTTACAGTTCGCCAAATTACATTTGTAATAAGATGTTCCTGTGTCATAACCCCTTACCCAATTTAGCTCGCTTCACTGTACGATTGTAAGGTTATCTTCACAGCGGCCAGGAATACTCCAGGCCAGATATGACATCGGATCAGGCTGTTTTTGACCGACTTTAGGAAAACCAAATAGGAAGGTTAATGAATTTAGCTGTCTGTGTATAATGTAAGTATCTAAGAAGCTATGTACGAGCATGGATTGCCGTTGATTATCCTAAAACGACTACGATTATTTCGATTTTTTTATGAAAAGGTAAATGTGTTACCTAAGAACACATTTGTAGTTTGTACAGCAGACATCTGGCGAATCACCCTGTTGGTCTAAATTTAAATACCGGACCGTGATCTCGGGGTCCTAGACTTGATTCCCGAGTCAAGCAGAAAGTATGTTAAGATTTTTTCGAACATTCCTCGGGCTTGTGATCACCAATCCGCATTAGGCAAACGTGCTTAGTGATTAAGCCTAATCCCATCATAGTAGCGATAACTTGATTTCTATTATGGAGGCTTTTCCTGCAGTGGGACAGTTTATAGGCTGAAACTTTACTTTACAGCAGAGATCTGCGACTAAGTTAAGCAGTGTGTGTGAGATATTTTTTCCTTTCTATTCCATGAGATAGGTGGCAGACGAGCAGATGGATCACCTGATGGTAAGTGATTGCCACCGCTCACGAACACCCGCGACACCAGTGAAGTCACAAGTGCGCTGCCGACCCCCCTTTCCCCTGGATTGGACCTCCGGTACCCTCAATCACGTAGCGAAACAGCACAGTGCTGCTTCACGCCGGTTTTCTATGAGGCCGTGGTATCACTCAGGTCAAACCGGCCCATTCATGTCAAAGTGTAGCCTCCCACGGTCAAAATAACTTACGAAGAAAAATCTATCCATGCTGCACGTCCTTATCTCCCATCCTTCTCTCCTGGTACACCCATGCTTTCATCCTTCTGGCTAGCCAAAAACACTAATGCCTTTTCTTACCTGTAACAAATAAAAACAACGTTTTAAGTGTGCTTTTATCTGAGCTGTGCTAAAAAAAGAATATAAAAACAACTCTTTAAGGTATCATAATAAAAGTAGGCACTTTTCTTCTAAAAGACTGAAACATTTTTTTCAGTTTCACAAATTTTCAATCGGAATAAATGAGAACATAGAGCTCGCTCCGTTACTCTGAAAACGATAAAATGAATCATTCACTGGTTCTACTGAAAAGAGAATCTTTTATTTATTTTGGAGCAATTTTTCATTTTATGTTTCAATTTTAATTAAGGTGATTGTGTGGGGAGATTTTTGTATCAATAAATAAGGTTTGTAGACATGGCGATTCCCAAGTGGTGACATGGGGAGGTTGAAGATGGAATGAATAAATGTAAGATAATAATAATAATTCTCACAACATCTCATACGTTGATCTGATTCCGTACTAAGTAGCTTAAGCACTTGTGTTACAGATATCAGACACCAGAGGAACATAAATATATACTTAAATACATATATTACACCCAGACACCGAAACAACACAAGTGTTCAACGCACGAATGTTTGTCCAGGGTGGGGATCGAACCCACGACTTTGGCGTAAGAGGCAGGGTCACTACCAATTGCGCCATCCGGTCCGTCAAATAAGACGTTTATTGTCCTTAAAAAAAAAAGATGGAAGAAAAGAGATATTTGTTTACTTAAACGGGCCAACGCCTCCGTCCCATGCCCCGCGTGGACGGTTACGCTGGAAGTGTTGCATTATAATGATCAACAGAGACCCAAAGTCATCAAGACAACTAAAGTCATCACTCACAGGATATGCAAGCAGAACTGTGTTGGCCGTATTAAAAACGAAAAAGGTTGGTTTAAATGAGTTCTGAAGGGGGTTACCACTCTCGGTAAAGGTACGATAGGGCGCCATTCAGGTGGAAGAACCATGCAAGGAAGATCGATCAAAATGACTGAATGAAATGAATTGGCAAATACTGTTTGTCAATGACATTCCACAAGGATTTGGATAAACGATCTCAGGATCTTTCAATTCAGAAATCAAGATCATCCTGTCTTCATCTTAACCTTCCGTACGCAACGAAATTAAGTCTTGAAAGAACAGTAATTGTTTCGCAAAGAGCTCACGCTTTGAGCGTTGCGTGACGATTGCTGTTAGAAGGATACCTTTGTTTTACTGCATCCGTATTATATTAACTTTGTTTTGAGGAAATACGGCCGACTGCAGTATTTCTGTGGCAGACTGTTTGTAAGTTGGATTGGGTAACACTGATTATAATGCGGTTTACTCGTACTTTTGTTGTAATGTCAATGTTTACGAAAACGAGATGTTTCAATTTGGAGATGATGAGGAAAAGCATGAAGTCGTGTTAGAACATCAATATTCGTTGAAAAAGAAAACCGTGTCAAATCAATTCATCACCAGAAAATAAGGTCAAATTAAGGTCAAAGACAGAGAACCAGAGTCACCGACATAGCCCACCGAATTAGCAAACTGTGCAGTGGGCTGGTCATATTAGCCGCAGAACTGACAGCCGTTGGAGCCGCAAAGTCCTTGAGTGGAGACCGCGACTCGGTAAGCGTAGTCTAGGACGCCCTGCGACAAGCTGGGATGATGACATTCGAAGGCTGGCTGGTGTGGGCTGGATGAGAGTGGCCGAAAATCGGGAGCAGTGGCGTGCGTTAGGGGAGACCTATGTCCAGCAGTGGACGAGTGTGGGTTGCAGATGATGATTATGACCTTTAAAGATTTTCCCACGTCTATACGGCATCCTCCTCACCTTAGCGTATAATTCCCAGTTGCGTCCAAATCTGAGGTTCTGGAGCCCGGGCACGCTTGATATTGGGTTTATGTGAGAATTATACACTTATTTACTGTGACTAAACGGTATGTTTATTAATCTTTTATAGGAAAATACGAATGTTTATATAATGAGCGCAGTCTACAAACGACAACATACAAGTATGGATACGACTGAACTGACAGAGTCATCCCTCAGGACTTTATTTTTTTACTCAATGTCTTTGGTAATACTAGAAATGACTAATATCTGCATCGATTATCAGTTAAAACTAGTTTTTGCAAGACAAAACGCTCTTTCCTGAAGCTGTTTCGACCGAGGTTAGATTAATTTTTTTAAGAATGTTTCTTTTTAAATAGTTTTGTTTTATTGATTATTTTATTTATCTACTTATAATTAATATTATCATCTTGGCAACTAAATTTAAGGCGATGTTCTCTAAAATGTTCCGATAGTCTTCGACTATAACTACTTATTTGGTTTCCAGTATCTTAGATCAGCTAAGCAGCTACACAGCATATTTTCGGCCCATCAACTGCAGTGTCTCAAGACGAAATTCTTCAATACGTGTGTGTTGCCAGTGATGACATACGGAACCGAAACGTGGCCGCTTAAAATGTGCCGATTAAG
This sequence comes from Marasmia exigua, assembly GCA_019059595.1. Taxonomy (NCBI): domain Eukaryota; kingdom Metazoa; phylum Arthropoda; class Insecta; order Lepidoptera; family Crambidae; genus Marasmia; species Marasmia exigua. The sequence continues at coordinate 10,572,906 of CM032479.1, read as the reverse complement.
GAGGCTCAAAGTCACCCAGAGAGCAGTGGAGAGGGCTAAGCTCGGAGTCTCCCTGCGTGATCGTATCAGAAATGATGAGATCCGCAGGAGAACTAAGGTCACAGACATAGCCCAAAGGATTGCATACCTCAAGTGGCAATGGGCAGGGCACATTGCGAGGAGAACAGACGGCCGTTGGGGCGGAAAGGTCCTCGAGTGGAGGCCACGGTGGCAGGCCCCCCACAAGGTGGGCCGACGATCTGGTGAAGATCGGATCGGATGCGGGCGGCACAGGACCGATCTGTGCGAAGAACAGGAGGGGAGAGGCCTATCCCCCAATGTCCAGCAGTGGACGTCTATTGGCTGAAATGATGATAATGATGCTGATCTTAGATCTTTTCGATAAATATTTTAAAAACTTATATCATGTTTTCAATCCCAAATCAGTTTTTCTAGCGCTAATTTTAACTATAGCTCTATGTGACAACTAGTTTTATCTGAAAATCATATAATATGTCAATGGTAGATTCAGTTTTAACTGATTATTTCTAGTTATTTATTAAAGAAAATTACATTGACATGTGGTCCATTCAAAGCGCTCATCCCAGTGTTCCATCTCGAGTCCTTATTCAGAAAAAGTATTCTCAAAGGCATACCAATTAAACTCTTTCGGTTCTCCCTCATCACTCGACTGAGGAGTCATGGGACGCGGCTATGCCAGCCTACCAAACTAGTAACTACCACGTTCATCCCACAACCAAACTAAATTAACTCATAAACTAGAACAACATCGTAACATTTCAATTATTAATAATAACAACGTACACATCTTGCAACACCAAAGAAAACTATTGTGTGTAAGCTTCAATTACTTCCAAGCAGCAATTGTTACCAACCATGATACTTACAATAAATACGAGTATTATGATGAAAGTGTGTTACTCCTAAAACTGGCTATGATATGCTCATTATAGATAGATAGATAGATAGATATACTTTATTGCACAAAATACACAACTTAAGTACTAGGCATTACATATTTTTTTGTACAATTTCGGCGGTCTTGTCGCTGAAAGCGATTTCTACCAGACAACCTTCGGGTAAAGGACATTTGATAGTAGAGAAGGGGTAGGGGGTGCAATATTCAATAAGGAAAGAATAAAAAATGAAACTGTAAATGTTAAAATATAACTTATAACCCTAATTCATAAATAAAATACAGTATTATAAACTAATAAATAAGTTATGCTCAAATTCATACACATAATATTGTGAGATTGATATCAGAAAAAGACAAAAATAATAATAATATGATAATCAAATGGATCTAATATGGACCATCGACTACAGGCTGCCGATAACAGGACGATTGTAAAAAAGTTATTGGGATGAGGAAGAGTGAAGAAGATATTATAGACATTATAGTTTAATTTGTTACGAGTATGTTGAATATTGCGATAAAATAAGCGTTAAAAGCAGTGATCAATTAGAGTAAAGCTAAATACGGTTTTATCTATCAATCTTGATTCCGCGTTTTCAGAAATATATTATTTAAACGAAACGTCATTATTGTCAGATCATCTTGTTGTGTAACTAATTGTGATATCCTAGTTAGTATATTTATAATTATCCCCGTTGAAACCGATTGTAGAGTAACAGAACTGTTCGATTCCGTGTAGTATATTTTTATTATTATTGTTGATGGGCATGCTTTTGGCTTCTCACTGAACTCTGCCAATAATAGCGATCTTACACATAAGCTTCATATCATAAAATTGGAGGTTGTAGTAATTGGGGAAAATAGAATTGTATAAAATTGGTATAAAAGTGTACTCTAGCACATTGTTTAGCAAATTAACTACAAAATAAGTTGAGACACAAATAGCTTTTATTTTTATTATTAGAAAGAAATGGGGAGCATTGCGACTCATAGCCACTGCGACCAGTAGAAAATCTGTCGTGGCTGCGATCAGTAGAAGATCTATTGTGGCACAAACAGCTTATTATGGAATCAGATTTGATAATTTCGCAAAACTCTATAACGTAAAAAAAATGTGTTTGTTAACATAAATACACTTAGGCACAGAATAAATATAAGGGACTAACCTTATTTCGATTTAACCTTATTGTATAGCACTGTTATTCAATACAAATCTGACTTTATGGGTTTGGTTTTTTTAATTCAATCAATTTTCAGTTTTATACTGTTTTCTAAAAAAAATTAACTGTAGGTAGTACTTGTCTTTGTGTGTGGGAGTCGTAGGTTGCAAATATTGAAGTTTCTCAAATTGTGTATGCCTACTATAGTTGAAATTTTGGAGGTCCATATATCATCCAGTCAAACTCTAAGGGTTACGAAGGTACAAATCATAGATCATGGTCCAAGCGTAGGCCTAGCTCTGAAGCGAATTTGCAACTAGGAATGACACGTATAGATGAGAGGTAGTCTATGCGTACCCTGGGCTCCAAAGCGATACCTTTTGTCACAACTGGAAATTACACGCTAAGATGAGGAATGGTGGAACTGCAAAACTTTTCGGACATTTTTCAGTAGACATTAGGTTTGTAGGAGAACTAAGGTCACAGACATAGCTCAAAGGATTGCATGCCTCAAGTGGCAATGGGCAGGGCACATAGCGAGGAGAACAGACAGCAGAACATATTGGGGCGGAAAGGTCTTCGAGTGGAGGCCACGTACAGGAAGTCGCAGCCGTGGCAGGCCACCCACATGGTGGACCGACGATCTGGTGAAGATCGCGGGAATCCATTGAATGCGGGCGGCGCAGGACCGATCTGTGTGGAGAATATAGGGGGAGGCCTATGTCCAACAGTGGACATCTATTGGCTGAAATGATGATTAGGTTAGTTCGGGCTTTTACATTAACATTTATTTATAAGGTACAATGGTAGTTAGCTAAGGATACAAACTTAGAAAGAGCCATACTATAAACCAAATTGAGTACTTCCTCTTGGGAATCAAACCCGGGATCTATTGATCTGAAATTGATGGCTAAATAGATTTGGTAAATTGAACTACATACGAGTAATTAGACTGCAAGATCCATAGGTCAAGTAGATTTTTATTACCAGCTGCAAATTCGAATTCAACCTAAGTACAGTCGGCTGCAATGAAATGTGAACATTTTAGTATTTTGTCATAATATTTATCTGACTTTTACTTTCTTTCACAGAATGTATAGTAATGTGATAAGGTACTAAAGTGTATACATACTTTTACAGTGGACTGTACAATATGATCCTACCTAGAAACCGACCTAGAAACTAAACTTGAAAAGGTTTTGTAAAAGTAAAGTACCTACTCAATTTCGTTGATGTCTTTTTCTTCAAGTTACAAAAAGGAAAGATTTGAAGACAAAACTATCATAGAGCACATATAGATAATATTGCACAAAATAAATTAAGGATACTCATTATAAAAGCTACATCATACTTAGTAGGTACAATTAGATGTTTACCGTGGGAGAGCCACATTCATGCCGAATCATATGTTTGTATTGTTCTGGGCGTTATCTATATATTATAAGTATGTATTTACAAAAGAAAAGTATTATATGTATATATTTGTAATCCCACTGTTGATTCCGATATCCGCAACACAGGTGCTTGAGCTACCTATCTCGGAGTGAGATCAATGTATGTGATGTTGTGAAATATTTATTTGTATTTATTTATTAATTCATGCCGAATGAATGGGCGGGCTCGACCGGAGTGATACCACGTCCTCACTGAAAACCGGCGTGAAGCAGCGTCTCTGCTGTGTTTCATTCCGTGAGTGAGGTTGCCGGCCCTATCCGAGGAAAAGGAGGGTTTAAAGGTTGGAAGCGCAGTTGTGACTCCACTGGTGTTGCGGATGTCAATGGGCGGCGGCAATCGCTTAACCAGCAAGTGATCCATTTGCTTGTCTGCTGCCAAACAGATAAAAAATAGATATTCTCATCGCTAGCAGTGATTTCTTTCAAACAACCTTAAACACAATATCGTTAGGCAGGTATACATATAATGTAGAAAAATAGTTGATATTTTTCATAGCAATATTTTGCAATTTATTCTTTAGTAAATAACACACTTAAAAAAATTTCAAGACAGCTCATGTCGAATCAAGCAATTACAAATTTCGCCGGCTTAGTAATGCGTTCAGTGGTCTAGTTGGTTGACCATCCACCCGGTTTTTGGAAGGTGTGGGTTCGAGTCCCGCCTGAACACGAGATGAAATTTTAAAGTGTGTTTTTTACTTATGTTTAAAATGGCGATAGGGACAGCCGGGAGCGCCGGGCTGTCCCTATCAGGCTGAGGCAGAGGCATGTGTAGTGCCTGTGCTGGTACCCCCGTACCATGCGCCGGCGAGCCTATTCCTCGGAGAGGAGGAAGACGCCCCTTGGTCGCTGTCTTCTTCCCCTCCTTGCCCTCTACGAGCGATGTATAAAAATGCCTGCTCATGCCACAAAATAAATATAGGCCCATGCCAAAAATGGATACGAAATAGAATGTATGTCGGTAACTATCATTTTTATGCCTATTGCTGAAGTTACTGTAGTAATAACAATACTTGTTGCATCAACACCTAACAAATAATAGGGGAGGATTAGATATCAACAATAAATGACCTATTAATTACGCTTTAAGATTCATGGATAACATGATAACGTTTATTTATAAAGGGAAACAATATTTCATTAGTTTTTTTTATGTGATAGGTAGGCAGACGAGCAGACGGATCACCTGATGGTAAGCGATTGCCGGCGCCCATGCACATCCACGACACCAGTGGAGTCACAAGTGCGCTGCCAACTTTTAAACCCCCCTTTCCCCCGGAACGGGCCTCCGGTACCCTCACTCGCGCAGCGAAACACAGCACAACGCTGCTTCACGCCGGTTTTCTGTGAGGCCGTGGTATCACTCCTGTCGAGCCGGCCCATTAATGCCGAAGCATGGCTCTCCCACGGTCACGGTTAGTTTAGTTCACATGAAACTGCAACTGTTATTGGACCTTCATTATTAAAAAATGAAATAATTCATGTTAGTGTTAATCAGCAGGGAGCGGAAAAAACGTATTATCAATGTTGTTCAATTACAAAACCGCGTATCTATAGATACATTTATTCATAATAAGCGCACACCGAAACGCTTAACGTTCCGGTGAAACGAAAACACCGACTGCCGGTCAACACACGTCCAAAAAAGTCGAAGCATGCACTACCTGAAGACGAAGAAGCCAACGACCAGGACCCAATTTTCACGTGCAGCCAAAAAATCCAAAACTGTTACGTCACAACACAACACGAATACAATTCGAAACGCGGAACTCACGGCACTTTTAACATTGTTTACGTATCGTAGTTAGACGAGCGCGCGGCGACACGTCCTCCCTCCACGGCGAACGGAATCGTACTGATCCGACTTGGACTGGCTAGAGGCGTGCGAATGAAAATTGTCGTGGAAAATGCTTTCGTAGTTTCGTCACTTCGATTCTTTTCATGCTTAGCTGCAACCAGTGGTTTTACTCTCGCGGTTGTTACGGTCATCCGTCGTGCGTGCGCCGTGACGTGCGTAGTGTTAAATTAGTCGAATACGTTCGACTAAAGCTCGAAAATGGTTTCCTCATCATCATCATCATCATCAGCCTATCTCAGTCCACTGCTGGACGTAGGCCTCTCCAATTGTTCGCCACTGTGATCTATCCATGGCTTCTCGCATCCAGCTCTTGCCAGCCATCCTGCGCAGATCGTCCCCCCACCTATCCAGAGGGCGCCCTACATTACGTTTGCCAAGACGCGGTCTCCACTCCAGAACCCGTTTACCCCAACGGTTGTCGGTTCTGCGGCTAATATGGCCAGCCCACTGCCACTTAAGCTTGCTAATCCGGTGAGCAATGTCGATAACTTTGGTTCTCTGCCGGATCACCTCATTTCGGATTCGATCTCGGAGAGAGACGCCGAGCATTGCTCGTTCCATAGCCCGCTGAGCGAATGGTTTCCTGTCTATGACAATTTTCTAAAAGAAATAAATAATAATAAAACTTTATTGAAGAGTCAAAGAATCTATTTATAATTAGGGTAACATTTTATGTCTACCCTCAAACTAGGAATTTTCTGTATCTCAGACAGAAATAATTAATATTAATGATAATATACATATTTCGTCTCTATGCTGTCTTTTGTTTACGAATTTGTAATTTGCATAACAAAAACGAACCTTGTTTGAATTCATTACTTATTTAATGAAGTTTTGAATAAAAATACCCAGAAGATAGAAATCATTCATTCATTTCGTTTGAATTTTCATTTATTACCTATTACCTACCAGTAGAATAGCAAAACTAAATTTTTGAAATTTTTATTTTATCTCTAAAAAGAAATTAATCCACACGCGAAATACCATCCACATCACCTGGATGGATTTATATCGACTACAGTGCGTTTCTCACGTCATTTCCTACCACGCGCAGTAAAACTGTGGAATCTGCTGTCATCCGTGGTGTTTCCGAACAGATACGACTTGGTGACCTTCAAGAAAAGGGTGTACTCCTTTCTTAAGAGCCGGCAACGCATATGTGATACCTCAGGTGTTGCAGATGTCCATGGGCGGCGGTGATCACTTTCCATCAGGTGTGCTGTCTGCTCGTTTGTCCGCTATAATGTAAAAAAAAAATTAATATGCGTTCGAAATTGTTACTTCCTGTGGAGAAAAAAACCTTTTTAGAAAATTTAGCTTCTTTAGATACTCAGAGTGAAGTTTTTAACCGTTTAACGTGCAAAACAGTTCAGTAGATAGATAGATATATATTCTTTATTGCACAAAAATAAAATACAAGCATGATACAACAACAGCAACAGACAGTACAATAAGGCGGTCTTATCGCTTGTAGCGATCTCTTCCAGACAACTTTTGAACTTTCGTTAAAAATGTAACAAAGTTACAAATCTTTCTTTCTAATATTGTATACCTACATTAGATGATATACTCTGTTGGTTTAGGTAATTAACTAAAGGTAAACAACCAAAATGGCGACGTGCAGGGATTTTAACCTTTTTTCGAATCGTGATCTGTCACTTCAAGTAAAGTTCACAATTGGCGGAAACCCGACTATGTGAAATATCAGTCAAAAGTGATGCCGCACTACCGAGCAGTATGACTTTTAGATTTAGTTGAGTTGTCCATTACTTTTTTCACAAGAAAGGTTTTGGATAACAGGTTTTTAGATCCTTTTTTGTGGGCACACTGTAATACTTTTAGAAATCAGTAAAAATAAATATTTACTCAATTGTTTGCAAGCTTAAAAATATTTTTTGCCCTTTTTATTAAACAAAGTAATTAAATATAAGAATTGATAACAGAGAAAATGAGATTTAGATTTAGAATAATTTAGTTTTTGTTGCGTTTTGTGTCGCAATGAAAAATGGCCCTAAAAAGAACCCCTTTTAAGGTTTGTTTACATTTACTTAAGTACCTAAACAAATGGAGTATAGATACAAACACTACCTAACATTGCCTTGATAGAATATTGGAAAGCCAAGGATCCACATAGGGCTTCGTGTACAGAAACCTGACTATACTGGATATCAGCTGATAGGGGCGTGACAGCTTTCAATAGGCTTCGAAAGGGACCGATTCTTGAAGCGTTGAATATGTCCCAAATAAAATATTATCCATCAACTTTAACTTCTACGGTTACTACGTAAATACCACTTTAAAAATCTGTTTTGTTAAAAATGGAACAGAAAAGTAGTTTTGATTGAAATAGTAGGATATTTCTTTAAGGAATGTTTTACACTTTAAAGTTGAATACTTCCTGCTTCGTAGAATAGGCCACCCTCACTCTTACCTAGGTGTCGTAAAAGACGACTAAGACAAGCTGCTGGCATAATCATCAGCACCCAGAGAAGGAAAACTCTGCATTTATATCAAAACCCTCGCCAACCTGTCTGCCAAGCGTGGTGAGTAGGTATGGCAATTACCCCTCATGTGATTAAGGGAGGCCCGTGCCCCAGCAGTGGGGACTTCAATGGGCTGACGATGATGACGATGACCTTATTAACTATATTCCTTTCGCTTTATCATGATATATATCGGTGAAAGCAGGACATAATTATACGTAAGTCACAAGTTAGAAAGAGACTAAACGTGAAAAATGTATAGATTATGACATCTGGCACCCATATCATGCTTAAGCAAAAGGAGTACTATGTACTCTTATTTATCAAATAAAATAACAATAATGTTATTTCCTTGTGACACACTGAATAAATATTTATCTTTCTTTTTTTCTATCTTCCATCCGTTTGTCTGTCATCCACTCCTCTTTTCGGTAGCGTCTCCATGGTATTTTATTCCATGCGGGGTCGCCATTCCAATAGTCTTTTCTACCTAAAGGTACAAGTGCATTCACTCATTGTATATGTAGCAAGATAATTTACACCAAAGAATAGACAAATTACCTTACCCTCAGTGCTACAAACGTTATAAACGCGAGGACGCTTATAATATTAGTAGGAAACGTAAGGATGTTTGTTGCACTTCTTCCCTCGACACTATTTATAAAGAGGTACCTATACTCGACACTATTCATACAGACAGCGGCAACGCTTATATGTAATCCGAAAACACGAAACGCTTTCGCGATGTAATCGGCCTCTAGCGCCCTCTATTGGTATAAAGTGGAACTAATGCCCCGAAACGAAGGTGAAGGCGGGTCACTTGTCCAAAATATAACAATATTTCTATCACCACGCGTGTGAGAATGCGAGGCCCAGCCTGTAGTTTAATAAGCCAAAAGGGCCAAAACTCTATCGTGTCAAGAATGTCACCCTTGCGGAAAATTACGAGTCATTTATGGCAATGGAAAAAAAGCGAAACAATGAACGAGCAGCCACGCCTTCTACACGTGTTTACAAAGAAATTATTATTTTATACACTTTTGTAGGACGGCGGCTTGGCCGGAAAAACCATTTTCTTTTTCTTTAATTCAAGTTTCTACTTTTGTTATCATTTTTTTCCGCTAGATCAACGGTTTGACCTTTATCTCGGGGTTAATACATTAAAACCTTCCATCAACAATATAGAACACTAGTGGCCGCCCACGACTTGCTTCGCGTAAAGTTCGGCAACCCCTTTTTTAGGGTTCCGTAGCCAAATGGCAAAAAACGGAACCCTTATTGATTCGTCATCTCTGTCCGTCCGTCCGTATGTCACAGCAGCTCCGAAACTATAAGAATATTATTGAAACTTGGTAAATTGATGTATTTTGTTAACCGCATTACGATTTTTATACAAAAATTGGAAAAAATAAAAAAATTGGGGGGGGGTCTCCATACTTGAACTGAAACTCAATTTTTTTTTTAACAAATCTATACGTGTGGGGTCTCTATAGATACTACTTTGCGCAAGAGACGCTACCAAAGTGGTAAATCGTGGTTTTCCAATAATTCGATCAACAACAAATATTCTCGCACAGTAGACGACGTGGTAAACTCCACCCATACTATCTGGAACCAGCTCCTTCTAGAACGCTCCGTTTCCAGCGCTCATTTTTCCCACACTCATGCAAACTCTGGAATGAGCTTCCAGCTACGGTGTTCCCTGTTTGCTATGATATTTCCTTTTCTAAATGAGGTTCGAAAAGAGTTCTTCTTTCACGGTAGGCAGCAGCGGCATGACTGTGCTCCGGCATTGTTGCTGTCTATGAGCGGCGGCTACCATTTAGCATCAGATGGGTCCCATGCTCGCCTGCTATTAATCGCAATAAAATATTTAAAAATGTACGGTTCCATAGAAATTTCCTCCCGCGAACGCTCCGGCTGTGGAATGAGCTGCCATCATAGGTTTTCCGTTGAGAATACAGCTTGAGGTTCTTCAAAAAAAGGAGTGTTAAGGTTTTTAAGGGGTCGGCAGCGCCTATGCAGGTCCACTGGAGTTGCAAACGTCCATAGGCTGCGGTAATCGCTTACCATAAGGCGAGCCGCACGCTTTTTTGCCACACTTAGATTAAAAAGAATTCTTTTTCATTGGCTACTTTTTAATAGTTTTCCAACTTTGATTTCAAAAAATGGATACAAAATAAAATGTTTTCTATTTCACACCCACTGCATGTTAGCAATTATTTTTTTACACGCAAACTACAGGTCAACGAACTTTGCACCCTACTACGAAAAACCATTTTCCCTGTATTGGGTTACTATAACTAATTATATTGACATAGAGGGCTATACTATTTATATGACGGTTAAAAGAACAGGGATGTTAAAAAATTGGTATCGTTATAGAACCAATTCAGTATGTCTATCTACCTATTTTTTTTGGATTTGTACATTTTCACTGTACGATAGGTAGATTAAAGCGACGGGTACCCCTATGTAATGTAATGTAATGTAAAGTGGACTCCATTTTCCGCACCTAGACTCTCATTCGGTCCATTGTGCGTGTTGGGTCCTGGCTATTCTAGCCAGCCTAACTCCGCCCAGAAGCGCAGAAGCTTCCTGGGAGCTTCACAGGCTTCGCGGAGTGACCCCGCCGATCCGAGGATTTCTTCGCGTTGTCTGGTCACCGCATCGCATTCCAGGACCACGTGTGTGACTGTTTCTTCGGCGCTGAAGCATCCCCTGCATAGGGGGCTATCGGTAGCGCCTAGGGTGTGAAGGTGTTTATTTAGAGGACAGTGGCCCGTGATTGTCCCCATCATTATTCTGAGATTTTTCCTACTGAGGGTTAGAAGTCGTTTTGTTAGCCGCGGGTCTAATTTGGGTAGTGCGATTTTGGATTGCCTACAGTCTGTGGTTTCCATCCATCGTTTGTTCTGTAGGTCAGTGGATAACTGGCGGGTCCATGTTCGAATCAGCGAAAATGGAAGCGGTATGAGTGGATGTGGGCCGACCACTGTCGTTTCCGCTCCTCTTTTCGCCAACTGGTCCGCGGCGTCGTTACCCAGTGATCCGCTATGCCCCTTTATCCATTGCAAGATGATGTGATTGTTTGAGCTGATTTCACTTAGAGCTTTGTGGCATTCAGCTATTAGTTTACAATTTGTTAGTTTATTGTCTAAAGCCATCAGGACAGATGCACTGTCTGATAAGAATTTTATGCAGTAGTCTCGGATGTCCCGCCTGTGCACTGCTCTCGCGGCCTCCGTTATTGCCACACATTCGCATTGGAATATGGAGCTGTGTACGCCTAGCGGTATATGTATGTTGATGTTTAGATCCAGGGAGTGTACGCCTGCGCCCGAGCCCGTAGACGTTTTGGATCCATCAGTGTAAATGCGTACTTCATTCACTCCTGATTGGTCACACTCCTCCTCTTTTAGTTGAATTTTGAATTTCTTGTCGAAAAAATATTGGTTGTGTGTTCTGTCGCATGGCGCGGCTATAAGTGGTTCGTGTGCAATTATTCTGCTTAGTATAGTAGTGTGTGGGCTGTTGTGGTTTTTCCCCCAGAGTCCCAGATACATGAGTCTGGCAGCCGACATCGCTGCCTCCTGTTGTATGTAGATGTCTAGGGGTGTGGTGTTTAGTGCTATCTCCAAAGCTGCCGTGGGTGTGGTTCTCATGCAACCACTTGCACAAGAGCACGCTAGGCGTTGGAAGCGTCCTAGCCTAGTGATCATAGTCTGGAGTTCCGTCCTAGGCCACCAGACCAGTGCCCCATACGTCAGCATGGGTCTTATGACGGTTTTGTAGAGCCATAGTGTTATTTTCGGTGATAGGCCCCATCTGCTACCAATCATCTGCTTGCATTGGTAGAAGGCAATGGTGGCTTTGTTTAGTTTATAGTCAAGATGTTTGTTCCACAGCAGTTTGCTGTCTAGTGTTATACCTAGGTACTTGACCTCTTCTGTTAGTTTTAGTTGGGTGTTGAAGAGTTTAGGAAGCTTGTGAGGTCCAAAAACTCTCTTGTTTGTAAACATCACCAGTTCGGTTTTAGTTGGGTTTACGGAGAGCTCGTGTCTGGTGCACCATTTTTCGATGAGTCCGAAGGCTTTCCTCATGAGGTCACATAAGGTGCCTTCGAAGTTTCCTGATATAAGGATGGTTAAATCATCGGCGTATCCCACCGTGTAAAGGTTTCTGTTGTTGAGCTCTGTAATGATTTCATTTACGACTAGGTTCCACAGTAGTGGGGATAGAACCCCCCCCTGTGGACACCCTCTAATTACTATGCCACGTGTGGTGGAATTAACAGTGAACTGTATAGCTCGGTTTTTTAACATGTTGTTTATCCAGTCGGTCAGTGTTGGTGGTACTCCGCATGAGGTTAAAGCTCGGCGTATGCTGGAAAAGTTTGTTTTATCGAACGCACCCTCAATGTCGATGAAAGCACCAAGGGTGAGTTGCTTTGAAGCGAGTGAATTCCCTATTCGAGACACCACGCTGTGCAGTGACGATTCTGTTGATTTGCCTGCGCTGTAGGCATGTTGATTTGGGTGAAGGGGTCTTGTTACCTGTAGGTGGCTTCTGATTTCTCTGTCTCCTAGTCTCTCTAGGGTCTTTAAGAGAAAAGAGGTCAGACTTATTGGCCTGAACGCTTTCGCCTGCGTATAGTCCCCTCTGCCCGGTTTTGGGATAAAAATTATTTTGACTTCCCTCCATTTCAGTGGTATGTAGCGGTGGGCTAGGCATGCTCGAAAGATCGATACAAGGTAATCCGCTATAAGGCCTCCGCTCCACTTTAGTAGTCCTGGAAAGATTCCATCCAGTCCTGCAGCTTTGAAAGGAAGGAAGGTGTTAATTGCCCATGTGACTTTTTCGGTGTTTACTATGTTGCTTGCTACAGTCCAGTCAGATTCTTCGGCCGCCCTCTCCCCGTACGGTTTCCATGATTGACTGTTGTCAATCTGGCAGCCCGGGAAGTGGGTTGTCAATAGTATTTCACTGGTCTCTGCATCAGTTTTTGTGTAGGTGTTGTCAGGTTTTTTGAGGCAGCCAATCGATTGGTCCTTCTCTTTGGCGAGGCAGGATTTAACTCTGATCGCTTGATTATTGTTTTCTATGCTGGTGCAGAAGCGTTGCCAGCATTCTCGTTTTCTGATTCGTAGAAGTTTTTTGTATTGTTTCCTGGCGATTGTGTACCTGTCCCAATCAGCCTGCGAGTGTTTGTTTTGTGCTTTGTTGAAGAGTCTCCTAATTTTATGCCGGTGTTTCTCCAGGTCGGGACACCACCAGTGGCTTCCCTGCTGTCTTGGTATGGACAGGGGGCATGACTCTTCAAAGCTTTTTGTTAGTATGGTTGTTAGTTTATCTACGTGTAAGTCGATGTCGTTTACATTTATGTTATTTGGTATGTCGAGTAAATTTGCTATTTCAGAACGGACTAACATGATAAATTTTGTTTTGTCTGTCCTGTGCGGTAGCCTTCTCGGCTGTGGTTTTGGTAGGTCTATTTTTAATGTGTAACGTAGATACCTGTGGTCCGAGCAGGATGGCTCGCTTGACACGTGCCAGTCACTGATGTAGCCAGAGGCACCTGTGGTTGTTAGAGTAAGGTCGATTATTGTTTGGGAGCGTGCATTTACAAAAGTCGGCTCCGAACCCTTGTTTAGTAGAGTGAGGTTATTGCTAAAAATAAAATTGAGTAATTCCTCACCTCGGTTGTTTGTTTTGGCGTTACCCCATAGTGTGTGATGTGCATTGGAGTCGGTCGCGATGATGAGGTCCAGCTTCTCCCTCTCGCAGTACTCCACCAGCAGGTTGAGTTCCGGAGTGGGCACGTCCTCGTCACCCGGCAGGTACGCGGAGGCCAGCACAATGTCAGGGAGTTGCTGGTCTTGGTTACTTAATCTTATTGCTGTTTGGTTCCTTGAACAGAATTCGTTTATTAGGAGTGTCGGTACATGTTTTGGCATTATTATACACGTTCTTGGATTACTTACGGAAGTGTCCACAATTAGTTTCCCTCCGTTTTTGTCAAGTCCGTGTATTATACCCTTCCTTATCCACGGCTCCTGGATTAGGGCAATGGTGTTGGGGTTTGTCTCCAGCACTCTGCGTAAAGAGGCCGTCGCAGTTTGGCTGTGCTGGAGGTTGGTCTGGAGGATGTTAGTCTTCCCGGATAGGGGAGGAGTGGAGGCAGCTTTCGCTGAGCTCCTCCTCCCCTCGCTCCGGAAAGCTCTCCTCCTCTGACGTGGGCCTCGGTGAAGCGGAGCTGGCGTCCAGGTCCGTGGATTCAGCCACGGGTTTAGCTGCCATCGTCTCCGGTTCCGACATGTGATCTTCTGGAGGAGCCGTCTGCATGGGTTCCTCCTGCTCGGTCTCCTTCGTCGGTGGGTGCTGGGTATTTGGTTCGTTTGCCTCGGGTTCCGTGAAGCGGACGTATATATTACCTGAGAGGTAATACATCCGCCTTTCTTGCGTTTTCAGGGCCTCCGCTTCGGACTCCGGCACACGGAAGAACAGGTTGGTTCCGTGCTGATCGTCCCTGATGCGTGCGTGCGTTAGGGTCCACGTCTTTACATTTAGGTGGCGGTTCTGTCTCGCCAGCAGCTTCTTTAGGATGTCGTTGTCCCCGACATAGCCTGGCACAAAAAGCACACAAGGTACTTTCTGTTTTATGGCTGACTGTGGCAGAACCACCAGCTTCGTGTCGGCTATGGGTGATTCCAGGTCCGCTACAGTTCGGTGAAGCCAGTCCAGCGTGAAGTGGTCTTCGCACCAGTACTTCAGCACGCCTTCAGAGAAGTGTGCTCTGCCCCGGAACCGTATGTCGTTTGGTTCGGTATTTAGTGTGGCGTCCAAATCTGCCATTAGGTGCTCCATTATTTTGTCATCCACTATTTGGCGTGTTCCTTCTGCTTGCTCTTGCGTCATGTCGGTTTGAGGCTCCGTCATGATCGCAACGCAAAGCTCGTTGTTTCGGAAGTTTGCTGCTTCGGCGTAACTCCTGGAGGGTCCCCTCACTGTCCTGGGTTTGTTGGGCTTTGTTCTTTTGCCCTCCCCGGTCGGTGTCGTTGTGTCCTCTGGTCGTTGTCGTTTTTGTGGGTATTGGTCGTGGGGCCTCTTTCCCCTGGGCTTCATGCTGCGCTTGGGATTTGCTGCAGCAGTCATGTTCGCGGCTGCGGATGTCCCGCTCATCCCAGCCGATGCCATGCCTGTGGAGGAGGCTTCTACCGAGAGTGAGCTAAGGTTCGCGAGGGTTCTCGCCGCATCCGCTGCCAGCGCACGTTGTGCTGCAGCCTTCGCCTGGGCACGTATTCTTCTTTTCTTGGAGCTCGTCTGCCGCTGGCCTCCAACAAGTGTCCAGGGGTTCTGCTGTTGCTCCGTCGGTGTGTTGATGGTCTCTTGCAGGGAGGTAATGCTCGTTGTGGGATGACCCGTCGTCAAAGTGAGCAGGTTCTGGCACGCCGTGGTGGCTGTGTCCTTGGGCGCAGACTTATTTGCCGCACCTTTCAGGTCAGCCGTCCTCGGTTTACCAAAACTCATCCTCTCTTGTGACGTACTGGGCATGTAGGTCAAGCGCGCATTCTGGGCGGCAGGCCGGGAAGGTCGGGAGCGCGATGCAGTCCGGTGTGATGCATTTCTGTCCCGGTCCATCCTTTCTGTCGTCCTAAACGCGTGGCTATGCGTCTGAGTCTGGGGAGGGTGGGGGAGGTCAGAGTGCGAAACTTTGGCCTTTGCAGGCTTCAGCTCGTCCTGAGACGCAGCCCTCGAGGGGATTTTTTGTTTTGGCGCATCTGTTGACGCAGCCTCGTCTTTTCGGGGGAAATTTGAATTTTTTTGCCTCTATATCCATAAAGGGGTATCTTATATTTTTCGCCATCGGAATTCTCCACCCGCCACGGAGTCCTCAAGTCGGGGACGTCGTTTGCTTCGGCAAAACGATCGCCAGAGTTATCCCGATGGTATAGGTTCCAGTTGCCAAGGAGAAGACGAGCCTGCATGTGACGAGCGGTCACGCGGTTACTCACGACACGAGACGTTGCCGCGAACTCGCCACGTGGCGCGCGCCACACCGGCTGCCCCCCCCTAGCACCCCGAACCTCGCTAGACAGCCCTCTTACGGGATGTCGCAGCCGATTGACTGTGGGCAGCTACTCCACAGCCTCCCGTGTGAGAGGAAATCCGGACCAAAGAGGAGTGTTGTGTGCAGCGTGCACTACCGCCGGCCCACTACGCCACTCAGCCTCCAGGACTCCTTCTTCCCCCTGTACGGGTCCCCGCGCACGGCACAAACACGCGGGAGGTCATTGCTATCCACCATCTGCTCTTTTTTGATGATGGACACGCAGAGACATGACCTCGCCATCTCTGCATTAAAGCGCGTGGTGGTTTCAGTTACGTCTGACCCCGACCTGATCAGACCAATAGTAGGGCTGGCAACCTCGAACAGGTTAGTCCACCACACTTGCCTTGGGGATCATCACGACTGCTGCGCTACCCCCAAGACCACGCCCCCTTAGCGCCTCAAAAGGAGGTGCTAAGGTAGGCTTGCACCTATACTACCACGCAAGCAAAAGCATGTTGTAACAAACCATAAAAGCATAAGCGCAAGCCCGCCCCGGGTACCCCTAACTAGCGACGCCAATTTAGCTCCCAGCGATAAGACCCTAAACCCTACAAACCCTAAATTGTACATTGTATCTCTGTATACCTTACTTTTAAGTTTCGTATGTTGTGCAATAAAGAGTATCTATCTATCTACTAAACCGGATCTATTTTAAACAATTCTCCAGCACATAAAACATGCTCCAGCAAGTTCCTCTTAGCAAAAATGTATACTATTTATTTAATCACTACTTTTTGATCAAGGTTTGCACTTGAAATTTGGATTAACGCCATAAGTGGCCGTTTTTGGCGGTAATTCAAATTTCGAGTACAAAAGTTCTGATTTCATGGGTGGCGTTGATTACTTTTCATCAAGTGACTCGCTTACCCATTTGTCACCTCTAGCAAAAAAAAGCAGGCCAAAAGTTAAGTATAAGTATTAAATAAATAGTATAAGTGCTTTCCAAAAGGCTTGAAATTATTAAAAAGATAACCGGTTTCGATGCTAACAATTTAAATCAATTAGCATTGATAGTATAGGTGCCCTACCCGTCACCTTTTTTTTCACCTCATCAAAGGTGGGCCACACTTGCCCGGGAAAAGCCTATTCACTCTTGCCTTAAAGAGGCCCAGGTTATATTGTTCAGGAAATACATCGGCGGGCAACGAGTTCCACTCCTTGGATGTTCGCATCAGAAAGGAGTTTACGTAGCACTTATTACGGATGGGTGGAACTTCAACCATAATTAGGGATAGGAACCCAGTCTTCGCTATGCTCATGTAGCTCATTCGCATATTCTCCAAAGTGTATTCTGTAGAATATCGTCATGCACGCTATTTTTCGGCTGTGGGTAAGGCTTTGTAAGTTAGCCTTGTCGAAAGTTGCGTCGGCAATGATTCTGCTGGCACGCCATTCCACAGATTCCAGAACCGCTAGCTGATACTTGGCGGATCCATCCCTGAGAGGACTGCAGTATTCTGCGGACGGACGGACTTCAGCTTTGGAAAGCATAAGCCGTTGCAGAGACGGGAAATACCGCCTCACACTCAAAGGTTGCCAAGTTTTTTCACGGCAGTTTTTGCAGCGGATTCTGTGCCGTAGTTCATTTTGTTCGATATTTTTATATTGATAATATTAAAGCGATCTGTCATCGGCAATGAGACACCTTGGAATGACAGAGTCCCGTTAAAAGGGCTCCGCTTGGCGCAAAATAGACACGCCTGTGTTTTGGTGGCATTGAATCTAACAAGATTGGCTTCGCCCTAATCGGAGACTGCCCGTAATTCAAGCAATCAGTCATGAACTCTCACCAAGAATGGGTTTCTTCTCTGGTAGCCCGTGCATTGGAGAGATGTCTATCTGTAACTGTGCTGTACAGTACCTGGTGCTAGTAGACCATTTATGTGCAGCCAAAAAGAAACCTTACTTGTAAGAGTTAAATTACCTTCTCTATGTGCGAATACGTTGCATTGGGAACTTTTTTTTTATTATTTTATGCTAGAGGCGACAAACGAGCAAGCGAGTCACACAAAGTAATCATCGCCGCCCATTAACATCCGCGAAATCAAAGAGATCGCTAATGCGTTGTCGGCCTTTTTAAAAAGGAGTACACTCTTCTCTTGAAGGTCCCTAAGTCGTAGCCGTCGGGAAAAACTC
Organism: Marasmia exigua; assembly: GCA_019059595.1. Lineage (NCBI taxonomy): Eukaryota > Metazoa > Arthropoda > Insecta > Lepidoptera > Crambidae > Marasmia > Marasmia exigua. The sequence continues at coordinate 10,554,783 of CM032479.1, read as the reverse complement.
CCATAGGTAAACTGTTCCATAGAACTGAGCTACGTTGTGGTAATGTGTCGTCGCTACGTCGTGATGGGGATGATCCACTTATACATAATAATGAGACGAGTGTTCGGTGTGGTATCAACCTATTTATTAATTATTCTACAGCTTATATACTAACTAATACGTGCTAAGGAGTGAGATGCCTTCGGTATCTATGTAGTAAGGTATCACGTATGTGGACGTGACTTACCTTACCACACCTCCCCTGAAACGTTAGGCGTCCCTCCCCTGAAAAGAAGGTCCCTTACTTAAAACTTCTAATTACAATTATGAAAGTAACTAAGAACAATATAATATAATATCTACATAGACTCGTATTTTGGGTCCATACAATTAACATACTTATAAATAAACAATACAAACATTTTAATCTATACCTACAGCTCGTTGGTCATATCTCTCTTTCAATAATACATCTTTAAAACTATGTTTCCGATTTATGACTGATTTATTGTCATATAATACATATTTGTTATTAACCCTTTTAATATTATTAGTTGTAATCATATTCAATACATTATTGGTTTTCTTTTTCAACATACTGTGAACGATTAACTTGGGTAATGTAATATTATATTTATCTATTAATTTATTAACATCCTTTTCATTTACAATTAATGCTTTTACTCGTAAATCGTTACAAAATGTTTCTACATCATTGGCTAATCGTTTTTCATCTGATACCGACATATCATTTAAATACATACTACATTTCAATGGTACATAGACACATAACTTATTATTAGACTCAACATGAGCATATTTATCATAATCGCACTTAAAAGAATCGTTAAAAATAACGTCTACGTAACGATAAGCCTTTACATCTGCTTTCTTTGCAGGAATATCAATATTAACCGCATTAATGTCAAAACTATACAACTTGCGTTGTTTCTTCCGTTTCCTAGACGGGTTCACAATATCCACTTGCGCATTTTTGTCCTCGCCTTTATAAATCTTTTTATCATAATAGTGGCTTGGTTCTACAAAAAAAATCGTCCAACTTTAAATCATCTAAACACTCGTCATTAAGACTATAATTAGACTTACATACGTAATCATTAGTATTACGAGTATATGAACAAACTGTGTCACCTCGAGCACATGATTGCTGACCAAGCAAAACTTGAGAACTACGCGCATCGCGATAATAATCAAACGTATCTCGTTTTACACTCATTGTACGTGTATTAATTGCTATTTCATTATTACAGTATTTATAATAACCATCACGCGGCTTATTCGACCTAACAAAATAACATTTCTCAAACTTATTTTCCCTTCTGTTTGAAAATGTGGCCTCTGCTTCTAAAGCTACTAGAATTGCATCTCTTAAAAATTCGACTTGCCTACACTCCACAATAATGCTTGTTCGAGTACTATTTAAACCTCTAATAAAACATCTTATGGCGAGTTTCTCATTAATTGGAAGTAGTATTCTTGATTTTTGTTCATCATTTTCCGCTTGACTATCCGTCAACTCATACAATAATTTGTCTATTTCATAACCAAATATCTCTACAGATCTACTACCTTGTTTACAATTAAATAATTTATTTTGAATGGAATATGGGCATTTCTTAGGTACAAGATATTTTCTAATGTCACTGATTAAAGTCTCTACATCATCATAACTTGAATCTAGATAAAGTTTTGAGAATTCGGACAATGTAACTTTTAACACAAAATCAATTAAATTTTTATGTGAATTATCATCGATAATACTACTGTAAAATTCAATTTTACCTATTAAGTGTTTTATATCATTTCTGTCTATTATTCTAGGTAGCAACAAAATCGCGCTTTCTAATTCGAATTTACTCATATTGTAAAAAAAAACTTTACTAAAAATTAAATTAATAAATACAACATAAATAAGAAAATTGTTACAAAATTACATAACAAACCAGTCAGCGAAAATAAAATCGTAAGCGAACTTTTCAAAGTCAATGCTATACCTAATTACTGCAACAGCGTTCTTACCAAATTGTTTAACTTTCACTTTAAATTAACATGGAATAAATATAATGAAGATTCTTCATATTTGACTTCTGTATCACTTCAACACGATTGCTTGATATTTTCAATAACGTCGAAAAACTGTAGGTAGCTCGGCCATCAATATCTTCTTTAGAATAACTTGCGGACTAACCCTTCAGGGTCTTTGTGGTCCTTGTAGAAATATAATTTGTAGGACTTACATGGACTTCGTCCAGCAGCACGCTCTTCTACGTCACGGTCGCCATGTGGTAATGTGTCGTCGCTACGTCGTGATGGGGATGATCCACTTATACATAATAATGAGACGAGTGTTCGGTGTGGTATCAACCTATTTATTAATTATTCTACAGCTTATATACTAACTAATACGTGCTAAGGAGTGAGATGCCTTCGGTATCTATGTAGTAAGGTATCACGTATGTGGACGTGACTTACCTTACCACAACGTCGTAGACTCGTATTTTGGGTCCATACAATTAACATACTTATAAATAAACAATACAAACATTTTAATCTATACCTACAGCTCGTTGGTCATATCTCTCTTTCAATAATACATCTTTAAAACTATGTTTCCGATTTATGACTGATTTATTGTCATATAATACATATTTGTTATTAACCCTTTTAATATTATTAGTTGTAATCATATTCAATACATTATTGGTTTTCTTTTTCAACATACTGTGAACGATTAACTTGGGTAATGTAATATTATATTTATCTATTAATTTATTAACATCCTTTTCATTTACAATTAATGCTTTTACTCGTAAATCGTTACAAAATGTTTCTACATCATTGGCTAATCGTTTTTCATCTGATACCGACATATCATTTAAATACATACTACATTTCAATGGTACATAGACACATAACTTATTATTAGACTCAACATGAGCATATTTATCATAATCGCACTTAAAAGAATCGTTAAAAATAACGTCTACGTAACGATAAGCCTTTACATCTGCTTTCTTTGCAGGAATATCAATATTAACCGCATTAATGTCAAAACTATACAACTTGCGTTGTTTCTTCCGTTTCCTAGACGGGTTCACAATATCCGCTTGCGCATTTTTGTCCTCACCTTTATAAATCTTTTTATCATAATAATGGCTTGGTTCTACAAAAAAATCGTCTAACTTTAAATCATCTAAACACTCGTCATTAAGACTATAATTAGACTTACATACGTAATCATTAGTATTACGAGTATATGAACAAACTGTGTCACCTCGAGCACATGATTGCTGACCAAGCAAAACTTGAGAACTACGCGCATCGCGATAATAATCAAACGTATCTCGTTTTACACTCATTGTACGTGTATTAATTGCTATTTCATTATTACAGTATTTATAATAACCATCACGCGGCTTATTCGACCTAACAAAATAACATTTCTCAAACTTATTTTCCCTTCTGTTTGAAAATGTGGCCTCTGCTTCTAAAGCTACTAGAATTGCATCTCTTAAAAATTCGACTTGCCTACACTCCACAATAATGCTTGTTCGAGTACTATTTAAACCTCTAATAAAACATCTTATGGCGAGTTTCTCATTAATTGGAAGTAGTATTCTTGATTTTTGTTCATCATTTTCCGCTTGACTATCCGTCAACTCATACAATAATTTGTCTATTTCATAACCAAATATCTCTACAGATCTACTACCTTGTTTACAATTAAATAATTTATTTTGAATGGAATATGGGCATTTCTTAGGTACAAGATATTTTCTAATGTCACTGATTAAAGTCTCTACATCATCATAACTTGAATCTAGATAAAGTTTTGAGAATTCGGACAATGTAACTTTTAACACAAAATCAATTAAATTTTTATGTGAATTATCATCGATAATACTACTGTAAAATTCAATTTTACCTATTAAGTGTTTTATATCATTTCTGTCTATTATTCTAGGTAGCAACAAAATCGCGCTTTCTAATTCGAATTTACTCATATTGTAAAAAAAACTTTACTAAAAATTAAATTAATAAATACAACATAAATAAGAAAATTGTTACAAAATTACATAACAAACCAGTCAGCGAAAATAAAATCGTAAGCGAACTTTTCAAAGTCAATGCTATACCTAATTACTGCAACAGCGTTCTTACCAAATTGTTTAACTTTCACTTTAAATTAACATGGAATAAATATAATGAAGATTCTTCATATTTGACTTCTGTATCACTTCAACACGATTGCTTGATATTTTCAATAACGTCGAAAAACTGTAGGTAGCTCGGCCATCAATATCTTCTTTAGAATAACTTGCGGACTAACCCTTCAGGGTCTTTGTGGTCCTTGTAGAAATATAATTTGTAGGACTTACATGGACTTCGTCCAGCAGCACGCTCTTCTACGTCACGGTCGCCATGTGGTAATGTGTCGTCGCTACGTCGTGATGGGGATGATCCACTTATACATAATAATGAGACGAGTGTTCGGTGTGGTATCAACCTATTTATTAATTATTCTACAGCTTATATACTAACTAATACGTGCTAAGGAGTGAGATGCCTTCGGTATCTATGTAGTAAGGTATCACGTATGTGGACGTGACTTACCTTACCACAACGTCGTAGAAAGTTCCGCGAAAAACGCACAGTATTAGACCGCCATCCATCGAGATGATGAGGACGGAATGACAATCGCTTGCGTGTGGTTCGATGTAAGAATTCAGCTGCAGGGAGTAGATCAAACTTTGGAAAATATACCAGGCTTGCCAGACCCTCGTTAATGGTCCAAGCGTTACCGAGATAAAGCGTTGGAAGGTTATAAAAATCTTTCTCTACAAAAGTCACTTGCAACATCGTAATAAGAGGAAAATGTCTTTTGTTTCTTTATTCATTGAGTAAGAAGATTGCAATTCGTGAGATAATCTTATAAGCTAAACGTGAGTTTATTTATGATAATTAAATTTTATGAAAATTTAAAGGACTGTTCTTACTTAATAATGAGTAGGTATATTTTTTTACTGACTTGATCATTATAATATAATGAACAGGTTACCTTACTGATGTGAGCGATGGTAGCCGAATGGTTCAGAATCCACCTTCCATACGGGGGGACTGGGTTCGAAACCGAGCATGCACCTCTGGATTTTTCAAATCTATGTGCTACCATTAGCTCGGCGGTGAGGAAAAACATCGTGAGGAAATCTGCACGTTCCGGATAGTTTCTGAAACGTGTAACTATGATTCAGTTGGTCTGGTTTCCCTGTTCACGGGTTGCCAAGGTCAGACTGTAGACGCTTCATTACAATTACCAGATTCCCCTGATCAAGAATCATGGTCCAAGCGTATCCCGGTCTCCAGAGCGACAGCTTTGGACGCAACTGAGAATTACACGCTACGACTTTACTCTATGGTGACTTTACTCTATTTATATGATCTATGACTTTACTCTATGGTTTATATATAACTACATATATACAGTGGGAGAGCCACGCTTTGGCATGAATGGGCGGGCTCGGCCAGAGTGATACCACGGCCTCACAGAAAGCCGGCGTGAAGTAGCACTGTGCTGTGTTTCGTTGCATGAATGAGGGTACCGGAGGCCCAATCCGGGGGAAATGGGGGTTTGAAGATTGGTAGCGCACTTGTACTTTCAATGGTGTCGCGGGTGTCTATGTTCATCGGCAATCGCTTACCATCAGCTCGTCTGTCACCTATCACATAAAAAAAACCGAGCAGTGCTCTCTTACGGAGGCTTTGGAAAACACTATTTTATCAAAGAAAATTTGAATGAAAATTGCCTAAATTTCAACCATACTTGATTAAGACTAAGTTTTAGATAATGGGTACAAAGATACTATAATTATGATCAAACCTTACAAATTAATGTTTAACCTTCTAATTGCAACCCACTGACCTATTTTGTAACATTACCTTTTCTTCCGTCTGAACTAGAGCAAATGTTCATAAATTAATTAATACGCTAAAGGAAAATTCTGCTTTCCTCAACCCTACTACCCAGCGTACACCATTTTACAAACTTAAACTTAATAACAAAATTAAATCGTTCATTGTAATATCAACCTTATAGTAACACATTTAAAGTCACTGTTTACTAAGTATATTTTAACCTATTGTGGGATAGTGGTGCTGGGTTCGTTTACATCATATTCACACTAATAAGGGCCCACTAGGGTTGCCATTCACGTGTCTCTTAACCAAGGTTGTGTGAAACTGTGATCTTAACGGATTTACCTTAGAATTCTTCCAGCTTAAACTTGCTGCTGAATTTCACGAGGTTCGGCCTAAATTATTATTTCATGCTCAGTAAAATGGCGTCACCGTGCACTTCATAGAGCAATTTCTATTCCGCGACACAGTAGAAACATCTACCTACAAAAGTACGTAATTAACTTCGAAATATTCAAGCAACCTACTCCTTTCTAAAGTGTCTGCCATTAAGGCTTACTATTAACTAATCCCAGGCTGGATAATTTATGAGAAATAAAATATGAGTGAAGAAATTTAGGTACATATTATTATTTTACCAAACTTAAAACAAGATAGATTAATAGAGCAGTAGAAATTGAAAATAATATCCCCACAATGTCTTATATTACCACCTAATACTCGTACGTCGTGTCAAGTTGGGTTTTGACCGGGAGAAAGCCACGCTTCGGCATGAATGGGCCGACTCGATCGGAGTGATACCTCGGGCTTAAGGTACCGGAAGCTCAATCCTGGAGGAAGGGGGGTTTAAATGTTGAGAGCGCACTTGTGACTCCATTGGTGTTAGGGCACCCTTAACGGGCGGCGGCAAACGCTTACCTACCGTGATCATATTAAAAAAAGTTGTTTAAATTTTTATGTAATAAATACGAATAATTATTCGGTGACAACCCTACTTGATTTTAGCGTTTTTTTCTTCTGAATGTCATGTTTTTAATTATTAATAATTAATTAAGGAACCTTCAACAGGCCTGTGAAATTTAAATATTCTGTCACCTTTTACTACACGCACGCTTATCAAATGGAGGTACGAAAATATCGTACTTACCTTAACAACATAAGTTGTTACCCCTTTTTACACTTAGTGGATCTTTTTTCTCAGAGCATAAGAGTCAATTTACTTTGCTTTAACTTTTGTAGCTATCTGTGCATGGAACTGTACACTTACTTTAGCCATGGTGGGTAGCCACAATTATTCTGTGAAGAAACTGCCTCGGTGGTGAATTCGTTAGTGGGTCGCACTTTGAAGCGACGGCTACGCTAGAGTTCGAACCCCGGGCCGGCCAAAAATTTGTACCTAAGTTATTGGCATTAAATTCTTAATTTCAGTCAGGAGTCTGGAAGTTGGCGGTCTTGTACCTTCGTATCTTGGAAAGCACTTTAAGTTGTTGGCTCTGCGCCCAATCCTTCTTCTTTTGGAGTATATATTATTTATCATAGCTGTGTGTGCCCTTAGATTAAGGTGAAGGGTAGGACACACTAGCGACGCCAATTGATTATAATTTTTAGCTACTAAACCGGATCTATTTTAAACAATGTCGGTGATACAACCTCTTGGCAAACACTTATACTATTCATTAGATAACCATGCACAAATGTTGGGTATTTTTGTATGGGAAAAATTAATTCACGCCACTTTTAGCGAGAATCAATTTTTCGCGTTTGTGCAGGGACCCAACTTTTGTGCATGGTTATTTAATAAATAGTATAAGTGTTTGCCAAGAGGTTTTAACCCTGAAATTGTTTAAAACAGATCCGGTTTAGTAGCTAAAAATTAAAATCGATTGGCGTCGCTAGTATGCCCTACCCGTCACCTTAAATCAAAATTTAATTTAGTGTGTGTCGCTACTTTTCTAATCAATTCGTTAATTTATTTTTATATGTCCACATCACAGATAACTAGGTATATCCGTCAATTTTTTTTCTTGTCTCTTTCGATACTGTGTGACAGACTTAGGTACATAGTTTACAAAACGAATGAATGATGGCGCCACTGTCTCCAACATGTTGAATTAAAATGTTTGCTGGGTGATTCTACGAATTTAAGGTGACGGGTAGAGCACACTAGCGACGCCAATCGATTTTAACTTTTAGCTATTAAACCGGATCTATTTTAAACAATTTCGGTCGGTTACAACCTCTCAGCAAACACTTATACTATTTATTAGCTAAAATTAAAATCGATTGGTGTCGGTAGTGTGTCCATCCGTGTCGTCACCTTAATTAACCATGGGCTCAAAAATATTGTTCAAATTAGAAGTTTATATTGAAATCAGAAGAAGTTTACATTGAAAGAAGGGAAGGTATCTTTACGTGTTCTTATTTCAATTTAATTAGTTAGGGCCAGTGATCTAACATAAAATCCAGTTTTCAGACACAAAAATCTATAAGATATTCCGTACTCTAACTTACCTAACAATAAATTTTAATTCTTTTGTGTAATTTGACTTCTAGAAAACTATTAAACTAACATTGTTTGATTTACATATCTCAAACAGAAAATCCATACTCCGGGGAACCTTTTCCACTTGCTTTTATTATTTTTATGAAAGTATACTCGAAGGTACCTCTGAAAAAGGTCACCAAAATTAGTGCGACCCTCAAAGTCCCGGATTTGATTATTCGCAACGAACTGAGTAGGTATCTCTTTGAAGAAATTAAAATTTAGGGTCCAGTTTATCTCACTGGGATACCTGTTTTCCATTGATACTCGGAAACTTTAGGCGAAATCCAACAGTGGGAGAGCCACGCTTCGGCACGAATGTGCAGGCTCGACCGGAGTAATACCACGTCCTCACAGAAAACCGTCTGTGTAACGCTGCGTGAGTGAGGGTACCGGAGGTCCAATCCAGGTGTTAAAAGGTAAGCAGCGCACTTGTGACATCACTGGTGTTGTAGGTGTCCATGGGCGGCGGTAATCGCTTACCATCAAATGATCCGTCAGCTCGTCTGCCACCTATATCAAAAAAAAAATAAAAAAAAAAGCCTACTTTCTTCTGTTAATTATATTAAAAACCTCTCCATTGTCTCCTTGTTCATGGGTGGTAGTAATTACTTACCTTCTGGTGACCTGCTCGCTCGTTTGTCGCCGTTAGCATTTAAAAAATATATTTTCAAACCACATATCACTTTCCTTTCTATTTGTAAGACTTTATTATGAGTTGCCAATCATGCAACAGTCTCATCGATAACGCCCATATACACAATATATTTTTATCGATTACATCCCGAAAACTCATTTTAGGTATCGTGAATAAAGTCCATCATCATCATCTGCCTATCGCAGTCCTCTGCTGGACGTAGGCCTCTCCAATTGTTCGCCACTGTGATCTATCCATGGCTTCTCGCATCCAGCTCTTGCCAGCCATCCTGCGCAGATCGTCCCCCCACCAAGCCAGAGGGCCCTACACTACGTTTGCCAAGACGCGGTCTCCACTCTAGAACTCGTTTACCCTATCGGTTGTCGGTTCTGCGGCTAATATGGCCAGCCCACTGCCACTTAAGCTTGCTAATCCGGTGAACAATGTCGATGACTTTCGTTCTCTGCCGGATCACCTCATTTCGGATTCGATCTCGGAGAGAGACGCCGAGCATTGCTCGTTCCATAGCCCGCTGAGCGACCTTTAACTTGTGGACCAGCCGTACCGTAAGTGTCCACGTTTCGGCTCCGTATGTCATGACGGGTAGGACGCACTGATTGAAGACTTTAGTCTTTAGGCACTGTGGTATCGACGTAGTTTTCCAAATGCTGTCCAACCTAACTGGATTCTCCAATTCACCTCATCCTCGAAGTTGTTTTTACCCAATTGCTAAGTCTGCCTTAGGTATACGTATATTGAACAGCTTAGCAAAAAATTTGCTGTTTTATACATTATTGCCGGGTGGATATTCTTTTTTTTTATAGAGGCTCAGTAAATGGGCTCTCATCAGTCTGATGGTAAGCAAGAGAAGAACCCAAGTTGCAATTACAACGGAAGCGATGTCAAAGCATCACCTCCGTTGGCACCGCCATACTGGCCCACGAGATGCTTCTTCACGCTTCGTTTGAAGGAATCCATATTGTTGAAAGGCGGAAACACATGCGCCGGCAACGAGTTCCATTTCTTGATGGTGCGGCAGAAATAGGAACTGCCAAATTTTTTAGTCCGTGTTGGAATATTTTCCACTATGAAGCGGTGACAGCGTTATCCGGCGCGTTTGTTCTGTATTTTGTAAACGATAAAAATGACGGTGTATTCAAATAGTTTTGAAAGAAAACCTATTTCGAACTTTGCTCTGCATCACATATATTTGGGGGATAGAAGTTACCACAAGTAGTTACCCAAACAAGTCTATTAGCAGTCTGCCTTATATTCTAAACAAAGAAAAATCTTATACTCTTTCCTGGGACATTTCAAAACAATACTGTCTTTATACTCTGTGTGAGAATTTCTAGCTTCCCATTGAGACACCGAAAGAAATGTGAAATATACCTCTATTCCGCCATTACGGTGACCTTAATTACTATACTCATAAAAGTTTTCAGGCAAAGATAAAATTGAACCGCAGACATTTAAGAAAATACTTTGTAAGATTAGAAAGCAAATAAATCCAGCTAAATGGGGAATGCTCGTAATATCGGAGAATTTAAAGGGGTGATATTAGAAAAGCTAGGATCACTTCACGGAAATGAAACCTGAAAAAGCACCTTTGGTATTTACGTGAAAGTTCTGGTCATAATTTATTTTGCTTGTCGCAAATACTATTATTTGTGGCCTTGTCTTTACACCGCCTTCGGTTTCAATAGAATTATTATGTTATCAACAAAATACAGTTTATTTTTTTAAATTGCATAAAGAAGCATCTCGCGGGCTAATATTTCGGTGCCAACGGAAGATGCCTTGACATCGCTTCCATTGTAATTACTAACTTTGGCTCTTTTATTGCTTACCACCAGGCTGAGGAGAGCCAATATACTGAGCCTCTATAAAAAAAATAGCGTAATATTTTTTTGAGTATTATTGAAAAACGTTATTATGAATAATTATCTTTCAGAAACGTCGGAAAATTTCCTATCAAATCGAGTCAATGAGTTGTTGAACTTTTATATGAGATAATGATTTTTTTGTAATTAAGTATGTACTCCAGAGAAATAGTATTACACCATTTCACCAAGTAACTTGTAACTATAAACTACCTTATACTAAAAGGATAAAATACCTATCATCATTCCGGCACTGACCCTTCCGAACCAGCGAATGGTATGTAAATAGAAAGTTTTTTTTTATGATATATGTGGCATACGAGCTGACGGATCACCTGATGGTAAGCGATTGCCGCCGCCCATGGACACCTGCAACACCAGTGGTGTCACAAGTGCGCCGCTTACCTTTTACCCCCTTCCCCTGGATTGGGCCTCCGGTACCCTAACTCACACAGCGAAACACAGCGCCTGCACTGCTTCACGCCGGTTTTCTGTGAGGACGTGGTATCACTCCGGTCGAGCCCATTCATGCCGAAGCGTAGCTCTCCCACTGTTCCCCACAAATAAAAAGTCTAAGAAAATTCAAATAAAAGAAAAATATACTTACCTATATTAATCCTCGTTTACTACCAGTGATACTGGTTTAATTCACATAGTTATTGTTACTTTCACTTAGTATTTTATCAGCTCTTAACTGTTAGAGCCCAATCGCTTGATTGGAAAAATGTTGGTTGTCAGAATGTAAATGCAAGGATTCGGCGGGTAGGGCTAAAACAAGCCGCGTGGGCTGATGCAATCCAAAGGTTTTAAATTAGTGTCTAGTAATTTTTAGTTTTTATTTGTGCAGTGAAGTGCCGAAAAGTGATCCTAATAATAAGAATCGTTGGATTGTATCGTTTTTAACACTGCTATTGTGTGTCGAGCGAGTTGTCTAGTGACAACTTGCTTGGACCTAATAGAGTCTTAAAACCCGCGATTGCTTTTAGAGTTATAGTCGATGGTACCGTAGGTCGATAAAACGTAAAAACACCGGCGTTTTATTGAGTGACTGTGACTTTGACTGACTTCGACTCGACTGTTGACTATTTACTTATTCTCAATAAGTTCCTTGACGTTGGCAAATTATCTTCGGGTAGAGCCATAAGAAAAAAAAATGTAAGGGCAAACCCGATTTCAATGTTGTTGAGGTCACGCATTCATGGTTTTATTTTTTTAGACCAATTTCCACTTTATGACCGAGACAATATTTTTAAGCAGTTCTCAAATTAAGAAACGTTTTATTATTTGAGCGTAAGAGCTTGTACACATTATGCGTTTCAATCGTTCGTTTTGCACGCAATTTGCATTGTAGAGCTCATTATTTATAGAAATTCTTACTAAAGAGCATTGAACTACAAATCGTTTGTAAAACATGCAATTAAATCGCATAATGTGATCCAGCCCTAAATCCTCCTGCAAATAATTGAAGCGGAATGTATGCAAAATTGGGCCTGAAAAAATTAGCAAGAAAAAATTGGTTTGCATGTTAAAGGCCAAAGTCATAGTAGGCTAATATCTAATTACACTCTCCTAATAGAAATTTGTAAAAGTTGCTGTTTGTCTTGCTTCAAGACCAGAACAAAACCAAAGTAGATACTACGAGGATAGGCCAAGATCAAGTACCTACTTATCTATATAGATCACATAAGACTGGTTAAGGTGACGGATAGGGCACACTAGTGACGCCCCGCTTCTATTCTACACTAGCTTTTACTTACGTTTAATTTTTTTTTTGCAATTCATTAGGTCTGTAAAAATTAAATTAAGAGAATATGTTTAGGAAGTAAAGCTATTTATTTTAGGAACCTACATAGTTTTATTGTTAGGTTTGTTAAAATGTTTTTGAGAAACTATGACGCGTTTGTCGAGTAATATCAATGACCTAAATGACCCACGTGCTTCTTATTCTATCACTGCAGCCTCACCTCAATACAGTTTTTAAACTAAAAATATCGCAAATTGGAAAGTATTGGTAAGAGTGACACTGGTGTAGCTTTTGTCCCCTCCTATGAAGGGTTCATCATCACTAGCCGTAGGACATTCTTTGCGGAACGCAGGTATTCCCTATAGACTTCAGAGGCCGGTACTCTAATTCTGACAGCCTGCATTAAGCGAGATCCTGCAACTCTTATCGAGTCTGTTAATTGGGTTAAGATTAAAGATATTTTCTTTGCCTTTCATTAACCGTCTACCCGATTATATCTAGGGTCCGTACCTTTCTTGCTCTCAATTTTTAATTTCCAGGAAATAAAAATACTCACTATACAACAAAATGAGAAGCGAAACGCTATGGAATATTATTTCCAGGAACTCCAACAAGTTAAGCCGGTGGCGGAACGGTGGCCTCCGCGCTCCGGATGTCCGGAGACCCAGCTATCGGCCAGTTGTTCCCCGGGATGGAAGAACCATGGTAAATCTTAGTGATGCGATACAAATATAGTTTCATAGGTGAAAAAAACGTACTTGAGTGAGTCAAACGTGTCGGTCGTAGTGTCTGGCACGGTACTCCCTTTCTACTTCGAAAATCGTTCGTTTTGTGTCATTCTGCCGTATGATGGCGGATGCTTGGACCCCTGCAATTTCTAAAATATCCACTCACTCTAACTGCAGTCTATCGCAAGCCACTGCTGAATATAAGATCGTCTAAATGTTCGCCCCTTTGATTGATCTTCGGCTACTTGCATCCAGAGTTTGTCAGCACAGAATTCATTTACCCCAACGTTTGTCGATTCTACGTCGAACTGTGTCGATGACTTTGGTTCTCTGCCGGATCATCTTATTTCTTATTCGATCCCTTGGATGCCCAGTAACTTTAATGAGCTTATGTCCTTAAAAACCTCTTGAGAGGCTAGACCGCTCTATTGAATGATTGTGGTGTATTTTTTACACAACCGACATCTTTGACTTTTGAAAATATGTGCAAAAAGGAAATTGTTCATTTATACTAACTTGCCATAAGAAACGTTTTAATTTTTTTTAGTTTTAGTTAAAGTATAATTAAAAAAATCTCAATATTCAAATGACACGAATCGCAAGTTGCTTCACTATTATACATACATGAGCATTCGTTCTACTACACCATAATACACTATCTATTCTTAAGGGTCTTCCCATGGGGTCGGGCATTACCGTCAAGAACTCTCTGAACTGAAACGCAACCGTATTGTGTTGCTTGAACGTTTTTTAGGGCAGAATCCCTTGATCTGGAATGGTAGCTTTGTACATTAGTTCAACGTCATTTTTATTATAAATTATTTGTTTAACTTGAAAAGACTCACTTCCTAAACTTGCACTGGAAATAGAATCAGAATTAGCATCACCTGCGAAAATGTAACGTTTTCTTCTTTCTGACTTCCCATTTCTGTGAAAAATTAGCACATTAGAATTATGTTCATGTGGATTCTAAATACTGGAATTTAATTAACCTACTTGTTTTATTTTAAGCAAGTCGTTTTAGTTTGACTAAATTTTATAAATCTTTCCTACCAAACATTTCCTAAAAAAAATTATTTTTGGAAGGTTTGTACAAATGTTTCAATGTTATTAAAATACTTCTCAGTCACGTCCTGGATCAAGGTTCAAGCTTCTTCACTTTTGACCACAACAAGGTCGACATGTGTGGTTAATGTGGCGCGTCTCATTATATCCTGCGTGTTAGCTGACATTCTCTTCCCTTCTTAACTTGGCTGGTTCGCAAGATCGATTACCCTTTTACATATTCTAAACTTGCAAGGCCTTGAGATGTTGTTATTAAAATAAAATTGGTATGTGTTTTATTTTAAAAATCGCATAGCACAAGTGTCTTTGTTACTTACCGTGTGTCGAGGAAGCCATGCATTTTCGCGCGCTGATCACGCCATTCCTGTGGCTAATGGGATAATTTGGTTCCGCAATAGGTACAGGGGTCCGACCCTCGGGTATTGGCATTTCAACAGCATTGATTGGATTCAACGCGACATGCTGCATGTAAACTAAGGGAGATGAGGAATTATTTAGCTTACTAAGCATAATGATTTATCACTTCTCGTAATTTACGAATTACTACTGAAGAATGATCTTCCAAATAATGAACGTGATTATGAAGTCTGAGTCTGTCCATCTGTCGAAAACAGATAAAAATAAATAGTAGGTACACCAGGTGGTAGTGCTATCGGCTAACAGGCCTGTCAGTAAGCACCGAAACTACTTGACATAAGTGTCAAAAATCTTATCTAGATGGCGCTGATTTGTAGAGAAGCCGCTTAATTTCTACAACGCGATGACGAGATTTTTTTTCGTTTCATGACCCTCCCCAGTCGACTTAGTTGCGGCATCGCTTCTCGGCCTTTTGGCTAAGATCAAAGTGTAGTATCTGTTCTTTTCAGCTTAATATCTGAAAGTTCCCTCATTGAGGGACCAGTATATTAAACTGATTTTTGTATATCGACGGGATGTTCGGGGCTCGCTCCACTCCCGTCACGGGTCGGCCCGGCATTGCAGTGCCGCCGGGATCGGCCCACAAAATACCCAAGCTAGATCAATTACATTTGCCGAAGTCAGAATAAAGTAAAATTGTAAGTATTGTTTCAAAGCCAAAATTCTTAGTAAAATCAACACAATAAATACCTATGTATTACTTAAAAAAAAAAACAACATTTATATGAAAAATCAAAAACCTCCTGTACATTATTATTATAAAAATGCGAATGGGACCATTTTTTTTAATCGTGACGGAATGGGACGATAAGCGTCAGACCCGTGCAGGGGCCTCCCAGTCCTTTGGTATGCTATATATCTGGAACTTACTGCAGTTGACTTAATAACGCTACATACTACTTATTTGTCGGTGTGCCGTGTGGTCCCCGGCAGAGTAGAATAGGCCACCCTCATTCTTACCGAGGTGTCGTAAAAGGCGACTAAGGTAAAGCTGCTGGCATGATCATCAGCACCCAGAGAAGGAAAACTCTGCATTTATATCCAAACCCTCGCCAACCCGTCTGCCAAGCGTGGTGAGTATGGCAATTACCCCTCATGTGATTCAGGGAGGCCCGTGCCCCAGCAGTGGGGACTCAAATGGGCTGACGATGACTTACT
The DNA here is from genome assembly GCA_019059595.1 of Marasmia exigua. Classification (NCBI taxonomy): domain Eukaryota; kingdom Metazoa; phylum Arthropoda; class Insecta; order Lepidoptera; family Crambidae; genus Marasmia; species Marasmia exigua. Next base: position 10,538,696 of record CM032479.1, on the reverse strand, counting down.
TATTTTATTAATATCGATGTTTCAATTCTTAATCTGAAAAATTTTATATTGTAGTTCACCAAATAAAACAAAAGTTGTGATTGAAATAATGTATATTATTTTACATTCTTCAGAATCAATAAATTTAATCATTTAATAGCATATGATTACAAAAATAATTGTTCCTATGTATAATTAGAAAAAAATATTCATTTCATACAGTACACAATTTTCTCCGCAACATTTAGTAGCATCCGATTTTAAAATTTACTAAAAATATTTACATTGTTAACATAGTCACTTACACATGGAAACACTTAAAATTATTCTGACTAAGTATTTTATTTTTTTAACTACAAAAAGTATGATAAGTCTTAAAAGTATGTCATGTTTTGGAGAAAGCTACCGTTTATAACAATTCTATGTTTAGCACATGACAAAACTAAACGAACATCTATAATCTAAGTCAAAATCTATTAGTGGACTTTTGGATATTCAAACTTTTATAATATAAGCTACAATTATCTTAATAAATAGTTATATAAAATTGACACGATGTGTGCTAAGTATAATAGTTTATTTCAAAAAATCAAAACGTAACATAGCGTGAAAAAATCATGAATAATATTTGAGCACCACGTGGATTACGATTGCAATAATAAACATTTCGACATTTGAATTAAATATCTATTTTTAATTTAAATGTCTCTTAATGTACTACCTGTGCGGATAAAGAATGGGATCAGAAATGGCGGCGCATCTATTCACTTGCTCGCACACTATTTGCGTCTATAATCGCACCCCACGAGTGCGAGTATATACAAGTGCGAGTACGCAAATAGTGTGCGAGCGAGAAGTGAGTAGATGCGCCGCCATTTCTGATCCGATTCTTTATCCGCACAGGTTGTAAGTAAATATTAATCAATGATATGGGTGTAAATATATTTATGGAAAATATTATTTACATGTTATGTTATCTTCATTTATAATTTGATCAATACTTATGGGAATATCATACAAAAGTATTAATAGTTCATTACAAATTTGAGTTAGGTATTAATGTTATTTCAAATAAATATTTATCTCAAGCTGCAACTATGGACGCATGCTCGTGTTTCTATCAAATAATCATTTTTTTCATTATTACACTATACAGCTTGAAAGAGGCACTTCGTATTTATACTACGGTAATAGTTTTGTTGTTATATAGGAAAATCAAGTAAGTTTAAATCATTAATTACGATTTAAGAACTGGTTATTATGTGGTAACAGTATTTTGGCTTTGGGACAACCCTGTCATAGATTAGTTACAAATAACACAAAAGACAGTTGGCAACATTTTTTTTCTAATTCTAAACAGTTGGCACATTTTTATTTTTATTTTACCCATGTTAATACTCACATGATTGTCAATTTTATTAGTCGTTTTTGTCTTACGTGCTAAAATTTATCCGAAACAAATATTTATTTCAATTTGGAAGACTAACGTTGATTTAACGTTAAATCAATTATGAAAATATACAATACATTGAAAAATCGTTAAATGTTATTTAATTCACGTTTTCAATGTACTTATTGCACGTTGCCTTTTTACAGCGTAGATTGTAATGAAAATTTATGAAATGATTTTAAAATTATATTGAAACCCATGATAAAAATAACAGTGTAGTATTTACAAGTGCGTTTTCTTACTCGTGATAAATACTTGGCAAGCCTTACTTAGTAAACTAAGTAAAAAATAACGATTACATTAAGATTCTGTAAAATCGATCTTCCTATCTTCGTGAGAAAATAGCCCCTTGGTTAAATCTGTACATACAAACGTAAGTAAACCGCATATTCGATTATAGTAACTTTCGTATTGCAATAAATTGTTGCATTAGGTAAACAAAACTTTCTTTCTTTCTCCATTGATCTTTAGTCAATCGAGTGACAATTGACAGACGTGCTGTTATCTTCTTCTAGCAATATTTTTCTCTTGCTTGTGCTGGTCTAGTATTGCCATATTCAATCATCTGATTTGGACAAGTGAGCATAAATTACTTTTTAGCAAAATAATACCGTTAGATACAACATGGACTAGTCTCAATTTTTGCCAAAAGTTCACAACCAATGGGATGTCTTAAATATGTATTGTATCCTTGGATATTTTTTCATTAGATTGTAAAATGTTGGTTCACACAGATGAAAATTGAATATGGCCATAATAGAGATGATCTTCAATCTAAATTGACTCTTCTAAGTCTAGGCGTTTATGGTGAAATACGAAACGAAATATGCTCTTTTTGGTAAAATAGCACCAAGATACGATTTCATCATTCAGAAATTATGTAACTAGGTTTTTAAAGAGATCTTTACCTACAAAAGTATATTTCGTTTGATGAAACTAAAGGCTTTATTCATAAACCTTTGTTAGCTAAAACGGTGTTCCTCGTATAGAGCAGTTTGAAGATTTAAACAAAATAATGAAAAATGCTTTATAACACCTGTTAAGTTAGCAAAGGTTGAACAAACATTTATGAACAAGACCTTTAAAATTTAGGCAATGTTACTAGAAGCCTATTTGACATAATTCCACACGCCAAACCCAGTTTAGAATGCTTTGAATATCTAATTAGGTATATGGATTTCATTAAATGGCAATATCATCTTTTGAGAGGTTCAAGTCTGCCAATGTCAAGAAAGTATTCGTATAATACATAGTTACGCTACGCCAGATCCAGAGTCCGCGCCACGAAAGAAGTACCGGGGCAAAACACGGAACTATTTTTTTAGATTCAGGCCACCTTATTACAAATCGCGATCTAAAGTTATTACCGTACCCTACTAAAGCTAATGTCATCCTGTTCCAAAACGCAATGTTAAAACGGGCTTGCACGAGTTTTGTTCCGGGACTATTTTGCGTAACTTATTTTGCGATTTGTTATAAGAGGCCTTGTGTATACAGGAATAAAGCTGAAATTTTAATGTTGATGGCGACTGAAGCGCGTATTCACGGGACTTCCTTGATGGTGCGGACTCTAAAATGAACATCAAACCCTGACAGACGTGTTGTCATCTCTTTCTCAGATTATCTCTCGCTCGCTCTAGAAGGTGGCGTCCCAACCGGAGAGGTCATCGGGGGGTGGCTCGTCCGCGTCTGGCGGGTACTGGTCGAAGTTGTGGGTGTCCACGGCGGACTTCACCACGGGCGTGATGGGTGGGTCGAGGGTACGCTGCGCCAGACCTTCCCAGTTAAAGCCGTCGAACCATCTGGAAGGGCAGAAAGTTGCGATTTTAGCTTTTCTCGTGATAATTAGTAAGATCTTGTCCTCGATGAGGTGTGTGGTGCAGGTCTACCATAATCCTCAACGAGATGACACGTGTGCGACACATGTGCCCCAGTCAAGTGGAGTCTTTATCAGGCTGGTGATGATAAAGAAAGATTATTTCACGTCTTATTTGGCTTTTAAAGGTTATAGTGAAACACATCACCGATTTTTACATTAGATATTTTCTTCTTTTTGTGTAATAGGTGGCAGAAGAGTAGACAAATTACCTGATGGTAATCTACCTGCAACACAAGCCATACAATTTGGCCTCCGGTAGCCTCCCTCCCCAAACTCATTCACTCGGCAAAATACAGCGCAGACCCTGCTTCACGTCGGTTTTCTGTGAGGCCGTAGTATCGCTCCGGTTAAGCCATCCCATTCATGCTGAAGCGTGGCTCTCCTCATCTTAGTGTGCGATTACCGGTTGCACACGTCGCTCTGGAGCCAGGGTATACTTGAACCATGCACGATTCAGGATTTAGGAAGTTTGGTAATTACAATAAAGCGTCTGTCCTCTGACTTTCGCAACCCTTTAACAGGCGAACCAGACCAACTAAAGCATGGTTACACGTTTCAAAAACTATCCTAAACGTGCAGGTTTCCTCACGATGTTTTCCCTCACCGCCGAGCACACCCACGGTTTATTGTGTTATTTACTCACTTGTGCTTCTGTATCTCAGTGATGCCCCCCCTCTGGTACCCAAGCCGTTCGGCAGGGTTGTCACGACACAGTTTCTTTATCAAGTTGGCGGCATTCCTCGTGATGCATCGCGGGAACTCCACCGCGTCAATGCCTTTCAGGATCTTGTTGTATATCTTCATGGGATCGGCGCCAGTGAACGGCGGCGAACCAGTGAGCAGCTCAAACATGAGTACACCTGTAATTATTTGTGGAGAATGAATGTTGGTGAAGCGAATTGAATAGGTGGTACCACAAGGTGGACCGACGGTCTGGAGAAGGCCGCGGGAATCCATTGGATGCGGCGGGCACAGGACAGTGGACGTCTATTGGCTGAAATGATGATGATGATGATGATGATAAACTAAATAGTGCATGATAGTACCTATCTATAAATGTTAATAGATACCTAGCTGCGCCCATGAGGTGTTTTTGGGCTATTCTGGTAAAAAAACATCCTGTACTTTGACTACTACCTGCCACGGTGGCGCAGTAATTAGTGGGTCGCACTTTAAAGCGACGGCTGCGCAAGAGGCCCCGGGTTCGATTCCCGGGTCGGGTCGAAAATTTGTACCTAAGTTTTCGGTAAGAAACTCTTAGTAACAGCCCGGAGTCTGGAAGTTGGCGGTCTTGTATCCCCGTGCCTCGGAAAGGAAAGCACGTTAAGCTGTTGGCCCTGCGCCCGATCCTTCTCCAGTCGTGTCACAGTAGCGTCCCATCGGAATATGAGGGTAAGGGAATATAGAGTGCACTTGTGTTTGCGTACACACTTGAGCACTATAATATACCCTGCGTATGTGGCTGACCGTTGAGATTGGCCGCCGTAGCCGTAATCGGTTGCAGGATAACCAAACCAAATAGTCGCGCTAAAGTGCACCAACTTTTGTCTGCCTTATTTCTGCTTCAAAAAATACTCACTAATAATTATGTATGATTGTTAATTTGTAAATTTATTTGAACGCCTCATTTGTATTCTTTTTTAGGAATTCGGTATTGGATGAAATATGGCTAGGTAATTTATATTAAAGTAAGTAGGTAGAGCCCGCACCACCAAAGAAGTCCTATGAGTCACCATCAACATTCAATTTTGACCTTTATGTTCTTAGACACAAGGAATCTCAAATTTTAGTTCCACGTTTATCCGCGGGATTTCTTTCATGGTGCGGATTCTATGTGTGAGTTAATAAAATAGTAAAATATCATAAATTGATTTGATTACAGCATTTAAGCGTTTGGATCCTCGTCACTCTTAAAATGATGACAACATAGTTTTATTAATCTTGGACCTGATACAAGTAGGTATATAAGTAAAGTAACTATACTGATACTTATAAGTACCATAAGTATAGATTCGAATATTTCGAATATAGCTCGGGTTTGTGATGACCAATCCGCATTTGGCAAGCGTGGTCATTAAGCCTAATCCCATCATAATAGTGATGACTTGATTCATAGACTGACCGGATGGCGCAATTGGTAGTGACTTTGCCTCTTACGCCAAAGGTCGTGAGTTCGATCCCCACCCTGGACAAACATTTGTGCAATGAACACTTGTGCGGTGTCTGGGTGTAATATATGTATTTAAGTATATATTTGTGTTCCTCTGTTGTCTGATATCTGTAACACAAGTGCTTAAGCTACTTAGTACGGAATCAGGTCAACGTATGAGATGTTGTGAGAATTGTGAGTATTATAATGGCCTTTGCCCTGCAGTGGGCCAGTAGGTATATAGACTGCTATATAGTGGTCTAGTATATAGACTGCTATATACTGGCCCACTGCAGGGCAAAGGCCATAGAAATCAAGTCATCGCTAATATAATGAGATTAGGCTTAATGACCACGCTTGACAAATGAGGATTGGTGATGATCTTATGATCTATGTATGTACGAAAAATTCGCTAAAATACTTTTTGCTCGCCCCGGGAATCTAAATCAGGACCCCGAGATCACGGCACGGTATTTAAACCACTGACCAACATAGCGTTAGTAGGTATTTTGCTCACCCCGGGAATTGAACCCAGGACCCCGAGATCTCGGCACTGTACTTAAACCACTAGACCAACAAGGCGTTAGTAGGTGTGTTTGTGGCATTAATCCTCACCTAAGGACCAATAGTCCGCGCTGATGTCGTGGCCCCGGTTCATGATGACCTCAGGCGCTACGTACTCCGGGGTCCCACAGAACGTCCACGTCTTCCGGCTGGCCTGCAGTTTCTTCGAGAAGCCGAAGTCCACTAACTTCACGTACCCTTTCGAGTCTAGCAGTAAATTCTCTGGCTTGAGATCCCTGGAAAGATGGAAAGTGTATTTTAGACTTTTTCTTTTTCATAGATCGCAAATTCAGTCCTATCAATGTTTCCTCTCATCAAGACTGATGTCTTGTTTTACTAAAATCGACCATTAGTAACTTTGCTGTTTGCACTAATGGTTTCTAAATTGTCAGAATCTTGACACAGAGTATAGGTACAAATAATAGATTGTAAAAAAATATAAATAAATGTCGAATTGAGAACCTCTTTTTATTTGAAGTTGGTTAATACAGCAGAAAAGTCATTAAACGTTTATACTAGATGGTAACATTTTGTCTCCAGGACTATAAACGTTCGCATATTAATATTCTGAACGAACCTACCTCAAGTTGAAACGGGATATAACGCTAGGAAAGAGAATAACAATAGTTAATTCCCGTTTTATACCAAACTGCATTTTTTTTTAAAACAGATTACTCAGTTAACATATGTGTTAAACAATGTTAGCAACTGCTCGATATGAGGACCAATGTTCAGGAACGGAAAGTATGAATGCGACAAAATATAAATGTTTTTTTTTTAAACAGATTACTCAGTTAACATGTATGTTGAACAATGTTGGCAACTGCTCGATATGAGGACCAATGTTCAGGAACGGAAAGTATGAATGCGACGAAATATAAATGATTTTTTTTAAACAGATTACTCAGTTAACATGTATGTTGAACAATGTTGGCAACTGCTCGATATGAGGACCAATGTTCAGGAACGGGAAGTATGAATGCGACGAAATATAAATGATTTTTTTTTTAAACTGATTACTCAGTTAACATGTATGATGAACAATGTTGGCAATTGCTCGATATGAGGACCAATGTTCAGGAACGGAAAGTATGAATGCGACGAAATATAAATGATTTTTTTTTTAAACAGATTACTCAGTTAACATGTATGTTGAGCAATGTTAGCAACAGCTCGATATGAGGACCAATGTTCAGGAACGGAAAGTATGAATGCGACGAAATATAAATGAAATTTTCAACTGACCATTTAGGTATAAATAGGTTGATTAAGGTAAAGGGTATATCCTACTAGCGACGCCAATTGATTTTAATTTTTAGCTACTAAACCAGATCTATTTTACACTTATACATACATAGTTAACGTTTACACTCGAATTTTGGATTACCGCCAAAAGGCCACTTTTGGCGTGAATCAAATTTTCGATCACAAAAATAGACGAAACATCTGTGCATGGTTATTTGATAAATAGTATAAGTGTTTGTCGAGAGATAGGAGCCACGAAATCGTTTAAAATAGATCCGGTTTAGTAGCTAAAAATTATAATCTATTGGCGTCGCTAGTGTGCCCTACCCGTCACCTTAAAGCGAGTTTTGCTGTTTTGCATGAAAGAAGATCTTTAATAGACGTGTAGGCTAATGCAGGAAAATCATAAATAGTGATATTTATTTACATAAGAATATAAGAATACTCGTATTGTGGGCATGTTTAGTATGTAATAATTTATATGTATCTAGTACCTAAGTTACAATATAAGAAAGATTTACCTGTAAATTATATTTCTAGAATGTAAATAATGGAAAGCTTCAACAACACAAGCTGTGTAGAACCTAGTTGTGGCGTCGTCAAATTGTCCTGAAATGAAAAATAAAATAATCATCAGTGAATTCCTAGCAAATATTATCTCACTTTTGAAAAAAAGATTATCAAGCTACCCACAAAGGTAAGCTGATGACTTAACAAATTTGATTATTTTGCCCTTGTTTTCGTATTTTACTTTTTCTTCAATAGTATTTATATCGGAGAAAAGATACGCACTAATGTATTACTATATACAGGATGCATCTGTGGACATTTACATCCCTTTCTACCAGCCATTGTGTTCTACCAACCATTCTAAGCAACATTTGTTCTACGACTTTTCTTAATTCGTCGGAATTTTTTTCGATTCCCCATACAAAATGACCAAGTCACGTGACCGACTTTGTATGAAAATTTATGCGAATTTTCAAGTCATAGAACAAATGTTGTTCATAATGGTTGATAGAACACGTGGTTAAAGGAATGTAAATGTTCACAGATACAACCTGTAGGTATGTTGACTTCATAACTTTTAATTGCAATAACAATATTAACAAAACTAGTAAACTACATAGTAACATAAGAATTCTTAACTTGAATAATGTACTGTAAAATAATAAACCGCCTTATGGCTAAGCAATATTGTTTGACCACCGCTATTGCACCTGATGGATATCGTCGATGAGGTAGGATATTACTCGTTTGCCTGGAAGATGCCTTATCAGTCTTATCACTCTAGCCTTAAAGATATCCAGATTACAATGATTAATATTTACCTCTGTCCCTTAAAATAGTCCACAATTCACCACCAAGGCAAGTCTCCATCAGCATATACAAATACTTCCTATCCTTGAACGTCTTGAACAACTTCACGATAAACTCGCAGTTCATCTCTGACATGATCTCCTTCTCCGACATGATGTGTTGCTGCTGCCTCGTCTCAACGATCTGGGCCTTCTTCATCTGCTTCAAGGCAAAGGACCTGCTGGAGTCTCCCTGGATCTGGACGAGTTCCACCCGTCCAAAGCCGCCGATACCTAGAGTCGCGATTATTCGTAGGTCTGACAGGCGGAGGTTAGCGAATTCCTCGTTCAATCTGAAATTGAAACAGACAATATTTGTAACAATAGACAATGGACAACATTTCAAAATTGCTAAGCTCTGAAACAAAAAATACCAATTCTTTGTTTACTTTTCCCCATGCTCGAATATATATTTCTTAATTTTTTATATTGCTAATTTACTGAGAAAAAAATTAAAAACTAAAAAACATAAGATGACGTCATCGGACGGCAGAATGTAAAATATTTCTTTGCTTAGTACATTATAGTTTTAAATTTACGAAATGCCAAACCCATGACATGTAACTGTCAAAAAAAAAGACAACTTGTCAACGTTGAATGTATGAATGACGTTGACAATGTTGACACTAGTATTATTTACCTTTGACAGTAGTACCTTTTTTTTATTAAAACAATGATAAGCAAAAGAATATCGCTGTATTCAGCCGTCCGATGACGTCATTTGGCGCTTACGTCTATTTAGAATATAAAGAATTTCAATAATTATTTTATGCATGAAAATGGCCAAATTTTGAAAAAAGAAAAAATATGGGTCTGTTCATTTTATGTCTATTTTCATATAAAAAAACAATATGGACATGTTAAAATTATGAAATGTTGTCCATTATTTCTTCGAAAACGCAACATCATTCATTAATACTCAGGTGTCTCATTAGTAGATATTGGGTTTGTTGAATGAAACCATAAAACATGATTCCAATGAAAGTCCTTATTACGAGAAATAGTTTCTCCCTTTTGTTTTAAAAATTTTAGTACATGCAGGTTAATTCAAGGGAATTATTGCAGCAACCAATCAAATAACAGCTTTTCTAACATCGTTCCAATTTTAATTGATATGTCTTTGTCTAACACGTGCTTGTCTATTATCCAGTCGCATTGTGTCCATTGTTTGAACCAGATAGTACAAAAACTTGGGAACTTTACTTTTTCAATGCTTTAGCCGTTGTTAATCTGTATTTCTATGCCAAAGAGGAAAGTTAATAACCGTCAATTACTTCCACTATCTAATTACAATTTGACATTGACAATTTGATTTCTCGATGAAAGTGTTGAATTTTTCATAACTTACCACACCGTAAAATCCTCGTGATTGTTCGCATTCAAAAGAAACAGAAAGGATTATAGTGAAATCATGACACATTATTGCTACCTCTAATTTGTTAAACTTGACTATTGTTTGTACATAAAAATTCTACATGGTTTTTGCAGATCTTACAATAGAATGTTGTTGCAGCAGAGCCTATTGTATTGTCACTTCAGTATGTTTCGGATTTTGTGTGAACTTGACATTTCTTATGTTAAATGCTTAGTTTTATAATTTTAAACACAAAATATTTCATATTCATTGCATCTTTGTTTTCGCATGCTTGCAACATAGCCTTTGGCAATTGAATTAGACCTTGATTAACTTCAGTTTTGCGTCACAAGTAGCTAAGAATGCGGTTGTGTTAACATACAGGAGTACTATAAGTGATAATTAAGTAGCATCCTATTTCTAAACCTCTGATTATAAAATAAACGTATTTTAATGTCTATGATATTCAATATGATATGACATTAACATTAATAAGTAATTTAAAACTCCTATTTCTAGGATTAACCTTGATAGGTGCAGTCAAGCGACAAATCAAATAAAATTGACCACCAGTAAAAAGATTGCTTTGTTACATTTTTTCTATTGTTGGAGTTATAAGTAGTTTTCGTGTAAGGGAACATGACTCACTGATTCAATACAATCTAATCAAACGACTATTTTTTGTGAGAAACTGAAACACATTTTCCTCGTGGTCGTTGATGTATTTTTTGTGCTCCGTTTTAGCTCAGATGTTTGAGAATTGCGAAAATGAATATATTTTTTGCAAATGTTAATCACCTCCTTCATTTAATAAACAAACGCACAATTTGAAATCAAGTTTGATGTAGGCACTTAAATAAGATCACATCTCGTCTTATCTTCAATTCGATGAAGATCGAAAAAAAATGTTTTGAATCTATAACTAACTTCATAGTTAACTTAAGTTTGGTTGCTCACCTTGCCCTGCTGTCGCCCTCATCCTTGTACTTAGTACGAATTTCATCGAGGGTAGATATAAGTTGATTGAAGGTCTCGCGGTCGATCACGAGGCAAGTACAGCCCTCTGGTGAGTCGCAGATGATGTTTGCCGTTCGGAGATCATCACTGGAATTCGAAAAAGAGAACGATAAGAAACAAATATTGGTTCAAAGAAAATCGCGTCATCTAGTACCTAATGTACAGTTAATACGCGGTAAATAAATACGAGAATTGACGACATTTATTGATTCATTAACATGATTCATTCCGATAATAGCTTGCTAAATTATGAAAACCACGAGGAGGATCTTAAAGGAAAACAAAACATTAAAATGGGGACTAACAATAGAGTAAAATTAAACTTCAATAAGATCTATAGGGAAATAAAAAAAAACATACATACATAAGAAATAATAAATGATACCGAAAAGGAAGTCTCAAATTACCATTGCAATTTTTCTGCGATCAGTAAAAATGACTAGAAACACGGATTTCATTCCAATTTCTTACATAATGTTTTCAAGCACAATGTACTAAGGCAGTTCACAAATTTGCGATAAAGTAATTTATTAAATCGAATACATACCCTTGCAATGCTTTTTCTCCGAAGAAATCGCCTTTCGTGAGAGTTCTAATGAATTTCTCGTCGTTGCTGTTGGGTTGTTTCTGGGTCACTTTGACCTGAAAATAAACGTAAAACGAGAGAAACATTAGCGTTGCTGAGAAAATGCACTAATGGTTCATAAATAAAGCAATTTGACCGTCAGAACGTCGCATCATCTGCAAGAATTGCACGTCAGGTGAGCAGAAAAAAGACAGTGACGAGAAAATAGTTTTATTCCACAAAACTAGACCGTCGTAACAGGTTGGGTAGGGTCATTGCTGTTACCATAAAATGTAGGGTGTTTAAACGAAAGTTGCCATTACAGTCCGGTTGATGAGAGTAATATGTGAAAAAACATATACGCGTGCGATTCGAACAACTTAACGTCATATTCTTCATTCTAGATTTTTTAAACGGCGTTTACTCAGACTCTAATTGACGTCTTAGCAAGTGCGTGTTTAGACAAAATTAAACTTTACATTCATTGTTTATCATTGAAAGACCAAATAATTTGGCAATGCTTTTTAAGCTTACGACTGTTAGTGTGACAAAGTATCCCAAAAGCTACATCCGGAGATTGGCTAACAATGTCCAAAGACAAATAACATCGTGTAAAAAGTGTTAAACACAGATGAGATAACGTCGGAAATGAGATAACGCGCCATGAAGTAACAGACAAGACCGACAAAACTGGACACAGCCAAAAAACTTGCCTTCGAACACCAAGTCTCGCTTCAATGATCTCCAAACGAGTTGACTGACTAGTGGAAATTATCTAAAGTCATCGTATTCGATTACGCGGGTATTTAACTTATAATATGGTTTGCCAGTCGTACCTAATTATTTCAATAAAATTTACACTTTCTCCTACTCCGATTCAATAAATTTCACTTTGATTATTTTCGCATCAAACTCATAGAGTCAAACTAATATCATTGCAGAAACATTATATAACTTAGATATTGATACGATTTCATATTTTTAATGGCTTTGACCTTTAGCTCAATGTCTAAGATTACACGCGGCGAAACTGAATTTAATAAGATCTTGAATTCACAATGAATATTCAACAAATTGAGATCATTGATTCAATGTCTACTTGTGACATTATGATTGAATCATTATTGCAACGAGCGACTTAACGTTTTTTTACCAGCAAGAATCATTTGATTGCAGACATTACCCGTTAACTAATCGTTCGTAACTTTGTAATAAATACTGTGTGTGGAATAATTACCCACAAGAAAATTATAGTAAAAAATAATTGCTTATTAATTTTCTTACACAATTCATCACTTTCGTTCACGGAGAAGCCGATATTCTTTTGATTTGTCACGATTGGGGCACTCGTCATGCATTTGTATATTACAATCATGTATAGGATTAGGCATAATAAATTTATCCAAATATTAGAACTGCTTTTTGTGTCTAAGCAACTCTTTACTAAGTTTTAAAGACAAACATGATCTGGCCTTTGCAGATTGAACCCAAGATAATCACTAATATCAAAATTAATTACCTACAATAATATGTATCTCGATCAATACTCCCGATATCAAGCTCTAAAGGTACTGCAAATTCTTAGAAGATTGTATCAACAGCATTTTACGGAATTCAATCAATACTGAGACCAGGATATGTGAAAAACAGCCCAGTGAGAAAAATGTCTTGAAACTCATAGACGCAATTAAGAGCGAACAAAAATCAGGCTTCATAATAACATGCGAGTAACCCTCTCTCGCCGTACGCTGACCTTGTGGGCACTGGGCACAATGGCCCGGCTTTTGGCCTTTAAACGCCTCTACCGCTGGTTACAAAAAAATCAGTCACACGTGCTAAAGAAACTATTAACAGTATGACATCTCTGAAACTTACACCTGAATGTAACGCTTCTTACATTCCCGGTAACCATACGTCTTTGCTTCTACTTAAACATTGTAGGACTATTAAGGAGCGAAAAGTGTTTGGTGAGCTTATCAGTATTTCACAAGTTATTTACTGCAAAACGATTACCATACTGCGATAGTCTCTACACTATCCAAGCACTGACAGTTTCCAATGGCTGAGTTACGATAAAATCAATTCCTTGTATTCATTAACAATTAATGAATGACATTTTTGATGATTGTACGTAATTATTTAATGTTTGACTCTCAATATTTTTTTTAGTCAGCCACTGGTCTAATAAGATTATTCAAATCTTAAATCATTTCAAATTAGAATAAAGTAATTCATTTTGGTGTTTTAGATATGTGAGTCCTCTAAATACCAAGGCCACAAAAAATATTATTTGAATTAAAATAATTTTGAATTTCGCAATAGGTATTCTCATTGATCTCAAGTCAATATTCAAGTAAAAAAAATGACCAATCGGTCAAAACCAAGTGACCTACAATCTGAATATCCGCAAAAAAAATATTGGTCATATAACAACGTGCTAAAATCTAATGAATAAAAATCTGCAGCTGCAATCTAAGTATATTGGCTAGCAACGATAATGGTTTGCAGAAATATACACTCAACTAAATGCCAAGGTGAACCTCTTGTACAGTCACCGAGTCTGAAATGAACGTTATTACGGTGTCTAGTGTCTACCCACACAGACCCACTAACTGTGTAAATATTAAACCATCTCAGAAGTAGTAGAAAGCTAATGTAATTCAAATCAGTTATGAGTTTTCTACCTTTTTCTTCCGCGTCGTTACTGGACCTTGAAATATTGCACATTCAATACTAAAGGTTTTATTCATAAATGTGTGTTTAACTTTTGTTAACTAAAACGGTGTTATAAAGCGGTTTCAATTTCTTTTTCTAAAATTTTGTACGATTTTCTTTCAGACGTCAAAACTGCTCTATAGCACCGTTTTAACTACTAAAGGTTTATTAAACGTTTATGAATAAAGCCCCTAGTATTTTAAATATTCCAATAACTCAGTAAAAGCATTAGCCTTATTGCTTTAAGACGAGATAGATTCTATCATATTTAAAAAGAACAGTACTATAAAGAGTTCTCTTTTCGAAACTGATAACAAAACCGACGCGTTGTACTATCTAAGCGAAGGTTACGAATGTGATATTATTTTGGTTTCAGATAAAGTAATCACAGCGTAATTGTTATGTTATAGATCTATGTTGATCTAACATTAACTGGTATAGAAGTTATAACGGTCAAAGCAGACGATGTGTTGAAAGTTGATACAAACGAAAGTGAAATTGTTGACTCTCATGTTCAAAGAAATTCACACTTGGCGCCGAATAACGTCTTGTCTAAACACTGTGTCATTGAAGTAATGGTTACAACATAAAAAGTTTGCAGTCATCATTTTTAATTTAATTTTTTTATGTTCCAACCTATAAAGTTCGACTCTCCAGAAGTAATAATTTTTTGATTTCAAATGTGTACTAAAAATAATATTTCGTGTAACGTTACTGTCATCATAAGGATGAATTTAATAACACTTTGTGTTATATTATAACACAATCGTTGGGCGCAATGCTTTTTAAGCCTTGCACACGACGACGCAGTTAACCTAAAATTGAAGACATTTAACCACAAATTGCCACATAACCTTAAAAAGAAGTAATTAGACACGTACTTATTTTCAACCCGTTTTTTAGTTCATCTACACTTTAGAAACTTTGTCGGAATTATGAAAAACATCAACATTAAGCTCAACTCACCTGTCCTTTGGATATTATGAAGAAGGTGTCACCCCTAGCGCCTTGTCTGATGATGTAATCACCGTTCTGGTAGTGAGTCTCCTCTAGCACGTCCGATATCTTGATCAGCGTGTCTTCTGGTAGATCCTTGAAGATCGGGACGCTGGGGAAAGAAAATTAAACCATAAACAATTATATCTAGAGAATCATTATCTAAATACAGGCTCTAATTATTCAATGGAAGTCCGTTTAAATCAATATCATTAACTAATGAAAGGTTTAAAATGAAATCTTAAACAATTTGCTCCTTGTTTTTTCCATTGCCGCCATCGTGTATAATTTTGTTTAAAAACACAAGTTATTTAGTTTGTTATCTAATTATAAATTTACTATCTACTAATGCAAAATAAATTAATTTATAAAATAGAATAGAAGAATATTGCATAGCATACTCCACAATACAAGGTTATGCGTAATGAAAGGCGCAAGAAAATGCATCTTGATAAAAATATGTTGATCATCATCATAGACATCGTCAGCCAATTTAAGTCCCAACTACTGGGGCACGGGTCTCCCTCAATCATATGAGGGGTAATTGCCATACTCACCACGCTTGGCACACGGGTTGGCGAGGGTTCTCTGGGTGCTGATGATCATGCCAGCAGTTTTACCTTAGTCGTCTTTTACGACACCTCGGTAAGAGTGAGGGTGGCCTATTATACGTTGCCGGAGACCACACGGCTTGTATGTTAATATGTTTTTCACTGCATCGTTATATAGTTAGGAATAATATATTTGTAAAATTACAGTAGAAATAAAATTTCCGTACTTAACATTGAGACAATGGCCGAGATAACTTACTGTGTGAATTACGATAATAATCATTCATTGTTTTAATTCAACGAAGTTTTTATCCGTATAGCTACAAATAATGTAATTTGCACAAAATATATAAGTGTCAAGGAAAACTTTCATAATTAGTATTATAACCGGAAAAACTATACGATGTAAAAAAAAATTAAAAGATATCGTTAATCTATAATTTAATAGAAGACCAAGAATGTCTTGTTGACCATTTAACATTAACCAAATATAACTCTTTAATGATTTGGAAAGTGTGAATTAAAAACCAAATTTAGAAAAATCTCGTAATTCAATAAACATTTTAATGAAAGATTTCTCTACTAAATGAACTGAATGCAATACTTCATCATCTAGTAAGCGGATCCCTACAATCAGTCGCCGCCGCAGTTACGCGGTAAGTGTAGAAAGCGCCGTCTGACGTGTATTATGGAATCTTCTGATTACCATCTCGGCTCTAAAAAATATTAAACCCACTGCTTTGTTAGAATTTTTGAAGATAAGATGGGCATAAGTATTTAGGCTAATGTGTGCCGTAGCATGTGGTTGTTGGTGAGATTTGTCTAACATATGAGTTTGTAGTTTGTGATGATGTCATCCTTGTCTGTTATATTGTGTTCGTAAGCTTTATTATGTTATTCAATTTGAGTTTACAAGATACACTACTTTGAGCTGTTACACAAGTTGATACTTGTTGTATAACAGAAAATTTAAGTTTTGTTTGGTCCGAAGTATTAAGTCTTACTTCGGACCAAACAAAACATAAATTTACTTTAGAGTTTACCTTTTGATGAAACTTTGTAGGAGTTTTATTTACCTACTTAAAATGTGTATTTTTATGTGACATTTTAAGTTAAGAAAATTGAAGTCGTTGTGAATATATACATCTCTTAATACTTCATATTAGAAGGTTAAAATTATACTAATGCAAATGCAAATAAACTTTTTGAAATATAAATAAAGAATTAATGACAGTATGATAGGCGCTAATCTAAATAAACATTTATTTAGATGATGATAGCATCATCTCAACGATTAACAAAATTTTATGTTACGCTTATGATGATATATTTCACCGCCTAATAAATAACGATGACTATAATATTACTTAATTTTAAGATACTTTAAAAGTTAATTGTCGTAATGATATAATTAACACAGCCTCAGGCAAAGTTTCATAAATAATTATGTAGTTAGTGCTAGGTATACTACATACATTGAAAGTAAGCACAATTTTACTTAACACTAAATATACGAATATGAAAGGTTTCTTGCGATGACTCATACAAATTAAGATTTGAGAACCGGTTCAACATTCAAAGTACTAAATATAGAAACGTTGAATGTCAATAGACATAGCGATGAAAATCCTTTGACTGCCAAATCGTAGTACAAGTATAGTAGTTCATGTTAGCATGAACATGAACAAAGTCCTAATAACTTATTAAATGACAAAGATATTTGTACTTACAAGTACATTAATGTCATGAACGTAGTACGTTTTCTTATCGAAATCGTTTTACAACAATGCCATTGATTGCATTTTAATAACATTTCTCATTGATAAAAGATAAGTCAGATACGGTAACCAGATAAATGTCGAATTTAATTTTGGTATCTCTAAATTGTCATATCGTTTACTCAATTCTTATCGAGTGGCTAGCGTTTGTCTGGACAAACATAAGTCACTGTAGACGGATTAACAACTTAAAGCCTTAATAAATAAAAATATCTTATTCAAGCCCAATAAAAAATTACAGACTAGACGCCACGAAGAAAGTCACAGCCAGTTTTAAAAACCAATCTATAATAAATGAAAATGTTGCATAAAGCAGCATCCATCTGACCATTCTTTTAGTGTATGTCAAATCGGAGCTTGTGATAGTTAAGATTTTTGTTCCGAAATGTTTACTTACCTAAATGAATCGGAGTGGCTATGCGATCTGCGCCTGATATTGTTGGGACAGGTACAATGATTTGGTATTTTGCGTTTAATATAAAACTTTTTGTTCAGCTCAGGAGATAAAAGTGTAACATACCGTCATCAGAACAGTATACTCTAACTGTTCGCCACAGAGAGTGCGGGCGAAAATTGCTAAGCGCATTACATTTTTCACGGTCACCACACTGTGACCTATTTACCATTTGTGTATACTATAGCTGTATTGTGTTCTTATAACACCCGTGTAACTGCATGTAAATTAATTCTTTTGTCAAGGCCTTCCAATTTGCTATCTCTCTTATAAGTCAATCCCGCTATTAATTGTTATTCCGCAAGAAAAAGAACCCGGATATGTTTAAATTGTATTTATAAAGTAGTAATCTTATTGCTACTTTGTCATACAATAGCTTCGATCAAAATACAAATGTGAGCGTACCTATACAACAAATTCTAAAAACGGACACGATCAAAAAGTACAGCTAAGCGATTAACAGTGACAGTACACTATACAATTTATTACATTAACCACGGCTTGTCCGCGTAGTTGAAAAGCCATACCTATACGTTTTTCCAGTTCTCACAGGCATAAAATACGTATGTTATTGTTCTGGATTTCCTAGTGTAAGTAGATAGCGATACGTTGGTTAGTTCTAGTTACTAGTTTTAACCTCACGTGATATTGTTAAGTCTCATCACCACTGACCACAGCCCACAGCATTTACTTGAGGCATTATTGTTGCTGTGCTCTATTTTACGATCTGGATCTCCTTTTGTGCCAGCTCTGTAGCCCCATGCGATTTCCACGACAGTGATATATTCGTACCATTTTTGGAACGAGAGGAATGACACCTCCACGGAAACTGCATGTCTATGTCTAGTATACAATCCACGTCTTTACGCGTATTGTGCTTACTTAAGGTACCGTCCGTGATCTTCTAGACCTTGAAATGACGAGTCACTTAGTGAGAAACCGAATTGGTTGCAGACGTTATCATAGATTAAGTCTCATAAACTCAGCAATTACAATAGCAAAAATCAATTTATTTCCATTCATCATGCGGTTAAAAAAGCTAATAGGAAGTGTGTATTAGAAAGGCAACTCGATTTTTATGATTAGTTGTTTACAAACTGCAATATGATTACCAACAACCTATTTATTTCATGCAGCCAATTGAATACACTTTTTATAGATTATCCGATTGACATTACGTTGTTTTTTGCTAATGAATAAAGTCCATCACAGACCTAACTACAATATTATTTACTATATTTATTATCCATACTCATGATAAATTTTACTTTATTATTCATTATAAGTTAAGTATCAACGTCAAGTACTTGTTATTGGAAGCATTTCATTAGAGTAATCAATCACAAATTGTTTAAAACATCAAAATTCGTGATCATAATTTTGTATACGAATATACACAATTCATTAAATTAATAAAAAATTGAAAAATGCTAAGTAAGCAGAGAAGAAGAATGTAACAATGTATTTCTTGACCTTGTACCATTATACAGCAACATTATTTTCAAAAATACAGCAAAATCATTACACTTACATCACATTACGTTAGCACTCGCGGAATCTTTTGAAACATTCCAGAAATATCCGACTAAAGAATTTGCAACAAGTATTCCTTAGAAAAGGTTAACATACTACATAGCTGGCATTTAATTCATATCAAGGCTACCTCTATAACTTAACAGTCCAACCAAGCACAATCTCTCGAACTAATATAAACAAGAAACGTTCATCATTCGGGTTCAAATGAAGCCGTTAGTGCAGTCAGTCAGCAATTAAGATAAGGCAAATCAACTTCTTCAATTAGCAGACAGAGGCCTAAGACAAAGATAAGACTTGAATATCTTAATATAGTCCTTTTTTCCTAGAACCGATATTACGGCACAGTGAAAGGAGTGCGGTTTCAAATGTCAGCCGCTACGTGACGTGTAAAGCGGTGTTTGTATGCAAGCGTGTGGACTTGGGGTGCAAACTGGATGTTAGCATTATAAATGTGCAATGCGCAAATAAATGTACGAGTTACATAGACAATACATTTTTCGCATATAGATAGATGCCATCTTTGCTGACGTAATAGTAGATTAAGGAAATAACATATTAGCTTTAGATGTTGACGACCTAAAAATCATAGATAAAGTTGGTTACGCCAATCTCAGTTCCACATAAAGACAAAAAAGGAAGACCCTTTTATCTACAAATAAATAATGGATACTTAAATACCTACATAGATAACAGTAATAGAACAACGTACAAAACTATATAGAAAAAGGTATGTACAACTACACTCGCGAGCAAAAGTTTGGAATCACTTACTAGAAATTGGTTTCGCGCGATCTTGCTTAGTAAATGAATTTTTAATAATTTTAAAAATGACATCATTTTAAAGGTTCAACTGTCCACTTTAAATTGATACCAAATTCATTCAAATGGAGACAGTAGTTGTGGAGCTATCCCGGATTAAGCGAAGGAGGTAGGAAAACAAGGAAATATGGAAAAATAATGAATGAATAAAATAACAAAAATTTATTAATAAAACATTTATTTAGCTTTAAAATTAAGTGTCAATACGTTGTATTCCCTCCCCTCGCCCTAATAACTGCTCGAAGACGATTCTTCATAGACCTGATCAGCTTCTGAATTGATTCTTGTGGAATACCTTCCCACTCCTCAATCAACGCCGCTTTCAGCGCATTCAGACATGAAGGAGCAGGAGTTCTGGAACGAACCTTCCTCTTCAGTTCATCCCACACGTGCTCTATGGGATTCAAGTCAGGGCTGAGCGCCGGCCAGTCCAATGTGGCGATACCGACTTCTTCGAGGTATTCAGTGGTCACACGGGCAGTGTGACAACGAGCGTTATCGTGCATAAGGAGGAAGTCATCACCGATATATCCCGCATAGGGAACGACATGTTCCAGCAGAATATCGGAAATGTACCGGTCTGAAGTTAGACCACCTCCTTGTCCCCCGCCAGGCACGAAAACAAGCTCGTTTACCGTCGAAGGAAATGCCGGCCCACATCATACAAGAACCGCCCCCATAAGCCACTGTTTCAGCGAAACAGCACTGTGCAAATCGCTCCCCAGGCCGCCTGTAGACCCGACCTCTTCGGTCGCTACCGTGCAAACACATCCTGCTCTCGTCGGAGAACAGGACTTGCCTCCATCCCAATCAAGATGGGTGCGAGCAAATTGAAGGCGAGCTTGTCGGTGAGCTGCCGTGCGTTTCTGGCCTGTGGCAGGCCTTTTTGGAGTCAGATTCGCTTGCTTGGGTCGTCGACGAACTGTCCACTCGCTGGCTGCTACTCCACGAACATCTCGGAGCTCCTGTTGGACGTCGACACCAGTCAAATGCCGATTTCGGAGAGATGTTGACACGATAAAACGGTCATCCCTCTTCGATGTGCACCGGCGCCGTCCAGATCTTGGTCTCGGGATAAAGCCACCAGTCTCGCGAAAGCGCTTGTAAACTTTCGAAACACAGGACTGGCTTATGTGGAGCCGACGAGCGACAACTCGCTGGCTGAGCCCTTCTTGCAATAGGGCTACGATTTGTGCGGCTTCTATAGGTGTTGTCTCCATTGTCGTACAAGGTAAAGGGTCAAAAGTAGCAGAGATGTGTACCGGTCAACGTCTGAAAGTCGACTGATAAAGAAAATGCGATAACAGGTGCTTTTATAGGGGTCAATAGGTCGCAACTCGAGACGTATCAAACAATTGAAACACGTCTTTTTCGTTACTCCTTCGCTTAATCCGGGATAGCTCCACAACTACTGGCTCGATTTGAATGAATTTGGTATCAATTTAAAGTGAACAGTTGAACCTTTAAAATGATGTTAATTTTCAGTTCATTTTTATAATTATAAAAATATTATTTACTAAGCAAGATCGCGCGAAACCAATTTCAAGTAAGTGATTCCAAACTTTTGCTCGCGAGTGTAGAATCGGAAACGAGGTAAAAGTGAAACGTTTAACAAATTCACAAAAGCGAATCATAATACATACTCATAATGGAAACAATTAATTTAACGGCAATTAGCTTTTTATAATGAATGTTTTATTATTGTTATGTTCACGTATCACGAATTCAAGGTCCAATTATGATGTGAACTGAATGTACTTTAGTCAGGGCATAATAGAAATAAGAGAATTCTATTCATGTTTTGAAACGTCCTCTGACATTATCTAACTTTTTAATATTTATCACATATTCATTATCATTATTATCTTCTTCCACCAGAATTCATAATTTTTCTTCAATCAGGTGTGCTTGGAACTACAGACAGACTTACAGACACACGCATACTTCCCTTATGTACCGTGTTGGGGTTTAAGGTTTTCCGATTCTCGCTAAATGTAAATGTTGACTATGTATTATGATTAGCGAAGGCAAGTGAACAAACTTAATGAAAACTATGGAAAGTGGCTCTCGTCGGATATTATTAAATAAAGCTGAAAAATACAATATTTTTCAAATTAGCAGCTGATGTCTGTCTACCCGATGATACGGGAGCTGCATGAGCGGTTATTCGTGCAATAAATCGGTCGAATGAAACATGCAAAGTCTTGTCTAAATGCGCAGCAATTATGTGCAACACGCAAAATATGACACCGTAATTATACGCTTGCTAATAAGATTTATTCTCAATATCTTAATCAAAAATTTGATATCAACTACATTATAAATATTAAGTAATATCTTATCAACAACCATCTCATAAAAAATCTTTACCCAGAATCAGTTAATAAAGCTGGACCTTAAATAAGCTAGAAGTTTATATCGTTTTCAAATACAAAATATTTAAATTTATGTTCCAAAATACTGATGCTAAAGCACTAAAGGTGGATTTGTTATATCTTCAATATAAATGTGACCTCCGTTTACCTTTAGGGCCAGATTGCAATATGAAGATGAAACCTGCTAATGCGGGTAAAGAGTTAAACGAAAACGGGATTTTGTCGTAAAAGTAATCAGGCGGCGCTGTCCGCTACTATAGCGTACTAGGTACTAACCTACGTTTGTTGTCAGTTTAGAAGAACCATTGGACCCATCCTAGCTCTAACTGACAACGCTCATTTCACTTGCTGTGAATGCAGTTGAAAAGTATTGGCTTGTACAGTCACAAGTGAAGATTCCTATAACCTTATAACCTTGTTGCTACTTAACCCATTTGTTAAGATGCAAAGGCCCATTATGTATAATGTACGTTTATTAGTTTATTTAAGATATTCCACGCTTGCATAGAACCGCGGATTGTAGTTTCGCAAATCGTGCGCACGGGTGCTTGAGCAATGGTGACAAAGTTACAACAAAGCCTTTGTTTTACTGACGGTTTGATAGTTTACAAAAAAATCACGTAAACTGTTTCATCAGAATTATTTGTATAAGGATTAAAACAGATACATAAATTAATATTTCACATTAAATAGTTTAAGGAATCGGTAAATAATTTAAAATGTAAATTTATTTTCGATGTAATAGTGTCATTGAGTTTTAACATTTGGTGATTAAGGTAATTGTTTAAACTCACTACGATTTTTATTTCAACATTAATTATAACTTTAATTTAATATTACCTTTAACTTGACGGATACGAAAGTGTGATAAATACCTAGAACATATATATTTGAATCTATTGTACCTAATTAGTAACAACGAAAACTTTGGGAATTATTATTCCCAATCCCAATTATTTTTAATGATTTAAATATTTACAATGAATTTAAAATGTACCTAATCCAATTACTCCCTATGACACTATACTTATTTTAAAGATTTGACAGTTTATACCCAGAGAACATAATATTTGCATGAAACAATTGTTAATGTACTAAATTGCGTAATCACTGTTATCTATTAAGCTAATCACTAATGACGAAACTAGTATACTGTTAATCTTGCTACACCCTAACAGGGTACATGTATCTACTTACCATTACATTTAAAGATCTGTTGACATTGTACATGATGCATTACTCAATAAATAAATAAATAAATGAAAGTTTTTAATTACTATTCAATAATATCCTCTTTAAAATCAGGATAGCGGTCAAGACTACTAACCATCCAAAGACAAAATACAGAAGACCTAGAAACAGAACTAAAATCTCTCTTTTGCATATACATTGCAAACAAATCTAAAGACAACTGCACTATCCATAAAAAGGTGCATAAACCATCATTGTTCATGACCATATCAGATATCATCCTTTAGAAATAAATACATAAAGCCGTCCATGCCCTAGAAGAAAAACGGAATGGTAACCAAATACTATGACTCTACGACTCGACTGGTGAATCTACGACTTTTCACTATCTCCATATCATTTAGGTACTAATATCTAATCCATTCAAAATGTTGATGTAGGTACACCTAGTCACCTACATAAAAATATTGAAAAGTATGATGGTTTTACAATCGAAAGGGAAAACCACATTAATGCACATAGAAATATTACCGAGAATATCTGGCTAGAAACCGCATGTAGTCTCTCTAAGCTGATGATAATGACCCCTAGAGCACCTAGTTTATTCTGGACAGAACCACAAATTATTATTAGATGTATGTAATCTACTCGGGGCTAGATCTTAGTTATCTAATGCCTTGACACTTGTTTAAGATCTTCTCACGTTCGTTTTCTCTGCGTTGATAGGAATTGCGGCTTTCACTATAATGTTATGCAGCGATCTATATGCATCTACTAATGTCTGCTAATGAACTTCATCTGCATACAATTTATCACAACTAAATAAACAGTATTTATGGTTTAAAACGTAATTGTTTCGTAACATTAACAAATTTATTAGATTAGGTTATTACATTTTTTTTCTGAAAATATCAACTGCAACTCGGTTTAGGCATTCTGTTTTTTATGAACATTTCAAAAACATTTTCTTTATAACATTATAAAATACAGACACATGAAATAAGTTAATTTCTTGCTAAAAGCTTGAATGCTTTGTTAAAAACTTAAAATCCTACTCGCCAATTTTAATCTAGTTATCTTCATCTAGTTATGATTGATTCAGTCTTTCATTTGTAATCATTGTTTTGACTTGTGTAGCAAGTAGTAACTATACTTCAATTGTTCACTTTAATTACCTTCATATGACTTCTAGTTCTTATTTCAATTCGTTTGTTAATTTATTTCGAACGTGACCTTAACACCGACATGTAAATGTTGAGATTATATTTCATTGTGTACCAATTGACTTGAAGGTTAGTAATAAACAAATATTGCAGCTACCATCTGGGATATAACGGACATTGTATTGTTTGGATATTAACGGTGTTGCTATTAGTATGTAGTAAAAAATATTGAAGGAAGTCTTGACTTGTCAAGTATTGAAGAGGACACAATAGTATGTTTGACCACGGAAATATCATAACACACAATGGTTGTTTTTTTTTTACAAAACCTGCATGTGATTTTTTTCTACAAATATTCAATTTGGCGGTCACCGCGACGTCAATTTTTTTTTTTATTTTATTGTAGGTATATTAACTCCGCTATCTAAGACTGATCGTATTTCGATTCTGTATTATTTATGTAAAGCCTTCTGACTATTTCTGACCCTAAGGGTGATTGATCAAACGAATAAAGGTATTCGATCAACACCAGGGTTATCATTACATGTCCAAATTCATTTAAAATAGAGTAAAATTAAAATAGAGTACGAAATGTGTACGAAACGAATTCATGGACGGACAAGTGTACCTATTATACACATTTCATTGTATTTGTTTTATTACAGCAGTTTCACATAATTCATCAATCAGATAAACTCTTCAAAATTCACGCTCGTGGCGCTAGTGTGGCTATACGCTAAGTACAAGAACGAGTATGAGCATCATACATAAAACAGACGCGGTCATTGGACTAGGTTAAAAGCTTAGTATTTATAGAACACTTTCTATTTTCATTACAATTCATTTGAAAGAGCGCAAGGAAATGTTTATAATATCTGAAATCAGGATTTTATGCAAAACTAAGAGAGATTACAATACTCGAAAATCTTGTATTTTAAAAGAATTTCTACCAAAACAATATAAAAGAAGATGACGAGTGAACAATGACTGTAATTACCTTCTAATGGCAATATAAATGTAAGCTTAACAGCAGTATATAGATACAAGATACAAGAACGTTCTTCCTTTGTAACTAAAATATGAGATAATAATGTTTACTACATTATAACAAGTTTCATTATCATACATACAGTACTGAACAAACACGTTCTTAATGCCCTTACTAATTCTTTACAACATCTTTATCTGATTTAGATGAGTTTATTGCTCATTTTAATATGCACGAGCTGCAACAAAAGAACAATCCATAATAGGTACAGATAGAAATGCAAATATCGCGGACGAAAGCTGAAGAATGGGCCGTAGCACGCCCAACGCATTTGCATAAATGTCTCTGGGGTCAATATCCTTCTCTGTCATCGGGAGTGCTCAGGCGCAAGTATTGTACAGCACTTGGTTTCATTGTGTAACTTGTAATGCTCAAGTTTCTTCACAAAGAGCCAATACAACAAGGAGAAATAGCAGGCACTGCCATATGAAGTGACTGCGGTCGTGTTTATGATATTACAGATTTTCCATGTTCTTAAGCCATATTGAAAGCCTTTCTTACAACAGCGGCTTAAGTTAACATAATCATATTACTAGGAGATCCCCAAGAATTTCATGAAAAGACACAATATTAATCTGCCAAAACACAATTTTAGAAAAACTAAGAATCAAATACTCCATAGTCATACCGTACAAATTTAATGACAATTGGGAAAAAAATGATTTTAATGCACCGAATTTTGTATATGATAAGTATTGTTATTAGATTCTATTGCACAAACAGATTTGTCTTTCTTTGTAAATTTAAATTATTACAAAATTTATTTTAAAAACGCCCTATTGGTCTAGTATTGGTTTGAGTACCAGGCCGTGATCTCGGGGTCCTGGGTTCGAATCCCAAATCGAGTGAAAACTATGTTTCGATTTTTTCGAACATAGCTCGGGTTTGTGATCACCAATCCGCATTTGGCAAGCGTGGTGATTAAGCCTAATCCCATCATAGTAGCGATAACTTGACTTCTATGATGGAGGCCTTTGCCCTGCAGTGGGACAGTTTATAGGCTGATACTTTACTTAACTTTACTTTCCAAATTTATTTTCAAAATACACTAAAGATTTTAATTATGCAATCTATACAAGCTATTTTATATAATAACAATGACATTTCCTTTCGCAAAGTTGTGCCAGTTACCAACCTTGAAAATAATAATGTATCGTAACGTGTTAATAAAGAAAAACTAAGTGTTATGTAGCGAATATGCAATATGCATTCTATTATGTGCAATGCACAAAACTATGTAGACTTATTTTAAATGTATTACAATGAATAAAAGGCGTTTTCTTTAAGTGTACTGAAATGGTGTTTTAATGTTTTTGGTAGTTTCAAACACGCGTACACAGATAGGTCAAAACGGATAGGAATTTAGATGAAACGAAACGTTTTATGGGAAGTCATCGCACCGAGGTTATCGTACTCGTCGAAGTAAACAAGGAGTCTTATAAGGAAGAAAGACTAAAATAGCACCGTCTTACAAAAACAGACGCTTTCAAAAACAGAAAATTAAAAATTGGATGCGGACTCCACAGCGTGACTTGCGTTATTTCATGATATGTTAATTATGCGGATGAAGATGTTCAATTTGCGTATTATAAATAACGGCAAGTCATATTCCACTTTTACTTCCTCCACCACATTCTCATATAGAAAGAGAAAATAAATTAAAATTCTCAATTGCAGACATTTCAAATCCTGACACAGTATGTATTTTGCAAAATCGTAGAAAAGTAAGTAAAATTTGTTTTATCAGGTGAACTAACGCTTCCAATAACACAAATGATATCTTCATACTTCACTGTTGTAATTTCATTTCATCCATGAACCTACCTACTTATATGCGGAATTTCAAGTCATACCAATTCACAAAAAGGTGTTAACACTTTTTGTATAGTTCAAACAATGACTCACATTGTCGTTATCTTCCCGTGTAGGTATTTTAAAAATCGAAAGTCTAATGAGTTCAATGCCAGCGTATCAATACGACCTTATATCGAAATGTGCTCGGACAACCCGATTATAACATAAATACTATATTTATCACTGATTCTACTATGTGCAGAACAATACCAGCATGATTGTAAAAGATTATCTTTTCCCACACAATTCTTATCGATCAATGAAATGATTTTTTTTTCTAATTCTTTGTATTTTGATTCTAACAATTTTAAGTGCTTAATAACAACACTTCAAGTATTTTCAAGGTAAGATTCAAAACATGGCAGTAAAGTGACTTTAAGGTCACAAACGATTGCACGAATTACTAACAAATCATATATAACGGCTATAAAAATGTTCTAAAATAAACAATAACAAATCCGTCATTATTAATTTTCATATTTTTTGGATTGTCTTTTATGTAAAAATAACAAAAAAGTTAATAAAATCAGAGGTAGGTACTACAACTATTGATTGTTATACACTTTAATAGTGATCGGGAAAATGTTCTAAAATAAACAATAACAAATCCGTCATTATTAATTTTAATTTTTTTAGAATGTCTTTTAAGTAAAAATAACGAAAAAGTTACTAAAATCAGAGGTAGGGTACTACAACTATTGATTGTTATACACTTTAATAGTGATCGAGAATTTCGAGCAAAATGCGCTTCCATCTTTGTTTTTTTTTTATGATATACTATGTAAATAAAATGAAAAGAAAATAATACACACTTTTAGATTTTGCAATGAACAAACAAGTTCCGTTTCACAAATGGTACGTACCTCTTGAGGAAATCCGTGTATTCCGCCTGCCTGATGAGCCCTGTCCTCATCATGATGGTCTGGAAGCACTGCCGCTCGATGGCCCAGAGCCGGCAGTCGGAGGCCGCCTTGATGGTGGCCGTCCTCTTGCAGTTGTACAGGATGGCCAGCTCGCCGAACACCTTGCCTGGTGCCATCGTGCTAAGGTACTTGTTCTCGCGGGATACTTCTACTCGGCCCTCTGTAGAAGAAGAAGTTCTTTGTTAGACTTGGTGAAGTATATTATAAAAGATTTCTTATTCTTTATCGGCTCCTTAAATGTGAAAATGTAGTGAAGAGCGTGTAGTATATACAAGCTTGTTTTATAGGATAGGGGGCAGACGAGCAGACGGATCACCTGACGGTAAGCGATTAGGTACCGCCCCCTATGGACTCCTGTAACACCAGAGGAGTCACAAGTGCGCTGCCGACCTTTTAAAAAGGAATACGCTCTTTTCTTGAAGGTGGTATCTGTCCGGAAATACCGCAGGCGATAGTTCATTCCATAGCTTTCAATTTATACGACAGATTATTTTACGAAAAAGGAAATTTAACGAGGAGATAAAGATAGAGAAAAATAATATCAAAAATAGATGGGGCATTTAAATACTGAATAAATTTAGATGAATATAACAATATAGTCAATTAATATAACATTCATAAGTGGACAAGAATTGTATACAGTAGAACCTACTGTAAAATATTGACCCTACAAAGTGCCATTACGAGCATTATGTTGTCCACTAAACTATGTTTAACGTTCCCATGTCCACAGCCACACTTCCGAGTTGTATGAAAATAATGACATAATTATAGTTATTTGCCTACTTGCGAAACCAGTTCATGTCCCTTTAACGCTGATAAGTATGCTTGTCTCGTTCGTATAGTGGTAATTATTGTGGATAAACTACTTTAAACAAAATACTAAACAGTGATTGCATCTTCCTTAAAATGAAACATGCGTATATCTGTAAAAATAATCTAAATATTTAGAGATTCATTGGTTTTCTGATCTAACCGTTGACTTTAGTTTGAGTTCAAAGTATGTGTGTCAGTGTTGTGTACCGTATATTAATCTGTTGAACGTTTGGTATTGCGATCTCTAGCTATAATTCAAAACTTCATCGTTTACTTATTTTGATAGATTATTTTAATGGCAGCTTTTTTTTATAACCGTCCATACTAAGACCTACTTTCTTATTCATTATGGCTTGAGCAGTAAACTTTATACTCATAATGTATATTATTGTTTGATGACAATTTTCTGATATATTTTCTCTTTTGTCAAGTGCTGGCTAAATAACCTTTCCGCTTTATTTTATACGAATGTCTACATTATAACCTGGCTTAAATTTGATTAGTTCTGAACTCGTCTCTTTGATTAATCTTTTCCCCATGATGTGATTTGTGTTTTACTTAAGTAGTCTGGATTATTCTTAATCGGTACATTACTTCAAATTGTTTATTAAACTTTTTTAATTCATTAACTGTCATGTTTCATGGGTAAACTGTTTTATTTTTCACCTGTTGTTTTGTTTGCAGAAAGATAGATAAATCAAAGTATTAATTTGGAATAATTTACCACGTTACATACTAAAATTGTATATAATTAATTAGACTGTATCCGTATTTGTATTGCTTACATTATTTAAATTTGCAGAAACACTGAAAATGTGCATACTAAAAGTTGCACATTATATGATAGTTAATGAATATTTATGGACTATAACTTTATAATAATTATTATACTGTTTTGCAAAATTTGCGAGGTCACGATGTCATTAATAAGAAATATCGCCTATTTGGTCAGGCAGGAAACCTGTCTAACCGATCTATCTTTAAATGCACTTTTCAAGGTTTTGAATGCTAAAATTTTAATACTGACTTCGATAAATCACAAAGATTTAGTTGGTAGAGTCCGATTATTTCAATACATAAACTGACTTTTGTTATTAAGTTACAAATATGCACATAGATTAAACACATAACTAAATTAAAATTGATTCAATAAAAAGTTGTAGATAATTTTATCAATCATATCCGGATCTTAGGACCACTCGTCGATGGTTTAAGTTTTAAAGGTGGTTAAGGACACAATTGCGATTGTCAATTAATTTTATAATAAGTCGAATTCAAAAATACGTTATTTAGTTGTAGTTCATACAGAACACGTAGCTTCTTTTTGGTGTTAAGTTCGCCTTTTTTATTGAATTTTTCGCAATAAGGTTTTACGAGTAAATAAATAGATGTTAAATTATTCAATCAATCAACCACTAAGTCGAAATGATGCATGCTGTTCATCATCAAAATCGTCAACAATAACATAATTGTTCACTTAATGCCTAGAATTAAAAGTCTACCTACGAGTATCATACTTGACTTACAGTTGAGCAATTGAAAATTGCCACTTCAGGGTTGAAGAGTGGAAGATAAGCGTGTGAGCAAATGTTCCGCCGTGTGAATTGATTGTACAATGTTCTACAACTTCTGACTTTGCCTTAACAGGGTCACCAGACTTCTTTTCGGATATCATAAAGTACTCATGAAATGAAGGTAATGATGATTGATAAGGACCTTTTTAAAGTTCAACGCACCAAGTTGCCATTTTTTTTTAATCTTGCCAGTGACATAATTGGCGTGTGCAAAATAAGGTTTATTTTTTTTTATTTCAAATGTCTCAAGTAAATAATGTACTTAAGAATTTATCGACAGTCTCGGGTGGGACTTGAACCCACCCACATCCTACCCGAAGGTTGTCGATAATTATATGTAAATTATTTACTTAAAAATAAATTGCAAAAATCTGCTATATCCAAAAAAAAACATGAAAATGTCTTGATAAATTTTTCATTTATTGTCTTAATTTCATTACAATCAGTAAAAATCTGTAAGAACTCTTAAATAGTAATAATAATAAAACCAATATATTATAATAATAATGTAATTTCACCCTTTTTTGTAATGTATAAAACGGATACTTAATTCTAATACCAATGTGCCCTTTTCCCTTATTTCCTATTTATGTTTAGGTAATATAATATATTATATTGTATTAAAAAAACAATATATTATATTGTATTGAATTTTCTTTGCTCCTGCTTTCAATAGTTCCAAGGAAAACTTTAGTTTGGGACCAGGACAATGTATGTGATGTTGTCTCAATATATTTATGTTAACGATTCTGACTTTGTAACCATTTTTTATGTGATAGGTGGCAGACGAGCAGACTGATCACCTGTCGAGCCTGTGCGAGTCGGACTTGCCCATGAAGGGTTCCGTAGCAACAAATAAGATATATGGAAGGTAAATTGCGGTTTACGGTTTAAAACGTATTAAAAAAAACTACTTACTAGATCTAGTCCAAACTAATTTTCGTTGTTAGTTTTCATGATGTACATTATATGTATATTTTTTTAGTTTTAAAATTCATTTATTATAGAAGTTAGAGGGGGGGGGGGGGGGACGACGACACAATTTACCACTTTGGGAGCGTCTCTTGCGCAAAGTAGTGTTTAGAAAAAAAAGATGTTAAAAACATCAACATCATTTTTAAAGACCTATCCAAATTTTTGACTTTCAGTTTCAAGTATGGAGATCCCCCAATTTTTTTTTATTTTTTCCAATTTTTGTGTAAATATTGTAATGCAGTTAACAAAATACATCTATTTACCAAGTTAAATAGTTCTTATAGTTTCGGAGAAAAGTGGCTGTGATCTTTGAACTCCTAAGCTTTAGAGTAAACCTTAGTGGTTTTTAAAAGCTTTTGTATAAGTTTTAATGAATTTTATGTGATAAATAAATTAAAAAAAAACATGATGCATCTATAAGGGTTCCGTTTTTTGCCATTTGGCTACGGAACCTTAATAAGTGGGTCAACTTATACGCGTGCTCTTTTGACTGGCTTATCCCATCAATGGCGAAGTTTGGCGGAATTTCAAACCCTGTTTTTTGTTACCTATTCTCTGTATATTTACGTATAATTTACTCTATCTGGTCACCCTACCCGTTATTTCCACACGGTCAAATCACTGACCCGGATATGGTGCAGTATCGTGCCAATATGCCGGCTCAACATCCATTGTTTATTGTAACACACTCAATGTTATTGGACCGGTATTATTGCAGTTCAAATTTTATTATGATTGAGTTCTTTTTTGTGTTGGTTTGAATTTGAAAGTTATCAATCATCCTCGCCCTAATTACAAAACGCGATTAAGGTGACGGGTAGGGCACACTAGCGACGCCAATCGATTTTAATTTTTAGCTACTAACCCGGATCTATTTTAAACAATTCCGCGGTTAGAACCTCTCGGCAAATACTTATACTATTTATTAAATAACCATGCACAAGTGTTGGGTCCGTTTTTGTACACAAAAAAATGATTACCGCCAAAAGCGGCCACTTTTAGAGTGAATCAATTTTTCACGTACATAAACGGAGGGGAGGTTATTTAATAAGTAGTATGCGTGAGGTTATTTAATAAGTAGTAATGCCGTGTGGTCCCCGGCAGAGTAGAATATGCCGTGTGGTCCCCGGCAGAGTAGAATAGGCCACCCTCACTCTTACCGAGGTGTCGTTAAAGACGACTAAGGTAAAGCTGCTGGCATGATCATCAGCACCCAGAGAAGGAAAACTCTGCATTTATATCAAAACCCTCGCCAACCCGTCTGCCAAGCGTGGTGAGTATGGCAACTACCCCCCACGTGATTGAGGGAGGCCCGTGCCCCAGCAGTGGGGACTTAAATGGGCTGACGATGATGATGATGATGCGTGTTTGCCGAGAGGTTGTAACCCCGAAATTGTTCAAAATAGATCCGGTTTAGTAGCCAAAATGTTAAATCGATCAGCGTCGCTAGTGTGCCCTACCCGTCCGGAAGAACCGGAAGTCAGATCCGGAATTGAACTCGTTTTGCCCCTTTTAACATTTCGTGTTGGAACGGGATAACATGAGCTTTAGTATAGTATTAACCACAGATCATTGATGTGTGGTAATAACTTTAGATAGCGTTTTGTTATAAGGTGGTCTGTGTCCATCCTCTGCGGTTGGCTCTTTCATGCTGCGCCACAGACGTTAAGGATTCCCAATAAAGTTTAGTTATGTTGAAAATTATTCTGAATTTTGTTATGTGACAAGTGGCACACGAGCAGACGGACCACCTGATGGTAATAGCCACCACCCATAAATACCCGCAACACTGTAGTCACATGTGCGCTACCAACCTTTACGCTGCAATGTGCCCAGATTGGGCCTCTGGTACTATTACTCGGCGAAACACAGCCTACGCTTATTTTCTGTGAAGTACATACACATACATTACAACAACATCTTATACGTTGACCTGATTCCGTACTAAGTAGCTTAAGCACTTGTGTTACAGATATCAGACAACAGAGGAACACAAATATATACTTAAATACATATATTACACCCAGACACCGAACAAACACAAGTGTTCATCGCACGAATCACTCCGATCAAACCAGCTCATTCGCGCCGAAGCGTAGCTCTCCCACGGTCACCCGATTGTTTTTATATGGAGACTACGGTGTACCTACGCTTAAACGTCCAAATGAAGGCAATGAAATTGTTTATAGAACAAATTGATACTTCATCGTCAGCCCATTTAAGTCCCCACTGCTGGGGCACGGGCCTCCCTCAATCACATGAGGGGTAATTGCCATACTCACCACGCTTGGCAGACGGGTTGGCGAGGATTTTGATATAAATGTAGAGTTTTCCTTCTCGGGTGCTGATGATCATCCCGCTTTACCTTAGTCGCCTTTTACGACACCTCGGTAAGAGTGAGGGTGGCCTATTCTACTCTGCCGGGGCCACACGGCCTTTACTTACGCAATTGATACATACTACTTATCAATAAAGTTACATATTCACTACGTGGAAGGCGAAGGATGAGCTCAAATTGTCATGCAGTCTTTAAACTCATTGGTGGTCCTTTAGATCTGACATGTGATACTTAGGTTTCATGTGTACATGTGAAACCTTATCTAACATACTCATACTATATAGTCGATTAGTATGACAGTTAATTGACGTATCACAGAAAAAAATATCTTGATTTTCTTTGTACACACCTTTGTTACACCCTGTAGGTAAAAAACATTAGGCCCTGGAGGGCTAATAAACTACCTTAAATCCTTTACTTAAAATGTTTTACTTAAAAGAAAACATTCCTTTATTTTTAAAAAGAAATGAATTCAACGTTTTTTAGAATCTAAGCTGCTAGCCCGGGTCTCGAATCGGAAAATATCTTATACAAAATACGAGTATCTAGGGTTTCCTGGAGAAAACGTATCCTTAATAATGACTCTATGGATTAGTGGAATAAAATAGCCAATCTTCATTTTAACATTTTTTCCGGTTCGATTCCCGAGCGATATAAGCTAGATTCTAAAAAGCTTTGAATGCAGTTTTATTTCTTTTTAAAATAAAGGAATGTTTTCTTTAAGTAAAACATTCTAACTAAAGGATTTAAGGTAGTTTTCCTCCAGGACCCAATGTTTTTTCCACCCTGTATATCAAATGGAATAAAACTTGGTTAACCGATAAACCTTACGTTCTAAACTTTCATGGTCACTAACATTTGAATAGTTATTTATGGGATTTCTACCATTTACATGTAATATGTTTACAGTTACTCCGTGACCATGGCGCCTGCAATAGTGCCGAAATACCCGAACTCAAAAAATAAGTACAGTGGCGGACACATCAAGCTATACAAAACTGTCAAATTTCTTCATTCGATTATAATCCTTATATTGTTACAAGTTGAATTCGAAATCGATTGTGGAAATTTGACAATTTTGTATAGTTTGACCTGTCCGCCACTGTACATGGTAGAAATCCCGTAAATAACTATTCAAACCTTACGTTCATTAAAAAAAGGTCAAGTGACATCTGACATTCTAATCAAGCTATATTTTACCTTTAAATAGTTCTCAAAGTATTTTACGGAGAATAGTTCTCATCATGAGCTTAGTACTGACAGCCACACATCAGTCTACAAACTCCGATCAACTCTCACCCTCAAGTCATAGACATTTTAGTTTATTATTGAGAAAATTTAAGTAGTGAGTTAAGTAGTGAGTAAGTGTGTTGCATGCCTAATGCAACACACTTACCTACGCCGTAAGTCTTATGTCGTACAGTTTGAGACTATCAAGATGATATCAGTGAGTATGACAGTTGTCTGAGCGAGCATTTAGCACTACTGAGAAACGCTAATTTGTCATAATTGTATTTTGCAATACTTTTCTTCGCTTCGACACCGTGATTACTAAACTTAAGACTTTTTCGCTGGTCCTGTTAGTAAGTGCACAAAAATATTTAATTAAATAGTTTTCTATCTTTCTATTGACCCAAGATGGTATCTAATGACTAAGGTATTTATGATTGTGGAAAAGTACTTTGTGGTCTTAACAATGTGTAAGAACATGATGTTTTTCCCCACCACCAATCGAATGGCAGAAATGTGCACATAGATTTGTAAAATCCAGAAATCCAAGACTCGGATTCGACTTACGACGTTCTGAGAAAGCGTGCATTCTGATTCCAGTGAATGATATGAAGATACTATAACTATTATTTCAATATTTGACAATGTCTCATATATTGACATGTTATATTAAAATAAATGAACCGAAATATTTAGAACATACGTAAACAGATGAGAACAAACCGGTCATGTAAAAGGGGCAAAATAAAACCCATTGTTCAACGAAGTTCGAAGACAAAAGGGGTCCATTCACAAAACAGAAGCTTTAGGGCACCCACATACGGCTACTTACGACTGCATTTAAATAACGAGAATTAATAAGAAAGTAAAATGAAAATACTACCATACTAGTTACCCGGTTGTAATGGACGTCTAACGAAACGACTTTTTTTTTCCTTTAAATAAATAAAATAAATATTTCACAACATCACATACATTGATCTAACTCCGAAATAGGTAGCTCAAGCACCTGTGTTACGGATATCAGAATCAACAGTGGGATTACAAATACATACATATAATACTTTTCTTTTGTAAATACATACTTATAATATAGGAAACACCCAGACCAATACAAATGAACATGTTCATGCACACAAATGTTTGTACTGTGCAGGGATCGAGCCCCTTGGACCAAAGGCAGCGTTCACTACCACTGTTCCAAACGGGTCGTCAAAATGTTTAAATGTTGAAAACATGTCTTGATTGAAAATCATCATCAACAAGAAATTACTTATATATTTCTTCAAAAAAGCTCCAGATTAGTGAGCCAGGTAGTCGAATCTATACAGACCACTGTTCTTTTACTATAAGCTAAGGAATAAAATAAAGTTAGTAATTGGAGTTGACATCGTCATTAAATTTGACTAAAATGTACATGAAAAGATTTTAAAAATATACTGGAATATTTAGAAAACATCAATAACTTATCCTTAATTATGATTTATTCTCACAACATCTCATATATTGACCTGATTCCGTACTAAGTAGCGTAAGCACTTGTATTACAGATATCAGACAACAGAGGAACACAAATATATACTTAAATACATAAAATACACCCAGACACTGAACAAACACAAGTGTTCATCGCACGAACTGTTTGTCCAGGGTGGGGATCGAACCCACGACCTTCGGCGTAAGAGGCAGGGTCACTACCAATTGCGCCATCCGGTCAGTCATTCTCATCTGATTTAGTGCTCAAATGTGTATGTTATCAATAAGAGAATTCAGAATAAAACTTTCATGATTACACTAAATAAAATCAGCCGGTGAAGTTTGTATGGAAATGCAAAATACAAACAAAAAGTATTTACGTTTTAGCACTAAAATCGAAATCTGATGTTGATGTTTTCCAAAATGACCCTGCATATAGATCTAATTGCACAGCCAACCTTGTGATCAATTACAGTCTCACCAGTATTTTATTGAGAGACTAATACATCAATACACTATGATTTACGAACTCCTTGCCTACTTGCAGAAATCGAATGCACTTACCTATAAATCAATGATACTGCAGTTTTTAAGTTCATTACTTACCATTACCAGCAGTTACAATATAACCAACTTATGATAATGGCTGGATTGGGAGAAGTGCCGCCTATGTGAGATGTAAATGATAATGTTTTATTTATCCAATGGCGGTTGCAAGAATTAGGCAAGCTGGTATAACCCACTCTTGAAGAGTAAGTGCTGAAGTTGAATACACTCCTAACTACTCAGTATTTTGCTCACGTTTAAAGCTAAGGTTTAGGAAACAACTTAAGGTGAGTAGTTAAAAAAGATAAGAAATCTCTTATGGGACTGAGTCAAGGCACATCGTCATCAGCCATCAAGGGGTATACCTATGCACCACGAATTTATAAAGGGTTTTATTTTATGACTCTAACGCATACACGTTATTGGACTTGCAGACTTCAAAGCAGTTGCTGCTTTGAAGTCTGCAAGTCCAATAACTGTTCAATAGTTTAGTAACTTCTGCATAGTATATATTTATTTTTCTATAGTTAATTTTATTACTATTAGTACCTATTACATTTATTTTGGGTCGCTGAGCCATAGGAGTAAGTGTATGTATTAATGATAGTAGGTATTACATACATGTAACATACATACTGATTTAGTCGGAATTTATTATTGTAAAAAAGGGAAAAAAGACAAGTATTATGAACCTCAATAATGAACAAAAGGGGTACAACTAAATTATGGAACAGTTTTGTTTGAAATCGGGATATCACTGGACATTTAAAGCCATTTGTAGCGCCTCGAGTTTCCGTGCCCTAATACCCAAACAAAAAAAGGTGTTACAAAAAACTCTCTTTCTTAGAGGCAAACAGATAAGACAGTGTCAATAGAGAAATTACCACGCAGACCCACAGACAGCGTTAGTTTGATAATTCTGACACTTTACGACGGTAAAATTGAAAGTTGATACGACTTTGCTAGTAATTTTCAAGAAAGTGTTGGTACATACTGCTAAACTGTTTATAGCTTTCCGGTCAAACGATTAGCCATAATTTGAAAGATGAAATTATTATTATTGCTAATTGCGAAAAAAGCTATAAACAAGATTGCTTTTTTTTCTTCATTTGGCATAGACAATGCCTGGTGAGAACTGAAGAAAAGAAGAAAGTCTAAAAAATAATTTAATTGTATATTATAAACGGATTGATATTTTGTTTAGGCCGGTCTGATGCCATCGTGGTTGAGGCACCTGATTCCGTATTTAGTGCGACAAAAGTGATTGTAAATCTGATATCGTCACTTACCGGGAGCATAACCCACGGGCCCTTAAGGCGACGGGTAGCCCTAACTTGCGACACCATTCGTTTTTAATTGGTTGCTACTAAACCGGATCTATTTTAAACAATTTTGGGGTTACAACCTCTCGGCAAACACTTATACTATTTATTAAATAACCATGCACAAATGTTGGGTCCGTTTTTGTGGGCGAAAAATTGATTGGATGAATTTAAACAGTGGGCCGTTATTGGACTGAGTACATAAAGACAAACATAACAATAGATTTACGAAATAAAGAACTCAAGTCATGCACAACCAATTTTAGCATTCAATGGCCGTAGGGTTTCATATTTTACATTTCAGTCAACTTTTACGCTGTTCTGAGGTCCAACACAGATTTCACCTTTTCTGACCAAAGCTAATCCGAAATTCGCATTGCATACAGTGTTTGCATAAGAGCCGTCTGGATTTCGCACAGTCATTCCGCTTCGTGCGTTTGGCCGAATTGATTACGCGTAAAATGTTTTTTTTTTTTATGCGTCCCGTCGTGTAATCGGAGCACAGTGTTACGATTTGTTTTTTGAGTTTTCGACTGGAAACAAACTTGGTCTGTCTACACCACATTCAGTTCACATTCTTTTCACATTATTTCGACAACTATTTTTAAGGTGTTAGTGAAAAACCTGTCAGTTGATGAAATGAAATTCTAAGGTTTCAAATTAGTAGACCCAATCTCCCTTATAATTTTGTGCTGTATATGTGTTTGTTTGGTTTGTAGACGTTTTGTTTTGTTTTAGATGGTGTAATTCTCAATTTAAAAATTTAAAAGATCAGAAAGAGAGAATCCTACACCGGTCAATATCTAATTAAAAACGAGTCTCTTTAATCAATCGACATTGGCAGAGTTATATGAGTGTTTCCGTGGGCAACACAGTAGCAGCCATAAAAAATTAAATTAGTAAGTATTTTGTGTAGTTATTTGATGTTTTTGTCGTGCCGCCAAGTTTTATTGTTTTTAAACCATGTGAGGGCAATAAATTTCATTGTTCATTATTTCAAATCTATGTTTAAACTAGTGGGAGTAATAGTATCTATCAGTTAGATAGCATATTTCGTAACTAATCATACATAATGACGGGGTAATTTGAACTCAAGCGGATATAGTAGATTTGAACACCAAAAGTGTTTCAAGGTAGGTATTTGAATTACACAAAATATATGGCAGGCCGCTTATTATTGCATGACAAATACAGACACTACACACACATAAACCAGGTTAGTATATACATGTAGTAATTTTACGTACCTCCAAATTATTATATGGGTTCCGTTCTTTCCTTAAAATTTAAACAGAACGGAACCGTGAAATACCTAATTACCTAATTAAAAATTATAACACTTATACTAATATCACTGACTTGATTAAACGCGTGATAAAGATTCTAGGTCAATAAAAATGCTTATCGAACAGTAATAATTTCATGTCATTGTTTATAAACAAAAATAACTAATTGTTAAGTGGGTCGTTCTCCATTTTTATCGACAATGAGCCCGTCCTCAGTAACTTTTGAAGTAATTAATTATACATATTAAAAAAAATACGTTACACCATCAAGATATTCCTAATTTACCATGAAATAATGACATTGTTTTATCATCTCGTAGGTGCTTTAGCATGATTTAACTATATAAATAATATATAGGTAGCCGTGTGGTCCCGGCAGAGTAGAATAGGCCACCCTCACTCTTACCGAGGTGTCGTAAAAGGCGACTAAGGTAAAGCTGCTGGCATGATCATTAGCACCCAGAGAAGGAAAACTCTGCATTTATATCAAAACCCTCGCCAACCCGTCTGCCAAGCGTGGTGAGTATGGCAATTACCCCTCATGTGATTGAGGGAGGCCCGTGCCCCAGCAGTGGGGACCTAAATGGGCTGACGATGATGATGATGATGAATAATACATAAAGCGTGACAGAGGTGTAAATGGCACTAATTTCGGGGGACGTGACGGAGGTGTTCATTTCAATCAAAAATATTCTTTGTGAATTAAATTTTACATCATGTAATAGTCCATCTGTAAAATATTAAATTAACGAATTTTAGGACATCCTATTTATCATTTGTAGTCTGTTATATAAAATTTAAAGTTTATTTAAGTTTGGCTCATTGTCGATAAAAAAGAAGAACGACTCAAGTACGATATTTAGAGTCAGTGCAGGGCCACGAAAGTTGTCCCATGAAAAACGCACTTGAGTCGCTATCAACATTCAAATTTGAGTGAGTTCGACACATTGACACAAGGAATCTCAAATTTAAGGTGACGGGTAGGGCGCACTAGCGACGTCAATCGATTTTAATTTTTAGCTACTAAACCGGATCTATTTTAAACAATTTCAGGGTTACAACATATGGGCAAACACTTATACCATTTATTAAATAACCATGCACAAATGTTGGGTTACTGACAAAAGCGACCACTTTTAGCGTGAATAAATTTTTTGCGTACATAAACGAACCGTGGACATGGTTATTTAATAAACAGTACAAGTGTTTGCCGAGAGGTTGTAACCCGGAAATCGTTAAATAGATCCGGTTTAGTAGCTAAAAATTTAAATCGATTGGATTTTCCGCGAGACTTATTTTGCGGCGAGGATACTTAGTGATACTTAGTGCTTTAGTACAAGCACTAAGTCAAAATATCACGTAGATACTAAATATTAGCTAGCTATACCGATTTGGTCTGCTTTGTTTGTTTTAGTAGTTAACAAAGATCATCATCATCATCATCGTCAGCCCATTTAAGTCCCCACTGCTGGGGCACGGGCCTCCCTCAATCACATGAGGGGTAATTGCCATACTCACCACGCTTGGCAGACGGATTGGCGAGGGTTTTGATATGAATGCAGAGTTTTCCTTCTCTGGGTGCTGATGATCATGTCAGCAGCTTTACCTTAGTCGCCTTTTACGACACCTCGGTAAGAGTGAGGGTGGCCTATTCTACTCTGCCGGGACCACACGGCAACAAAGATACGAAGAACAAAAACGATTATGTACGTTCTAACGTATTCATCTTAAAATACTTTACAATTTAGTTTTTCATTTTAAATCTAAAAGTACAAGTAGGTGACAACATTCAAAATTTAAAAAATATATAATTTCCTGTGATATTTAGTAATTAACTACATTTAATAATCACTTCATTACTATTGTTTTATTAGTATTATCAATTTGTATCTCTCCTGCGGGAAATTACGGCACAAGGCCGGTCCTTTTGGGAGGCGTACGTGAGAATACAGATCCAACACGAAGAGGCCCCTTTGAGACACAATAATTTAAGTGGGGATTATTATTGTTGTAAGTATTATTGTTTGCTATACTATTAACTTTATTTGAACTAGCTGGCTAATTAATTTTAATTCGATAATTGTTTCTAATAGGTAAACAACATTTTTTTGAGTTTATCTGGAAGAGATCGCTATTAGCGATAAGGATCCGTAAACTTTGTGCAATAAAGTGTATCTTTGTAACGGTAGTAATATCTTATTAATGTTTCTTATTGCAATAATATCAAGTCTTGTTATAGTATCAGATTTAATACAATTCATGATAATTGTTTTTTACATTTATTATCTTATTATATCATTGCATCAGAACTAGACCACTCACAAAATTCAATTTTGTAACATAACCTACTTGATTCTATTCCAAGATAAGTATTATTTAAAGTGAAAGTAAAAATTTTGAAATTGCCTTATCGTCATAATACAATCAGAATGAATTACTTGTCAAGCGGGTTTTAGACGAATTGACGGGTGACGTCATCTTCTCGTAGATGCGCCTGCGCTCTCATTGGGCGAGCGCTTTGAAGCAGGTGTAAAATAACGACTCTATCACTCTCAAGAAGAGGAAGGCGTATTTAAACAGAGCGCCTAATTTAAAGCAAAACGTTACAACCAAATCGGAGTTCACTTTCCTTTCACACGCACGTGTGTCTCCTTTTTTTGGATGGGACAGGTATATTCTCTTTAAATTAAGCCACCTGGTGTGAGACGCGTGAACAGGCGTAAACGCCTTCTAAGTTGCCAAATAACCTTTTGTGGATTAAAATCCTAGTTACAAAAACAATATTTTTAAGCTAATAAAATAAATAATAAAACTCTACCGACAGTACCCATTTTATAAAATTTTCCGTTAAATAAATAAATAAATATTTCAAAACATCACATACAATGATCTCT
Source organism: Marasmia exigua (assembly GCA_019059595.1). Lineage (NCBI taxonomy): Eukaryota > Metazoa > Arthropoda > Insecta > Lepidoptera > Crambidae > Marasmia > Marasmia exigua. The sequence continues at coordinate 10,495,276 of CM032479.1, read as the reverse complement.
CTCCGAGATAGGTAGCTCAAGCCCCTGTGTTACGGCACAGATATTATGTTACGGATATCAGAACCAACAGCGGAATTACAAATATATATGTCACCAGAAAATAACAAGATCCGTAAGTTAATCAATTTACTAGGAAGTTTATAAACTTTCGTAGGATTCTAAACGATAGATAAATTGTATTATTTTACGTCCACATTTTCATACATTGATAACCTTACTGCATACAATACTTTTCTTTATTAAATATGTACATACTAATAATACATAGATAACCCCCAGACCAGATAAAAGAGCATTTAAGTTTAATATTAATTAATTAAATCTTTCTGCTCCATTGAGCTACCTACTTGGACCAAATTTGTAACGATATAAACTTGACGCTCCATTTAAACTTCATATTATCTTGTAAAGTGTAAAGTTAACACATTTTACGACGAAATCAGTTTTGAAAGGCAGTTCTTATCGAATAAATTAAATTTAGCAATTAACCGTGTTAATTACAGACCTTAAACTTATGAGTGGAACAACTAGCGCCACTTTTATTATTTCAAAAATAATAACTTAATTAATTATGATTTTGCTTAAGAGATTAAGATTGGTGGGATTTCAAAGATCTCGTCTTAATGTCAAACTAATAAGTAAACCTATCATAAAGAAACGGATAGGGCAAATTGATTTTTAATTTTAGTCATTAAGATGGATCTATTTTTAACAAAATCGTGGCTTCAGCCTTTCGGTAAGCAAAAAAACTTATAAGTAAGTTTTTTTGCTTACCCTGATTATTCACTCGTAAATGGATTAACATCAAAAGCGGCTACTTATGGCATGAAACAATTTTTAGAGTGGAACAATCTATCAAAAAGTTCAGTATGAGTATTAAATAAATAGTGTAAGTGCTTTCGAAATTGTTAAAAAGAAATCCGGTTAATTACTAACAACCTTAACTTATAGTTATCATCATCTATAGTTAGTACGTCCTAATTGTCTGTAGATAATGTTCATTCTAACCAATATGAGAATATGAGACACCAAAAGTAGCTAACATGGCGCAAATCTTATTAAGCACAGATAAGTAGGTAATCAAGTAGTCGTAATCTGTTACAGACTTTTTACTTAATATCTATTTTTAAGCAGATGCAGAAACTGTTTTCATATTTTAATTACGAACAAAAGCTTTAACTAACTTTCCTTATTTGGAAATACCCATGAACTCGTATAAGGTACCGGTTTACTATTTGTGAATAAAAATATTGGCGGCGCTAGTTTACTTTATAAATTACACGGTCCTTCTCATTCATGCATGATCTAATCCAAAAGTGGGGCAGTGTGGAGCTGAGTCTAATTGATATTCCGGTCTTGGTTAGTTTAGCAACCGTGAGTGCGTATGCGCAGCTCGTAGTGTCCAGGGTTGGCAGACCGAGAGATGGTATTATATCCAAACGTGTTATCTAGCGCAATACTTTGAAGTTCTCTAGTTGCGTGTAGCAATTTCGTTATTTTTTTTTGTTTTTTGTATATACAACTCTTTAATTATCCCATGATTGTAATTATGTTCTTTTTAAAAGACAATGTTTGCGATCCCACCATCTTTTTTTTTTTTTTTTTTTTGTTGACCCAGGAGAAATGCGTTACGCATACCCATCCGTCTGTAAACGGATGGGTTATGTCGGACTCCCCCCCGCAGAAGGCGGGGGTATACCGACTAAAACACCTGGGACTCTCCCTCATCGTCCATAGTGGGAGAGGTCGTGGGGTGAGGTACGAAACCTGGCACCACGACCCCTCCCGGACGGAAAGCCCGCCTAAACGGCGGGCACGGCGCTTCTCCCCCCGGGGTCAGGGGGAGGGATGGGGACAGCCGGGAGAGCTATGCCGTCCCCACCAGGCGTAGGAGGAGGTCCGTGCAATGCCAGTGGTGGGGTTACAGCCCCACGCACCAGCGGACCTGCTCCTCGCAGGGGAAGGAGACGCAAGTATTCGCGTCGTCTCCTCCCTCTACGTGCCTTGCGAAGCGCGGGGGCGAGAGGATCCGCCTCTCGCTCGCGCTCCGCCGCCTCCTTCGCTGCCATCACGTGCTCGCAAAAGGCAGCGAAAGCCTTCCAGGCCTCGTCACTCACTAGTATAGCTCTCGCTATACTAGCCAGTGAGAGGTCCTGGCCGACCTTCGCCACCAATGCATCACGTTGTGGTGCCCACGGTGCACATACCGCTAGGGTATGTTGCGCCGTGTCCACCGCATCGCCGCACGCGTGGCACGAAGGAGTCTCCTCCCGATGGATCTTATGCAGGTAATAACCGAAGCAACCGTGCCCGGTCATTACCTGCGCCATCCGGAAGGAGACGACACCGTGGGCACGCTCAAGCCACCGGTCCATGACCGGGGCGAGCGCGTCGAGGGTTCTGCGGCCGTAACGGGTGAGGACGAGGTGCTCCGACCATCGCCTCAGGAGGACCTGTCGGGCCTCCTTCCGTACGGCCTCCCGCTCGACGGGGCAAAAGGACTCCCCTTTTGCCCTTTTCTCCGCCGCGAAATCATACACGGCGGAGAGCACCACGGCATCTGACTCCCATGGAGGGGTCTCAGCAAGCAAGCAGGCCACATCGAAACTTACCGTTTGGTAAGTTCGAGCGACCCGCTGCGCTATCACCCGCTGAGGCCCCCGCATGAAGGGAAGATTTTCCCCCCTTGCTAGGGAGTCGGCCCAGACTGGCGCCCCGTAGAGCGCCATACTCCGCAGAATGCCGGCATAGAGTCGCCGGCACCTGGACCCTGGGCCACCCAGGTTGGGCAGCAGCCACGAGAGTGTGTCTGCTGCCTTGAGGAGCCGCGGTGACATCCTGCTAAAATGCAGGCCAAAATGCCACCGCGGATCCAGGGTGAGGCCGAGATAGCGCATCTCGGCCTTCACTACAACCTGGGTCCCCCCGACAGTTATGTGTCTGCCGGAGGGGAACCTCTCTCTCGCCTTCGGGAAATAAATGGCCTCCGTTTTAGCCACGGCCACTTCCAGGCCGAGGCGCCGCACTCTTCTTATTATTGCGTCCGCTGAGTTCGACGCTCTCGCTGCGGCGCCGCGTGGCCCGTCAAATGTCTTCCCCCGGGCAGTTATGAGAGTGTCATCTGCATAGCAGATGACACTTCTGCTCGGGGGGAGACTGCCGCGCAGAGCCCAGTCGTAGCCTAGGTTCCACAGGAGTGGTCCTAGTACCGACCCCTGTGGAACACCTGTCTGGACCGTGTGGCGCTGAAGCTGCCCGTTTTGGTCCACATACACCACCTGCCTCTCCTCCAGGTATTCCTCGATTAGGATGGCAAGATACTGGGGCACTCGAAAGAAACGAAGTGCCTCCAGTATCGTGGCGTGGGGAAGGGAGTTGAACGCATTTTGGATGTCTAGCGACACCGCGACAACTCCCATCCCTTTCGAGGCAGCCGCCTCCGTCTCTTTTTGGAGGCGCTTCAGGGCGTCGATAGTGGATCGGCCCGCCCTGAATCCATACTGGGCCTCTGAGAGTTCGGGCCCTGTCTCCTCTAGGTGGGCGACGAGGCGGGCAGCTACTATCCGCTCAAAAAGTTTGCCCACCTCGTCGAGGAGGACGATTGGCCTGTAAGCCGACGGGGAGTTCGCCGGCCTACCCTCTTTCTGAAGCAGGACCAACAGGCCCTGCTTCCAAATTTTAGGGAACCTCCCGACCGCTAAACAGCGGTCGAAGAGGTCCCTAACGCGGCCTTCCAACTCCGACATGGAGAGCGCAACAATTCGGGCCGGGACTCCATCGGGTCCGGGGGCGGTCTTCTTGGCGCGCAAGCGGAGCTCTGCTGCGCCAAACTTCTCCGTGGTGATGGGCGGAGCTTCGTGAACCACGGAGACCACCCCTGTGGGCGGGCGCATCCTGGGAGGGCGGAAATCGGTGCGGACTGGGAACAGAGTCCGCACAACCCTCTCCAGGAGCTCTGGTTGGAGGGTCTCAGTGACCGGGGGGCCGATGGGGCGCAATTTATTACGCGCCGCCTTGTACGGCCGCCCCCACGGGTCTCGATTCAGACCCTCCAACATCTCCGCCCTGGCGGCGTCCTTGGCTCTGCCAATGGCGTGTTTCAGGGCCCCGCGCGCCTCTTTGAAGACCTCGTAGAGGCGGTCCTCGTTTGCGGGGTCCCTACGCCGACGTCGCCTTGCCCTTTGACAGGCTCTTCGAGCCCTCCGGCAGGTGGCCGACAGAGTCTCTATTTCTGCCGACCACCAATACACCGCGTGACGCGGACCCGGGCGGCGTGACCGAGGCATGTTCGCGTCGCATACCTCGGTCAGGGCACTTCGGAGGGTGGACGCGATTATGTCCACGTCGTCTTCGTCCAGGGCTGGGAAGAACCAGTCCTGGACGAACGCCACCTCCTTGGCCTTCTCCTTGTCCAACTTCGTGAGCGCCCAGCGCGGAAAAGGAGAAGGCCTGCGCGTGGGGTTGCTCGACCCCGGTGCGCCTCCGACCCCGTAACGGATGTACCGGTGGTCAGACAGCGACTCGGAGTCATCGACCCTCCAGTCGGTGGTGCGTGCGGCTACGGACGGGGTGGCGAAGGTGATGTCAACCACCGAGCCTCCATTTCGCCGCACGCACGTATGGGTCGAGCCCCTGTTAGTGATGGTGAGGCCGACCGCCACCGCCCACTGTTGCAGGGCTCGACCTCGCGCATCTGTTGCCGGGTTCCCCCACGCGATGGACTTTGCATTGAGGTCCCCGGCAACAATCACTGGGCGCGGTGCCAAACGGCCCAAAACCGCGCCCAGGATGTTTAAGTAGGCCTCAAATTCGGCGAGTGGCCGGTTGGGCGAAAAATAGGTGGCGACGACGGCCAAGTCGTCCCAACCAGCCACAACAAAACCTGACCCCCTCTCCACGAATGAGAGGGGGGGAAAAGGTGAGGATGGCCGCCGGAAAATGGCTGCCGTGCCATCGGTGTCGCCGAACCAGCTATCAAGAATGAAGTAAGGTTCGGCGACCACCGCCAAATCAACCTGCCACTCGGCCAGACGCTGATAAAGCAAGTCTTGGGCCGAGCGGCAGTTATTTAAGTTCACCTGGAGGAGGGTGCGTTGTCCGGCCGTAGCCATCATTCGGACATAGCACCCTCCTCTTCAGCTTGCGCCGCTGAGTGAGCCCCAGGGGCGGCGACAGCAGCCGGCCGAGTGGAAGCCGGCTGCTGTTTTCCCTTCTTGGGGGGAGGGCGGCAGCTCTTTCCCCCCATGACGTGCTCCGCTGGCCGGCCAGATGCGGCACAAACGGCGCAGCGGAGCGTCTTCGCCTTGCAGGCTTCTGCTTTATGCCCCTCCTGTCCGCACCGGAAGCAGAGGTGTGTGCGGACAACATCGGAGGGGCAGAGGGCCGAGGCATGTCCTATGCATAGGCACTTGAAGCACCGCAAAGGTCGGTCTTCAAGTGCCCGGACAGCGGCCGAGCTCCAGCCGACCAAAAGACGGCCGGCCGCGAGGATCGCCTTAGCGGCGGAGATGGGCAGCGTAAGCCTGATCTGGCCCAGGCCCCGTCGTCCGCTGCGAACCTCCCCGGTCTTGATGGCTGCCGCCTCGCAGCCGCCAACCTCCGCCGCTCTCTCAACTACGTCCTCCTTGGTGACGGAGTCATCGAGTTCCGTCACCAGGAGCGTTGCGCAGCGGACGGGGCGCCTCACGTGGGCCACCTCCGCTAACGCCTCGCGGATTTTGACCGCGAGGGCGTCGGCGGCCGGGCCACTCGTAGCGCCAGAGAGCTCGAATTTTCGAGCTCCCGTGACCGTGTGCCGGCAGCGCAGACGATCCCACCATCTAGTTTATAATATGCAAGCATCAAAAGTGTGAATACAGTGCCTATAAGCGGCCTGAACGATTACGTTATTCTCTACAGTGTTTAGGCATATTTTCTACATCACATAGGTACAGACAGCCCCACATCAGGTTACTACAATCTGTCAAATGGCCTCAATTGATAATGAATCAAACGTGTTTGATATTGAGGTGAGAGTCGATTGAAGAAATTTGACAGTTTTGTTTACTCTGACGAGTAGGTACATTGTCCTTGTTGGTATCAAATTAATATATTCCCTTGCAACTAACTATGAAAACAAAACAAAAGTGCTACCACAAATACTCAGACCTAACAAAAATAGGTATGTATCTGTTTCATCAACAAAACATTTTTATGTTTGTGTGGCAACGGAAATGAAGGGTAGGGACTTCGAAAGATGGTTAACGTGTTTATTTTATTTTATTCGGCGAAATAATCTAAATAGTGGTGTTTTGTGAACAACTTAAATTGAGTAATGTGTAATTCGGACGACGAAATAAACCCGAAATTATAATGTTTGGCAACCTTAACATCGTCCTGGTCACTGCACTCAAATATGGCGTCTTTCACAACCGCAAGGACGGCTAATATTCCATCAATCTCTAGGCCGCTTAGACCTTATTACAGTTGCAACGATTACGGCTATCATTGACGTGAAATTGCGTCAAGCACCGGATTCAGTATGTTTTATTAGGCGGCAAAAAGGTCACGCAAAAACATAAACAAAAGGAAATGCATTATCTTCGATGTAAAAAAGTAAAGCATCAAAAGGATACGAAATGGTCATTTCAAAATTTTGTAACATCATCCGGTTACATTTAAAATATGCACAATGCATATACACAATTATCTATTCTGAAAACCTTCAAGTTTGAAAGGTCTGTATGTTGTATGCCAATTTCCAACAGTAAGTAAATAAATTACTTCAGCACTCAGCTACCGCAAAATATTTATATTATTTCTTATCTCGACACTACCTCTATTTATTTACTGCTTAGATGTGTGTATGGTAAGTGAAATGACAATAACAGCTCTGACAAGCTGACGAACATCATCGTAATGCTCATAAATCAGACATACTGTATCAACTTTCTTCATACGTCATTTGAATAAGAGGAATAACAAGCCTTCTTTCTCGACCCATATCACATCGATCAACATCAACAAACATAAGAACAGTATCAATGTGGTCTAACGATAAAAGTAAGTGATAAACATTAAAATAACTTTTTTGTTACCTGGTTCTCCATTCCGTTGACTTTTTTCTGTAGACTTCTCCTCTGTATCCTCCAGACGCGTGACGTCTAAGATTATTCCGGCGTCCAACGACGATTCCGTTGCGTTACTATCCCGCTGACACAAATTACCAGTCCTCCTCTTTCGTGTCCCATATGTATGCACAGGAACTATCAACTTCGGTCGCGGTATTGAGAAATCTGAGTCCGAACCGCTAGACGAACTTTTAGCACTTCTCGCAAACACACTATTTCCGTTCATACCGTTCGTCGCGCGTTCCTCACTAATACGTTCTTTTGGTGCACCAAAAGACATAATGTCATTATATCTGTCATATCTATCGTCACTTTTAACCCTCACTGTATTGTACAACTTGCCATACTTATCACGTTTAATTTGTTTCGCAACACCGTTCGTAGTCCGACAGTCGCTTTCCTTTCCCAAATCAACAGAGGTGAACCCGTTGCTGATTGGTAAAAGAGGGGGAGGATGTTGGCTTCCGTTGTACATGTCGTACTGCATCATGGTCAGCTGTTCACTTGGGGACAGATTCCTTTTCGGCTGGGTGACAGTGACGTCATTGTGGCCGCTGCTACCGAGCTGCGCGTCGAGATAAGCCCTGAGCGGCGCTCTGCCTTCGCTCTTTACTCTCAGAGATTTGGAACGGAAGCTCGGTTTTGCATTCTCGGTGCGTCCGTTCCGTTCGTGTACTGGTTGCGTTGTGTGGTTAGGAAGTTGCTCGCATGTAGATAACGAGCCATTAATAGGCCGCATGTAAAGGCCTAAATCTTCCGCTTCACATTCAACTTCGACTTTTGGCTGAGCTGATCTAGATTTTATCGGCGTCAAGTCTAAGGTTGCCATGGTGTTTATTATTTGATACATTGCATCGTTACCGAAACTACTTTGGTTGCCTTGGTGGCTTTCTGAGTATTCCCCGTTGTGTGGATGCGAATACTTTTCTTTTTTTGGATCTTTTTGCATTTGTTTAATTTTGTCACTGTCTGTATCATTATTTTGCTGACTAACTCTAGAGTAATATTCGTAGTACGACTCTGACGATGGGTCTGGTGGGACAGGGCCGGGGTCAGGTAACGGGTAGTAATTCTTTTTAGAGTCAGCCTTCCTTTGTCTGTGTGCATATTTTAGAGAATCCTTACGCTGCGGCGGCACAGGTGGCTGTTTACCGTTTCCACCAAACGCTTCGATATCCCACTCAGTGAAATTTCTTCGCTTCACCCGCCTCAGGGTCGAAGGTTTATATCCATTCGGCATATCTTTAAAACTATAACTATGTTTCAGTTTATTTTGAGCTATCAAATTATTGTTGGCTCTAGCCTTTTCTTCTATATTTTGTTGGTATTTAGCTAATTGAGATATATTTTCATTAGGAACGTTGCTTGAGTAGTAACCACTGTCTTCTGAGTATGGTTTGCTATCGTAATCTCTGACGTCACTGCGACCTACGTCTCTGCATGACTTGCTTCTGGATATTGAATTGTATTTCTTATCTGAGTTATTGTCGTTTTCATTAAAGCTACTGAGATTTCTTGCTCCGACCCAGTTCGCAGCGTACACTAAGTCCATAGTCCTATCACCGATTGATAGCCACGGGTCCTCCATGACCGCTTTTCCTGGGTAGTGTTTAATTTTCATATTGTTGTTAGAACTGTAGACGACATCTTATTCCTGTATGCCGATGTTACTTCTCTGAATGCACTTTGTAATGTAGATAAGATTAATTCCATTTCCCCGAATGAATTAAATTACACATAGGTTAAATGTGACATTTGTCAGCAACCTTACATATGAGATATTTATCATCTCTATATTTACGCAATCTACAATAATTAATTTACTACAACAACGTTTTTATAATTTCCATAAAATGTTTCTTATGCTAAGCAGAATCGTTCTGGAACGATTGCTCAATTTTATTCAGAAATTCCTATTGAAATGATTTCAACAATGAGAAGTCATGTAGCGAACATACATTTTCTTTTGTCGTTATTCTTTTGTTCCTTTTAAATTGGTTCCATGCTATCATCGTATAAACATTTACGTAACATATCGCACAAGAGCTTCGCAACAGCGGACGCGTCACGGGATGCAAACACGGATTGCACAAGATCTTGGAGCCATCGGCTGCGACCACAAGGAAGCGGTAAGTGGGTCTTGCGAGTCCATAAAACAAATGCAAATGGAATTAAGTTGCGCAATAATTAGATAATGGGACTGAACGAGTGTGAGCCAGGCACAGTAGCTCATTTAGCATTTATTATTATAATAACCTCACTTTCACTGTCATTACATATGCAAACACTGACCAAAATTCCGACAAGTCAGACAGAAAGTTAAGTATTATAACAAACAGCATAACGCACAGATGCAAATCGAGACTGATGAACAATGTGCATGTGCATTTGTAACAAATTAGTGGCAATCATTAAACGCATGATCGAGTTAGTAGGAAACGATTTCTAGACATCAGCGAGCCAAGTTGAAACCAGTTCATTGGTCCACATATTCAGTCGGCTGGCCAGCGATGATACGTGAGAACGCATCCAGGAACTCGAGAAATCAGTGGCCGACGTCTAGCTTAGTATGCTTTCTTTACATTGAAATCTTAAACAACATAAGAAAATCATTCAAATAAATAACGTCTACTATCTAATTTATAAGAGTACCTATACTTTTGCTTTGATACGGCTCTCCGTATCAAAGCAAAAGTCACGATCTACAGCAGTTAAAAGGAATTCCTTTAGACCAAAAAGGAATAAAATTTTCTAATAACACGTCTAATGCTGGTACAATTATTTATAGCTTCATTCAGAATGTTGACTTTTCATGATGAACAATGGCTAATTGTCACGAGAACAAAGAAAAATATGCCATTCATAAATACTGTAAACCTACGAAACTTCCACGACGCTCACAAACCTAACATAACTAAACAGGACTCATCGCTGTTTAATGATTCAGAAGTGGAAAACGAGCCTTTATTAGCATTCATTGAAGGAATTTATTTGTCGGCTACAGAAATAGAACAGCCAGGAATGGCCTGGATTCAGAATAGTAACGGTAAACCAGACCGTAAACAATGGTATTCAAATGTATTTTCGCTTGACCATACACAATAGCTATTAGAACATGTGCGTTATAATACCGCTTGAACAAAAATCAATTGTATTACTTCGAGTATGACATCAATTAAGTTTAGCGAGACGAATTCATATTTAAAATTGATGCTGATCTGATAGCAATCTTTTTATTGTTGGATATGAAATGTAGTATGTTAAACATCACACATGATGCTGATTACATTAACGTAGATAACGAAAATATTCCAACATCAACAGGGCTGTCATGTAACAATACAGACAACATCATAAATCAACTTTCTATGGTCCGATGACCCTTATAATGATACTTATGATTATTATAAGATAGCATCACTATAATCTCTGTACAGGCATATTGTCAAACACGCAATCACTTATCTGAAACCCAATACTGTTGATGCAACTTTCTAATCATTGTTTAAGTAGCAATACGTGACAGTGATCTTAGATATTGAAAATAGTAGGTTAGCCAACCGATAATCTAGTAAATAATGTAGGTGCAATACCGATTTCGATAATGTAATCGTGCATGAATTTTCTGTTGCAAAAAACATTAATCAAACCGGTACCATTTGAACTGGTTCAGTTCTTTAGTAGTTTAATAAGGCAATTTTCTAACTAACGAACCGTCAAATATAATCCGCAAAATACCATGTCGTTCAAATTATATAGAAAGCTCGAGTCTTGTGCATTAGTATGCTAAAATATCTTTACTGAGAAGACAACGTTCCGAAATACTTTCACGAGCATACGAGTAGTGCACGCAAAGCCACCGTTTGCAATAACCTTGGTGCATAAAACCTTCACGATTAACTTTCAAAGTATACTAAACAAAATCAAATACTAGTAACTAACAATAATAAAACAATTCGTACATTCGATTTCAATTCATTAATCACAACATCAATTGAATGAAAAGACATGTCAATCGAACAGTAAAGAACCGAAAATTACTAAACCAGTTCTCAACAGCAAATAAAAACATTAAGCAAGAGGTTACTGTACATTATAACAATGTTAATACTGAGAATGTATAAAAACGTTGTTGTAATAAACCAGGTCCTCTCAATCCTTATTTTTATATCGTGTTAGTGACAGCTGCCACTTCCGCGAAAAAAAACACAACACCATGTTTTTGCATCACCATAACACTAGCACAATTACCATAGTGAAACGAACAAATGTAAACTAAATCGATTTTATGGAGATAATATTAACGTGTATTGGCGTACGAATCATTGTTTCTCTCACAATGAACTCGATCGTAACTAGTTTAAATTCTGATCGCGAGACATTCGAGGCCGGCGACCAATCACGTCAGCGTCGCCCCGCTTACTGCTGAGCTCGATCACAACGACTCTTGCGCATAAAACAGTCGAGCGTGAATAGGAGCCCCGCTTGAGGGACAGAGACAAAACACTTTACCTGAATTTGAAAAGCTCAATGTTTATGTCACAAAAGGTGAACTAAGACGATATGGTTTTGGTCCTAGCAATCTTGAATAATATAACTCAGGTGATTTAAGTTCAAGTTACAACAGATTTTAAGTTCAGTTGTATTTTTTTTTAGAAACTTGACATTGAAAACACCTGTTGCTGACAAAGGTAGCATATGGCACGTGCGTAATCATATGCACACTTTGAATTACTTACACTAGAAACACCTGAAAATGTGTCCATGATGCTGATGTAACATCAAAGAACATTGATTCAGAGAATTGTTGATTATTTTTTTAAGGTTTGAAAATAACCAAACTAAAGTCAATTCACTAGACTTAATTGATATATCGACCATTTAGTGAATACTTAATTGGAAAATGTAATTAGAGAAGGTGAATCAGTGCAAATCAGCGCCCGTGACCATATTTTTACTTAAATGATTTCAATTGAAGGATGAGACCTCTAAGTAGAACTCAAAGCAATCACTCGTACACTTTTTGCAATTTACACATATAACAGCGATTTAATTGAATTGATCGTTTACAACTCGATTCATTATTTCTTTAAAATCTAAAAATCTTGGAAAAGATTGAACTTATTACCTATTTTTATATAACTCTACTTATTCTTGATTATATTATGAAACCAATCGACGTAAAAAGCGAAACTTCTACAAATTAGATCTAAATTTATTTATTCTTTTCTTTAGTTACGCTATCACAAACAGTAATTCAGTACTTGTCATTCTTAATAATTCTGATGGAAAATCACAAGAATAATATCCAGTTACAAAATTAAGTCGAATGACAGTACAAAGAATAAGTACATAAATTCAAGGAGGTTAAGATAGTAAAGAAATCGCTGAATCTAAAGTGGAAAGTGTGAATAGGTCAATGATTGGTGAAACATAAACAGTGAAAAGGTAACTGGTAGAAACTACAAACACAGAACTCATCCAAGCGATTAAAGCTGTAATTTCAACTTAAAAGGCTGTAATGAAATTACGATTTCACGTTGATTGAATTCGTCGGAATCAATAACGCGTAAATACGCAAATGATAAAAAATGGAATTTCAAAATTATCTACATAGGTTTGTTTTGTTTATTAATCGTTTCAAAATGTAGGTCTGAAACAAAGAAACCGTAACAGCTACACATAAACAATGAAGGTTGTGTCATACGAGTATTTATGTAAACATAACTAGTGCAGACTACGTAATTAATACAATAGACATTTAGATCGCATCCAATTTCGCAGGCGAAACTAATCAAAATGTAATTTTACTCAATCATCGCTGGCGTAACAGAAAAGTGTCACAGTAAGTGTAATTTAAGAAAATGTATCAGTAATATACTATAATTTTCCGATCCGCGGTACAGTGGAACCAGAAAAAGTATAGGTTACATAACAAGATGTCTACCGATGTAGTTATTGATGCTGTGGAATCTGTGCCATGGTTCAAATGATGTCATTTTAGCACTGACTTAAGACCTCAGAACGAACAGCATATTAATACATGTAAATATTTGCGAAATCTTGTCAGGAAAATTAAAATGTTATTTTTAGGATCTTTCAACTCACGAAAATTTCTTTAGTGAGTCATAATAATTCAATAATTATGATTTTACTATTTCAAATGTGCATATTTTTACAAACGAAATTTTATAATAAATAGGATTTTGCTTAAACTTGCTATAGGTACTTATAATAGAGGAAGACTTATTTTGATTCTTTAGTATGAGACATGTGTGGATTTTTTAAAAAAATAGTATATGTAGTAAAAATAGTATATGTATGTAATAGTGTATGTTTCGATTTTTTCGAACATAGCTCGGGTTTGTGATCACCAATCCGCATTAGGCAAGCGTGGTGATTAAGCCTAATCCCATCATAGTAGCGATGACTTGATTTCTATGATGGAGGCCTTTGCCCTGCAGTGGGACAGTATATAGGCTGATACTACTAGTATATGTAGTGCTTCTAAATAATTTTAAATATAAAACTCGTATTAGATCTCTTATTGCCAGCACTGAGAAAGTGAAACCGTGATCTTAGCAGCCTTGACCGAGACGTTGCGTCACAACGAAATGTGAAGATACGGCTCAATTTGCATTTTCTACTTTTACTTGAACTTTCAAACGGTGAACTTTATCTATAACTAGTTTTTGCAAGTGAATTTGTAGTATAAGGTCTATCGTGAAACTCGATCAGTTTATTGTTTCTTTTTATAAGTGCATAACTCCTTTACATAAACATGTTCTTATCTTTTGATCATTTTTGAGGTTAAACAGAACCTTAACAATTTTATTATTGCAGGTACATTGCTGATTAGTTTTAATAGTGTTTTCTTATTTATCAAACCAACATTAGGCATCTTACCTTCACCTAATGTCTTTTTTGTTTCACATTTTAGAGCCTAAATTCTTTCTACTTCACAGCGTTTTACACCTCAGAAATGTTACAACTCATCGTTTTATTTTAATACCGTTACTAATGTCACTACTAAAATCTATGGCACAGACATTGAATTGGCTCTCTAATGGACATTAGGACCCTTTCTGGCTTTAATTGAACAATGTAACTTCGACGATGCGGGTCTTCTCATACACTCCCTTTTGTATAGGCTAATGCGATGATTCTATTTGATAATCAATCTTATTTTGACACGAAGAAGGTTCTGATTGGTTACATATCTTTATGGTAAAAACTGTGGTTAGTGCATTGAATGTCTTTTTGAGAAGTGGCAGGAATGTTTCAATTAAAGTGTACGTTTTGTGTACTGTTATTTTTTCTCTTATTTTGAATTGTTTAAAATAAAATAAAAAATATTATAAAGATATTTAACAAATGACAAATCAGATATCTACATCTAAATTTGTCATTTTACACATTTTGTCTTAAGTAAGTAAGTAAAAATTAATATTTAGTGCTTTTTGTTTTATTTTCTACAAAGGAAATATATTTACAAGCTACAAGCGATAAAATTGCCCTATTGTTGTCTGTTATTGTTGTTGTATTTTGGTTATCATACTTGTATTTTGGTTTTGTGAAATAAAGAATATCTATATACCTTTAATCCTAATTTTTCTCTTCCTCTCCTTTGTCAACTCTAATAAGGCTAGTCTAAAAACCAGCGCTTGGGCATTTAGCCGAGCAAATGCTGAGACTAGTACCTTTTGTCAATAATTGTACTACAGCCATACTTAGTTTATAGTTTTCGTTTATATTATATTGTAGCCTTAGATTTATTGTTAGTTGGTTTCTATCTTTTTATTGACAATAAAGATCTTTTTACTTTTTTACTTTTACCTATCTATCTTTATTTTTTTAACCATGTTTTTATTATTAAACTTAAGTGCATTCAATAGTGGTTCCCTTTCATTCCTGTCCATCTGTCACGCTTGGGGAGGGGTAATAATTAAGTCATTGTGGAATCTCATACAGTGCGTTACATCCTTGCATGCATATGGTTGACTGCATTTTAGGGTTGAAATTCATTTAGTAAATTCATCATGTTCAATATTCAGTCCAGTCATGGTTGAAGTCTTATTGAGTATAACGGAATATATAAACGTTAAGATTTAAACAATCGCGTGTGATATGATTTAATAAAACTTATAATAATTGAAGGTTTTATAAAAAGGGTCGTGGTTCGATCCCCACCCAAGACAAACATTCGTGTGATGAACACAAATAGTTAATTTTCAGTGAATAAATGTATCTATCTAATTGTGTTTTTAGTGTCTGTATTATATGTATTTAAGTATATTATAATTCCTCTCGTGTATGATCTCCGTGATACAAGTGCGTACTACTTAGTTAAGCTACTTAGTACGGTATCAAGTCAGGAGCCCAATTCTCGTGCTCGTGATATTTTGAAAATATGGCGCATATCACCTGAAAACTATACAAAAAACACTATGTTTTGGTGATATATGTCGTATAATAATAAATGTCACGAGAACGAGAATTGGGCTTCTGGTCAATGTATGAGATCAAGATCCTGATTTTTTTTCGAATTAAACACACCCGGACACTGAACACACACAAGTGTTCATTACACAAATATTTGCCCAGGGTGGGGATCCAACCTACGATCTTTGGTGTATAAGGCAGTGTCACTACCAAGTGCGCTATCCGCTGATTAAAATTAATAAAATCTTGGAAACAAAAAACTAAAACTTAACTTGACCCCTTCACCAATGTAAAACGTGCAGTAAAATTTTATAATAATCATTAATGATATTATCAATAAGCAAACTGCTATTTCTAGTATACGAACTAACAGTTAATAAAACCAATATTCAGAAATAGGTCAACAAAACAAAGAGGAGAAGGCATAATGAATTAAATAGCAGTGAGAAATGTGTGGGCTTTTCAAGCTATTCATCATTTTGAGAGAGGCCTATGTCTCGTAATATCAATGATCTCGTATATCCGATGGTAAGCAAGCCATGACATGTAAGTCATTTAATTTTAAAAAAGAAAATTAAGAAGTTAGTTGCTATTGTACCTTATACGTAAAAGAAGAGTTTGACAATATCCATATCAGAGTTTGTCATTTTAAAACGAACCAATTATGGGGACGATTCAACTTTTAAGATCTCCTCGACTGCAAATAATACAAACAATGTAAAGGAGGCAGACGACAAAGTATAATAATTATTACTTTTCCATTTTGAAAGAAGCTTAGTAGCAAACATCGATATTATAGAATATGTTGTAATTTCTTAATGCAAGATCATACTCATATTAAATAAATAAATATTTCACAACATCACATACATTGATCTGACTCCGAGATAAGTAGCTCAAGCACCTGTGTTACGGATATCAGAATCAACAGTGGGATTACAAATATATACATATAATACTTTTCTTTTGTAAATGCATACTTATAATACATAGCAAACACCCAGACCAATACAAACAAACATGTTCATGCACACAAATGTTTGTACTGTGCGGGGATCGAACCCGCAACCCTTGTATCAGAGATAGCGTTCACTACCACTGTTCCAATCGGGTTGTCATATTGTAAACAAATTCTGGTAAATTAATAATTTCCGTACTCTTCATGTCTTAAATTGTGTAGTTTATCATTTAATGCAGAATGTGAATTCTAAGGCGTGTTACACAATGCGCGTTTTTTTAACGGTTTAATTTGACTCATTGCAACGCTAGGGTCATTTAGGCAACCAACAAAGCGTAACCGAGCCAAAAAGTTGCGATTTTCTCTGCTGACTTACATACGAACGTTGCGTACATTTTTACGAATAAAAAACTTAGTATAAAAAGATTAAAAGGACAACTGTTGAATTGGGAAATAAAACGGAACGTGTACCAAAATTGCATTTTAGACAACAGCTACTATGACAAAGTATGCTATTAGCAGTTTAGCTAGGCCACCTCGAAAAATTACCGAGGTGTCGTAAAAGGCGACTAAGGTAAAGCTGCTGGCATGATTATCAGCACCCAGAGAAGGAAAACTCTGCATTTACATCAAAACCCTCGCCAACCCGTCTGCCAAGCGTGGTGAGTATGGCAATTACCCCTCATGTGATTGAGGGAGGCCCGTGCCCCAGCAGTGGGGGCTTAAATGGGCTGATGATGATGATAATGATGATGATAATGATGATGACCTCGAAAAATTAAGGTGACGGGTAGGGCACACTAGCGACGCCAATCGATTTTAATTTGTTGCTACTAAACGCAACGCAACGCGTACCTACGTGAAAAATTGATTCACGTCAAAAATGACCGCGGAATCAATTTTTCGCGTACAAAAACGAACCCATCATTTGTGCATGGTTATTTAATAAATAGTATAAGTGTTTGCCGAGAGGTTGTAACCCCGAAATTGTTTAAAATAGATCCCGTTTTGTAGCTAAAAATTAAAATCGATTGGCGTCGCTAGTGTGCTCTACCCGTCACCTTAAGTTGCTCACCTGTCTATTTACCTTTTCCACTTTTATTCACTTGCTAATTAAGACTTCCCATAAAAATGGTAAAGTAAGCTTATTATAGGACCACCTTCTACTCGACTCGACTCGACCTTAGGAATTGCTGATAGCAAAGTCAAATCTGTGACGCCGTAAATGATGAGACTTCTATTGAACAGTAGACTGACACCAGCATATTGATTGATCAATGTTAATTGATTGATTGCTGGAAAATAAATATTGTTCGTTTCACCATAAAACATATCGCATTTCACCTTTTAAAAATCAATTAAAGATAGAATAGCTTTGCTTCGCTGGTTAATTGAAATGATGAATAATATTCACTTTTATAGCTGAAAGAAAACTGCCTATAAAATACTCCGTTAACATTCAGCCTAAGAGAAACTCCTTTCTCGTTATGGATGGTCACATCACCAGTATGCCCGTTATGACTTGGTCATACACAACCAAACAACACAGGACTATAGACACCTACACTCAGTTTAGAACAAAAGACCACAGTAAAATGGTCGATAGTATGCAAGCCTAATTATGTAGAGAAATAGAACGCATCTCAATTTGTTTAATAAATGAATTGTTTAAATACACGTTGAGAAATAATTTTCAGAAAGCGATATGGTGTGAAAACTTTAATGACCTAGCTTAGCAAGTAATATGATAGTATTGTAAAGATCTAACGTCGCACCATCATTGGTTTTTATGACTTGTTTATACAAGCGTAATTAATTCAATTAAAATATTGTTTATTAATAGATAAGAAAGTGCAAGTATAACTAATGTCAAAGGCGTAAAAGTACAAATGATAAATTCTAGTGAAGGAGTTTGTATTGGAGACTAAGAAAGATTTTGGATCGCTGAGCCATCATTACTCTGTGAATAAGTTGGTGATCATACCACATGCTCATACAAAACATCAATACATTAATAGGTACTCATTCATCTACATAGACTTACCTCTTGTGTACATAATTGATGTAATTTATAGTAATGTGTAACAAAAAACTTGTTCGGTTGGGGTTTTTACTGGAACTTAATTACTATGGCGTGGCTCAATTAAATTTTAATTAAAAGTAAAGCTTGTTTATTAACGAAAACTTGTGCTCTTCTCTTGCTTAGCATTAGGCTGAGGAGAGCCTCTATAAAAAAACGTTTATAAACCTTCCCGGAAGCCACAAGATTTTCTCTTACACGTTATGAAGGCAAAACCACAGACTAAATACGACAAAAAGCATAACTAGAAATTGATCTAAGCAGTAATCGTGAGTGCAATTTTGCTATTGCACAAAATGGTCATAACAAAACCATCAGACAAACGACATTTTAAACAACAAGGATATCTTATTTACTGTACTCGAATAAACTATGTCAAATAACATGATGGATGAGAACGACCCCAATAGCCAGGACCATAGGGATGTAGAAATAATGCCTACTTTTATAAACGTCCTAAATAAACAACATGAACCTTGAGGATACTTTTCCTTCATAATACGTAGTCTATTAATTTTGGGCGAAGTTCTAGCTGGAATCATACGAGTCAACTCATATCTATATACGGCAGGGAAGCTTTCCATTTTTGGGTTCCCATTCTGTGGTAGAATACAACCCAAATATAGAATGTGGCTAGTGATCAGCCCAATCTCATTGCAGCTGTCCAGCTTCTTTTGACGTATATTTTTTGTCAATGTTTTGAGTCAAGATTCCAATCAATAAGTTTTTTCTAGGGAGCAAACGGAACATCTAAAGGTAAGGGTATCTACCACGCTAAAAGTAGGTACAAAAGTCACGTGACTTTACATGACCACAAGACTCTGCCGATATTTTTAAAAGGAATACGCTTTCTGCTTGAAGATTTAAAAGCGAGACTAAAATTTAATTCTTTGTACAAATTGATGTATGTTTCATATTTATTTTTTATCAGGTGGTGAGTTATAACTAGCACATATATACTAGAGGGTAGAGTTTCTGAACTTTACTAACATTATCTAGAAATACTACCACCAGAAAGTAAAGAAATTACTTGATGCTTCATCAATCATTTTAGAGGACAGTATCTACCTCCCTCAAATGGTCACAAATAAGGACCAGTAGATGTGTAGGTACACGACACATTAAGGCCAGATTGGGTAATGCGAGTCTAAGTGAGCGGAACCCAGTGAAAATTGCCCATTGATCGCGGCACTCCACAATCATGGTGTTTCGTAATTTCTCCTCACGCACGAATTTAGTATTAGAGATGGGTTTAGTGTTATATTCGGCGTGAAGAATAGTACAAAGTTAATCTTTTAATTGATTTGAAAAAATGTGGAAAAAGAACTTGAAGAAATGAAGATAAGATATCTAACAAAAAAGAGGTAGCTATAGCTACCTCTTTTTTGTTATAATAATGGGGAAAAGTTCGGTACTCTAGATAGTAAGTTTGAAAAAATGGTAGATTGAATGTGTGCAGAATGATACGAGTAAAAAGAAGGTGCAAAGACGAATGATCTAAATCTGATCTAAATGTATTCATTCGTCATGTCATGATGATGATGAACATAGCATATGTTGCACATATCTTTAATTATTTAAGTGGTGTGCAAGGTGGGACGTTTACAGATTACAAATTAATGAGAGAAGCTAATGATGTCAGCACATTCTATTTTTAGTCACCCGCATAAAAATCATGTCTGAACATGTAATAACCTTCAAATTAAATTGGAATCGAAGAACAAAAGATGGTCTCTCTATTGATTTCATGTAATAGAACGCTAATGAAATTAAAACTACATGCAGTCGATAGTTATAGGCTAAAATATTTTGATCGGATCTTTTCCGATTCTGAAACGCTTATCAAATAGTTATCTAATAAGTTTGCGTTACCTACATTTTTAACATAAGAAGGTTTAAAGAGGTGAGTCCAAACTATGTGTCCCGTTTAGGGTTATTATTATAATATTTGTGAACAAAGGGTGGTTCTAATTATTTCAAAATTTTGGACAAAGAGACGAAAAAAATAATACACACAGTTGTTTTGGAAAGGAATCACCTAAAATAGCTTGATGCAAAGAATAAAGAGTTTATGATTACTGTATGTTGCTGCAATTCACAAATATCTACATAAGATGACAAATTCACGACCAAATCGGGCATCACAAACACGTCCGAAATACGTGAGATGTCAACCATTAACGAATTCATTGTGATGTAAGAAAATATCGTGCCTTGAGTTTATGGGATATAATCACACTGCTTGGTTGTATATTGTAAGATTTCTTCTATGTCCATCGGATGGACATAGAAGAAATCTTACAACATCCATTATGGGATGGCCAATACATCATCGCCTATTTAGTTGTATTTAAACGTTTTCACTCTTCAGACGTTTTTACAATTTGAATGAACCTATTGAATACGACTTACAACCGACATAAAAGGCGTAGAAACGTTGTCTGACTGATGTTTTCACAATATTTTTGTCAGCTCATTTCTTATCGTTTTATGACAATTTTATATTATATTTTTTTTAGAAAATCACTGAAATGATTAACCTATCAGAAAACGAACGAAATTTATAGACTATGGAATTATCTACAAATAGGGCATCAATAGGTACTTTTCCCAAATACAGCAAGAATTAAATTTTTAGTGGCCACTTTTTAAATCTTGCTAGATTTGATTGTGACATGAATGGAGGTGCAAAAAAATCAGAAAACCTTTTTTATTTTAAATGTCTTGAGCTTTTACCGGTAAGGATAGATAGATAGAAAGATAATACGTTTATTCTGCTGCACAAAATTATATAGTTATCAAGTTGTAAACACTAATAATAGTCATAAAGTCAGAAAAATATAAGCAATTATAAAAGACAAAATATAAGAATAATAATTAGTGAACAATGTTGCAGCAAGAATGGACCCGGTCCCAGCATATGCCACAGCAAAGATGACGCTGATTTTCAGACGGCGGCCTTAGAGATTGTCCGCGCACGGCGAGGTGTTACAAATTGTGATAAAAAAAGTGTTAATTTTTTGTATTGTGATGGTGTTTGATAGAAATGGGGTGAGCCCTGCGTCTCATAGCCACTGCGACCAGTAGATGATCTATGGTGTGATAAAAAGTTTAATGCCAGTTGCCAATGCCAATTTTGACGTTTCTACATCTGGATGTAATTTGTTATTAAGAGATCGTTCACACCAAACGTATTGTCCGTCGCTGACTGTGAGTATTCTCACTGTTACCCCAGTGTGAACGTCGACTAAATTTGTAGTACGCGTTCTCACCAAGCCGACAATATGCTAATACGCTATAGCGTACGTGGCGCGCTATTCGGCAACTGCGTCCACGTAGCCAATCCACGTCCGCCGCGCATAGACGCGTAGTAAAATAATCGGCCACTGAGAGTCAGCGACAACGGACGACGTAATAACGTATAGTCAGTTCGGTGTGAACGACAAGTTCAATATATATGGAAAATTAATAAACTGCGTAATGCGCGCTCACAGTCAGAGGCCGACAATACGTTCGGTCTGAACGATGCCTAATACCCATTAAATTCACCTAATGACGTAATAAAGCTACGTGCAATGACGTCTATTCGATAATTGAAGTTTTTAATCTAAAGGTACATTAATGTGGACCATTAAATACGTGTTTTAATTGACAAGGCAAATTAGAGTGATTTTTATGATATTATTTGATTGTCAATAATAATTGCGGATAAAAAATTACAATTTTTACAACAACAGGCCCTAACTTATAAACTGTGCTTTTTAACCGACTTAAAAACTATTTACATTTTAGGCATTATAGGTACTGATGATAATAAATATTTTCCCTAAGGAACTTGGAAGTCCTTTCGCTTTAGCATGATATGGGTGACAGATGTCAAATCTATACATTTTTCACGTTAGTCTCTTTCTAACGTGTGACTCACGTATAACTATGTCCTGCTGTCACCGATATCATGATGTACTCATAAAAAATGTTCTCATGGGAAACGAAAAGTATATCTAAGTGATTAGAACGCATTTGTTTCATACATGTTGTCGAGAGTGTCCAAGGTGTGATGAGTGCAAGCAGGGTGTGAGCTGACAGCAGACCTAATGTTATGTGATCATCATCTGCAACACTCAAGGCATGTCATATGCGTTGCTGTTTCTTAAGGAAGGAATAAGCCCCTTTCTTGAAGGTCAGGTCTTATTTTATATTCGGTTAATTTATGTGTAATGATGTCAAATGTGTAATGTTCTAAATTAACACATTAAACACCGGATTCCGGTAATATTATTTTTATTATATCCGTTTGAAATAAATATCCCCTTTTATAGCTATATTCCACAAATTGACAAACCAGTTAAGTAGATATTAATTACGGAAGATCAATTAAATAGAAGTTAACGGAAAGACAACCACACATTGGGACACTACAATCTTTCAAAGCCTCATCTCAGCATGTATTTCCCGGTTGCGCCTAAAGCTGTCGCTCTGGAGCCCGGGTACGCTTAGACCATAATTCAGGATTGAGAAGTCTAGTAATTACAGTGAAGCGACTGCCGTCTCACCATCGCAACACTTTAAAGGGGTACCGCACCAACTGAATCATAGTTACCCGTTTCAGACACTCCGAAACGTACAGGTTTGTTGTGCCTCATGTTTTCCCTCACAGCCGAGCTAATGGAAGAAATGCGCACATAGATTTTAAAAATCAAGAGGGTCTTTCAAACCTGGCGAATGTAACAAGTAAATTATAACGTATGAAATACTCTTTCATCTGCCGCGAGTCTTTTCGTTTAATATAGACATTTTTCTCTCCTTGCACTGAAATACTTTCTAGAAATCACCTAATGACAGGTTGAAAGATTCAAATCGCCAAATCATACGTTGTGCATTAAAGCTAATGGAAGAAATACGCACATAGATTTTAAAAATCAAGACGGTCTTTCAAATCTCACGAATGTAACATGTAAATTATATCCCATAAAAAACAAAAATTGTCAAACTCTAGCAAGTTCTACCGTGAAAAGTTGTAAGATCTATGTGTTATCAAGTCGGTTATTAACTTGGCAATCGGTTATTGAATAACTCGGCCCTTGAATGAAAATACAACCGATTGCCAAGTTAATAACCTAGCCTTGGACTTATGATGATCGGTGAGTCAGTGAATCAGTTAGTCAGTCACTCAATGAGTGACAAAATTCAGAAACTTTAACAAGTTGTCATTCTTAAACTACTGGTTCAAATTGATTGAAATTTTAAATACACCGTGTTTATACAATGCCTGATTAGTTACTGAAAATTCAGGCTTCTTGTTTTATTCACAACGAATTTATAAGGGGGTCGAAAATAGCCTGAATTGCTTCGAGAAAAGGACAGTACCGCCATGCCGCTTTTTTTACTCGACTTGGCAACATAGTACTTATAAATAGTTTTAAATCATTCAAATGTATGACGATTTGTAAGTGCTGTGTACAAGCTTATGCAAATAAATAATTATTTGAGCTTGAGTTTGAATGTCTTCTAACCACAACGCCAACAGTGACAAAACAAATCGTCGTTGCGAGGCCACAAAGTTCTTATAGATAATCATTATCATATTGGATGATGTAGGTCGTGACAACGTCGCCAAAATGAACTTACTTAATTGGTTCGTATATCTCGGATGTGTGTTATCAATGTTTAGACACACATTTTAAAACAAAGAAGCTAAATCGGTAATATAAATACGGATATGTTTTTGGGACCCACTTTAGACTTTTTTTTATGAACTATAGGTTAAGGTGACGGGTAGGGCACACTAGCGACGCGAATCGTTATTAATTGTTTGCTACTTAAGCGAATCTATTTTAAATAATTTCGGGGTTAAAACCTCTCGGCGAACACTTATACTATTTATCAAATAACCTTGCGCAAATGTTTGGTCTGTTTTTGTAAGCGAAAAATTTTTCGCGTACGCGTTGGACCCAACATTTTGGCAAGGTCATTTAATAAATAGTATAAGTGTTTGCCGAGAGGTTGTAACCCCGAAATTGTTTAAAATAGATCCAGTTTAGTAGCTAAAAATTAAAATCGATTAGGGTCGCTAGTGTGCCCTACCCATCACCTTAAGCGTATATACCTATCTACTGTGGTTCGGGTGTCCATCGGCATGGGCGCCACGCGGCGAATAGATACTAGTACCCGGCTGTGACTTTAGTGGATGTAACTTCATCACTAGTGGAGCTACGTTCTCAGTGGCTGCTATAAGTTCTCTAGTGAGCGTACTCAAACTGGTCTACACCAGTAAACAAGCCACATACAAGTACGTGGTCATCACTTTCACTAACCGAATATTAGCCGAAGGCAAAGCCCAAGCAGTGACGTCACTTATTATGCCCTCGGTTATAAAACCGGTCACTCTTACTGCATTAAGACTAGGAGTTATTTTAGAACGATTGACGGTTCGACAAAAAACAAGGTCTCGATTAAGGCCCAAGGCCGATCTTAAAGATCGCATTGTCAGATCGTGGTTTTTTTCGTCCCAGTTTCGTAATCGCTAATTTTTTCGTTTTGCTGTGACGAAAGTGGAACGATTTCCGTTTTTTTTTATTCTCCTGATGAGTCCGCAGTTGTAACATAAATTATATTGGGAGTTGTAAATACGATCCGGTTTCTAATTATATGTATACGGTAATTTAATGATATTATGAGGCAAAGCAAAGAAGCAATGTTTTCTCTACCAGTTGCCAAAATACCAGTATTGCTGTTGTGAGGTTGTTAGATATTTTTTCAAGGAATATTAATTAACTACATAGAATAAAAATTACCGAACTGGTTGACGAAATGTTGCTTTACAAAATGTATACGACAGCGATAATGATACAGCTTTGAAGCGATTACGAAAATCCGAGTAAGTAGGTATTGCAGGTCATTCGTAATAAACGGATAGTAAATTTCTGTATACCACCACCACCTACCCCTCCTTTACTATCAAATGTCCTTTGCCTGAAGGTTGTCTGGTAGAAAGCTTCCAGCGATAAAACCGCCGAAATTGTACATTTAAGTTTCTGTACTGCCTAGTTTTTTCAAGTTGTTTGTGCAATAAAGTATATCTATCTAACTATCTATGTTTAATCCGCAAAAACATTTTTTTTATCGTTTTATTTTTAATATTATGGCCGACTAACGAGCAGACGGCTCGCCTGATGGTAAGTGATTACCACGGCCCATCGATATCTGCGACACACGGGGCATCACAGATGCATTAGAAGGGCTTTTAAGGGAGGAATAAGTTCTTTTCTTGAAGATCACTAGTATCTGTTAGGAGTCGGAAACACCATTGTGGGTAAGATGTTATAAATATACAGGGTGATCTTTACCAATATTAAAAATATCCACATCTTCCTTCCACCTACTACGGTCTTAGCATCAGCATTGTAGTAGACGTGTGTAAGTAACTCTTTGCTGGAATAACTCAGTGATCAGACCCAGCTAAATGATACACAGTTCCGAATCTTTAATTTTCGCCCCGAATGTATCATACAATCTCAATCGATTCGAACTCAAATTGATCTCGTGGTCAATCGGTCCGCCGCGCCGCAGTAATCTCGCTCAATGCTCCTAATGGCTGAATGATCCGAGTGAGTCGGATGATCCGAATTAGCTGAATGAATCGAGTGAGCCGAATGATCCTAAAGAGCTGAGTGATCCGAGTGAGCCGGATGATCCGAATAAGCTGAATGATGCGATTGAACCAAATGATCCGTATGAGTGGAATGACCCGAGTGAGCAAAATGATCAGAATGAGCGGAAAGATCCAAATTCAGAGTGAAAGAGTAAGCCGGGGGTTGTTCGGGGTAAATCGGTAACCGTCTTTCCATGTATTACGGAGGTGAAAGAGATAGGTATATTACATGGCACAGCAGGAGGGGATCGATTATTCATTCATAACAAAATCAATTAATCACGTATCTATATGAGAGTTGTTGTTCCAAATGATTCAAATGAAGCGTTTGACTGTTCCGTATCTTTGCACTGATCCAAATGCAAATGTTCCAATCTTTTGAAAGATACGTTTTTGCTAGGTCTACATTGTAGCAGGTACCTACTACTCTGTGGAAAATGTTTTCTAAAAGTTTATGATGCAAACTAGAGATATGTATATGTAATACTAGATAACATCCTGGTTCAAGTAAACAGGCTTGAAATTGCGCAATGCAAGTACAGGGTAATAACCTTTTACTCTACTAACTGAGAAAGTGGAATGTGTATGTAAATTATCTCAAATATCATCGTCATCATTTCTAACAAAGTTGAGTCGAAAAGCATCTTTATTTGAATCTAATTACATAAGATTTTCTTATCTTGTTACGTTTCAAACCGTTCCAGTAAATGACACGGTTATCTGTAACGATCATTATTGGAAGTGAGTGACTGCTTAAATGTGCGACTCAAATGTATCTTTACACTTACTTAATATAGTTAAATTTTAATTTATTGAAAGTGGTTATTGTTATTGATTGACATTAATTTGCAAGATGGGTTGTTAATTCGTAACCCAGTCATTATTAAAGACCCAAGCCTCTATTGCATGGGTAGATACTTCGTAACAGTCATTAAAAAAAGTATAAACCACTATTTAATGTGACGGGTAGGGCACACTAGCGACGCCAATCGAATTTAATTTTTAGCTACTAAACCCGATCTACTTTCAACATCGGGGTACAATTTCGGGGTTACAACCTCTCGGCAAACACTTATACTATTTATTAAATAACCATGCACAAATTCGGATCCAACAGTTGTACGCGAAAAATTGATTCACGCTAAAAGTGGCCGCTTTTGGCGGTAGCTAGTGTACCCTGCTACTTTTATTACTACAAATTATCACATTCCAAAGGAAAACGTAATTTAGTCTCAAAGCGTAAAATTATAAAGTGGTGACAAGAACGTTACAAGTTGTTTACAAATACTCTGCAATCTGATATATGTTTTAATGACTTGCCAGCATTTTTGTCATATGTTACAATTTATATAAATGAATTAAACTACATCGTTTACAATGTTAAGTGAATGAATCATACTGCAATGTGTCATAGTAGACCTTACATTGGCCTCGCATTTTTACTTATGTGCCAATAAACGGTACGGTGATGAGTAAGTAGTGAATCAGAAGGCAAGGTTTATGTAAAGATCCTTGAATGAAAAGGATCAAGCAAAGTGATGCCTAAAATTTTGACTGATGAGGGAACCTCTGATGCTGGCTCTACAAGAATAATTTATTTATTTATTTAATATAATTATACGGGATAAACCCTATTACATAATTAAACATATTTAACTCTTATTGTATTTATGAATAAATGAATGAATGAATAACTTTTATTTGGTAAACACATCACAAACATAGTACAAGAAAATATAAAACAAAGAGACACTTTGCCGTGGCGTGTGTATGTTTATAAACACATATCAATTTTATTTACTAGTATATTTATTTAATAAATAATGAAGGAAGGATTGTAAAAATGTTTGTGCTATTTTTACAAAAAAAGAGATTAGGTACGACCTAATAATAATATCTGGTGAAGATCGCGGAATCGCATGCGGGCGGCACAGGACCGATCTGTGTGGAAAACATTGGGGGAGGCCTATGTCCAACAGTGGACGTTTATTGGCTGAAATGATGATAATGAACTAATATCTAATAATTAGTTAGGTCGTACCTAATAAACTAAAACTAAAGTGAACATCACTCACAAAAGTGCAATAAGGGGCTAAATATTTAAGCATAGTGCATTTCATAATTCTAAGAGAACGAAAGTTTCCTGTAGATTAAACGTGATTCTACAAGCGTTTCGGTCATTTTCTTTTGAGGTTTGTAACTCCAAAAAAATATCAGAAACAAAAAATCTGCATTGGGATTTCCCTCACAAATCCGAACTTTTTACGTGAGTTACAAACTATTTGACCTCTCTACAGGGTGTATCTGTGAACATTTACATCCCTTTAACCACGTGTTCTACCAACCATTCTGAACAACATTTGTTCTATGACTTATCGAAATTCGTTGAAAATTTTTTCGACTCCCCATACAAAATGACCAAGTCACGTGACTGACTTTATATGAAAAGTTGAATTTTTTTATGCGAATTACCAAAAGTCATAGAACAAATGTTGTTCAGAATGGTTGGTAGACCACGTGATTGGAAGAATGTAAATGTTCACAGATACATCCTGGATATACAGGATGTATCTGTGAACTGACACCGCTATACCGTAGGTTTAATATTGGAATAAGATTGGTCGAATCGGCTTTTAAACTTATACCTACTCATGCCTCCGCTAAGAATAGTTTCTCTACCTTACTTTCATCACTCATACGAGAGATCCAAATAGCACTAAGATCTAGCCAGTCAACCCGGGGTTGGAAAAGCGAAGTGGTCACGCCGGTGACTTTTCCGCTTTCTCAAGCAAACTACGCTTTCAGTATGGTGACCACGACTTTGAAGTAAACAAGAAGAAAAATCGCTTCTCAATTAATATGCTCTTATGATAAACTTTTTTTAATCCCCGACGCAAAAACGACGGGGTGTTATAATAAGTTTTAAGTTTGACGTGTCTGTATGTGTCTGTGTGTCTGTCTATGGCATCGTAGCTCCCGAACAAATGAACCGATTTTGATTTTGTTTTTTTTGTTTAAAAGACGAATAAGGAGGGAGTGTTCTTAGCTATGTTGGATAATAATCGATCCAAGATGGCCGCCGTCACAAAGATTTGGATTTTATGTTTTTACACAACTCCCACAATATGGGTATCATATAAAAGGGCTTAAGTAGCAGAATATATTAATAGTGAAAATTTTTTAATCCATGATGGCCGCCGTCAGAAAATGACGAATAACCTATTTGTTGTTTCAACTGCCTCAATATAGGTATCAAATGAAAGAGCTTTAGTTGTGTCGGGGGTTTTTTAAATTTTCAATTTTATATAAATTAATAATCATTTGAGACAACATCACATACATTTTCTTGGTCGCAAACTATGGTTTCCCC
Organism: Marasmia exigua; assembly: GCA_019059595.1. Classification (NCBI taxonomy): domain Eukaryota; kingdom Metazoa; phylum Arthropoda; class Insecta; order Lepidoptera; family Crambidae; genus Marasmia; species Marasmia exigua. The sequence goes on along the minus strand of CM032479.1, from coordinate 10,465,666 downwards.
TTGTAATATGGAACCAGGAACAACGAAGGTACCAAAAACACCCAGACCCAACACAAATATCTGTTTCATCAACAAACATTTGTGTTGTGCGGGAATCGAACCCGCAACCCTTGCGCGTCAACTGGCGCACAAAACCCTCCGCTAAACGTATAACTGCGCTAATAAAAACTATTTTAGTTAAGCCTATCGATAGGTTAACCCTATTGTAAGCTTACCAAATCAATAAATTCACCCTATTGATTGTGTAACACTATTGTATTGGTAACAATGTTGTTAGGGTGACAACCGACCTGTCAAACGAACGAACTTAATCCGACCAATCGGCTACCGCCGATAGCGAGGTGCACAATATTAATTCACATGCTTTGTGCGTAGAGATTAAGATAGGATGGTAAAATTCTAAAACCCTATCTTGATATGGTAAGTCTATTATAGGGTTTTCCGTGATGATAGCGCTTACCATAATGAATGTGTAAGCATATTGATGAGGTAAGCCAATGATAGGCTTACCTTATTGATAGGATTTTGGGGCCCGGGGTACGCTTAGACCACGATTTCGGATTCAGGTAAAAAAATTTAACATAGGTATTACAAGAGCCATGTACAAGAAGGCTACTTAGTTATGAAGTAGGTAAATAAGCATACATTTATGTATATTATACAGAGCAAAAATTTGTTTTTATGTAACGAGTGAACTCAGAAAGTATTGTACCGATTTCAAAATGTTTATGTCTGGGTGTAAATAATAATATCGATTTAATTTTTTGTTTTTCCTTTGTTGATTCTGACGTATGTATGAATTCCGGGCAATACGGTTCAAAGCCCAAAGAGAGCAATAGATATGGTATGGTTCATTTCTGATTAACCAAGGACAAATAACTCTCACACAATAGGTATATGAATGGTCTAACTGTGATAGCGTTTGTCAACAATGACCGTTACATGTTGGACGTATAGTAGGTAAGTAAAGGAGACTATAAACTGTCCCACTACAGGGCAAAGGGCTTCATCATAGAAATCAAGTTATCGCTACTATGATGGGATTAGGCTTAATAACCACGCTTGCCAAATGCGGATTGGTAATCACAAACCCGAGCTATGTTCGAAAAATTCGAAACACACTTTTACGCTCGACTTTGGAATCGTACCCAGAACACCAAGATCACGGCCCGGTACTTAAGGTGACGGGTAGGGTACACTAGCGACGCCAATAGATTTTAATTTTTAGCTACTAAGCCGGATCTATTTTAAATGATTTAGGGATTACAACCTCTCGGCAAACACTTATATTATTTATTGAATACTTAACTTTTGGGTATGCTTTTGTACTCGAAAATTGAATTACCGCCAAAAGCGGCCACTTTTGGCGTGAATCAATTTTTCGCGTACAAAAACGGAGCCAACATTTGTGCATTGTTATTTAATAAATATTAAAAGTGTTTGCCGAGAGATTGTAACCCCGAAATCGTTTAAAATAGATCCGGTTTAGTAACTAAAAATTAAAATCGATTGGTGTTGCTAGTGTGCCCTACCAGTCACCTTAAGAAAAAAGAAAACTGCTGATAGTGACAGTAGTGAATAATGACAGAGGGAGTCAACATTTTTTATTATATAGCAAAGACATCACCTACGTAGAGCCTCAGGACTACGTCACTTCCTGCATTTTTATCTATCTTTTGTTTTTTTTTATTCAATAAAAACACACATTTAATGAAAACTAAAAAATACTAGTCATCTTTTTTTTTCTTTCTTTATTCGAAAAGCATATAAAAATGGAAAAATATTTTGCTGTCGTATTGTCAATTGAAAGGGGTTTTTATTGCGACTTAAGCAAAAGTCCGGGATAGGTTTATTGTAAAACTTGGACACCGTACTCTTGAGAAAGTATTTAAGAACATGCGGGATGGCGTTTGCCTGTATGTGATCATGTTTGCATTAATGAGTGAATAATGAGAGTGGCTCTTATGATAGATGGGTAGGTACTAGGTAGTTTGCTTAGAAACCAAAACGATCGATAATTTATATTGTACACAAACACTCAATTCACTTTCCATAAATTTTATTTCAAACCGATTAAAATTTTAAAATAATATGTAAGTAAACTATCATTTACGTTTTATTACCTGAGGAACAAATTTAAAATTACTTTCGCGCGCGCCAGGTTATACTTCAGTAGTGTCATCTATTGAGCTATAACAGAACTTCTAACAGACTAGCAACGCCATCTAGCGTTGAGTATGAGCAATATTTTCTTAGCGCCCTCTAGCGAACTCAGCACCAACAACATACTAACAGTTTATTTCTATGCTTGTATCAGTGTTCTATTCGACGCTAGATGTCAGCAATTTACTGTACAAGCTTTAAAAAGTGCTAGCCAACCAAACATCATAATACGCGCTTCAGATTATTAAAAACGTGAATTATGATTATTGTATGTCAAGCCAAGTGGAACTTTATATAAAATCTACGAATAAATATACATGAAAATTTAAGGTGACGGGTAGGACACACTAGCGACGCCAATTTATTTTTATTTTTTGCTACTAAACCAGATCTATTTTGAACAATTTCGAAAAACACTTATACTATTTATTTAATAAGCATGCACGAATTGTTGAGTCTGATTTTGTACTCGAAAAATTGATTCGCGCCATAAGTGGCCGTTTTTGGCGGTATTCCAAAATTCGAGTAAGGTGACGGGTAGGGCACACTAGCGACGCCAATCGATTTTAATTTTTAGCTACTAAACCGGATCTATTTTAAACAATTTCGGGGTAACAAACCGGGGTATAGGTGTTTGCCGAGCAAACACCTATACTATTTGTTAAATAACCATCACAAATGGGGGGTCCATTTTGTACGCGAAAAAATGATTACCGCCAAAAGCGGCCACTTTTAGGCGTGAATCAATTTTTCGCGTACAAAAACGGAGCCAACATTTGTGCATTGTTATTTAATAAATAGTATAAAGTGTTTGCCGAGAGATTGTAACCCCGAAATCGTTTAAAATAGATTCCGGTTTAGTAACTAAAAATTAAAATCGATTGGTGTTGCTAGTGTACCCTCATCGTCATCGTCAGCCCATTTAAGTCCCCACTGCTGGGGCACGGGCCTCCCTCAATCACATGAGGGGTAATTGCCATACTCACCACGCTTGGCGGGGCGAGGGAATACGGGTGGCGAGGGTTTTGATATAAACGCAGAGTTTTCCTTCTCTGGGTGCTAATGATCATGCCAGCAGCTTTACCTTAGTCGCCTTTTACGACACCTCGGTAAGAGTGAGGGTGGCCTATTCTACTTTTCACCTTACCCGTCACCTTAATGGAAGACATTCAACATATGTCTTCAAACATACTTTTGAAATATGATAATATCGATGTTTATAAGATCACTTATACTTTTTTTCCACTGAGGGTGCGATTTATGCCTAAATCTGAGTTTTTTTGCATGGTTTTCATGCGACATCCGCCTCGTTTGTTTTATATCGAAAATCGCAAGAATTCAGCTCCTGATCCGCAAAATACTTCCTGAGAAAAACACTTTACTGACCTGCCATAACGTATACGATGCTGCCAACATCACCCTCCTTGATGATGAGGCTACCCGCGGCGTACTCCACCGGGTACATACAGTCCACGATCTCCCGGATCTGCGTCATCTCCAGATTCTTCATGAAGTCGTTGTCCAGAATCGCGCTCTTTATCAACTCCCGGGATCTGGAATTGAAGAGAAAATACGATTTAGGCTTTTATCTTTTTAGCCAATAAACGCATCGTTTCAGCCAATAAAAGCCCACCGCTGGACATAAAGTAAAGTATCGGCCTAATACTGTCCCACTGTCGGGCAAAGGCTTCTATCATAGAAATCAAGTCATCCCTACTATGATGGGATTAGACTTAATCACCACGCTTGCCTAATGCGGATTGGTAATCACAAACCCGAGCAATGTTCGATAAATTCGAAACACACTTTTTGCTCGACCCGAGAATCGAACCCCCAAGTACGACGATCACGGCCCTGTATTTAAACCACTATATCAACAGCGTGTACTGCTGCACATAGGCCTCCCCCAATGTTCTCCACACAGATCGGTCCTGTCCTGTGCCGCCCGCATCTAATGGATTCCCGAGACCTTCAATAGATCTTCGATCCGCCTTGTGGAGGGCCTGCCACGGCTGCGACTTCCTGTACCTGGCCCCCACTCGAAGACCTTTCCGCCCCAACGGCTGTCTATTCTCCCCGCTATGTGCCCTGCCCATTGCCTCTTGAAACATGCAATCCTTTGCGCTAGTATGTGTGTTCTGTTCCCAAAGGATAAAAACAGAACCCTATTCATACTAAGACTTCGCTGTCCGTCTGTTTCACCAGGCTCTATCCTCAAGAACCACTACAGCTAAACAGTTAAAATTTTCACAAATTATGTATTTCTGTTGCCGCTATATTAAAAAATATACATCAAAATAAAATAAATATTTAAGGGGGGCTCCCATACAAAAACGGTATGGGATATTAATAACAAGTCACCTCCTAGTTAAAGTATAGTTAAGCATTCAGTTTCCCGAAATGCAAGTGCACTTAACACGCGAAAACCCTCATTGCTACATATTTACTTCATTTGTCTGATTTCGTTTTAACTTCAAACATAGGTATGTTTAATTTTACTAAGGTTGTAGCTATTATTTAAATCATCCCAAGGGAATGTGCCTGTTAAATTAATAACGGTCCTGGGTCATTATAAGAAATAAATAAAAAGTGGTGTTTGATATAAGTATGTATTTACAAAAGAAAAGTATTATATGTATAGATTTGTAATCCCGCTATTGATTCTGATATCCGTAACACAGGTGCTATATCGAGCTACCTATCTCGGAAAAAATACAATAGATATAATGTTTTTATGAGATAGGGGTCAGACGAGCAGAAGTAACACCGATGGTATGTGATTACCACCGCCCCTGGATACCCACTCCACCAGAGGAGTCATGGGCGACCACAGACTGCGACCCTCTTTTCTTGAGTGTTTGCAGGTTGTATCCGTGATGTCCGGAAATACTGTAGGCGATAATAATTTCATGCGAGTTACATTTGGTTTCTTTTTAAATATAAGTAAGTAGATTTCTAAACTATGTACATTGGTAAACAGAACACATGTAATCTACTCGTATTTTAAACTACTATTGTCTTAGAAAAACTAAATTCGCACTAAAACTATTTTTATTGTCTCATTACAAAATTATTACCGAACGAAACGGTCGGCTTTGTATAAAGAGTCGATAAAAGATAATTTTCTTAAATTTGAATTTCAAAACTTTAAAGTTGTTCTAAAGAGCGCGTGGAATAAGATTTATTTTAGTTATTTATTTATTAAAGACACACCAACAATACATGCATGATCTGTTTGTTCGCTATATATATATATATATATTTATATATTACAATTCTCACTACAGTTCTGATACATTTATCAATTTTAGGTGAGTACAGCTTTCTTAATATAAATGTGTTAGTTTATTTATTAGTTCAATATTAAGACGACTTAAGTATTTAATTGAAATTACAATTTCTTTTATTTTTATTCACTTAAACTAAAGTGCCTCTGATTTTATTAAGTGTAAAATCTTCCCTTTGAATTTGGCGTAAGTATCATTAAATATGTCTAAAAAAGTTTTAAGGAGGAAGAAAGATTTTTCCTAAGAAATGTTCAATGCTTAACATATAAGAAATCTATACATACCTATATAACATAAGTCGTTTAAATCTTACCCGCTGATAGAGCCAACTGCTTGTCCTAGCAATAACGACAATAGCCTTTAAATTACCGTACTTTGTAGTCATAAACTAGCGTAACTGCGACAATCTTGACATTATACCTGACCTGACATAAAAGGTCGTATGTAAACAATACCATGATCCGGTCATCATGGTGGAATAACAAATTATGCTAATATTTTTATACTAGAAGATTTAATGCCTGATAGACCTTCAAGCCGTGTGGTCCCCGGCAGAGTAGAATAGGCCACCCTCACTCTTACCGAGGTGTCGTAAAAGGCGACTAAGGTAAAGTTGCTGGCATGATCATCAGCACTCAGAGAAGGAAAACTCTGCATTTATACCAAAACCCTCGCCAACCCGTCTGCCAAGCGTGGTGAGTATGGCAATTACCCCTCATGTGATTGAGGGAGGCCCGTGCCCCAGCAGTGGGGACTTAAATGGGCTGACGATGAGACCTTCAAGAACCGACCTAATTTGCTATTTTAAACTGTAATGTCCTTATCTTTCCGAAAGCTCTATAAGTCCTAATTATTCACTTTTCATACTCATCGTTCTTCGTTCTCTCACACACAGACTGAACATTTATAATGACAGGTCTAATGATTACTAAGTATATTTCCAGTAATACCAAACAAATGCGACTTTATTACATGTTTCAAAACAGCAGTGAGCTCTGCAAACAAGTGCGAGTCTGACTCGCGCACCGAGGGTTCCGCCGTACATTTCATTTTATTAAAATATTTTTATTATATAATCCTCATAAAGTTCTCGGACAAAACAGTCAAGAATACTGTATGGAGAAACAAATCCCAACTAAAGGGGTCATCGCTTGTCATCAGTGAGTTTTTGACGCGGCATCGCCAAGCCCTATTCATCACGGCACGAACACATTTCGGAATGCGCAACGTCTGGACGCTTGACGGTAATATCTCCATCAAACTGCCCAACGGGACTCGTCAACGGATACAGTCAAAGGCTGAGCTCGACGAGCTAATAATCTTGTACAATAAGTCCTCCGTCGCTGCCGAGAGCCATCCGAGTAGCAGCAAAAGCACATCGCATCCAGTAACATCGCTGATGAACGAAAATCCACCAAGCGTTCCAAAATCAACAACTTCGGCTCCAAAACTGAAACGTTCCACCCGCAAGTAATTTTCTCCTCTATGATGTGTTTTGCTGGTTTTTTTTTTTCTAACACTTTTTATAGTTAGTTTAGTTAGATTACCCGAAACTTTGTTTTCTAACTTTAGCAAGTCAAGAACGAAGTCCAACAAACTATTATTGATATGTCAATGTCATGATATGTCACATGTCAAATTAAGGTAGTTTTTTTTTTTGTACTTTCCTTCGTCACGGCTCGGACCAAGTCATTTATTTCAATGTCAAGTCAATTCAATTTTTTTTTTATCTTCACGGCTGTTATTTTGTTTTTCTTTTTTTTTTTTTAACAGTCCGACCACGGTTATTTGGCACGTGGCAAAAGATGAAGGGTAACGCTGTTTCCTTTTAATGTGTCAATGTTTCTAACATTTTTCCATAAAAAATATTTATATTCTATAATTATTAATTTTAAACCTACAGTGCTCCATGACAATGTCATTTAAGTGCTCTCTGATCTTGGTCGGTCTGTTTAAGTATTAAATTTAAGTTGGTCACTCAGTTGGACGTTGCTTTTGAGTTGTGTTTGAAATACGACCTCAAGTATGTTTTTTTTTTTCTTCTCTAATATGTCTTTTGTGAACAGTTAGCCAGTGGGTGGTGCAGAAATTAATTTATTCCACCCACTCCTTTAACTTGTTATTTAGTATTATATTTGATTACCTCTTTTGTTATTTATAATTATTTTTTATATATTTATATTTCATCACTTTTATATATTAGTTTTCAATCATGTCAGACGACGAACATTTTTTACTCAGCCAACGACACTAGCACATCATTTCAGTCACTCAACGAGTCTTTTCCCCAGATTTATACTCTTCGCGACCAAGTGCACTCATGCTTTCCTGATGGAAAAAATCTCAACATCTGTCACATAAATGCTCAGAGTATACCCGCTCATTACACCGAGCTCTTAGATGTTTTTTCCAACAGTAAAATTTTCACAAATTATGTATTTCTGTTGCCGCTATATTAAAAAATATACATCAAAATAAAATAAATATTTAAGGGGGGCTCCCATACAAAAACGGTATGGGATATTAATAACAAGTCACCTCCTAGTTAAAGTATAGTTAAGCATTCAGTTTCCCGAAATGCAAGTGCACTTAACACGCGAAAACCCTCATTGCTACATATTTACTTCATTTGTCTGATTTCGTTTTAACTTCAAACATAGGTATGTTTAATTTTACTAAGGTTGTAGCTATTATTTAAATCATCCCAAGGGAATGTGCCTGTTAAATTAATAACGGTCCTGGGTCATTATAAGAAATAAATAAAAAGTGGTGTTTGATATAAGTATGTATTTACAAAAGAAAAGTATTATATGTATAGATTTGTAATCCCGCTATTGATTCTGATATCCGTAACACAGGTGCTATATCGAGCTACCTATCTCGGAAAAAATACAATAGATATAATGTTTTTTATGAGATAGGGGTCAGACGAGCAGAAGTAACACCGATGGTATGTGATTACCACCGCCCCTGGATACCCACTCCACCAGAGGAGTCATGGGCGACCACGGACTGCGACCCTCTTTTCTTGAGTGTTTGCAGGTTGTATCCGTGATGTCCGGAAATACTGTAGGCGATAATAATTTCATGCGAGTTACATTTGGTTTTTTTAATATAAGTAGATTTCTAAAGTATGTACATTGGTAAACAGAACACATGTAATCTACTCGTATTTTAAACTACTATTGTCTTAGAAAAACTAAATTCGCACTAAAACTATTTTTATTGTCTCATTACAAAATTATTACCGAACGAAACGGTCGGCTTTGTATAAAGAGTCGATAAAAGATAATTTTCTTAAATTTGAATTTCAAAACTTTAAAGTTGTTCTAAAGAGCGCGTGGAATAAGATTTATTTTAGTTATTTATTTATTAAAGACACACCAACAATACATGCATGATCTGTTTGTTCGCTATATATATATATATTTATATATTACAATTCTCACTACAGTTCTGATACATTTATCAATTTTAGGTGAGTACAGCTTTCTTAATATAAATGTGTTAGTTTATTTATTAGTTCAATATTAAGACGACTTAAGTATTTAATTGAAATTACAATTTCTTTTATTTTTATTCACTTAAACTAAAGTGCCTCTGATTTTATTAAGTGTAAAATCTTCCCTTTGAATTTGGCGTAAGTATCATTAAATATGTCTAAAAAAGTTTTAAGGAGGAAGAAAGATTTTTCCTAAGAAATGTTCAATGCTTAACATATAAGAAATCTATACATACCTATATAACATAAGTCGTTTAAATCTTACCCGCTGATAGAGCCAACTGCTTGTCCTAGCAATAACGACAATAGCCTTTAAATTACCGTACTTTGTAGTCATAAACTAGCGTAACTGCGACAATCTTGACATTATACCTGACCTGACATAAAAGGTCGTATGTAAACAATACCATGATCTGGTCATCATGGTTGAATAACAAATTATGCTAATATTTTTATACTAGAAGATTTAATGCCTGATAGACCTTCAAGCCGTGTGGTCCCCGGCAGAGTAGAATAGGCCACCCTCACTCTTACCGAGGTGTCGTAAAAGGCGACTAAGGTAAAGTTGCTGGCATGATCATCAGCACTCAGAGAAGGAAAACTCTGCATTTATACCAAAACCCTCGCCAACCCGTCTGCCAAGCGTGGTGAGTATGGCAATTACCCCTCATGTGATTGAGGGAGGCCCGTGCCCCAGCAGTGGGGACTTAAATGGGCTGACGATGAGACCTTCAAGAACCGACCTAATTTGCTATTTTAAACTGTAATGTCCTTATCTTTCCGAAAGCTCTATAAGTCCTAATTATTCACTTTTCATACTCATCGTTCTTCGTTCTCTCACACACAGACTGAACATTTATAATGACAGGTCTAATGATTACTAAGTATATTTCCAGTAATACCAAACAAATGCGACTTTATTACATGTTTCAAAACAGCAGTGAGCTCTGCCATCAAGTGCGAGTCTGACTCGCGCACCGAGGGTTCCGCCGTACATTTCATTTTATTAAAGTATTTTTATTATATAATCCTCATAAAGTTCTCGGACAAAACAGTCAAGAATACTGTATGGAGAAACAAATCCCAACTAAAGGGGTCATCGCTTGTCATCAGTGAGTTTTTGACGCGGCATCGCCAAGCCCTATTCATCACGGCACGAACACATTTCGGAATGCGCAACGTCTGGACGCTTGACGGTAATATCTCCATCAAACTGCCCAACGGGACTCGTCAACGGATACAGTCAAAGGCTGAGCTCGACGAGCTAATAATCTTGTACAATAAGTCCTCCGTCGCTGCCGAGAGCCATCCGAGTAGCAGCAAAAGCACATCGCATCCAGTAACATCGCTGATGAACGAAAATCCACCAAGCGTTCCAAAATCAACAACTTCGGCTCCAAAACTGAAACGTTCCACCCGCAAGTAATTTTCTCCTCTATGATGTGTTTTGCTGGTTTTTTTTTTTCTAACACTTTTTATAGTTAGTTTAGTTAGATTACCCGAAACTTTGTTTTCTAACTTTAGCAAGTCAAGAACGAAGTCCAACAAACTATTATTGATATGTCAATGTCATGATATGTCACATGTCAAATTAAGGTAGTTTTTTTTTTGTACTTTCCTTCGTCACGGCTCGGACCAAGTCATTTATTTCAATGTCAAGTCAATTCAATTTTTTTTTTATCTTCACGGCTGTTATTTTGTTTTTCTTTTTTTTTTTTTAACAGTCCGACCACGGTTATTTGGCACGTGGCAAAAGATGAAGGTAACGCTGTTTCCTTTTAATGTGTCAATGTTTCTAACATTTTTCCATAAAAAATATTTATATTCTATAATTATTAATTTTAAACCTACAGTGCTCCCATGACAATGTCATTTAAGTGCTCTCTGATCTTGGTCGGTCTGTTTAAGTATTAAATTTAAGTTGGTCACTCAGTTGGACGTTGCTTTTGAGTTGTGTTTGAAATACGACCTCAAGTATGTTTTTTTTTTTCTTCTCTAATATGTCTTTTGTGAACAGTTAGCCAGTGGGTGGTGCAGAAATTAATTTATTCCACCCACTCCTTTAACTTGTTATTTAGTATTATATTTGATTACCTCTTTTGTTATTTATAATTATTTTTTATATATTTATATTTCATCACTTTTATATATTAGTTTTCAATCATGTCAGACGACGAACATTTTTACTCAGCCAACGACACTAGCACATCATTTCAGTCACTCAACGAGTCTTTTCCCCAGATTTATACTCTTCGCGACCAAGTGCACTCATGCTTTCCTGATGGAAAAAATCTCAACATCTGTCACATAAATGCTCAGAGTATACCCGCTCATTACACCGAGCTCTTAGATGTTTTTTCCAACAGTAACGTTCATGCAATTCTTATATCAGAAACCTGGTTAAAACCTAATCTCTCCTCCACTAGTTACAGTTTGCCTGGTTACGTTCTTATCCGCAACGATCGCACAGGTAAGGGTGGTGGGGGCGTTGCAATATATCTACGTAATGAGATCTCCTATGATGTGCTTGATTCGTCACCTTCTCTTTATTCACATTCCATGGAATATCTCTTCTTAAATGTCAAAGTAAAAGGCTGGAAGGCTCTTTTAGGTGTCGTGTATTGCCCCCCTACAGTAGATTTCTTTCATAATTTAGAGTCTGTTCTTGAATCTCACTCCTCAGTATTCAGCCATCACATAATTTTAGGAGATTTTAACGTGAACCTCATTAAGAGTTATTCTCAGTCAGCGAAATTAAAATCAATCTTTCAGTCCGTTAATCTCTTGATACTTCCACTTAACCCAACCCACCATAATAGAGACACTGACGACTCCTGGCTAGACTTGATTGTCACAGCTTCTGATGAGCATGTTCTCAGTCACGGGCAACTTCTTGCCCCGGGGTTTTCTCAACATGATCTCATTTTCTTGACATACAAGATTAAACCCCCTAAACAGAAACCACAAATTGTCCGTTTGAGAAATTTTAAGAAAATTAACATGGAGAAGTTGCAGCAGGATGCATCCACCTTGGACTGGACGTCGGTATTTGAGGCGTCTACAGTTGACGTAAAAATATCTCTTTTCTGTTCCGCAATACTAAAACTGTATGATGCCCACGCCCCGCTGCGATCGGTTAGACTGAGGCGTCCTCCTGCTCCATGGATCACTCCACTTGTTAGAGTAGCAATGTCTAGACGCGACCGGGCGTTTAGACGATACAAAAGGACTAGAAGTGAAGAGGATTGGGCGCTCTTTAAGAAAGCCAGGAACCGCTGCAACCAGATGGTAAGAGTTGCCAAGAGACGGCATTTCCACCAAAGTTTATTGAATTCCTCGTATGCAGATACATGGAAGTTTCTTAAGTCTTTGGGCATAGGTAAGTCTGTCACCCCTAATGTACGCTGTCCTTACTCGCTTTCAGAGTTGAACACTCACTTTGCTACAACTTCAAAGCTTCGGGATGACATAACAACCCACACCATCTCCGATATACTGTCCACATCTCCGCCCCCTATTCAACCATTTAAATTTTCTCCTGTTTCTGTTGATGACATCCGCAAAATTGTATCTTCCATAAAGTCCAAAGCGGTGGGCTCCGATAACATTTCTAGAAGTATGCTGGTCCCTATCCTTAGTTCTGTTATATCTATAATTACCTATATCATAAACTTCTCCCTAGATTCTGGCGTTTTTCCCTCCATCTGGCGGAAAGCCTATGTCCGGCCTTTACCCAAAATTACAAATCCCTGTCTCCTTAATCACTTCCGTCCCATCTCTATATTACCCTTTCTTTCTAAAATACTAGAAGCAGTTGTCCACAAACAGCTATCCAAGTTCGTTTTTTGTAATAAACTTATAAGTCCATACCAGTCAGGTTTCCGGCCTGGACACAGTACCACCACCGCACTACTGAAAGTCACTGAGGATATTAGAGCTGGCATGGAGGAGTCGAAATTGACTGTTATTGTATTGATCGATTTCTCCAACGCTTTTAACGTTGTCAATCACGACATCCTTCTTGCCTTACTGTCGTCGAATCTTCGTGTCTCGCCACCGGCTCTAGAATGGTTTACCTCTTATCTTCGTGGTCGACAACAGGCTGTTCGTGTCAATCAGGAATCCTCTGGGTGGTGCGATCTTGACTCTGGCGTACCACAGGGCGGAATCCTTTCCCCATTACTTTTCTCAATATTTATAAATGGAATTACATGCGATCTGGGCAATTCTTACCACCTTTATGCTGATGACCTGCAGCTCTATGCACAGACGGACGTTGAATCCTTTGACAAAACTGTCGATGCTTTAAATCGTGACCTAAATGCTATCCTCGAATGGTCATTGAAATTTGGCATTTCTGTCAACCCGACAAAGTGTCAAGCCCTTGTTGCTGGTGGTCCACGCCAAATAGCTAAACTAAATCTAGCTAACTCAGTCCTCATGTATGCTGGTACCCCCATTACCTATTGCTCGCACGTTAAGAATCTTGGTTTGTTTATGGATAACTCACTGACTTGGGATAAACAAATTACTGAAACCAGTCGAAAAGTGTCAGGCACGTTGCGCACTCTTTACCGTTTTAAAAAACTTCCTACCGTCCTGCACTAAAATTCTGCTGGTTCAGGCGCTTGTGATACCGTTATTGGACTATGCTGATATTTGCTGCACGAACCTGTCCCAAGTTTACCTAAACAAACTTGAGCGCCTCCTTAACGATTGCCTCCGATTTATCTTCTGCGTACGTAAGTACGACCACATATCTCCGTACCGTCATCAGCTCAAGTGGCTTCCAATCCGCCAGCGAAGAAACCTTAGACTGCTCTGTTCCCTCTTCACCATTCTCAGAGATCCACACGCTCCTGAATACTTAAAGTCTAAATTTAAATTCCAAAGCGAATTCAGTTCCCGACATCTCCGTCCAAGTGGCATGCTTAAGCTATACACACCTCTTCACAAGTCTGCTAGTGTCTCTAACTCTTATACTTTGTCTGCTATCAGGCTCTGGAACTCGCTGCCTGATGAAATTAAAAAGTCTCCCAGCAAATTCTCTTTCAAGCGGTCAGTACGAGAGCATTTTCTTCGCCTAGTTTCAAGCTAGTTCAATCACTCTTAGACTTAATAAAAATATATACATGTCGAATTGAGAACCTCCTTTTTTATTTTTTTAAAGTCGGCTTATAATGTTGATAAATTGATTGATAATAATTAAAAAAATATCTGCTTTCCGTGATGCTAATAATTATATTTATGTATTTGATAATGTGTAAGTATGTATGCTTAAAGTCTTCAGATTATTACTTATAATACCTTCCATATATATTATATATATGTATATATATATTCCATATTTGAAATATTTATTAGTAGTTATTAATATTTATTATGTAATATCATATTTTGCCGCCACAAATTTTCTGCTTCGCCCAATGGTTGACTGGTAGAGAATGCTGTAAAGCATTAAGTCCGCCAATTGTACTTTTTTTTTACTTTGTGCAATAAAGAATAAATAAATAAATAAATAAATAAATATTATATAACTAAAAAAATGTGATTTACGCAATTTTTACTATATTTGCATTCATGCAAAATGCATTGCCTTCATACCAAATTTCAAGATCCTGAGTTTACGGGAAGTACCCTGTAGGTTTTGATTCCTTTGAGAGTGTCGAAAATTTGTTGATAATATCGACATAATCGGCTGTATCTTTTGATTGGCTTGGCTTAGAAGTTTGATATTTTCACAGCTTTAACGGACAATAGACCTGAGTATTTCATGTGAATTTCAGCTTAATACGTCCACGCGTTCTTGAGATAAAGGGTCTTGACAGACAGACGGACAGACGGACAACAAAGTGACCCTATAAGGGTTCCGTTATTTTCCTTTTGAGGTACGGAACCCTAAAAATTGGAATGTATTGCAAAAAATTAAATAGTTTTTTTTATGGCAGATATCTTGGTAGGTAGGTATAGAAAGAGATCTTTCTGTATCAAAGTGCATTTTCGGTGTCAAATGTATAGTGAATTTGTTGTATATTTAGTAGATAGATATACTTTATTGTACAAGCAGTAGTTATTTACAGAAATAATAGTATTATGTTCAAGTAACATAGGTAGGACTATGATGCGCTAAAAAATATTACTTTTCAATCTTTAATTTTAAGAACTAACCATTTGACTCAACACTGTAGAAATACTTAACTTACAAAAAACAAGATTTGATCTCATTAAAATAACGCATTTGAAACATTTATGTTGTTTCTATTGAACCTTTCTAAACCACGACAGGCCTTGATGATAGCTTTTAAGGAGTAAGTAGATTAATTTAATTATTTGTGTGAATTGAATTAATCAAGCTATCTTTATCGTATCTAGTAAGATATTATTTTAAAAATAATCAATGAAATCATTAACAACGAATGTAGATAGAGATCAAGTTATCATTAACTTTATAAAGATTAATGGTGTTGATAATCAAATGATGTAATCCCTTTAACGCGCCATAGCTAGGTTTAATACTAGTACTAACGAAATAATTGTATGAATATCATTCATAATAAATTATATCATGTCAAGATAGATGTCTTTATATGCTGCAAATTAATCTTTAAATAATCCACATTATCCAAGTACAGACACGCGTCAATCTACATAAAATTATGAAAATTCCTTCAACCGACTCTCACCTTAATATTAATCACATTTGGTTCAATATCGAGGAAAGACAGATTGTAGAAACCAAACGTGTAGCCGTCTCTAGACATGTCTGTAAAATCTGATTATTTTCCTTATTCACCACTCAAACCAGTTTTACTTAAGAAAACCTATACTTATTAACGCATAATGGAAACTGACACTACAACAGTTGTGATAGAAACATATTTCCACACGCAGGAGATAATAAATACTAAAGACATTGGAATAATTCTACGTAACATTAGATCTTTCATCGGGCAGAAGACTGATGCGTTAGTGACGCGTATCGAGTTGTCTTTACTAGGGTTGAGTGACTCCGTAAGCTTTCAGGAATTGTAATTTCAAAACATCGTCAGCAATCAATTTACCTGAGGAGAAAGGTGTCGATTGGTCGTCCTTTTATATCAAAACCCTCGCCAACCCGTCTGCCAAGCGTGGTGAGTATGGCAATTACCCCTCATGTGATTGAGGGAGGCCCGTGCCCCAGCAGTGGGGACTTAAATGGGCTGATGATGATGGTCGTCCTTTATAATTTGCCACCTCACCCCCAATTTCAATAATTTCATTAAATCGATAAGCTCTTCCAGGAGGCATTCATGCCTATGGGTAAAAGGTAAAGTTAAGTAACTCTTCTTTAATAGCATTCAAGAAAAAAATCAAAGGGGTTGAGGGTTTCCATATGTGACTCAAACCGCATCACTAGATGCTGTTAAAGAGACGGATCGTGACACAGCCGGTGGCGAGGACAGATATAAAGTTCGAACGTAATTATACCAAATGTGTCCGCTCGAAGGCACACGAGCTAACACACGTCGACCTCGGGCGACCATAGCTGGTACTCAGAAGAAATTCAATCACAAAGTGATTGATTCATGACGTTACAATAGCTTGTACATCGCATAACACGGCTATGTAAAGTGTTGTACACGAATGAGGCGGCAACAGAAACTTTATTAACCGACCAGAAGGTTCAATAAGAATTTCTAACTTACTTAGTTGAATTATAGGTGTTCAAATACAAAAATAAAAAAAATTAAGGCGTAATGTAGCAGTTGATGTATAGCTAACTAAGCTAAAGGCTAACGTTATTCTACGAAGTATGATAATTACTGAAGCTTGGCCTGTATTTAAATTACAACGATTTAGATGTATCATAATTTAAGCATGTACATACATACAGGGTTTTAAGGGATTAAAAATAAGTAACTGATAATATTAAAAGCTTTTGCAATTACTTGTTCATAAATTGTCTTACCTCTGATTTTTAGGTATTTTAACAAGCTTCATCTCTTGATCCTGTGATAGGGCTGACAGGGGTTCCGCCGATATAGCAGTCCTTTTAAGCCTCGGTTCACCAAGTGGTAAAATTCTTGTGTTCTCAATACCAGGAGACTTCATGATGAAGCATTCCTCTTCATCCAACCCGTTTCTATGGTTCCCAATCATTTGCCTCGTCAAAGGTTTTACAACTTGCCTAAACTTATCTATTTCATTCTTCAAATATCTAATAGTTGCATCTTTTTCGTCAATCTCATTTTCCAGCAACGCTATTATTTTGTCTCTTCTTTTTAGTTCCTCGGTTTTTTCCATAACCATCCTTTTTAACTCCATATATTGCTTTTCCAGTTTGTAATTGTGATCCATTTTGCACTGTTTGGCTTGCGCCATGTTCACTTCGCTACTGCTGTATTAAGTCACTTTTTTATTTAAGCTTGTCACTGTCTAGGAATCAGCATAGTGATAATATAATAACTTGGCACAAACATTTAGCACATCATGTGAGTCAAACATTAGCAAAATATTAACTGTCAATAATAAGCTTATTTGCTTATCTATCACATCCTATCAGCAATAAAAGATAAAACATTGTATACACTTATAGCACAGTTTTGAGAAATATTTTTATATAATCGTGTTTGTAAGTGAAAGACCGAGCCGTGATCGGAATAAATATTTAAAAAAAAACTTTTATGAAAATTGTCTATTGTTCCTACTGCGGACAGTGATTATGATTGTTTTTATGTCTTCTGCGTTACAGTGAGTCACACATTAATACTTCATTAGCATGCTATCTACCGGCTAGAATATTGTGCAGAGTTCCAAAGGCAAAACTTTAGATATTGTATAACAGGTGACTCGCTTGCTCGTTTGTCACCTCTAGCATAAAAAAACTTGAGTTTTAGAGCGTATGATCTTGTATTACCGTTGTGTGTTGTATAACCGTATGGTTATATTCTATTAAAAATCTTAAAAAATATGTCTCTTACCCCCAGACTTCGCTAATTTAAAATTTCAACTGAATGAAATATGTATATTGTGGGAACTAATTTATATTTCAAGGTAGACATTGCGTTTAGCGGCAATTTTGTAAAAATTTGCAAATGTGTAACAAACATGTGATTAAATCTTTAAAATAGGCGTGTCTCGACCGTCAAGATACTCGTACGTAACATTAATTGCTTACATTGGACATGATTAATACCGATTAAGAACCAATCGGAACTGGACTAAAGCAAATTGTCTTTCACGGTAACAAATTTGCCTCCAGCAAGGACTGTTTGTTGCAAAATTTTATTAGGTCATCATAAATACCGTAAATTGGAACACTTTGAATTTAATTTGGAATATGACCATGTTTTTAAGCAATTACGAAACATGAAATTTAAATTCCAAATCGTGCTAAGAGTAACTAATTTGTTCTGACATTTTGTTTGACGCATGTACTCATGGAACTTCAGTCCTTGTATAATAATTGACTCTCATATTCTCGGCATTTATTATTCGCTGTCTACGAGCTGATTAACACATGAATAACGCACTTTGTCTATATGAATTAAATGACACTAGTATAGCACCATGTGATCTTTTCAAAGCGTGGGTGAAAAATTTTAAGGTCATTCAACTACGAGTACCTACATGATACCTTTCTAACTAAACATAAGGTCAGCATATGATTAATTGTTACGTAAGGAATCTCTGTAATGCGTTCTGAGGGAGTGCTGTACTCGTCACACTAGTCCACCTCAAAATACGTAAGTATATTACGAACTTTAAAATTATCATCGATAACATTTATCTAATATCTTTACAAGTTGATAAAATTATCTATTTATTACCAATAATTGCATCGTAGAAAATCCTTTGATTCTGCATTCATAGTAAAACCTTTAATTCAGAAAATATCTATTAAATCGGCAGATTTAAAAGACATAGATATATTGTGATAGGTGGCAACTGGCAACCTATCACATAAAAAATAAGAAAAGAACTTTTAATCTACTATGGTCGTCAAAATTTGGGATTTACAGCGCTTTGTTACAGATATCAGTTAAAACCGGTACCCTCAACATCCTTCAAGTCTATTTTTTACAAGTCGTCTGCCTTCAAAATTTGTAAACTATCAGCTTTATGATCAAATAGACACGAATTTCATGGTCAATTTTCTAAACGATGGGTTAAAATACTAAAAGTCTCAGAATGTAAGTGAATAGAAAAAAGGACCTCCAAAAACACAAATGTATTGCGATGATAAGCCGGTTAAATGATGATAAACCCATAAACTTAACTTAAAAGATTCAAGAAACTTACAAATCACAGTGCTAGCCTTCCAATCATGATGATGATGTTGAGAGGATAAGGGGAGAGTTAATTAAAAAGTCTGTAAGTGACTTCAGGAGTCAATTTAAACGGGCAATTAGCAACACACTTGTTGCAACGAACTGTTTCGTTCCTGACCTAGACCTGTTTCGTCTTTGATATTGGATGAGAGCCCAAAATGCTCGTTCAGTGACATTAGGCCCAATCATACAAGCATTTTTGCTTCATTATGATTAGTTAGAGTTAATAGATCACAGCAATTTGTTACTTCTAATATTAGAACGAATAGTGTCGACAGATTAAGAGTCAACGGCGGAGATTAGCTGTCAGGAATTACTTTATCGCCACTCACAACCAGTTTTACGCTTGTAATTTAATATATTTTTCTGTGCGATGGTTTAGAGTGCTTCAGTTTTTACAAAGAAACTTAATATCACACGTTTAAAATAGAATACGTATTCGTGCTTCGTTTACGAAAGTACATTGACCTTAGTAACATTCGATGCATGAAAAAACATGAAAAATGCTAGTGAAAAGTTTACACATGTCTTAAAAAATATTTGCAAAGAAAAGAGAAATATTTTAGGTATAAAACACAAATAGGACACAAGTTCAAAACTTCAGAAAAATCATCATAATAGAAGATGATGTATGGATGTGAGTATACTCGATTATATTAACACGACTGCCCGATTATGCGGATTTGTTCAAATGTAATATTTTAGCACGTTTAGCCTTCTAGCCAAACATTACGCACGAAACTATTTTCTGATGTTATCTGAAACCTGGATAATCTTACATTACGGGACGGTGGCGTCACACATTTAAGCTCATTTCAGGCAAAGCTGACAGTCACTATTTATGGGAGTGACGTTATCATGATAGTGGCGGTGAAAACCATTAGGGTAAATTGTTACGGTAATTATTTCAAAGCTGTTTGTTATGATGATATTTTGACACAAACAGTATTTGGTTGTATGTTTAATTCATGAGCAAATATTGGTCAAGTCTTCCTTTGTTATGTGGGTTGTTCAACTTTAGTTACAGAGTTTTTTTAAAGATGACGTATCTTACCTGTTGTAGTAATATCACTTTAAAATGCAGACTGACATGAGGCTTAAAGTTACGAAAAAACCTTACAGGTTGAGGTCAGCCTACTTTCTTTTGCATTCAGTGTCTTAACTGAATAGCTATGTATTAATTATATTTTTAATAATAAATTGATGAGTTTTCGACACCCCATCCTGATACAGATAGTATTAATAATAGATCTTGCAGTTGATATAACTTTTAATTCAATTATGTTTTATATGTCGAACATGGGTTTATGGCTACAAACGGTTATCGTGATATGTGATTTGGGTAAGTCTTTGGGAAAAAATATAAATCATTGTATTAGCTGGAAAGTGATGATTACGAAACACATCGCCATGAAAGAGATGGAGAATCAGATACACAAAACAGACTTCTAGCCTTCTCTGCTACATGCAAAATCGAAGGTATGTGTAAGACAAATAGCGGGCTAAAAATAAATCTCCGTGATCGTTAGTCATTTTCACCTTTAGTGAAGTGGTCCAAAGAAAACAGTGCAGACGCACAAGACTCTTCCTATATTCAAATGGAAGATAAATATTTATCTACCTAACGGATCTAGGGTTTGTGAAGTTCAAAAACAAATAAGCACCATTTTTCTTTCGTGAACAAACAACACATTTCTTTTGTTATGTAGCTATGTCATTTCAATATGTTTTGTTTCCGAATTCTAAGATTTCTTTGTTTTGTCGACTTTGTTTTCATTTCTTAGTATATTTTTTGTATCGACATATATGTTTAAGTACATGTATAATATACATAGCTATAATTTGTATTGTTCATGTATGACGATTTGTAAGAGCTGTATATAAGCCTATGCAAATAAAGTACTTTGAATTTTGATTTTTTTTTATTTGTTTTGAAGAGTAATAAAAGTTAAAATACCCATATACCTATGAATCCTTAATACTGACAATCTGAAAAGTAAGTACGTAGTTCAAAGAAAAACTATGTTAATTAAGTATTATGATACATTACTATATTTCTGCCATTTTATGTTTCTTCGATATTGGGGGTTTTATCATCAGTTTATATATTATATTTTTTATTTATTACAATGTAACTTAAATCAATAGTTTCATTTTATAGTCGTGATAGATTACTGTCGTATCTTTCACATTTCTTTATTTCAGGTATTATATTTGTAATCCCACTGTTGATTCTGATATCCGTAACACAGGTGCTTGAGCTACCTATCTCGGAGTCAGATCAATGTATTTGATGTTGTGAAATATTTATTTTCTTATTATTAAACATAAAAGCAAAGTTGATCCTTTTAAAGATATTTTATTTATTGTGGTAACCGGCTCTTGCTTTTAAAGTGTTGTGTAATTTTGCCATAAAATATGAAAGGTATAAAAACAAAGCGGCGAATCATTGCTGACAATTTGTGTCAAGTGACTCGTCACAAGGAAAAATATGCATATGCTTTATAGCATATCAAAAATTCCCAGTGAAAATATTCTTATTAATAATAATAATAACAATATTTGTATCATAAGAGCCAATTTAATTTTGCCTACAGTCATGGTGGAAATCGTTTTATTATCCATACTAATTATAAAGAGGTAAATCCTACAGACAGCGGCAACGCTTATAGGTAATCCGGAAACACGAAACGCTTGTTTAGGTAGTCATATTTTAATCCAATGAAGTTTAGTAGGTTGCAATAATTTCAATCTTAAATTAACACTTCGTAATTAGGTTTAAGAAGATAAAAACTGAAAACTATAGTTTGTACTAAAGATATAGAAATCTAACACGTAGCTAAAAATGTAACAAGTACAATATTATACTTGAAAAATCTTCCGCATCTATTAAAATTCAAACCTTGACACAAATTGGGTTACCACAAGTTCGTCTGATTGTCAGAAAAATTTCAAAGTGTACAGGTTAATGTCAGTGGAAAAATAACTCGAAGACCGACTATTTCTGTAACTGTCACCCGATTTCATTTGACACCGGGTGGACGGGGACTTTTACTAATGATTAGTGAAATGAATAGTCGCTCAAAGCTTTCCACTTTAAAACAGTATTTGTCAAATTGGCCTCTTAGGTAGACTATGGAACTAAGACGCCAGTCTAAATGGTTGGCAATTATTTATGCAGAGTGGATATTTTACACACAGTGGAAAATTATGTTGCTGGCAATATTTGAAAACAATCTCCTATTCGAGAAAAATATATAATTTTTCTTTTTTATTTTACTCCACGTCATCGTCATCGTCGTCAGCCCATTTAAGTCCCCACTGCTGGGGCACGGGCCTCCCTCAATCACATGAGGGGTAATTGCCATACTCACCACGCTTGGCAGACGGGTTGGCGAGGGTTTTGATATAAATGCAGAGTTTTCCTTCTCTAGGTGCTGATGATCATGCCAGCAGCTTTACCTTAGTCGCCTTTTACGACACCTCGGTAAGAGTGAGGGTGGCCTATTCTACTCTGCCGGGGACCACGCCGCTCCACGTGTTTAGGTTGAATACCTATATCCTCATTGCTGTTTGATACACATGCAAATAAATCAAATCTAAGTATGTACAATAAAAGCTGTGTAATCCTTGAGATTTTAGCTTATTCTATCCTATATATCGGAATCAGGACTTTATAAAATTACCTTGGCCAGTTTTTACCCAAAATCCAAAAGGTTAGGAACAGGTATATGCACCTACCTATAATATGTAAAGATAACATAAAGTATTAGAAGTTTTAATTATATGGTAGTTTTACGACACCAATCAGATCTGAAAGATCTAATGAAAAAATGAAATTGAAATTCATCATGAAAGTCAAACACC
Organism: Marasmia exigua; assembly: GCA_019059595.1. Taxonomy (NCBI): domain Eukaryota; kingdom Metazoa; phylum Arthropoda; class Insecta; order Lepidoptera; family Crambidae; genus Marasmia; species Marasmia exigua. The sequence continues at coordinate 10,442,537 of CM032479.1, read as the reverse complement.
TTTGCTACTACCATAATTGTCTTAATAGCTCCAATTTGAGTGATAATACCTCATATTTTCCTAGATCGTATAAATCTATATTTAGCCTCAACAAGATCAGTTTCATTGTTTGTTCTTTAGTGCTGTTTCTCTATAGAACATCATTACTCCAATCACATTCAATGCAAATGAACCGGAAACAACCATTGGCGTCTGTTGTGATGAACTTCATACAATCAGGGGATAGGTTCTTTTCACGAATTGAACTTGCTAATTAAATGCTGTAAACTGTTAATGAAGTAAAAGCCGACTTGACAGAAAACTTCATTTAACAATTACTGTGAAAATATTTATTTCAAAAAGGACTGATTAGATTAAGGTATGTAGCTTTTTAAGCTCAAGGTGACGGGCACACTAGCGACGCCAATCGATTTTAATTTTTAGCTACTAAACCGGATCTGTAAATAATATATATATATTTTTATTTAAGTTCTCATGTAAGTGGCATATGTCTTTATGAGAATAAAAATATCTTTAAACCTAAACCTATCTGTTTTAAACAATTTCGGGATTACAACCTCTCGGCAAACACTGATACTATTTATTAAATATCCATGCACAAATGTTGGGTCCGTTTTTGTACGCGAAAAATTTATTACCGCCAAAAGCGGCCACTTTTGTGCATGGTTATTTAATAAATAGTATAAGTGTTTGCCGAGAGTTTGTAACCCCGTGAAATTGTTTAAATTAGATGCGGTTTAGAAGCTAAAAATTAAAATCAATTGGCGTCGCTAGTGTGCCCTACCCATCACCTTAAGTGCTTATAAGGGACTGAAACTGTTTGTTACTGTGTAGGTATTCGTTAGCATAGAGAGATTTACAGATTTATTTAAGACTATGTATAGATTTGACCATCTGGCCCAGATTTACCTTCAAATTATGAATAATACGGAGGAAAACCAAACCAAAAAGTAAAGCTACCACAACACAGTTAAAATGACGTCAATATTCCAAACCTGTGAAGTACAAAATGGGAGACGCAAAAAGAGATTCGCGGAAGCCTGAACGAAGGTTTGCTGTCTGGCAGTATCGGAACTCACTGATGCGTAACAGAGTAGAACAGATATAACTAAATAAGTATTGATGACAGAAATACGAGTAATACCGACAAGTTAGTCACGTAGAGTATACTAAGCGTGCACGATTGACTGAAGGTGACATATAGACGCAAAAGCAAAAAGCCATGGAACATAGCAGAGGTAATAATAGTTTGGGGAATTTTAAGTCTTATTTTTATAGTCGTAACCTGGACTTTAGCATGAATGTATAATTGTTAAAGAAGTTAAAACGAGCATTTGAGATTTTATAAAAATAAACAATACATCATGCTAATTTCGAAAATTTTAACAAATTCAAGATGTATTTGCTTTGTTTACGCTTAAGACTTTTTGTCCTTCAGCTAGTTCTTCAGGAATCTGATAACTGACTACTGTAGTATAATTCCTAATAGCTATGTCGAAATCATCATTACTATAAGGAAACTTTAGAACGAAATCATATTACCTACCTAATGACCTTTTATCAGATCTTGCAGTAAACGACCATTTTAGTAACGAGAACATCGTGATTCGTGACTCGATTTTGTAGGATAAATTACAAGACTTAAAAAGAGGTTTTACTGTCTAGATAATCTTGAAACGTCAGGAGAAAAAACATCACTTGACCCAAACTTGATATTTGCACTCCGACCATGACCACATCGTACGTTTAACACCCGGCTGCCGGTAAAATTAATAAATAAAGAAACCATTAAAATATTATGGCCGATTGATTTAGGTATTTTTAAAATGCGTAACATATTGCAAACTTCTCTAATGATTTAGTCACTGATGAATTGTCAAAACAAAAGGACCGAATTCGAATTTCGAATTTGAAAATTAATCTTCATTTTCAACAACAAAATTATTTATAAGTTATGATCACTGGCTGGTAATTCACATCCTGTGCTCCAAGTTATAATTCTTATTACTTTTAATTCACTGACAGGTGCGATTGCGGTTCGAATTTTGAAATTCGCGTACGCGGTTTTTTAATACGTCGAGCAGGTTTGGACTGCGCGAGCTGACTAGCCTCGTGGACTACGCGCTCGGCAAAAACACTCCACCCATACTCCCATGTCATTTAACTTGATTGCTCTTGATGAATTCATTGACATAACTTGACCAGCTGTTCAGCCCATCGGCCATTTTAATTACAGATTTGTGTCGTGTTTTCTTTCGATGAGTTGTTGGTGCTTTGAATGTAACGGCCTATATTGTTTTAGCAAAACATTTTTGGAGCTTATGTGTCGCTTTTCTCTATGTCCTCTCTTTATACTGCAACATATTCTTATCTTTATCTTTATATTGCATTGTATCTCTGTATACTTAGCTTTTAAGTTTTGTATGTTGTGCAATAAAGAGTATCTACCTATCTATCTATCTATATTTCCCTTCCAAGATTATCTAGATAAAAACTGAAAATTAATTATTATGTGGATAACAAAATGTAACGAATTGCACTTTTTTTTTATCCCAATGACACTAAAATTGATACCTATATTCTAATGATACTATGGCATCCTTATTAAACATTTCTTACATAATATAAAAAAAAATAGAAACAGCAAATAATAAGCAAGTAGTTAGGTACTTTTTGAATAAAAAAACAAATGCAAATGGTTTTGCACAGGAACACCGTAAATTTTTTGTCCTTTTAAATACCAATGTCAGCCAAAATGGCGTAAATAATAAAAATAATCATACTTAATTATTTTTAGTTAAACTTCAGTAACATTTATTGTTTCTCCATTCCTAAGATTTTCCTCTTTTACCAATTTGTGAATCTAAATTAATAAAATAATTTTTATCATAGCATTGAGCGGAGTGATACCACGGCCTCACGGCAAACTAGCCTGCTTTACTCCAGTTTTCTGATGAGGGTACCGGAGGCCCAATCCGCGAGAAGCGGGGTTCAAAGGTTGGCAACGCATTGGTGGCAATCGCTTACCATCAGGTGGTCCGTCTGCTCGTCTGCCACCTATCACATAAAAAATTTTGTATAAAACAAAGGCGCTTTCGCTGTCCGTCTGTCTGTGTTTACTAAAATGAATCTTTTTAATCTTTTTTTTTAATAAGTAGATAGAATAATTTAAGAGGAAGGTTTATAGGTATTATAATGTTACTAATACCTGCATAATGAAATGTTCTTAGAATAAGGTTATTATTCTAAGGAAATGTTAGTGTAGTCACTGTAATCATGGACTAATTATATAATTAGTCCATGCTTTAGTTTATAGGACTATTCAAATGATAAGTATTCTTGGAGCCCAATTCTCGTGCTCGTGACATTTATTTTCATACGACATATATCACTAAAACATAGTTTTTTTGTATGGTTTTAGGCTGATATCCGCCATGTTTTCAAAATATCACGAGTACGAGAATTGGGCTCTTGGACATATTAATCGATTTGTCTTCTTAGTTGTTATTCATAGCAGTCTGTTAACTTTGATAATTGTATTTCATTTTTTCTTCTTAATTGAAATTCTGTAACATCATCAATATTTGAAACAGAGTAAAGAACTACTGAGTTTTTTGCTGATGTCTTCTCAGTAGAAATCGATATTCCGAACCAGAGCCGTAGATGATAATATGTGTAGGATTTTGGCATGCTTATGTGTTCTGTATGGACCTAACATGAATAAAGATTTTTTGATCTTTTATATCTAATGTATGGAAGCCCTGAAAGTCACGTTTGAGAGTTGTAGCTTGAAGGATTGTTGCCAGGAAATAGTTACTTCATTACTATTTCAAGTATAATAATTATTATCAAAATAAAACAGTTTGATGAAAATTGTATGGTGTACGCATACCTAATATCTCAATGGATTTAATGGTTATTATTAGAGATGGGCCGAGTAATCGGTTACTATTCGGTATTCGGTGCACTCAGCAGTTCCTTGATACTCGGCACCAAAGACGAGTAACTCGGTATTTTTTTTGTAGTGACACAGTATATTGGTTCTCCTCAGCTTGATGGTAAGCAAGAGGAGAGCCTACGTTGCAATTACAACGGACACGGTGTCACTCCGACTCCGTTGGCACTGCTGTACTCATCATCATCAGCCCATTTAAGTCCCCACTGCTGGGGCATGGGCCTCCCTCAATCACATGAGGGGTAATTGCCATACTCACCACGCTTGGCAGACGGGTTGGCGAGGGTTTTGATATAAATGCAGAGTTTTCCTTCCCTGGGTGCTGATGATCATGCCAGCAGCTTTAACTTCGTCGCCTTTTACGAATACATATATTACATCCAGACACTGAACAAACACAAGTGTTCATCGCACGAATGTTTGTCCAGGGTGGGGATCGAACCCACGACCTTTGGCGCAAGAGGCAGGGTCACTACTAATTGCGCCATCCGGTCAGGTGAATTAAATAAAATTAAACAGGCTGGTTTAAATAATATGATCCTCTCCTCATCTTAGGGTTTAAGAAATTCTCAGTTACATCCAAAGCGGTTGCTTCGGAGCTCGGGGCCTTAGTGTGAACCGGACGTTACGACCGAATCGGAGTTCCCCTCCCCGTCAAACGCGCTGTTTCGTTCGCCTTTGCTTGAATGCGACAGGTATATTTTCGATCTTTACGCGACGTCTTCGCGCTAAGGCCCCAGGATTAGGGAAGTCTCATAATTACAATGAAGCGACTGCCACCTCTTTGCAACCCTTAGACAGGGGAATCAGACCATCTGGATCTGGGTTACACGTTTAAAATTTAATTACTTTAAATATTATTTATTTATTTATTTATCAACAAAAGAAACAGCAATACATAATTATTATCACAGTGACATAGAATTAATAATTTTAACTGCATTTACAATTAGAGATAACCACATCTTGCATAAGTTAAAAAAATAATGGGAATATAATAATGTCATTTGAATTTTGAATGATAAATTAATGGAATTAAAAACAATGTCAGAAATGAATAATTTTGAATACAATAATAATGGATTTCGGAGTAATTTTTACATTGCTGGTTGAGGTATGTTTAATTTCAAGGTATGTATGAATTTAGGGAGACTCTGAAAGTTTATGTCAAGTTCTGGCAATTTCTTTGTTAGATCGTTATACAGACGAGACACGCAGAACAAGGGTGAGCTGCGGCCTAACTTAGTTCTATAGAGCTTGTTTTCGAACAAACCACACGGGTGTCGAGTATACTAAATATTGTAGGGCATATCTATAATTTTTGAGAAACTATCCGAGACGTGCAGTTTTCCTCACGATGTTTTCCTTCACCGCCGAGTGAATGGTATAAATATGCACACTGATTTGAAAAATTCAGAGGTGCATGCTCGGATTCGAACCACGAGCCCCCATAGGGAAGGCGCGTTCTTATCCACTGATATACCATCGCTCATCGGTTTACATATGTTATAGGGCATTTTTAATTCGAAACACAAATATGAAAGAAAATAATCATTTTTGTATTTCTGGATGTTTTAAAATTTCGTGATCACTAACGTTATAATAAAAGTTTTTTAGAGAATTGCCGAGTTGCATTTAACGCCCTGATGGTCTAGTGGGTTAAGTACCGGGCCGTGATCTCGGGGTCCTGGGTTCGATTCCCGGGTCGAGCGAAAAGTATGTTTTGAATTTTTCGAACATAGCTCGGGTTTGTGATCACCAATCCGCATTTGGCAAGCGTGGTGATTAAGCCTAATCCCATCATAGTAGCGATAACTTTATTTCTATGATGGAGGCCTTTGCCCTGCAGTGGGACAGTTTATAGGCTGATACTTTAGAGAATTGCTACCATGTTCATGTTCGGCACGGTTGCAAGTGCAATGATCTAGGTGTAACTATGACGCTTTCAGTAGTGCCGGTGGTAGAATCGCATTATGTTTATTTATTTCTTTAGTATATTTTATGTATCAACATATATATGTATTAACATGTAAATTATACATAAGTACTTATAAATAGTTTTAAGTCATTCAAATGTATGACGATTTGTAAGTGCTGTGTACAAGCCTATGCAAATAAAGAATTATTTGAATTGAATTGAATTGAAGTGCAGTTGCAACTCAAAAATAAGGTAATATACTTGGTAGCAGTCCTATAAAAAAGACTTATACAGAAAAAAGAAGAAGCTGTAACCCCACAAATCGCGAACTAAGGATAGTCCCGGAACAAAATTCGTGCCAGAACCTTATAACATTGCGTGTTGGAACATGAGCTTTAGTACATTAATAATAATAATAATTCTCACAACATCTCATACGTTGACCTGATTCCGTACTAAGTAGCTAAAGCACTTGTGTTACAGATATCAGACAACTGAGGAATACAAATATATACTTAAATACATATATTACACCCAGACACCGAACAAACACAAGTGTTCATCGCACGAATGTTTGTCCAGGGTGGGGATCGAACCCACGACCTTTGGCGTAAGAGGCAGGGTCACTACCAATTGCGCCATCCGGTCAGTCATAGTACATTAATAACTTTAGATTCGCGATTTATAATAAGATGATTTGTGTTCCAAAACTGAACCGAGTAACTCGGCCACGTACTTGGTTTGAGGAACTTTGAACCGAGAAAACCCGGTACTCGGTAACTCGGTTAAAGTAGTACTCGACGCATCTCTAGTTATTATTATAATATTATCCCATAAATTTCAAATGGCTTCTGGATTTTGTCAGTAAATACGTTTTATGAGTAATACTCTGGGCCAAAACTAATAGGTACGAAAATAGTCTTAATTTCACGGCTACAAATATTATTGTTATGTACTTAAAGAAGAAATAGTCCACGTGTATTATTTCGCATGTAAACTAAAAATATCCATCATCATTATAATTTCAGCTAATAGACGTCCACTGCTCCCCCATGAATGTTCTCCATCTCCACTCAGATCGGTCCTGCTGTGCCGCCCGCACCCAATGGATTCCCGCGATCTTCACCAGATCGTCGGTCCACCTTGTGGGACTATATCCATACTTGGAAAAAAAATTATTTAGGTACCTACCTACCTTCCTATCTTCATACCTATCTAGGGTATTAATTTTATTATTTCGTTCTTTTTATTTTATGTTATTTAACTGTATGACTTGGAGCCCAATGCTCGTGACATTTTGAAAACATGGTGGATGTCACATGAAATCCATACAAAAAAACCATGTTTTAGTGATATATGTAGTATGATGATAAATGTCACGAGCACGAGAATAGGGCTCATGGTTTTGTGGATGATACTGTTGGATTATTGTGCTTACGATACAAAAATTAATACCTGAAAGAACCATTGTTTGTCGTTGCGACGCCCTCGGTTCCTGTGACTGTAGCCACACAGAGCATTCCCGATAAGCTTGATACAGACGTGGACTTGCTTCCAATTTAAATATTAATTAATATACACACAGTTTATTTTAAATCTATCTTTTCATTTATACCTTAACCTCCAATAGATACAACATTGTATGAAAGTTTGGCGATTAAAATGAGTAACTGGCGAGTTTTTTGCCGGATCTTCTCGACGAAAAACAACTTTCCGAGCCGGGTGGTAGAATCGCATATTGTTTATTAATTTTTTTAGTGTATTTTATGTATCTATATATAATGTATTACCACGTAAAGCACCTACTTCAAAAACAAAAGGATTGCACCACCCTCCCCTCTTCTATCTAATGTCCTTTACCTGAAGGTTGTCTGGTAGAGATCGCTCCCAGCGATAAGATCGCCTAAATTGTACTTTGTATCTCTGTATACCTAGCTTTTAAGTTTTGTATGTTGTGCAATAAAGAGTATATATCTATCTACTTGTAAATAGTTTTAAATTACTTAAATGTACTTAATGACGATTTGTAAGTGCAGAGTACTAGCCTATGCAAATATATTTTTTTATTGATTGATACATGCGTGTCTAGGTTTGAGGTCACCTTTGCAGTATAACTAGATATCTACCTAACGGCAGCCACACATCAGGTAAAAGTACAATCTGTCAATTGAAAGAAAGAAATTTGACAGTTTTGTATCTATAATGTATCAATACAGGGATTAACACGATATTTATTATGTGCCTTCACCCTGTGCGGGCTCCCGGAGACTTGAGGTTCATCCAATGGCCCTTGTTCCCGCTCTGCGAGTTTCTCCCGGGCGAGGGATGGAAACTGTCGCAGAGAGTTTAGTGTGTATGTCCCTGGGAGCACCCCAGGGGAGAGCCCCACACTATCCAGCCGACTCCCAGCGGTCGGGTGTGCATAAGACGGCGCCGACCAACGGCGCCGACGTGACGTCGGCTCCTTCTGAGATAGCGGCATTCTCTCTGCGTTACCAAAAAAAAAAAAACCGGCCAAGTGCGAGTCTGACTCGCGCACCGAGGGTTCCGCCGTACAAACGTAGCGGTTTACAATCGAAGTGTCGGTATAAACAGCTTTTGATCGCGTTAACTTAGCAGTTTGATTTTTTCACAGCTTAAAGGGACAGTAGATCTAGGTATTTGGTATAAATTTCAATTTGATACCTTTATTCCTTCGTGAGAAATAAGGTAATAAGTGTCATTTTATTAAAATATTTTTATTATATTATATGACTAAAAAAATGTAATTTTCGGAATTTTTCCTATATTTGCATTATATGACAATGCTTCATGCCAAATTCCAAGATTCTGAGTTTACGGGAAGTACCCTGTAGGTTTTGATTCCTTTGCGAGTGTCGAAAATTTGTTGAAAATATCGACATAATCGGCTGTATCTTTTGATTGGCTTGGCTTAGAAGTTTGATATTTTCACAGCTTAAAGGGACAGTAGACCTGAGTAATTGATATAAATTTCAGCTTCATACCTCCACGCGTTCCTGAGAAAAAGGGTCTTGACAGACGGACGGACGGACAACAAAGTGATCCTATAAGGGTTCCGTTTTGTCCTTTTGAGGTACGGAACCCTAAAAAGGAATTCGCTGTTTGTGCGACTTTTAGTTCTCAGCGCTCTTTATTCTCGGTTGTGTCTCTATATAAAAAGTTCATTTTCTAGTTCACAAACCGCCAATTACTTACCACTATCATTCTTTCTGTTACTAATAAGTTTGCAAAAAGGTTAAGAAAGGTTAATAAAGTAATTAATGAAAAAATCGTATGTCGTAACGTAAATAAGGCGCAATGATAAACAACGTCATTAATAAAACTGGACATAGACGTCGATCTATTAATGTTTATTGAGAACTTAACGAACGCCATTTTGGTTCTTATTATTTTAGCACACCTTTTAACCTTGTAACTGGAATCGTAAATTTTCCCGCGTAATTATAAAGACAGGTGGATGGATGGAACTGAATAATTACAGGACCCTACTCAACTTACTACATAGCTATGCTTACGGACTAAAACAAAAAAATATTATGATTTTGCCGAAACATTTCGGTGCTCCTCAAGTTTAGATGGTCCATGGATTATTTTACTTGCGTTAAACATATAGGATCAGGTTACGCAACACAGGGGTATTTTAAGCTTTTAGAGTACTTAAATATATAGTTACAATTTCGTTTAGGTGACGGGTAGGGCACACTAGCGACACCGATCGATTTTAATTTTTAGCTACTAAACCGGATCTCTTTTAAACAATTTCGGGGTTACAACCTCTTGGTAATCACTTATACTATTTATTAAATAACCATGCACAACGCGCGGGTCCAACGCGTACGCGAAAAATTGATTCACGCCAAAAGCGGCCACTTTTGGCGTGAATCAATTTTTCGCGTACAAAAACGGATCCAACATTTGTGCATGGTAATAATTAGTATAAGTGATTGCCGAGAGGTTGTAGCCCCGAAATTGTTTAAAATAGAACCGGTTTAGTAGCTAAAAATCAAAATTGATTGGCGGCGTAAGTGTGCCCTACCCGTCACCTTAACACTGCCATCTATAGTTCCTTTCCTTTACTACTAAGTTGTTGTTTCCATTCAAAAGCATACGGCCGACGCAACACAGTTTTGCTACTCAGCACAAGATGGCGCTTTTCACCAAAATCAACAATGTTATAAAAAAAATTGAATCACCTTTTCGCAATCGAAAAGAAAAGAATAATACATTTTCTAAATTTTTCAGAGCAAAGAATTTGTGTCAACTTTTTAGAGCACTAGCTACGAATGGTCTTATGTCTCATAACAACACGCTGTGCACCGCGTTGAATGGGTCAAATTGATTGCGTGGTTGTATTTTATTGTTGATGTACAGTTCAAACCGAGTCTTGTTGACTGGTCTAAAAATAGACCGGCCACTCACATGACAATATAGCACTTTATCACCCGACGTTTGTTTGGAAGTTACTCAAACGATAAAGTGATACATTTATGGGCTTTATTGGACGGGTCAAAGACAAATATTTGAGGAAAATGGATCCTAAACTTAACGTAACTGAACGTAGACATCCATAATTTGCATCTTAACGATAGTGATTAGATACATAGCTTACCTACTTAAGTTTGAGTTCATGTCACGTTGTTGATCAATTTTTCGCGTACAAAAACGGACCCAACATTTGTGCATTGTTATTTAATAAATAGTATAAGTGTTTGCCGAGAGGTTATAACTCCGAAATTGTTTAAAATAGATCCAGTTTAGTAGCTAAAATTTAAATCGATTGGCGTCACTAGTGAGCCCTACCCGTCACCTTAATAGTGCAGGTGCCTAGTGAAGCGCACTAAGTACAAATAATTTGATAGATATTTTATTTATTTATTCTTTATTGCACAAGAAAATAAAGTACCTACAATTGAAGGACTTAATGCTATCCAGCATTCTCTAGCAGTCAACCATTAGGCGATGCAGAAATATGTATAACGATATCAATTTTATTTACTATAATAACATTATTAATTCCAGAATTCCTGAATTCTAGCCAAAATTTCATCTAATTGGCAAAGTCACCGATATTATTGTAATTAATCAGTTCCGCAAATGGATTTTCCGTAAACACAAAATATTTGCGAGACATCAGTGACTGGACTCATTCAAGATTATTTTCAAAGGAGCCTTTCTGTGTATGATCTTTGAGTCCTATACTTAAAATGAAATATTGCATTCGACCATAGAGGTTGTTGTTACACGGAAAAATATTTGTTTGCAAATTATGTTAGGTATATATATAATTAGATAAAGATTAGGTATAATTAAGTATAGTTAATGATACAATCGGGAACATTCTTGAGATTATAAAGTATAAACATAAAGCTATCATTACATGAAGATATAAATAGACTAGGATATTTCTACACTCATATAAATTTACATGAGTAAATGCCCAAATAAACGATGAGCAATTTGACCGTGGGAGAGCCACGCTTCGGCATGTAATGGCCCGGCTCGACCGGAATGATACCACGGCCTCACAGAAAAACGGCGTGAAGCAGCACTGTACTGTGAGTGAGGGTACCGGAGGCCTAATCCGGGGTTTTGTAACTAACAATTCTAAATCGATTGGTGTCGCTAGTTAGGGCTACCCGTCGCCTTCCACTTTATTATAAATCACGATCTAAAGTTATTACCGTACTAAGGCTCATGTCATCCCGTTCCAACACGCTAATGTTAAAAGAGGCTGCCACGAATTTGGTTCCGAACTATCCTCAATTCGCGATTTGTAATAAGGGGCTTAAGTATGACTTAGTTTCGTACCTAGTGGTTTTTTAATCAGTACCAGGTGCCACCTTTGGGGACCGGTCTGCTTCGGTTTACCTCATAATACTTATTTTAATAATATTTCCTTTATTTTATTTTGTGTAAAAATTGAACTGTATGGCTTGGTATGATGATGACACAACATTGTATGAAAGTTTGGCGATTAAAAAGAGTAACTGGCGAGTTTCTTGCCGGATCTTCTCGACCAGAAACAACTTTCCGAGCCGGTGGTAGAATCGCATTATGTTTATTTATTTCTTTAGTATATTTTATGTATCAACATATTTATGTATTAACATGTAAATTATACATAAGTACTTATAAATAGTTTTAAGTCATTCAAATGTATGACGATTTGTAAGTGCTGTGTACAAGCCTATGCAAATAAAGAATTATTTGATTTTGATTTTGATGACTTTGAAAAACAGTTCTTGGTATCGAAAACTATCGCTTTGTCCTTTTCATAGTGCATAGTGCTGCATGTGAAAGAGACAGCAGTAGTTTTTGATAGCGAGGATAGTAATTCAAACTCATGGTAAGGCCTCAGATTTCTTCATTATTATGAATTTAATTATTTCTGAGGAAATTCAGATGACTTCATTAGGGTTTAACCATGTGACTCTGTAATTATTTAGTTGGTAATTGTTATTAATTTGACGTCATAGCGTAAATTGACAATTGTCATACTTCAATATAATGACGTTATTACTAGGTTTAGGTTAGAAAATTAAGCTACGTGTATGTACCTATGTAAAGCCGTGTGGTCCCCGGCAGAGTAGAATAGGCCACCCTCACTCTTACCGAGGTGTCGTAAAAGGCGACTAAGGTAAAGCTGCTGGCATGATCATCAGCACCCAGAGAAGGAAAACTCTGCATTTATATCGAAACCCTCGCCAACCCGTCTGCCAAGCGTGGTGAGTATGGCAATTACCCCTCATGTGATTGGGGGAGGCCCGTGCCCCAGCAGTGGGGACTTAAATGGGCTGATGATGATGTACCTATGTACCTAACCACAGGATCGTGGTGCTAGGAGTGAGGTACATAGATTCTCTGAATTAAACGAATAATAGAAATATAACTCAAATCATGGAAATGTAATGAGAAGACGATCTATGAAGAAGACGGCAGAAAGAGTTCAATGGATTTTGTTGTTGGAAGGAAAGCTAAGTATAACTTAGGTACCTACTTTGTAAAGATTAAACTTTTTTAAAAAAAAGAACAAAAGAATACTGTTCTATAGTCATTTTGTGTGGGTTCGGGAGTCGAACCCGCGACGTGACCCTTGCCTTTCAAACGGCGCAGCACTCAAACCACTGCGCTAAATGGAACGTGAATGTGCGGCTGTCTGTACTTTGGCATCGTTTCAATAGTAAATTAAGGTGACGGGTAGGGCACACTAGTGACGCCAATTGATTTAAATTGTTAGCAACTAAACCGGATATATTTTTAACAATTTCGAAACTATAGCCTCTCGGAAAATACTTATACCTATTTATTTAACACTTATCTTAACTTTTGGGTCTGCTTTTGTACTCGTAATTTGAATTACCGCTAAAAACGGCCACTTATGGCGTTAATCCAAATTTAGATTGCTAAAACAGATCAAAAAGTAGTGCACAATTATTAATTAAATAGTATTAATGTTCAATTATATATAATAAATAGTATGAATGGGTCATGTGTGCAGAATGGGCCCCGAAAGATGGACGAAAATCGTCAATCAATGGTGCCAGACCGATGGACGGCGACTGCAGGGTAGGCCCAAAAAAAGATGGTGTGACAATTTTTACAAATATGTCCAAGATTGGCAAGACAAGGCATTGGACAGGGATCAATGGAAGAATTTGGGGGAGGCTTTTGCTCAGCAGTGAGACGCTACAGGCTAATTTAAAAAATAAGTATAAATGTTTGCTTAGAGACCCGCTCCGTAATTGTTTAAAATAGATCCGGTTTAGTAGCTAGCAATTTAAATCGATTGGTGTCGCTAGTTATAGCCAACCGTCGCCTTAACGGGACATTGAAAAAAAAATGACATTTACTACACTATCACGTTTTAGTACCGACGTCAACTCACCATTAAGTTCATTGCGTAAGATTGAAATGAACCCATAAGGATAAGATAAAGGCCCATGAGAGCATTATCTCGTCAAACAAATTGAGAATATCTATTTAATAGTGAGGGGACAAAAACTGCTTTTCAATAGGGTAGAATGTTCGATAAAACACGCTAATTTTTAATTTTTGTTTCATTTTGATACCTTATTTCAGAAAGTAGATCTGAAATAATGAATTAGGCGATGGCCAAATTAATAACGCCAAAAGACTAAATTATTAGAAATTTGCAATTTTTTACAAAAGATTTAGAACATGAATCAAACATTTATACGAACGATTATGAATTAAACCTTGACGAACTTGAGAAGCTAATTTCTAAATTGATTTCTGAAGCTTCCAAAGTAATCCTGGAGCTCAATTCTCGTGCTCGTGATATTTTGAAAACATGGCGTATGTCACATGAAATCCATACAAAAAAACTATGTTTTAGTGATATATGTATGTCCTATGAAAATAAATGTCACGAGCACGAGAATTGGGATCCTGAAACGATATTTTTCTTATTGTTAATTTAAAAAAATCTCCATTTTATTTAGATACTATCCTCACAAGTTAACTGCGCTTCTTAATGTAGGTAAGCTTTATTTCTGCCGCTATCTAAATTGATAAAAAGACAACCCAAATTCTCCAATTCTAACGAAGCTTCTAAAGATGTCACTATGTATGTCCATAAGTAAACACACTTGTCACATTTTGTTTGTTTCTATGTCGTATATTAAATAGAATATAGGCATGATTGGATCGCTCATTGAGTTAACACCGCCTAAAACCAAGAGAAAAAAAATTAAAGAGTTTAATACTTAGGGTAAGAAACTATCTTACGGCACATATGCTCATTAGTTTCCCAACCCTAATCAAATAAATCTTCGACGCCGCATTCCCTTGAGTGATCGAGCACGATAACCGAGAATTATATCCACCTAATGCCTGCCAAGCCAGGTGCACTCTTGACAGGCACGACAAACTGGACATGTTGCACTAAGCCGATTATAATAGGCCAGTGATTCTCAAACTTTGGCGCTACAGTGGACACTAGGACCACCTAATACCAACTATTAGTGTAGCCATGCATGGTATCTCACTCGGTTCTGTCGCGAGGACGAGGAAATGACTGTCCACGTCCTCGGCGAGTGCATAGCGCTGCTGCAGAAGCCGGCACCTAGGAGCACACATGATCTCGTCAGACGAGATCAAAAGCTCCCCCATCAGCTCCATTCTCGGGTTTATCCTGGAGCTGGAACTGCATGAGGTGCTGTAATAGGCTATGGGGCTGCCACAATAGATCATCTACTGGTCGCAGTGGCTATGAGACGTAGGGCTCACCTCATTTCTATCAAATAATAAATTAAAAAATGGTATCTCTGTGGATAAGAACGTCTTCCAAAAGGGAGGTAGGGAAATTCGAAGCTGAGCATGTACCTATATCAAGATTTTTAAAATGTATGTGCTCATTTTTTTTATATGATAAGTGGCAGACGAGCAGACGGATCTCCTAATGGTAAGCGATTGCCGCCGCCCATAGACTCTCGTCACACCAGTGGAGTTAAGTGTGTTGCTAACTACTATTCCCTCTTTCTCTCGATTGGGCCTATATCCTATATCATTCCGGATAAAAATTCTAGCTATACCTTTTTTGGTTTTGTACTGAATATTTCGCAGACACCTGAGCTGAGCTGCTAACGGGGGCCCGTTTTCTTTAATGTGGGGCTATTACGAATGCATAGGTTACCCAACAAAAAGGTTTACTTAAGTGGGTCTCTGAATTTGGATGCATCCCTACCTCTCTTTGGATCTTGCACACTCACCGCACATAATGGGGAGAAGTCTTGTTAATCTTACATTAATTTTATTTTTTCCGGCGACCCCTCTTAGTAAGGACCCATAAGTTAAAATACACTGGACTATTACTATTAACGCACTTTACAGAGTTCGTACCACCAAGAATTCTCGTAATAGGCGCCACTTCTATCACGTCAAATTGGAGCTTTGACGATGAAGATACAAGGAATCTCAAATTTAGTTCTATCTATTACTATTAACGCACTTATTAGAGTTCGTACCACCAAAGAATTCTCGTAATAGGCGCCACTTCTATCACGTCAAATTGGAGCTTTGACGATGAAGATACAAGGAATCTCAAATTTAGTTCTATCTATTACTATTAACGCACTTAATAGAGTTCGTACCACCAAAGAATTCTCGTAATAGGCGCCACTTCTATCACGTCAAATTGGAGCTTTGACGATGAAGATACAAGGAATCTCAAATTTAGTTCTATCTATTACTATTAACGCACTTAATAGAGTTCGTACCACCAAAGAATTCTCGTAATAGGCGCCACTTCTATCACGTCAAATTGGAGCTTTGACGATGAAGATACAAGGAATCTCAAATTTAGTTCTATCTATTACTATTAACGCACTTAATAGAGTTCGTACCACCAAAGAATTCTCGTAATAGGCGCCACTTCTATCACGTCAAATTGGAGCTTTGACGATGAAGATACAAGGAATCTCAAATTTAGTTCTATCTATTACTATTAACGCACTTAATAGAGTTCGTACCACCAAAGAATTCTCGTAATAGGCGCCACTTCTATCACGTCAAATTGGAGCTTTGACGATGAAGATACAAGGAATCTCAAATTTAGTTCCGTGTTATGCCGCAGGACTTCATTCGCGGCGCAGACTCTAGTGTTGTTCAAAACTTAAATTGAAATCAATAAAGTCACGTGACATGCAATAGGTAGATGTGTCGAAAACGATTTCAATTTCAATGATTTCGTCTTATTATGTCATCACTCTTGTAAACTGTGTAACTTGCATCACTATTTAGGCAGTCATTAAAATTAAACTAGACTTGGTGAGGGACAAGTTTCGGTAAACTTAGTGTAGGGCGCCCTCACGGCCAGATGGATTGACGATCTGCGCAAGATTTTATTTATATTAATTTATTTATTAGGCACATCAACAATATAAACACAAGCATTTTACATATACAAGGCAAGGGACTATTCTAGTGTTTACATCAATTTCAGACATGCACATCATGATATTTTAGAGGTTACAGTAATTTACTTAGGGGTAAGCTTAACAAAAATTATAGTTAGGCACATTATATTTTTTAAATTTTTCTTTTTAATAAATTGGCTTGGTCATGAAAAATGTCAAGTTCGAGCAGTCTGTGCCACTCATTATATGCAATTACAAATCTAGTAACTGGCGCATGCAAACCCAGATTAGTTCTATGATGGGGGATTTTGAAAAAAATATTAGGTTTACTTCGACTACTTAGCTGGGGGACACAAATTTGAATTCGATTTAGTATTCTAGGACACATTGAGGTACCCTGTACTATTTTTTGAAGAAACAATAAATCCTACATACGTCGTCTTTGGCTCAGTGTATTTAGACCAAAAAATGCTAGGCGTTCTTCATAAGAGCATCTATAACTTATACCAGGAGTGAGACAAGATGTCTGGCTGGAGCTGGATGCGAGTAACCAAAGATCGATAGGAGTAGCGAACATTAGAAAAGATGACGATGATGAGGGACAACTGTACATTGAGGATACATTCTCAAACTGTGGAAACCCCATGATCCCGGGGAACTGTCTAACTATGGTCTATTCTTGGTTTAGCTCAGGCACCCTCATGTACTTAGTTAAGTTTAATTTATTATTCATCGTCATCTCTTTGTCCTGGTTGCGATGGTAAGTCAGATAATCACAATGAAGTGTCTGTCTTTTCGCAACCTTTAGATAGTGGACAAAACTCTTATTTTTAATTATCTGACATATGTCAATGTGTCATTCACATACATTTTTGCCCTTTTTGACAGATGCAAAATATCAAAGTGTATGGGAACTTGACATTTACATCTGTTTAGTCCGCATAAATAAAAAATCAGAAACAGGGAGTTTACCCCACTATCTAAGGGTTGTGAAAGTCAGAGTATAGTATAATAAAGTTCATAAACCGATGCATCATAGTTCCGTTATACCTATAACGCCTATTAACTATAAAATTTCATACTTATTTTATACTACATAGACTTGTTCGATTCGACCAATCTTTACCCGTGGATAAGTCTATGATAAAATCTAAGATTTGTATAGATTTAGTATCAGTTTAAGTTTAGTCAAATCGGCCCTAAAGAGCAGTATGCGTAAGTGAAAAGATCAATAAAGTTTTATTATCCGTTAAAGTCAAATAAAAGTTTCTCCGTGAAGAAACAAACAAACAAAGAGCAATTCACACCTTCGCAAATTTCACGAAATTCTTACTGACCACTGATACCCACATACGGCCCGACTGTTGCAAGAAGGTACAACCATTCATGGGCATAAAAGGTGCGAACAACAGTAAGGTTTTCTAACAAAATCTAACTCATCATCCTCCTGCCCTTTTCCCAGGTTATCTGGGGTCGGCGCAGTATGTTTTCCTTTTCCATACGTCCCTGTCATGCGTCATCGAATCATCCAACCCTTTTCCCATCATGTCATTCTTTACACAATCCATCCATATCTTTTTCGGCCGTCCTCTGTTCCTCCACCCACTTACATTTAAACTCATCACTTTTTTGGTTACATGTTTTTCCCCTCTTCTAACAAAATCTGACTATTTTTAATTAATAAGTAAAAGAAATAAAGTTCTTATTTTTTTCCAACAGATGAAGGCTGAGATCAATTGAATTCGAAATTGCGAGATTTTCGTATATCAGTCGACATGTATTTAATAATATACCGTTATTTTTTTCATCGTTTACAACCCGAAAACCTTAACATAAAAAAAATATCCGTTTGGCGGACAGAAAACAGCACAGACATACATTGTATAACAACGTACGTCTCAGGTGTATTCGCGTTTTTAAGTTTTAGTGACTTTTGTTGAGAGTCAGATAAATGAAGCAAAGCTTTAGGCGGAAGCATGTCCTATATTGTCTCCTTGCACGTTGTTCCAATGAGTTCAAGGCAGCCAGTTGGTATTTGGAGTTCCGCCCCATAAGTGACAAGTGACAACTTGATTTCATAAACATATAGGTACTTACAGATATGAATGGAATTGTATAAGTAAGAAAGAAGTTGACTATTTTGTAATGGTAGAACAATAAGTTCTCAGAAATGTGATTGCATACAAAATATTCCATCATCATCATGTCAGGATCAAATTAACAAAAGTAAGCAATTTATACCTCAACTAGTATTTTAAGAAAGATATGATGTATGTACTCGGAAATATTTAGTTACATTTTGATTACAAAGTGAACGTAATGATAATATAATTATCACAAAATGAACATACAAATCCCTGAAAAGTTTCGTCGAAACTTTAACTGATAATTTGAATTTCTCTGAAGCGGATAAAAAGGCAAAGTGAATTCAGCAAAATTTGCACAAAAACTGCCATCTTGTTAATGCGGAAATCATTACGAATGATATAATATCCACGAATTTTATATCATTGTTGGAACGTAAATATTGTTTCCTTTAAAAGAAATTTGGCGGCTATTATCAAATTACCGTCATACTGGTAACCTTTTAAAATGCCTCTGTAGGTTTTTGTATGAAATATCAAGTAATAAACGGCCCAATTTTGAGAGTCTCACATAATTAAGGAATTCAATAAACCAGTTGTGGTTTTTAACTTAACTTGAGTTTTTTCTTGGACACTTTTCGGGTAATTGCCCATAATTTTATTTATGTTCAGAGAGTTATGGTCTCATGGTAAACTTATTTGGTGGTCGGTAATTCTTTAGCCGTTTTCGACAAAATTGCATGATCGATAAATAATTTCTGTGGTTATTTGTTTGTCATTAAAGTCTCGAATCGAATGGTTTCTTTTACAGATGTTAAAACGCGTTGAGATATTATTCGGTTGCAATAAAGTTGTACAATTTTGACGGGAATCCATTTATTTATCGCACCATACATTGTTGGGGCATAAATTTGGATCGTAAAACGAAGACAGGAAAGTTCAGACTGAAATGCGACTTCTCAATCAGGTTTTTTGAGTGCTCTTATTTATAACAGTTTAAAGTAAATTAACACATTTTGATGACAGATTTGTGAATGAGATTGATAGCATAGCAATTTGTTAAATTGCTTTTTAAATTTGTATCAATGTACTTTAAATTGCGTATATTTAAGTTTTACTTATTTCAAGTTTTGATGTTTGCCAAATGTTAAATGTACTTACATACTATTAAATTCAATCAATTTTTTCTCATGCATTTCATAGACATATGAACAGAATAAATTAAAAAAAACTGTATTTTTTTAATATTTATAACACGTAAGTCCGGGTGGTAATTTATCAGGGACCACAAATTCCTGACCTTTTTGGTTAATCTTACATTATTATCTACGGACAAAATACCTATATTGGCAACCCCGTATACAATGAAAGGCATTAGTGTTTGCATCTATTCCAGGAAAGTTATTAGAAAACCATTATAGAGTTCATTGACTGTGTCTTGATCATAGTCAAAGCTTATCTTATAGCAAACCGCACGTTGACAACTGCGGTCGACTGTTATTAAATAATGTTTTGTACAGAGTGAATAGGTGTACAGTTACGTTCTTGAAATGAAGTTTTTATATCATTTCTGTATTATTCGTTTTGTAATGCCTAGTTTTTAAGTTGTGCATTTTGTGCAATAAAGTATATCTATCTATTATAACTAACACGTTTATTGAATTGAGCGGCAGTTTAGTCTAATAAATAGTAACAAATGTTTGCAATGTTTTTGTTGAATTTTTTTTTGATATTGGATCGAGGTGGTTACGTACATCAATAGTTTCAGGTTTACATTACATATTTTAAATGATTTCCCTTAAAAAATCCAGTGGTTTACGCAATTAATAAAACACACTGCTTTTGTCTAGGAACTTTTAGAGACCGACCCACGATCTGTTGAAGGTCGCGGGAATCCCTTGTATGCGGGCGGCACAGGACCGATCTGTGTTGAGATCAAATTATGAAATGATGATAGATTTGCAAAGATGTTGACAAAATAGCAGAGAAGTGGTTTCTTAATTTCATACGAGATATCAACGCTGGATCCATATTCTTAGACTCGGCAAGTGGTTTTTTATGAAATGAGACAGAATTAGATAGCGGCGACCATGAATTTCAGAGCTAAATTACAATTTTGTAGTATCTTTAATAGCATTAAATAAAATTTCGTCTACTTTTTATTCATTAGTGTGAAAACTACTGAATAAACATGGAGTGTACAAAGATAGCATCGTTCGTGGTGTCTTGTAGACCGATCTATTCGTAGTCAGAGAACTGAATCACGTGCTTATTAACATATGAACATTTACATCCCTTTAACCACGTGTTCTAACAACCATTCTGAACAACATTTGTTATCTGACTTTTGGAAATTCGTATAAAAAAAATTAAGTTCTCATACAAAGTCGGTCACATGACTTGGTCAAAAAATGTATAGACTACTCATACAAAAATGGGTAGTCGATACATTTTACGACTAATTTCGAAAAG
This sequence comes from Marasmia exigua, assembly GCA_019059595.1. Classification (NCBI taxonomy): domain Eukaryota; kingdom Metazoa; phylum Arthropoda; class Insecta; order Lepidoptera; family Crambidae; genus Marasmia; species Marasmia exigua. The sequence goes on along the minus strand of CM032479.1, from coordinate 10,421,210 downwards.
TCGTAGAACAAATGTTGTTCAGAATGTGTCGAGGACAGATCTCCTTACCGCTTAGGCGCCTTTATAAATAGAAAAGTATTTCTTTGACGTTTCCTCTTCATCTGACGTTTCGGCCGATAACATGTAAATTTTCTGTATTTTTCTATAATTTTATTTTGTTAATATAGGTATTTTCTTACCCCCCTTACCGGTGTCTCCTTTTCTGTCTGCCAGAGATTGGTTGGTAATAGAACACGTGGTTAAAGGGATGTAAATGTCCACAGATACACTCTGTATATCCAGTTTGAATACTTATTTGGCTCACGGAGAAATTATCTGCAACGTGCAGGTTTCCTCACGATGTTTTCCCTCACCGACGAGCCAATGGTAGAAATACGCACATAGATTTGAAAAATCTAGAGGTGCATGGTCGGTTTCGAACCTAGTACCCCCAAATGAAATTCACATTAGTGTTGCTTATCGATAGTCTAGTAGTAAATCGATAGTTTCGGACACATTTAATTAGCCAGCAAGAGTAGAATAGGCCACCCTCACTCTTACCGAGGTGTCGTAAAAGGCGACTAAGGTAAAGCTGCTGGCATGATCATCAGCAATTATATCAAAACCCTCGCCAACCCGTCTGCCAAGCGTGGTGAGTATGGCAATTACCACTCATGTGATTGAGGGAGGCCCGTGCCCCAGCAGTGAGGACTTAAATGGGCTGACGATGACGATGACTATAGAAACATAGCTGATTATCAATAGTACAAAACTACTGATACTATCAATAGTATCGATAGTTTTTGATTAATTCTGTTAGGAAACACGATACCATCGACAGTATCGGACATTAAATAATCGATAGTATCGATAGTATTGGTGTTACTAATAGTATTGATCAAATTTTACTATAGATACTATCGATAGACCAATAGCAATACTATCGAGTGTACTATCGATAGTCTGAATGATTTTCGAGGTCAACTATCGATAGTTCCGCAACACTAAGGCACATTCTGAAATACAGAGCTACCATCAGCTCAGATAACATCTGATATTTGAAAGTAATCCCAATTATTTATCAAATAATTTGATCGACTTGGCAGCCAATGCATCCGCGCTTCAAATCATTCTAGTTATATGCCACGTGTAGCCTCCTACACTATGATAATGAATCATTCATAAATAATCAACACGATAACCTAATCTGTATAATAGAATGTTGAATGTATCTTTGACGACCCGTTTGGAATAGTGGTAGTGAACGCTGCCATTGGTCCAAGGCGGGTTCGATCCCCGCACAGTACAAACATTTGTGTGCATGAACATGTCTGTTTGTATTGGTCTGGGTCATCATCATCATCAGCAACCCATACTCGTCCACTGCTGGACATAGGTCTCCCCTAATGCACGCTACTGCTCCCGATTTTCGGCCACTCTCATCCAGCCCACACCAGCCAGCCTTCGAAAGTCATCATCCCATCTTATTGCAGGGCGTCCTATACTACGCTTACCGAGTCGCGGTCTCCACTCAAGGACTTTACGGCTCCAACGGCTGTCAGTTCTGCGGCTAATATGACCAGCCCATTGCCACTTCAGTTTGCTAATTCGGTTGGCTATGTCGGTGACTCTGGTTTTCTGTCGGATTACATCATTTCTGATGTGGTCCTTCAGAGATACTCCGAGCATTGCCCTTTCCTTGGTCTGGGTGTTTTCTATGTATTATAAGTATGCATTTACAAAAGAAAAGTATTATATAGTTAAATATACTTTACTGCACCAAACACACAACTTAAAACAACTCATCATCATAATCATCATTTTAGCTAATAGACGTCCACTGCTGGACATAGGCTTCCCCCAATGTTCTTCACACAGATCGGTCCTTTGCCGCCCGCATCCAATGAATTAAAAAAACTAATATAGGTATGAATATATTTGTAATCCCGCTGTTTGATCCTGTTATCCGGAACACAGGTGCTTGAGCTACCTATCTCGGAGTCAGATCAATGTATGTAATGTTGTGAAATATTTATTTATTTATCTTCATTTCCACCATCAATGAAGCAAAAACTAGGTACAAATCTAAGAAAACGATCTCTATATTTATTTACTTTTCCTTTTATTTCGAAGAGATGACCGCCTTCATTTTATTATAACATCCTCCAACCGATATTCGGCTATGGCGGCTAATCTCAAAATCAGCTACTTGCGTAGGATTTTTTTTTATGGGATAGGGGGCAGACGAGAAGACGGATCACCTGATGGTAAGCGATTACCGCCGCCCATGAATACCTGTAACACCAGAGGAGTCACAAATGCGCTGCCGACCTTTTAAAAAGTAATAAAAGTAATTTTAGGAAGGATATATTATAGTGCTCAAGTGTATGCGCAAACACAAGTGCACTCTCTATTCCCTTTACTCTCATATTCCAATGGGACACCAGCGTGACACGACTGGAGAGGGATCGGGTGCAGGACCAACGGCTTCGGCGGTCTTTACCCCCTTGCCTCGGAAAGCACGTTAAGCCGTTGGTCTTGCACCCGATGCTGTCACCTCTGGGACGGTTCTGCCCGGTATCAGTTAGACGCCCTGGACTCAATAGAGCGACGTGCGAAGAGGCTCATCGGTGATGATGCACTCTCCGAAGCTGGCCTGCAGAGTCTGGACCATCGTCGACGTATAGCATGCCTCTCGGTCTTCTACCGGATTCATTTCGGGGAGTGTGCGGTTCTAAATGATTTAACCCCCCCAGCCCATTCCATCACCGGACGACAAGGCGCGGCGAGGGCTTACATCCTTATGTGGTAGAACTAGATCTTATCCGCACGAAGCGATTCGTTCCCACACTTATAATGCGGACGGCTAAGGAACTCTCTGCCGAGGTCTGTTTCCCTGACCACTATAATCTGGACATCTTTTAGGCAAACGCTTCATCCTAGACCTCATCGTCGCTTTCCATCAGGTGCGATTGTGGTCAAGCGTTAGCCTATTGACCAAAAAAACATGCCCCTCATCGCCGACCTACTGGTAGAAATGAAAATGTAGATTTAAAAAATCTGATGATGCATTCGAATCTGCGACCACCATTTGGGAGAACCAAGTTCTTATTCAGTAAGCTACCGTCGCTCATCATCACTTATTAAGGTGACGGGTGGGGCACACTAGCGACGCCAATCGATTTTAATTCTTAGCTTCTATACCGGATCTATTTTAAACAATTTCGGGGTTACAACCTCTCCACAAACACTCATACTATTAATTAAATAACTATGCAAAAATGTTGGGTCCAACGCGTACGCAAAAAAATTATACGTGAATCAATTTTACGCGTAAAAAAGGGCCCCAATATTAGTGCGTGGTTATTCAATAAATAGCATAAGTGTATACCGAGAGGTTGTAACCCCGAAATTGTTTAAAATAGATCCAGTTTAGTAGCTATAAATTAAAATTGACTGGCGTCGCTAGTGTGCCCTACCCGTCACCTTAAGAAAATTTCTCTCCGGTCGTGTCACACTTGTATCCCATTGGATTATGAGGGTAAAGGAATAGAGAGTGCACTTGTGTTTGCGCACACACTTATACAAATATATCCTGCGTATGTGCCGATCGTTGAGATTGGCCTCCGTAATCGTAATCGGTTGGAGGATATTATTATTATTATAAGTATTAGTAACCTGGAGCCCAATTCTCGTGCTCGTGACATTTATTTTCATACGATATATATCACCAAGGGGCCGTGTGGTCCTGGCAGAGTAGAATAGGCCACCCTCACTCTTACCGAGGTGTCGTAAAAGGCGACTAAGGTAAAGCTGCTGGCATGATCATCAGCACTCAGAGAAGGAAAACATGCATTTAAATCAAAACCCTCGCCAACCCGTCTCCCAAGCGTGGTGAGTATGGCAATTACCCCTCATGTGATTGAGGGAGGCCCGTGCCCCAGCAGTGAGGACTTAAATGGGCTGATGATGATGATATATCACCAAAACATCGTATTCGTATGGCTTTCAGGTGATATCCGCCATGTTTTTTTCATATCGAAATCCCCAGAATTGGGGTCCTGAAAACTTTTGTGCGATAAAGTACCTAGGTGTGTTGAGAAAGATAGGTACTATCTGAACACACCTACTTATGTATGCACATACCCACTTTGTTGTTTGTTTGAAGGTACCCTTCAAGTATAAACACTCAAAAACTTGTTATTGTTATAAAGTAATTACGACGTCAATAAACATGAAGTAAACATATTAACCACCAGGCAAGGCAGATGATCTAAAAAGTCACGCAGGCATCCTATGGACAAGAAAGACTAATCACCGAGCCGAGTGGCTGTGCTTCGGAGAGGCATATACCTACCCAACGGTAGGTGAAAAATTGCTCTTGAAGAAGAAGAAGAAAAACCTTACTAATGTCATCATTATCGGTAAATAGTTGCCGTAATATTTGTCACCATCCATACATATCTGGTAGGTACATTTATTATCAAGTTTAATTTCTAAAAAGATTTGTTTGAAAAAAAAATGTGAAAAATTCTCCATGGAATATAACCGAACGGACCGCTCAACTTTGTATGCAAATTCGTCATTTGTTTATATAGAAACATCTAAAGAATGGGAAAAATTCAAAGGCGGATTTAGCTTTGGCGTAAGAGGGAGGAAGGGGGGGGGTACAGTAGACGTGTTGGTAGTACATAATAATATACTTACAAAAGAGAAATTGATTTCGTTATTTAAGGTGTTAAAGAGGTAATCAAATTTTGGACGCGTTCGTTTCCGAATAATGTGTTTGCTGTCAAACAAAGGATATTAAATTGATTTAATATTTAAAGTATGTACCTACTTATAAACAAAATCCTCCTCGACCTGCCAGGTGGGGGGTCATGACCCCCATGACCCCCTGGATCCGCCCTTGGCAAAATGACAACTTACAAGTGTAGCTCCAGTATAGTAGTAAATAAAATCACAATGGAGGCTATCGCGTGTGAAAAATCCGCTAGATGGCGTACATAATAATATACTTACAAAAGAGAAATTGATTTTGTTATTTAAGGTGTTAAAGAGGTAATCAAATTTTGGACGCGTTCGTTTCCGAATAATGTGTTTGCTGTCAAACAAAGGATATTAAATTGATTTAATATTTAAAGTATGTACCTACTTATAAACAAAATCCTCCTCGACCTGATAGGTGGGGGGGTCATGACCCCCATGACCCCCTGGATCCGCCCTTGGCAAAATGACAACTTACAAGTGTAGCTCCAGTATAGTAGTAAATAAAATCACAATGGAGGCTATCGCGTGTGAAAAATCCGCTAGATGGCGTACTGTTAGACTGAGGTCCAACATCAACAGCATTGGTTGTTTATCCCCCCTGCGCTACTAGGGCCGCTAGCAGGCCCCAACCGGGGTGGAAGAACGCCCCAACAACGCGGTGTCGGGAGGACTCCCCTCCCAGAGGAGCGAGTACACCGCGCCCAGGAAGGCGCGAGATGCAACCCGGGTAATGAGTTTACCCCGAAACCCGAACCACACCAACACACCAAGAGCGAAGAAGACAGTAACTAACATTGGTTGTTTAGTTTGTCAAATTGACATTTTGACAGATCACGTTTAAAAATAACCAATCACATTGTGTATGAACCTCAGTCCTATAGCACGTCATCGAATTATGAATGAACATGCCACTGTTATGTACTATTCCATGTAAATGCAACAATGTATTGCACGTTGATGCCATCAGTTCCATCGTCACAACTCTATCATAGGAATGATCGATGCAAAAAGTTGATAAACTAACATCGATTCTCGATGTCGGCAGGGTAATAAACGTCGATAACGGAAAGTTCTAGGCTGTCATATATAGATAGATAGATATTCTTTATTGCAGAAAAACAAAATACAAGTATGATAGAACAGCAACAATAGACAGCACAATAAGGTCATCTCCCTCAATGTTACTGTAAGTGTAACTTTTTTTATATGATACCCTATGGACACCCGTGACACCAATGGAGTCACAAGTGTGCTGGCAACCTTTAAACCTCTCTTTCCCCCGAATTGAGCCCCCGGTACCTTAACTCACGCAGCGAAACACAGCACAGTGCTGCTTCATGCCGGGGAGCTTCAATTCTGTGAGGCCGTGTTATCACTCCGGTTGAACCGGACGAATGGGCCGGCTATTCATGCCGAAGCATGGCTCTCTTACCGTAAGACATGGAAGGTTGGCTCCAGCTGACGTTGACGAAGGGTTCGTTGAATTACACCAGTATAGTGTCTCTCCCGTGCACTTTACATAATATAGTATGTCTCACGCCGAAAAACGCCGAGATCACTGTACTCGAGCATGCATGTGTGCGTAGCCTATTTTGCACGCGATAAAAGCAGCCAGCTTTCTGGGTCTTATTATTTTGCCCTGTAAGATTGCAGACCGAAGCGCACTTTATTGCGTCCGGGTCTTTAACCTATATTTGAAAAAAGTAACTTACCGAGTTTCTTACTGATTATTCTCGGTAGAAATTGACATTCCGAATCAGCGGTAGATTACATAATATTTGACATTGATAAATGTTTTGTATGGACTTACAGACCCCCAAGATCAGAAGGCATTTCAATGACATTGGCAGGGGGTAAAACACTTTTTCAATGCCAAAATGTCAAAATTGCATAAGTTCCAACTTTTGCCACGTGCCCAGCCGTTAAGTTAAACAGAATATCGATGAACCTTAAACAACACTAGTTCATCCATAAATGCATTATGCAGGAAACCACTTGTTCGATTCGACTAACGTTTCCGCCGACCATTCATCATCACATGACCATGAATAATTCTTATTTGGTCCCAAATTGGTAAATCTTTCAATCATGTGACGTAAAAAGAAAAAAGAAAGATAAAGGGGAAAATTTACATGATTTACCCGCATTATGCGAAATTGTCGGCATTCAGTTAGACCAGCTATATGTTATTTGTTTTAGCCGTGTGGTCCCCGGCAGAGTAGAATAGACCACCCTCACTCTTACCGAGGTGTCGTAAAAACCCTCGCCAACCCGTCTGTCAAGCGTGGTGAGTATGGCAATTACCCCTCATGTGATTTAGGGAGGCCCGTGCCCCAGCAGTGGGGACTTAAATGGGCTGACGATGACGATAATGTTATTTGTTTTAAGTTTGGCTTTTGCTTATGAGATTCTAGATGGGACTAAATAATTATAGTATATTGTCTCTTCAAATCTGAAGAGGTTGTTTACTTTATTTCTTTATTCTTAAAGTTAAATTTTTATGTAACTTGGCCGTTGACTTGGATGTGACATACAGAGTGTACAACGGCGGAACACATAAAATGTAAAGCTAGGTATTAATAAAGAAATCGCTGTAAAGAAACTCTTAGCTTTTACTAGAGATACTGATTCTTAATACAGAATTACAGAGCGAATTAAGATATTAGAAAACACATAATTTTACTCATATGGCAGGGACCCATCCTCGTGGGGGTGATGGCAGATGGATCCGATGTGTATATATAGTGTCCACGGCAAATGAAATGGAGAACTCCCATTAACTAGATAGGTTACATTATCGATTACATCGCACAGGTGTGGTTTACCTGAAGCATCGTCGTGGTCTTCAGATTTTACCTCTATATAAATAGTATAGACGAAAAAGAGAAGCAGCTCCATCGATCGAGACTTCGCCAGCTTTTGCAGGATGTTTTTGGTGGGATACATCTTCACGTACGAGTATAACCAGTACTCCTGATGACAATAAAACCGTTTAGAAAATTCCTGGACGGTTAGATAAAAAATAATACGAATCGAAATAACGTTTTCCGTGTGGTCCCCGGCAGAGTAGAATAGGCCACCCTCACTCTTACCGAGGTGTCGTAAAAGGCGACTAAGGTAAAGCTGCTGGCATGATCATCAGCACCCAGAGAAGGAAAACTCTGCATTTATATCAAAACCCTCGCCAACCCGTCTGCCAAGCGTGGTGAGTATGGCAATTACCCCTCATGTGATTGAGGGAGGCCCGTGCCCCAGCAGTGGGGACTTAAGTGGGCTGGCGATGACGATGATGATGAAATAACGTTTTCAACTACGCTCGCTCAGCGATTACAAGCGGATCTTGGCCTTCGACACGAGATTCGCTTATTCGTTCTGAAGAATTTACTACTGGGTATCTGGGTACTTATTTAGGCAGAGGAAAAGTGAGTCTAACCATACACATCTCTGTTTGGGTAAAAATTAACTATATCAATACAGGCTACTGTAATTACGGGGTAAGTATAGGAAACCTTAAGAAAAAGTTAATTTATCAAATATGAAAAACGAAAAGATAGTTATTTATATTTTCTACAGCCTTCTGATAATCGTACTAGTTATTTACGGAATTAAATCTTAGGTAAGTAATATTAATGATGAGGAGATTTTCCCAAATGGCCAGTCTGTGAATCTTAATACACATAGCAATAAAGATCATTTTTCCATGAAACGTGCGGCAATATATCCCAACTCCGAAGTGAAAAACTCTATAACAAGTTTTCAATGACGCAATGTTCTCCACCCGTTATTTCCAAGTAGTTTGCTTAGATAACTTTAATGGTTACAATAAATTACCTGATAGACTGTTTTGTCGTAAATGAGAAGATATGACATACCAAACATTGCTATGCCACGTTAACATTTAATTGCGAATACTCCACTATTTACCATTTAAGGTACTTTATTAGCTAGAATAACTTGCATTTTTATCTATGCCATTAGTTTGCATTCGTTCTTATACTTCTTATTGAAATACGAATGCCCACCTGTGTTTATTCAGAACGATCAATGATTTATTTATACTCGTATTCAAAATTGTTAAGCTCTGATCGATTTCATACATTTACTAGCATCTCGCTGCGCTCGTCTGTAACTTCGTCTCCACTTCTTCATCTTCGCGTGTAATTCCCGGTTGCATCCAAAGCTGTCTCATTAGAGCCCCGGGTATGCTTGGACCATGATTCAGGATTTGGGGAGTCTAGTAATTACATTGAAGCCACTGCCGTGTGACCTTCGCAACCCATTGGGGAAGCAGAAGCAGAACGCTTTAAGTAAATTTAATAAAATGGGTAATTGAAGAAAAAAACAATTGCATGCCTAAAGGGGCAAAAGGCAGGGGAATTGGAAGGAGATTAGACAGATTAGAGAAGGGTCCTTCGTGTGGAGGCCGCGTATAGGAACAAGGTGGACCGACGATCTAGTGAAGGTCGCGGGATTCCCTTGGACGTATATTGGCTGAAGTGATGATGATGAGTAATTAAAGATGTATCGTTCCAATCTTTTACTCATATCAACATCGAGAGACAAATACAAATTCACCAATGCTTTGTTCTTTGTCACCTATGAGGCGAACCTAAGTAGTCATGCTCACTCAAATGTCTCTGAGGTGGTGGCGCTATGTGGAGGGACATTAAGTTCCCTCTAATAAGATTGAGTGAAATGATGGCTGACACATACGTCATACTTGTGATCAGGTGCCACCTTTGGGGACTGGTCTGCTTCGGTTTACCTCATAATATTTATTTTATTATTATTTCCTTTATTTTATTTTGTGTAAGAATTGAACTGTATGGCTTGGTATGATGATGACACAACATTGTATGAAAGTTTGGCGATTAAAAAGAGTAGCTGGCGAGTTTCTTGCCGGATCTTCTCGACCAGAAACAACTTTCCGAGCCGGTGGTAGAATCGCATTATGTTTATTTATTTCTTTAGTATATTTTATGTATCAACATATATATGTATTAACATGTAAATTATACATAAGTACTTATAAATAGTTTTAAGTCATTCAAATGTATGACGATTTGTAAGTGCTGTGTACAAGCCTACGCAAATAAAGAATTATTTGAATTTGAAATTTGCAATTGTAGGTTGTAATTGTATCAATTTTTTTGTATGTAGGTAAGTCGTGCAATTGGCTCGAATACGCAGATGGTTGAAGATACAAAATCACGTAAGGAAGCACCAAACCATGAGCCTTATCTACCCAACAGACTACGTTTAAGAGTAAGCCATTGAAAGGCAATGCAATAAGAAAACTGTAAGCATCTCCGATGGAGATTTCTAAAGAAGATAACGATCTTGTCCGCATCAATGCAACTTATCTAAATTATTGCAGCTGCACTGCATCAAACCAGAGATCAAAAGATTAACATTCCCTTGTAAATGTAACTCAAAACATTCTTATGACAAACTCGTTCATCATTTTGTCGCGCTTGGTGTATTGATACATATATTCCATAATATCCTCAAACCGATTACGGTTACGGCAGGCCAATCTCATCGAACTGGCCACTTACGCAGGATATATTATGTGCTCAAGTGTGTGCGCAAACACAAGTGCACTCAGCTTTTCAATACGCCTCTAATCCGATGTGACACTAGTGTCCAGTATGACACGACCACAAAGGGATTTGGCACAGAACAATTTGTTGACAATGTCTAGGTTGGTCGCAAAACTTCCTCATATTTTATCTCCACTAGACCAGCTTGGACTTATAGATCAAGCATGGTAATCATTGTGAGACACGAGTCAAACCTCGTATTTCCAAAAACTACTTATTTTGTTGGAAAAGCTTCAAAGGTTCAATATGTTTTCTTATAAATGGGAAATAAAAAAATAAGCATAGGTATATGTAGCCCTAAGGTGGATGATCAGCACCGTCCATTCGACTACCGACCTATACTAATGTTTTGCGTAATATATTCTATTTTGACAATACGAAGAAACATATTTAGTTGTGTATCTGGAATACTACTCGTATATTCCGGGAGGATTCGGCGGGTAGGGCTAAAACAAGCCGCGTGGACTCATGCAATTCAATAGTGGTTTTAGTGTACAAATTTGGTGTTTATTTTTGCAGTGAAGTGCCGCAAAGTGATCCTTATAATAAGAATCGTTGGATTGTATCGTTTTTAACACTGCTATTGTGTGTCGAGTGAGTTGTCTCGTGACAACTTGCTTGGACCTAATAGTCTTAAAACCCGCGATTGCTTTTAAAGTGATATCCGCTGAATCCCCAGGTCGATAAAACGTAAAACACCGGCGGTTTATTGAGTAACTGTGACTTTGACTGACTTCGACTGTTGACTACCTATTTATTCTCAATAAGTTACTTAACATTTTTGAATTATCTTCCGGGTAGAAGCCATTATTAAAATAATATGTATTCCTGGATATATAAATAGAAGAATATACACCTTGCGTCGACCTCAGATGTCCTGAGAGCTTAACGAATGCTGATGATGATAAAACATGCACATTAATTATCTGTGTCTTAAATTAATCATCTCAAGACATTAGCTAGGAACAGCACCCAAACAAACAATCAAAAAGCCCTGGCTATAAATACAACTGCCTTCATCGAAATTAATTCAAATGTTCGAACTGAGGCGGAATCATTGCCTCTGAAACGGCTTTCATTGAATCTCATCCAATTAAGGCTCAATGCTATTCATTGCGAATAATTGAAAGGCATCGGATGTCAACTTTGACGGCACTAAGTACCCATCAACAGGTCCTAACCAGAAAAACCAGATTGTACAGACGAAATTGCAACAATTGACACTAATTAACATTTTATCAACGATAATCCTTTTGTGTAATTTAAATGCTCGTTAATATCACATTTACAAAAAGTATGTTAATGCTTTAATTACTAAGGGCTGCATTCCTAAACGTTCAATAAACCTTTAGAAGCTAAAATGGGGTTATAATAATTATCAAATGATGACTTTTATTTCAAAACATATTCTAATAAAAATGACCAACACTGGGTTTTCAAATCATGAGTAAAATAGACTTAAATAGATATGAACAAAATTACATAATTCCTTCAGGTTTTGGTGCTCAGGTATGTGTCAATCATAAGTCTGGCCATGCAACCACCACTGGGCCCCGGCAGAAGGGTAGATGAAGGGTTGCGTAGCAGCAAGTAAGATATATGGAAGGTAAATTGCGGTTTACGGTTTATAAAAAAACACTACTCAATATATCTAGTTCAAACTAATTTTCGTTGTTAGTTTTCATGATTATGTACATCATTTTTTAGTTTTATAATTAATTTATTATAGAAGTTAGAAGGGGGGGGGGGGGGGGGGCACACAATTTACCACTTTGGAAGCGTCTCTTGCGCAAAGTATTGTTTAGAAGAAAAACATATTAAAAACCTCCACATCATTTTAAAGACCTATCCATAGATACCCGACACTTATAGGTTTGATGAAAAAAAAAAATTTGAGTTTCAGATTCAATCAAGTATGGAAACCCCCTCCCCCCCAATTTTTTATTTATTAATTTTTTTTGTGTAATAATCGTAATGCGGTAAACAAAATACATCTTTTCACCATGTTTCAATAGTATAGTTCTTATACTTTCAGAGAAAAGTGGCTGTGCCATACGGACGGACGGACAGACATGACGAATCTATAAGGGTTCCGTTTTTTGCCATTTGGCTACGGAACCCTAAAAAGGCTTGACGTCGTGTAAGGTATGACATGCGTGCCAATAAATTGACTACAATTGATGCACAAGATCGTGCGAAGTGGAGGAGTAGAAGCAGGAAAGCGGACCCCGGGCTCCGGAGCGACGGCTTGGGACGCAAGCGGGACTAAACGCTTAGATGATGATGATTTTATGCTCAGGAGGAACATGAAGTCTCTAAGAGGTATTATGTCTTCTAAGCGCAGTGCCTTCTGACGCATGATGCATACTTTCAAGTAATACACTTCCAATTCAAATGATGTTACTCATGTTTCCAGGCCGTACTCCTCGCGTAGTATAATCATAAATTAAGGTGACGGGTAGGGCACACTAGCGACGCCAATCGATTTTAATTTTGAGCTACTAAACCAGATCTATTTTAAACAATTTTGGTGTTACAATCTCTCAGCAAACACTTATACTATTTATTAAATACCATGCACGAATGTTGAGTTCGTTTTTGTACGCGAAAAATTTATGCCGCTTTTGGCGTGAATCAATTTTTTGCGTACGCTTTAGACCCAACATTTTTGGAATTTGGAAATTGTTTAAAATAGATCCGGTTTAGTAGCTAAAAATTAAATTCAATTGGCGTCGCTAGTGTGCCCTACCCGTCACCTTAAAATAAAATTTTCGCAAAGATGCAGGAAGCTATTTTCAGTGATGATCGTACAAAGTAACAAAAGTCTCCAATTAACAAGAAGAAGGTAAGGCTGTATTTTAATAACATTGCGACATAAGAAATAAACATTACCGTCATTTCAAGATCTCCCACAATCGCGAATGAAAACGAAAAGCGGATTCTGGTTATATTGTCATCGTGGCAAAGGTAACCGAGGGTCATCGACATGACGTAACTACTATAACCGCTCTAAAAATACAAGCTGCTGTTTCCTGACTTCACCCACAACCCGAAAAAATTACGCCAACTCCAACTTTATTTCCAAAGCAGTTAGAATATGTGAATCAGACACAATTTACTGGCGAGTGGGGTCCAGTCGAAACCAGTACTGTTGTAATAAGCTAACAATCAGACCTTGTTATGTCTCCTGATGAATTGTGATAGTAAGTATTATGATTTATAAATATATGCAGGTAGAGATTAGTTTTCTAATGACATAAGTTGATATGAGTGGTGATAGCTGGTTAAGGTTAAGACTTGAACTGGAACAAAGGTTAATATGTGTGAACAGCACTCAGTAAATTTTGAGTTCACATGGACAAATATAATACTACTAAGAATCCAGAGTAATGAAGCACTCAGTTATGAATTGAGACGTTAGCTTATGTAGATGTAAGGATTTACAAATTCTGTACAGATTTTGAGTATAATCTCTCTCATCTAAGCGTTGCGTCCAAGAGCCCGGGGTACGCTGGGACCATGATTCTTGATTCTAGTAATTACAATGAAGCGACTGCCGTCTAACCTTCGCAACCCTGTAACAGGGGAACCGGACCAACTGAATCATGGTTACACAATTCAGAATATAAAAGGTGCAAAAGAAAACAGCAAACATGCAGGTTTCCTCAAGATGTTTTCTCTTAGCTAATGTTAGAAATACGCACATAGATTTGAAAAATCCTGAGGTACATGTTCGGATTTGAACCTGGACCCACATATGGAAGATGCATTATGAACCACCGCTTCACATATTTTGAGTATAATATTCTATAAAGTAATCATAAATATGTACTTACTTAATATAATTTTTCATTTGCTATTATTATGCGCTAAATAATGTAATTCCATGCCAAAGTCTGTGTATGTACACTCATCATTATAATCTGGAAAAGCGAACAGGCATCTTCTAAGCGAACGCGTAACATCATAGTCCTCATCGCCGCTTCTCATGAGATGCGATTGTGGTCAAGCGTTAGCCGATAATGGAGCCTTATTGCGGTACTAGAAACAGGTAAAGTAAGGTGATTTTCTACATTACCATTACATCTCACTTACTTTACAATAAACCTTCGCTAAGCTATTAAGCTTTTATTAGACCCTTGCTAAGTCAATAAATGGAAGATTAAACCGTCCATATGTAATCAGAATGCAAAGTAATGGCGACCTAATTAGCAATAATAAAACATCAGCATTTATTGCTGTGTCTGTAATGCTGCAGATATCCTTACAATTTCATTAAAAGTTAAAGCCCTGATGACCTTCCTTTGCACTCTGTGGGTACTTGAGCAATAAAATCAACATCTCTTGTCACTTGACACACTTTGTAAGGAAAGAAATCTCCAACAATTTGAAGTATAGAAGTATTAAATTTATTGAGTCATGTAAGCCACACGCATCCAAACCAGCAAGAAATAAAATGTTATGCAGTTTCATTCAATATTTCTTTAACAAAAATTACTCGACTACATGTAGGTGTGAAATCAGTAAAATACTACTAATTTGTAAATTACAATGCTACCCTCAGGAACCAGTTTCACTTCTCAGTTTGCTGTCACGCTATGCCTTGTAGTATATTATTACAATAAAGTTATATTTAAATTAAATACTTGGGTGGACTGAGAAAATGATACGTCTTTTATGCATGATTCTCTTATGCTATTTATGAGTGGGTAGTTAATTCGCAAAATCCTTGTGTTAAGGCAGTCATTGTGTCTATGCTATCCTTTAAATAATTGTTCTGATATTTTTATTTGGCCTATTGGTCATATGGTGTTTCTACATTTTGAATTACATCATGTTTGATTCTCTTATTCATAATTAGTTTTAAAAGATCTAACGTGGATTAGGATAGTAGTCCTCTTGATAGATTTAGATTATGTCAAAATATTTAACAATTTTGTCTTATAACATTACATGACACGCCAAAATTTTGTTATAATATACACTTTGGAATGAGACCCTATAATAGCAATACTTTTTGTGGAAGTTTACTTCATTTGCAGAAACCGAACATGAAAAAGACCAAATTGCCAATCCTAAGTTCAGTTTGAAAAACTCAAAGGTATAAGTGAACATAAACATACATATTACGTGTCTGATTATTGCGTCTATGAAGATGCAAGACCACAAACGGCGAGTGAAATGAAAAATCAGATTTCTCTTATTGCCATGTTCGGTTCCGAACGTAACCCGTCGAGTTTCCAGTGTTGCGTTTATTTGCTTACGTCTCTTCCCGCTTTCTCGTGAGCCTTCAATAAACTCCGGAATCGGAGTTACGACTTTAACCTTTTGGTAGAGGTTAATATAGACTTGGAAACTATGAGCCTCATCGCTAACTCTAGCATTTGCTGGCATTGTTGAAATTCTTAACATACCATACAATTGATTTAATTTTTTTCTGTTACCGTATAATGATCATAATCGTGTAAGGTAATTTATGGTTGTTTGCTTATAGTTTGAAGATTATATTGTCACTTCCCAGTTGGTAGGTACTTATGTAATGTGTAGACACCTTTTTAGATCTTAGGTCCGATTTTTTAATCGGCTAATCCACTGGTGTCGCGGATATCCAAGGGCGGCGGTAATCGCTTATCTTCAGGTGATCCGTTTGCTTGTCTGCCACATATGACATTTTTTTTATGTGATAGGTAGCAGGCGAATATAAAATTATTGATAGACATAATTTCAAAATATAAAATTGGTTTCCTTGTGAAAAATATAGAACAAAAATACTTATCTTACAGATTTTATATTAAAAAAATTAGAAATGTGAAAGAAGAGTTCTAGTGACAATATTATGCGTAGGTTTCGATAAATATAGATAGAAACTAAACAAGACAGTTTAAACTGACGAATTCACAGTTGCATAACACGTAGTTTTATGACAGCAAGGAGATTAAGATTCCCCAAACGTCGTTGTCTTTCCTAAAAATATCTTAGTTTCGATTCTTAGTAGGTACATGTACACGTGGTCAAATTTAAACGACAATAATAAACAAAAATTGCAACAATATTGCTATCATAGTGTAACTAGTAGCATGCAAGTAGTAAGGAGTAGATATTATTATACGGAGGATAGGTAGTAAAAGGTAAGGTTGTTAAAGATACTCGTTATAGTGGATAAAAATAGTTATATTAATTTAATTAGTCACTGATTGCTATATTTATCAGACAGATAAAGAATGGCGCCTGACATTTGATAATGAGTAGATAAAGCAATTTCCAAGCATTTAACCTTTTATAGTAATTGTTGTTAATTCATTGATACCTTTAGTGGTATCTTCTAGAAATGCATACCAGATAATACTGCAAAAGTTTCTCCAGTTAGATTGAGGAAGGAGTTAACGTAATGTTCTTAATATGGCTTATGCAATTTGCCATCACATCATTATTAAACTTTCATCCTCATTAATTGTGCTCAGTTTTCACGCGCACTCGTATGTAGATACGTAGGGTTACAGCCATATGTTTTAGATTTCTTTCTCTTAGTCTTCAGCATGAGTGTTATCGCTTGCCAAAAAAATTGTGAGGTTTATGTCAGCGCAATGTTACGTGTTGTTGCAGATTACAAGTAGATTTATTCTACATAAAGTTGATATATAAATACTGTTTTCTGTTTTTAAATGACTAACCAAAATCCAAAAAAATTCTAGTCGCCTGTAGATTTTTTTAAATTAATTAATATAGTATAATTATATATTTTTTTCAAGTAGGTACCTACCATAGTTTGTACTACTAATGCAATTATATAAACGATACCAATAAAGTCAAAACGAATATATCAAACCGTTTTAATTGTGAATTATATGCTTCTATCATTTACGTCAGTTACTGTCAATTTACGGACTCAATCTAAGGACTAAAGACTTGAGCTGGCGTCAGCTAAGTGTGTGTGACATGGTCGATAGGAGATAACCGAGAGTAATTTAATAGTCAGACAAGGATAATTGATGTGGACATATAAAATGCGTAGATTATTAATATGGTACAAGCAAAACGCAATGATGAAGGTAAAACAGCTATTCATGATTTCATTCTTGATTGAGAACTCTTTGATCGTAATAACGTAACTGAAGATGTTTTTGCTTTTAGCAATTTATGGGCAGTCAATAATGGAGTCTATTGCATACGTGATTCTCAAAGGTTGCACACAGAAGTACCTATTTAACCATTTAGGTTCATTATTGAATAAAAATCACCTAATATTAAAAGAGAAAAATATTTAAAATTCAATTCGTTTTTTATTTCTCCGTTCAAATACTATTACATATTTTATAGGTCAAACTTATTTACACCATTTGAATAACAAATTAAAAATAGGTATCTGTAAAAGTTGAAATTATTATAATTATCTTCACAGTAACAGAACTTGTATCCCATAATCTGATTCAATGAACAACAACATAGATTTTAATTGGAATGTTTTGAACTTTATAGAACCCTATCTAATTATAATTTAATTGCACAATCAATTAAAGGTATATACAGCATGCTTGCAGCAATTTTTGACTTTCTGATGTTACTGTAATTATTAGCTACACATTACCATAAAACAAAGTGATTACAGATTATTTATATTTTTAACCAAAAGATAACTACGGATCAACAACCGTCATTAAGTACGTACTCATGATGTCAAATTTTCCACTTCCTACTTCAATACACAGCAATGAAAAACAGGGAAAACTAAAAACGCCGTCGTAATTATACCAATGACATTGTTCGGTAACGTTTAGACGAGTTATTCGGCGTACGTGCAGTAGCTGTGCGGACAATCAGAGAGGTTATCTCGTCGCCTTGAACCTCCGGTTGACTGCCTCTGACATCGTTGGACAGACTCCCGTGTTCTGGATGTTAACCCCAGCCAGAATGGTTAGTAGCATCGTGCTAGGATAATGAACGCTTCTAGTGAGATTAGAGGACCGACAACCTAGTGAAGGTCGCGGGAAATTTTTAGTGTGTTAATAAATCTAAATAAAACTAGCGTGTTGTTATACGAAACCAAACCGCAGCATAATTAATGTACATAACAATTATTTACATTATCTTCATTGAGATCATAAAAGGTCAAAAATATTAGTAGACAGAATTCTTTTTAGTTCAAATTTGATTTGATTGAATTTAAGTGTATTTTTTTATGTGATAGGTGGCAGACGAGCTGAAGGATCATCTAATGTTAAGCGATTGCCGCCGCCCATGGACACCCGCGACACCAGCTCAATGTACACATTTAAACTTACAAATATAAATATCAATTTTTAACAGCCCATCGCCTTCGAAACGAACGCCAACCAACCCGGTTCTGTACCCTTGCCATGAGTTTGAAAAACTGTTCTCGCTATCGAAAACTATCGCTTTGTCCCTTTCATTGTGGTGCATGTGAAAGAGACAGAGAAATAGTTTTGGATAGCGAGGATAGTATTTCAAACTCATGGTAAGGTCTCTGTTCTACGTATGTAACTCAATCCAGCCATCTTTCTGAAATCATCAGTAGGTTCCGCTGTAGGTATCGTAGGACAATCCCTTTTTACTTTACTTTATAAGTACATCCGGCAAAGATTCCAGTAGACCACTTTTAGACCTAATTCCAATACTTTAAGGTCGAAAAGTTGTCTACCGCGAAACTTTGTCGATGTTGTACATGGTAGCTTAACATTCTAATACGAATTGTGACTTTATTGATATTCAAGCCGAGTCATTTGCAAAACTTAGGCATATCTTGTGTAAGACTTAGCTCACAGTGTAAATGATATTGTTTAGTTTTAAACGAGTAATTTACCTGTATAATTGTATCTTTAGTTATAATGTTTCTTTCTTTTACATGCGGTGTTTACCTTAAAAGATTGTTGATCTTAAATAGTTAGATAGTGATGTTTTTATTGTTAGTTTTAGTGTATGCAAGCGCTAGTAATTCTGAATAAAAAAAAACAATAGAAAAAATGGCTCTATCGTCCATCAGTGGTCAGCCCACCTCCATAATCTGTTTCTGCTGAATATCATTTCTCTCATAAATAATTGAGTTCTAACTTTCAGCCGCTAGAGAA
Organism: Marasmia exigua; assembly: GCA_019059595.1. Taxonomy (NCBI): domain Eukaryota; kingdom Metazoa; phylum Arthropoda; class Insecta; order Lepidoptera; family Crambidae; genus Marasmia; species Marasmia exigua. Next base: position 10,401,775 of record CM032479.1, on the reverse strand, counting down.
ACGTAGGTTTAAAAATAGTACATTTAGTAAAATATTCCACTTGTGCCCATATGAAGGACGTCCAATTACCGAAACTATCCTTCCCGCATCGCGCCGCTCAGCATACTAATTTTAACTTTGAATTCAGCCTGTCATTCGCACTATTACATCCATTTTAAGGTAATCATGGGTAAAGTATTGTAAACGGGTAGAATACTGATAGGTTTAGTCGTCTGAAGAAGGTTTTGACGTATTTTATTGTCCAGGCTAAATATCGAGACTTCTAGGCGTCTTTGGAATACCATGAGAGTTTCCGAGGCATTCTAACATGTTTTTCAGAGTCTAAAAGTAATTTAAAGATATTCTCAACCGGCTCTTTGAAATCAAGAGAGTTTTGAGACATTGCAAACCGTTTCATAGAAGTTTCTAGAAAATTAAAATTCGTACAAGTTAAGTTCAATAGAGATTACGAATATTTTCAAAAATTAGGAGGCATAGATATCTCATTGGTTAAAAAGAATACACGATTCTTTGAATACCCATGGAAGGTAAATAATACCCCCCCAACTGATTACGGCTACGGCGGCCAATCTCGACGATCAGCCACGTACGCAGGATATACTATAGTGCTCAAGTTTGTGCCCAAATACAAGTGCTCTTTTCCCTTACTCTCATATTCCTATGGGACACCAGCGTGACACGACCCGAGAGGGATTGGGCGCAGGATCAACGGCTTAACGTGCTTTCCGAGGCACGAGGGTGCAAGACCGCCAACTTACAGACTCCGGGCTGACACTAAGATTACTTACCGAAAACTTAGGTACAAATTTTTAGCCCGGGATTCGAACGCGGGACCTCTTGCGCAGCCGTCGCTTTATAGTGTAACCCACTAACCACTACGCCACCAAGGCAGTCATGAGAACCGTTAAAGGTTTCGCTTCTTCTTTCTTGGTACGAATTGCTAAGGAAAGGAACAACTTGTCGGCTTCTGTATTCCCAGAGAGCTACAATTTGGGTGTCTTTAAGTCGAGAGTGAATAGGCTTCTTCTGGGTAAGCACGCTACATCTTAGACCTTATTGTCACTTTCCATCAGGTGAAATGAGGTCAAGTGTAAACCCATTTAATATTTAAAAAAAAGTATGAGCTGTGGTATGAGTATGGAGTAAAAAACAAATTAAGAAGCGTTTGAGTTTTGTCCAACAAGCAATATGATAGCACTGAAAAACTCTGTGCGTGTGCGAAAAGATAAGAACAGGGATAAAAAGCTGTACAAAAATCGAAAGACATTTTATTTCAGGCGTAGTATTCGTATATTTTATTATACAACAGAGAAGCGTTGACCTTCACCTACCGCTACCACCATGATAAGTGACAAAAAATGATAAGGCTGAAGTTGGAAGTACACTTCACACGGAATATTCAACCAATGACGTAACTGTATTTTGTTTGTATTACGTATCATCTGGTGGTAGCTGATCTACAAAGAATATTTTTGGTTTCTTGTATCGGTCATGGGTCTTACCAGCTGATGAATATTGAGCAGATTATATACCAGTGGAAATGCAACGTAACCCTTCATAGGGAAACGTAATGTAGGATGCCCTGCGGTACCTATGAATCACGTACGAATGCACGATGTACAGCGATTTGAGAAAGAGTTGGATGCAAACTGCGCAAAACAAGATGGTTAGCACTCTTTAAAGGAGGTCTGATTTGGTAATTGATAGAGTTTTCAGAACGTTTTCTATTTAGCTTTTCATAAGAAAATCAAATAAAGCCATTATCAAAATAATTTGGTTACCAAGAAACTGTAGAGAAAACACTACTACAGATCTACACACAATGTTCTAATATTAAGTATTCTTAAAAATCAGTGCTACTTAATTTAGAATTATAAAAGATTCGTAGTCATCAACATCATCATCATCATCATCAGCCCATTTAAGTCCCCACTGCTGGGGCACGGGCCTCCCTCAATCACATGAAGGGTAATTGCCATACTCACCACGCTTGGCAGACGGGTTGGCGAAATGCAGAGTTTTCCTTCTCTGGGTGCTAATGATCATTTACCTTAGTCGCCTTTTACGACACCTCCGTAAGAGTGAGGGTGGCCTATTCTACTCTGCCGGGGACCCCACGGCTTAGTCGTTCAGTTTTAATATTGAATTCGTGATTCAATTACAAAATATTTATAAAGAGTTCCAAGAAAACAAAGATACAGCTCACGAGTACTAACTGAATTTGTAACATCATATTGCCCGGCCGAATGATTAAATTTGGCAAGTACTATTTTTTTCTTTTCTCTGTATGATGCTTTGTTTTGTATGTTGTTTCTACTTTTGTTTTCTTTTCACCAGTTTGTCTTTATATTTGTAATGTTGTTTGTCGTATGTGTTAAACGAATAAAATAACGTTTTATCTTTATATTCTGTATATTGTAAGTATTGTTGAGATAGAAATAATAGATAGTAATGCTACCGTAAAACAGGTTTAATAATTCATTAATGCAACTCATTATTGACCACAGGCAGGCAGGTTTACTTTTCTTGATACAACAATCGACATCCTACACTTCATTGTTCATTGTCTCCATAACTACTTCCAGACTAGCCACAAAAGTTGAGCAAGCTTATATGAGTATAAAATGTGTGATGACGTTAAAATTGCTATTTAAAATATAAAAAGTAAAAAAAAAGGTAAAGCTGCTGGCATGATCATCAGCACCCAGAGAAGGAAAACTCTGCATTTATATCAAAACTTTTGTGGTGAGTTTTTTTTTTTTTGGTTAATAAGCTAACGCTTGACCACAATCGCACCTGACGGAAAGCGACGATGAGGTCTAGGATGATACGCGTTTGCCTAAAAGATGCCTGTTCACGCTTGCCTTAAAGATGCCCAGATTATAGTGGTCAGGAAACAGATCTCGGCAAAGAGTTCCATTCCTTAGCCGTCCGCATTATAAATGTGGAAGCAACTCGCTTCGTGCGGCATTCGTGAGCATGGCAATTACCCCTCATGTGATTGAGGGAGGCCCGTGCCCCAGGAGTGGGGACTTAAATGGGCTGATGATGATAATCATTTGGTGTTAGAAGGTTAGAAGAAATATAAAGCAATTTAATCTGACCACGGTGTTTATTCTCGTGCTATCCACATTGATTTGAATCCCATAACCATAATTCGGCTTCATCGTCAAGTATTCCTTCTCTGGGTGCTGATGATCATGCTAGCAGCTTTACCTTAGTCGCCTTTTACGACACCTCGGTAAGAGTGAGGGTGGCCTATTCTACTCTGCCGGTGACCACACGGCCAATTGATTATAACAGTATGATATTTTCAATTTTTGTAGATGAACAGACACAATTATTGCTAATAGTAGCCACTTTAACAATAATTAGGTTACAATATTGGTGTAATGAATAAAACACGCAGGGCAATTCAATGAAATTATAAATATCTTACTTAAATGAACTCAATAAATTTATTGTTTAGATATCATAAACTTAGCAAAATTCATAAAAATGCATTGGCAGTCAGGGAAAAAACCTTCAATATTTTTAAGTGAGAAAAATAAAGCAGAATTATAAATACGTATTATTACACGGACTGTCCTGTCGTGACTTGCTTATTTCATCAGCATTTTCATATAAGCAGTGAACACCCGAGACCTATACTTTAATGTAATCAAAACATAATTGGTCTTAAAGTAGGGATATAAATGATATATCCTTTGACACTTCACTTGAGGTCCTCAAGTCTACTTTAATTAAACTTTATTACTGTAAAGTTGAATAAAAAAACGCTTGTTAATGATACCAGTAAAAATGATTTAATTTATGTTGCAACAAAATCAATTTTTTAAAGGAATATTTCTTTTAAGCATTAAAATCTGTGGAAGGTTTTTTAAAAGAAAACAAATAGTAAAACCATTTCCAGATACTCTTAGTGCACCGAATAATAATTAACAGAAAGAAAACTAAAATACAGGTGTGTTGTCAAACATCCCCTCACAGTGAGTCATTGTTTGGTAATTTGTTTTAGAAAATTACAGTTTATATATACAAACTCAGCCTTGTATATTTTGCATAAGGAGTCTAAAACAATTTTGACGCAATCTCAAAAGTCGTAGTAACCAAAGATAGTTAGAAATGGTTGGTAGAAATTTACCGATACAACCTATGTGCTTTGAAATACCCCGAACTAAAACCAGCTTGAATAAATGGGTATTATATTAATGTGTTTAGATTACGTATACATTATAGAGATACTATATGACACATTAATAAATTATTATAATCAGATATTAAAATAGCAAGATCGCTATCTATAAGTATTGTGCCTGATTTATGAAGTCATGTTTCAATAGATAATTACAATTGATTGAAACAAACAGTATTGACTGCAAAACAGTCAACGGGTCTTTCTACGTTCATCAGCACTTAGTGTCATCATCGTCGTCACAGTTGTTAATTAAATTGCATACATGAGTAATTGTTTTATGTTAAATTGGAAAATCATGATATTTGTGTCGGCTAATGATGTATTATTTCTATTAACTTCCTGCTCCATCATTTCCTGAGCTCAGTTTGAAATTTCGAATTGGTTGTTTCATTCAATTGAGTTGATGTGCCGCATATAATCGGAACAATTAGTGTGACTATTTCGTTCGACAGCAATTTCATTACTGGTGTTGTTGACTACTGTGAATTCGTCAATTAAACGAACGGATATGTTAGTTCAAAATTAATTTATTTTTTTAATGGGACCATGTTGAGGAATCAGTCGTTATCACTATCGTAAAATCTCGTTTGCGTCTAAAGCTGGTGCTTTTGTTGTAGACCACAAGTAGTTATGGGAAAAAAATCTGATGTCATGTAAAAGTAAATTTGAATAAGGGCCGAAATTTCGAATTGAAGGTACTATGTAGTTTAAATTTGGTATCATTGACGGTTTGATATACACATAGATAATATATTTTATTTAATAATCATGGAATGGAACAATAACACTAATTAATTTTCTTGGCCTTTATTGAAAATCTTGAGTAAAATCGTGACAAAAGTAAATAAATGAGCACACAATTACTTTTAAATTGATCAGAATTCTAATGTTGGTAATTTAATGCAGTAGTAAATACACTGATGCTGTTCTATCAATCAAATTGTAAAAAAATACGGATATAGTAATTAGATAAGTTTTGATAAATTATATTACAAGCTTTGATCGCCATCAATCGCGATGTGTGTTATTATACGTAACACTGTCAACACGCTTGGCATGTAACAGGCGTGAGTTAATTCTAGCCATCATAACAATTGTCTTTTTAAATTAACCGCTTCGGCGACTATACTAATCAAAGGCGATGGCACTGAATCAATCCACTTCACGGTTGAACTAAACGTCTCAGCACCTCAGTCACCAATATTAAAAGTTAGGTCAAATAAATAAACTGTCGTGAAAGTCCAAGATAAACAAACCCAATATGGGAGACAGACGGATAAAAGCCACGGTAATAAGGATCCACTAACGAGTTTAAATCAATACGTCGCCTTAATGACGTCATTAAACTGAAAATTGGTGAAAACCATTTAACATTCCGCGCGCATGTCATTTGCCTAATTTGGACACAGTCCAATAAGTGTCTTTATATCCGCACTTCTAGATATCAGAACATTATCGTTTACAACTCCAAGTGCACAAACATGTAGTCTTATTGGTACATATTTACAATTTACACACTCGCCAATCATTATCAGCGTTTTATCGGTTAACTATAGTATAAGAGTACTCACGTTTCGCTCTTGTCGTAAGTCGGGAAGGTCTGGTGAGCCAGATCCTGGAGAGATGAGCTCGTCTGGGGCTCAGCGGAGATACCCTGAGCCCTCTGCTTCCTCGGAGTACGCGATGCTCTCACGTACTGTTGATACGGGAACACGCTCTGCAGTTTGTCCAACTGCGAGCGCAGTTCCAACATCTCCTGGTCGCGCTGCTTCAACAGCGCTTCCAGCTCCCTAATCCTCTCTATCAGCGGCTGCATATCGTTTGATATCGTTGCATTTGCAACACAATTCTCCGAATCGGTATTCATTGCGCTCGGAGTCCCCATTATACCATTCGATTCTGCTTCTCTATAAGTCTCGTCTAACGCGCGTCTATCGCCGTTGACTGTAGGCGCCACGGTTAGAGCTCCTCCACCAGAATTCACTATGGCCCTCGGCTCATCGTCACCAGCTACGCGCTGTGACGATCCAAAGCAGAGGGTGTCGAAACACACGCGCATTCACTCGGCTACCGAGCACTGCACAGAATCACTAGGGATCCGGGTTTTCACTTGGGTTTAGAGTTGTCGTGTTTAGTTCACTTGCACTATTTGTAACGGTTTGTGAGCACAGTTTAGTGGGGAAACGCAGGATGTGTGTGGGTTGTTGCGTGCGAGTCGTGCGGCGCGGGCGCGGACGAGTGATACAGTGCGGATGATCGCGCGCCGGCTCAGCGCTGCCGCCGTCAGCCCCGCGTGCCTCGGCGACACCCTGTAAATTATGATCTTTTAGAACATTCATTACACAATACTAAATTAGGATGAATAATGGTACATTTACTTTAAATAAGTTAATAAATCGTGAGTCTAAAATAGTGACAATAAAAGATAAACAACAGAGTGGTAGAATCAGCTAAACTCGTATCGATGAAGTAGTTAGCAAATGTTGTAGTGATTTCCAATAAATTATTGAATGCTGATAAAGCCAAAAATCTTAAAATTGCTTTAAATTCAGACATCGTTGGTTTAACAGACAAAAATAGGGAAAGTGTTCACACACAGTATAACGATAGGGACAATTTTCAGCTATTTGAGGTTACCTTATCAGCTGTTATATGTGTAAACTTAAAGTCAATATCAAAGTAGGCGATTCTTAATCCATGGACGCACGCTTACACATTGTTTGCCAAGGCAGACACTTCACATTATCAGGATTTGACGCAAAAGTACTGTGATTTGAAAATTACCTACCGATTTATCTAGTACCTACGCTTCCGATACTATAATAACTTATCAATTTATTTTATCTTCGTTCACCAGCCGATAAATGTCCCCATTGTAAGACACACGTCTACCCTCACTCATAGGGGATTATTTATCTTTAGCTTTACCATACCATGTTAGCACGCTACAAATTTGAAGACTCGGAAGAGAAGAGAAGAGATAAAAGACAAAAAAAAATTGATGCGTCAATAGAATATATCTTATATTATATTGAATATAATATATCTTATATTATATTGAATATAATATTCCTTATATTATATTGATGCGTGTTTGTCTTTATCTCTTCTCTTCCGAGTCTTCAAATTTGTAGCGTGATAACTCATAGGCGATTATTTATCTTTAACTTTATGGTATGGTAAAGTTAAAGATAAATAATCGCCTATGAGTGAGCAAGTTTTTTCATTATATTTTTCTTCACAGAAAGCGGAAAAGCAGTGGCATTAAACAAATCAACTTATGGTAAACAACTTATTAGTACAAGTGGGTCAAGCTAGATTTTAACACAATTCCCTCAATTACCGAAACTAAATCCGTAGACAATCAACCACCACGGCTGTTTGTCTGTCAGTTCATGTTTATGTTATTACTATTTGATGCCTAGTTTCAAAATGTTAACAATTTCGAAGTTAATACTGATTCTAATCATTAAATTCATTATCTCTATTAAATAGTTGATTGTCGTATTAAATTACAAAGTATTGGGCGCCGACTTCGGTAACACCTTTTCTCGAGTGTACTGTTATAAAAGGTTATTTGAAGTGTATAAAGTGATAAAAATATTATTTAATACTTTTTAGTTCGTGGTATTTGAAGGCGGTTTTTTTTCGCAGATTTTTTTTTCTGATGTCTATCTAATCTAATTCCAATCATGCCTACTGAAATTAAAAGCTAAAAATATATGATAACGTGGATGCTTAATTTTAAATTCCATCCCCATCGATAGATGGCGGTCTAATAATGTGCGTTTCTCGCCAATCTTTTAACACATTCCTTAGTTCTGTGGAACGGTTTGGCTGCAGGAGTATTTCCCGACGACTATGACTTAGGGACCTTCAAGAGAAGATCTCTTTTTTAAAACGGCCGGCAACAAATTAGCGATCTCTCTGGTTTCGCGGATGTTCATGGGCGGCGTTGATTACTTTTCTTCAGGTGACTCGCTTGCTCGTTTGTCGCCTCTAGGATAAAAAAAAATCCTTTTTTTCTCCCTGTGAAATTTGTACCGCCTAATTACCTCCTTGCGATTTTTTCACATATTTTTATATTACTATCTACCATTAATCAGAGACGAATCAGATTAATCCATGGATCATTAATATCGATAGATATATGTACACAGAGATTTTGAGTAGGTATAAGTGGTGATTTAGTCGTAACTATGGCGTCTTTGTTTTATATGGGTAATCAAAAAGATGCGACATCTAGTAAAAATGTGCCCTAGTTATAGAGGTGATCGGTGTGAAATAATAATAATATCCGCCAACCGATTTCGGCTAAGGCGGCTAATCTCATTGATCGGCCATACGCAGGATATACATATTATAGTGCTCAATTTTGTGTGCAAACCTCTCTATTCCCTTACCCTCTTATTCCGATGGGAAACCAGACCATAGAGGGATTGGGCGCAGGATAAAGGCTTGACGTACTTTCCGAGGGGTACATAACCGTCGACTTCCAGACTCCGGGGTGACGCTAAGAATTTCTCACCGAAAACTTAGGTACAAATTACTGGCCCGACGCGGGGTTCGAACCCGGGACCTCTTGCGCAGCCGTCGCTTTAAAGTGCGACCCACTGACAACTGCAGCACCGAGGCAGTCAAAGTCGGTGTGAAATATATTGATGTTGGATGACACATTGGTGTTATAAGTTACTCAAAACCGGTTTTTGCGTTATTTGATTTAAAGTGTTTTATTGACTAAACAATGAAGGGAAATCTAATATGTAACGTAAACTAATACGAGAATGTCATCATTACTCGCTCACAAGCTGTATACTAATGAATGAATCTACAAAAAAGAACATGTCAAACAATTCTACACGTAGTTTGCCTCAAAATGATAAATACAGATACAACAGTGCCCTGGCTACTCCAATCTCAGAAGAGGCTAAAGCGTGCTATAGATTGTTACTAGCATTTAATTCTTAAGTTTTCCTTTTATTTGATTTCAATTACATAATGGTTGATCTTAACGGAGCGACATTGTCAAATCGACAAAGCTCATTAAAAAAAGAAAAAAAAAACTGCTGACACACCGCTTTGTAGTTAGTTATTTTTTCAAATAGGACGTGTTCGGTTCGTACCTCGGCGCCGTTATTCGAAAAAGAAGAACATTTATTTCAGACACTTCGTGTCACTTTGTATTTTTATTATCGCTGTCAAATTGATACGAGAAACCGTATTTTCTTTATATTTACCTTATTTGGACTGAAGAAGGTTGACTGGTAGAGAATGCTTGTGGGCATTAAGTCCGCCTATTGTATCGTTTTGTGCAATAAAGTTTTAAATAAATAAGACTCTCAGTATTCCTACTACATTAATAATCTAAACGGAAGAGAATCGTACAGGAACGTTTACTGTCTCACTGAATAGTGTGATTTTTCGAAATTTACATGTTTTTTTATTACTTCAGTTATAATTTATATATTCCATTGTTTCCTCAATAAGTATTAATATTATATTACGCTTTCCAAAAGTGACTTAAAATTGTGGCTCGTATTTGAATATTTAAAGAATGTTAACTTTGTCTATTGGTCTTATAAAATCGACATCCAATATCTTGCTAATTTAGTTATAAATGGTAACCCTAATAAGATGGGAACTAACATCGTAAGTACATAATTATAGCATTATTTTGTGCGTTTGGTCTGGATCCAAAACGTGGTTTAAAATAAGTAGTGTGATTAATTCTGGGAATAACTGAAGAACTAGAATAATCATTACTACAAAACTAAGATTAACGTTATTTAGTATATTAACTTTAATACTTAAGTTAAACCACGCGCACCCCTAGTTTAGAATGAGTACTAAAATAATAACCTCAAAATTTCGATTCAGTAACCATGACAACTTATCCCTGTGACAGTTCATTCCGTTTTACACTAAAGTTATTTGTGAGAAAGTGGCTTAATTTATTTTTGGGATTTAATCTCAAAAATATAAGCAATTCCTATGCATATTACTTGGAAACCTTACTTAGGTAAATATTTTAATTTATTGTTGCATAAAAACCATTCTTTAGAATTTTTACTTCAGACAACATAATAAGGTTATGTAAAATGAAATGTCACTGAACGAATAATTGAATGATTCGATCAATTTTGACACAATCCTGCGGTACTAAGTTGTCTATGGTTAGTCGAGGATTTGTAATAAAAATTTAAAAACTAACATTATTCCGTAATAATCATGAACTTGCTAGTTTAGGATTAAAAGCGGTATCAGAGCAGTTTTTTGTAATAAGAGGGGTAAAGTTACTTACCTAAGTACTAATTTATTTATTTATTATTCACACAAGACAACCATTACATAAGATGATATTATAAAAATAAACAGTTTTAATCTAGATTGCAATTCAAAAATATGTGTAAACAGAAAAGTTAAACGTGTTAAGCACTAATATTAGATAGTCATCATCAGCAACCCACACTCGTCCACTGCTGGACATAGGTCTCCCCTAATGCACGCCACTTCTCCCGATTTTCCGCCACTCTCATCCAGCCCACACCAGCCAGCCTTCGAATGTCATCATCCCATCTTGTCGCAGGGCGTCCTACACTACGCTTACCGAGTCGCGGTCTCCACTCAAGGACTTTACGGCCCCAACGGCTGTCAGTTCTGCGGCTAATATGACCAGCCCACTGCCACTTCAGTTTGCTAATTCGGTGGGCTATGTCGGTGACTCTGGTTCTCTGTCGGATTACATCATTTCTGATGCGGTCCTTCAGAGATACTCCGAGCATAGCCCTTTCCATAGCTCTTTGAGCGACTTTGAACCGGTGGACTAGTCCAGCCGTGAGTGTCCACGTCTCGGCACCGTAAGTCATGACCGGACCGGAAGGACGCACTGGTCGAAGACTTTCGACTTAAGACTTTGAGGGATGGGTGATGAGAAGACTTGACGAAGTTTACCAAATGCTGCCCAGCCTAGCTGAATTCTTCTATTGGCTTCTCTCTCGAAGTTGTTTCTGCCTAATTGGAGCGCTTGTCCTAGATAGACATATTCCTGAACAACTTCGAGAGGTACTCCATTAACAGCGACCGGTCCCGGATCAACGAGCTCGTTGAACATGACCTTGGTTTTATCCAAGTTCATCCGAAGACCGATGTGTTTGGAAGATTCAGCCAGGCTGCTCACCATCTCCTGTAGGTCTTGTAGGGTTTCCGCCAAGATGACGATGTCGTCTGCGAATCGTAGGTGTGACATGTACTCGCCATTAATATTGATTCCGCGCTCCTTCCAGTTTAGTGTTCCAAACATGTCCTGCAGCGCAGCGGAGAAAAGTTTCGGAGATATAACATCTCCTTGTCTCACACCACGTCGCAGCAGGACAGGCTCAGTTTGGCCATTTTGGATTACTACGGACATATTAGCAGCGTCATACAGACACCTCAACACCTCGATATATCGCCAATCGACTTGGCACCTTTGCAAGGCCTCTAGAACAGCCCAGGTCTCGACGGAGTCAAAAGCTTTTTCATAGTCCACAAACGCCATTAGATAGTCATCGGGGTATTATGTTTTTATTTATTATAACTCGTGTATATTCTGTGTATAGCTAAAATTACGTACCTATTTATGGACTAACTTTTGACTTGTATAGTTTTGTACTTTGTAATCTGATAGATGATAAACTGAATGGTACAGAAACGAAACGAAAATACATATTGGTCACCTGACAGATACGAAACATATGGGCACATGACTGTTATCTTATCAGTAGATTCTGATCTCTAGTTTGACAAACAGAGAGATATGATTGATATGCATTTCATGTTACTATGAAAACTGAACCTAAATTTTAAATACACTCAGAAGGCCGCTCATAGAGTATTTTTCATTCAAACATGCTCACTTCTTGGTTTAATAAATTTAAAAGTAAAACATTTTAATAGTTGATCTTTTGATATAATTTTTTTTTGCAATTTATTTTTAAGTACTTAAATAAACGCACTAAAATTCACCTCACTACAGGCGAGAAAATGAGTCCACATAGTCTATATTACGAGTGGAAATTTAAAGTGCGTTATTTAATTAAAACCAAGGAAACATCTCGATTTCCGAAGTCGTCTTCAGAAGCTATGGTGACTAAATTCGATGTTAACAACAAGATTTGCGTAATGCTTAGTTCTACAATGGACGCTGCACGCTGTAAAGCTGAATTAAGTAGGCAAGCATTTTTTTTTTGCCATTGAATTCGAAAAAATCTTTTGCAAATATTTTTTATCGTTTAAGTGGTTTGGCGTGAATGGCCTGATAACTACACCAAACAAACATCACAGCAGATAATGAGAAATAATAAGCAAGCAAACAAATAAATGCAAGCAAGTAGACTAATTAAGCTAATATGTGGGTACTTACACAAATAATTGTATTTGAAATGATGTTCTAAAGTTTTTTTTTAATCTTTATTTCAGGTGCTTGAGTCACCTATCTCGGAGTCAGATCAATGTATGTGATGTTGTGAAATATTTATTTATGAGCTTGTTCACTGAGTGAAAATGTCGCTCTATAAGAAATCCTTGAAACTACAGTTTTTATTTTAACCTATCTCTTGAACATATTTTTACAATTTTTTATATAAGACAAGCTTTACAGTAGTAGGTGAAGCTATACATGATTACAATATCCAATATATTTTAGCAAATAACTTTTCTTTTGTAAATACATCCTTTTAATAAATCCTTTTAATAGCAAACACCCAGACCAATACAAACAAACATGTTCATGCACACAAATGTTTCTAGTGTGCGGGGATCGAACCCGCAACCCTTGTATCGAATTGTTGTTGTATAATTCGTTTTCCTTTTCGACTAAGCGTTATGCTGACTTGTGGTAACGACAGCAGACTGTGACACAATGTGTGTACACTGTTCACAATCTTTCCGATAATATTATATTAGAAAAAATCCCCGAAGAACACGTGGCGAAATCTCAAGGAACAATCTAGTGGTTGATACAAGCGCTAAGGTCCTAAGAACACATATAGGTACTAAATTAACTACGGTGAGCTTAGATTAAATCAAAATTGATGGTGAGCTATTAATTGACATAAGGCAGGACAAAAACGTATGACAAGATAATTACATCTGCAATATTGAACAATCAGTTAAGGTAGGTACTTAATAACAATACTTTATGATAAATTGATTTGAAAGTGCTTTTTTCATCAATAATCCTATAGGTGTATCGGTAAACATTTGAAATATTCCTTGCCCTGTGAATGTCCGTGATTTTCAACATATGTTAGAAAATAAAATTGATATTCACTAAAAAAATATTGCATTTATCATCCAAGATGAACGGACGATTTATACGAAACGTCAAAAAAATTGCCTATCCCTAAATACATTCAATTTTCACTCCCTAGGGTTACCTATCATATTCAAATGGGTTTATCGACATCAAACCAGAAGTAGAAATTCTCTTCAAAACTCGTTTTTCTTAACCTCAGAAATCTCAATAGTTAAAAGGGACCATTTATGAGCGTGTGTAGGCGACACCGAGTGACCCAAGCGTGTTATTAGCGACACAGTATCAATCAATACAATATAGAGAAAGACAGTACGTTCCTATGTATACTGGCGACCAAAATCGCTTGTGCGGACCAAATATTCTGACATTTTTTAAAAACTGTTCTAAACTTTGATATTTAATTATGTGGACTTAACATGTAAATTATACATAAGTACTTATAAATAGTTTTAAGTCATTCAAATGTATGACGATTTGTAAGTGCTGTGTACAAGCCTATGCAAATAAAGAATTATTTGATTTTGATTTTTTGATTTTGATAGGAACTTGATATTTGCATCTGTCATTTTAGTCCACATTAAATACCATAAAATTAAAAACCCGATTATAATAGTCATTTTTACTAAAGAACTGATGTTATACATCGTGAATTTTTAACTTCCTTAAAAAGGAAAAGAGAACAGTTTTTAGATCAAAAGATTGTTTCATTAGTATAAGGCCTTGCCCTTGAGGCGTTTCTAAGATACTTAAAGCTTCTTAATTATGCATATTTCTATGAAAATAAAGTCCAGGTTCTGATATTTTACTCGCGCTGACACTTAGTTCTTGCTAAGTAGGTACGGAAAACGTCTTGGCCCGCGTAGCGTCCCCTGCCCCGAACTATACTTCAGCATAGACGTGTGTAACTCTTTATTAAAACGACTCAGTGATCCGACTCAGCCAAATGATATACTGTTCCGAAACTATAATGTCCGCTCCAAATGTGTCATTCGATTCAAATGGATCTCGAGTCCGAGTGAAGTGAATGATCCGAATGAGCTGAATGATCCGATGAGCCAGATGATCTGAATGAGCTGAATGATCTGAGTGAGCCGAATGATTCGAATGAGTGGAATGATCCGTATGAGTCGGAATGAGCTGAATGATCCGAGTGAGCCAAATGAGCGGAATAAATCACGGTTCTATCTGAGAGTCGAAGTTCTAAATGAAGCGTTTCTCTGTTCCTCATCTCTGCACTGATCCAGATGCAAATGTTCAAATCAAGATTCGTTTTTGCCAGGTCTACTTCACCATGAACCCTTGAGAGTAAGTACCAGTGAAGTCACTGTCTGTATAAACACTGTGGTATCAATGTCATTATTGCTTCGTCGAGCCCTTAGATAGTTCCGAGTGGTTTGAAAGTGCCTCAATGTTGCCAACTATAAGACTAATTGCCGATAAATACTTAAACATAGTTTAACTAGCCAAAGATCAGCGACAATAGAATGTATGTGGCCTGGCTGTAGCCCGAGAGATTAAAGAGCTATTATAATGTGATTTAAAACTATTAACCAAGATTAGTGTTATTTGTAGTGGGTTCAAGTTCGTTACACCGCTCAGTAACTCGAATTTAGGTAGGTAAAGTATAAAAATTTAATTATGAAATTATTATTGAATATCTAATCAATCACACAAATTACAAACATTCAGATCTATTCTCTAATGGTCTGCTAATTTTTTTATGTGTGGCAGACGACGGATCACCTGATGGTAAGCGATTGCCGCCGCCCATGGACACCCGTCGACACCAGTAGAGTCCCCGGATTGGGCCTGGACCCTTTCCCCCGGATTGGGCCTTCGGTATCCTGACTCACGCAGCGAAACACAGAACAGTGCTGCATCACACCGGTTTTCTGTGAGGCCGTGGTATCACTCCGGTCGAGCCGGTCCATTCATGCCGGAGCGTGGGTCTTACACGGTCAAAACAATGCAATTATATAATTATTATTGAATGTCAAATCAATCACACAAATTACCAACATTCAGATTTATTGCCTAATGGTTTGCTCATTAGCCAGCGTAATGATTATATTGTCTCATCTTACAAGTGTCATATACTTTATCCTTTTTTATTTATTTTAGAGGCTTTTGTGTTCATAGACATGTCAGCCCCAATCGGTTAAGGTTCGCTTAACCGAAAGTAACATGACTTAAAGATTAATAGTTACAGCACGGGACGGGAGGATCATTTATGTACTAAAAATATCAACTAATTGCTTTGCTGCCTCAGATGTTGGGTCCGCTAAAATTGTGATAAATGTTCCTAAATTATCAACATGAAGATTGAATCTACGCATAAACGATTCTCTCCTCCCGCGATACTTACTACATTCTACGAGAATATGATGTACATCCTCTATAGTGTTACATACCTAGATCATAATTGGGTGAATTCAACTTTTTCATTAAGTAAGCAAACTTATTACTTAGTTCTTTATTCTGTTCTTCTGTTGTGCAAAGAAATCAATCAAAACTACCTATTTTGTTTCCTAGCATACGTCTCAAAGTATTCGCAAATATTTAAAATTAAAGAACCAAACATTAAACCCTGTGGAAGTATTTAGTCATGGAAGAGCCAAAACTTATTATAATATCCTCATACCGATTACGTCTACGGCGGCCAATCTCAACGATCAGCCATGTACGCAAGATATACATATTATAATGCTCAAGTGTGTGCACACACAAGTGCACTCTCTATTCCCTTGCCCTCATAATCCGATGGGACACTAATATGACACGACCTGAGAGGGATCGGGCGCAGGACCAACAGCTTAACATGCTTTCCGAGGCACGGGGGTACAAGACCGCCAACTTCCAGACTCCGGGCTGCCACTAAGAATTTCTTGCCGAAAACTAAGGTACAAATTTTTGGCCCGAACCGAGGATCGAACCCGGGACCTCTTGCGCAGCCGTCGCTTTAAAGTGGAACCCTCTAACCAGTGCGCCACCGAGGCAGTCGCCATCGAACTATTGAAGATACAAAAACACTAAAATATTTTTTTAAAATAAATACAAATTCTTAAAAAAAACGTTATTGATGACGCATAATCAAAAGAAAAACTCGATTAACTGTGGTTGTAACTGTTACATAATTAATTGTCGCTTTTATATTTAATAGTAAAACCACAGATCACTAGAGCAGGCAACACTGGAAGTGTCTCAACTATTAGCTTCAATGCTAATAGGTGTTTACGATAATGCACCTCGCGACAAATTTTCCATTCAGCCAGTAAACAGCTTGATGGTACACAACCGGCCTTTATAAATAACACAACTTTATAACTCAATCTCGAATATTCTTGACAGTTCAGACATACTGCTGATATTTATCACAGTATACTTCAATCGTTACATTTGTGACTTTGAAATAGGTACGTTTAGCAAACATTTGTTAAAAATGTACATATTCTATTCCAATTTGAATCGAAATACATTTTGAAATCTTCAATTTCAGCCAATTCAGGACAAAATAGGAATTTCATACTAATAACAGACTCTAGCCAAAGTAATGACTATAATAAATATAGGAATATATTTTACTACTCAAGCCCTATTATATGATACCAATATTGTGGGAGATGTGTTAAAACATACAATCCATTTCTTTGTGACGGCGGCCATCTTGGATCGATTTTATCCAACATAGCTAAGAACACTCCCCCCTTATTCATCTTTCAAACAAAAAAAACAAAATCATTATTGGTTCATTTGTTCGGGGGAGCTACGATGCCATAGACAGAAACACAGACACACACACACACAGACACGTCAAACTTATAACACGTTTTTGCGTCGGGGGTTAAAAAGATACCTATTTTCACACCAAAAATATTAATTGCACATCAAACTATGATTTTACATAAATATTATTATCATTAAGTATTTTAAAAGTACTCCCAGATCTATTTGATGAAATCATTTCAGGCGGCCCGTTTGGATCAGTGGTAGTAGTGAACACTGCCTCTGGAGCAAGGGCTGCGGGTTCGATCCCCGAACAGAACAAACATTTGTGTGCATGAATATGTCTGTTTGTATTCGTATGGGTGTTTTTACAAGAAATTATAGTTCCGGTCTTGGTTCTGATATCCGTAACATAGGTACAAATACAAATACAAATTCTTTATTTGCAAGGTGCTTAAGCTACCAACTTTGGAGTCAGATCAATGTATGTGATGTTGTAAAATATTTATTGATGAAAATATAAATAAAAATATCTCTACGTTCATTAGAAAAGTCATGTAATGACCAGACTCTCCAAATCCTAAATTATGGTCTAAGCGTACCCCATGCTCTAGTGACAGCTTTAGACGTAGCTAGGAATTAGACGCTAAGATAAGGAGGGTGAGATTTATTAGAATATGTCCTCTAAAGTACATTAAAAAAGGCCCTACCAATGAAAATGCCAGAAGCGCCCTTGAAACAACTCAGTCTAAAAATAGACAACTTTTCACTTGTAGAATGCACAAGAAGATATGACACATTCCAAATAGCTAATGTTATGTTAATTGTAAGCGACCTTACCCTACTTCAGCAAGTAGGTGTTTTGTTCCGGTGGGTGTACATAAAATACCAAGGCGTGTAAAGGGCAGTAATATGCACACAATCGCTTAGGGATAAATGTCACATCAGTCATGGCCGAATCTAGATTAGCTAAGAGATGTGAGCGCCCTTCGGAAAACCCTCTTTCACTCGCAATCTAGAGATGCTTTATTAATATCGATATTTTGTACTTTTCTGGAATGATCGTTTGCCTGATGTAGTCAGAAACCTAGTCACAGTAGTGGAATGCTTGTGAATGTATCTATACTGTGGCAACTCAAAGAAGAAAATGCTAGTCTTTTGAATGAAGAGGAATTTAATGATAGCCAGTAATAGTTTTCAGAAGTTTAGTTTAGTAGACATAGATCTGGAAATGTAGTAAATACGAGCATATTACTTAAAAATACTGAAAGACAAAGTAGAGAGTAGAAGTGGAGAAAACGTGTACCTACCTATTGCAGTAGAAAAGACTATTCGTATGTCATGATGATATAATAAAAGCATTAAAAATAAGTAGCAAACATAGAATCTGGACTGAACATGGAAATCTTCCACAACCCGAGACACATATTATGTTCTCTTAGGCTCTTGGATATTATGTTATAGATCTTTACCACTTCTTTTATAAATATCAACAAACCAACGCTCCCACATAAATATTTTTTATTTGATTGTCCGATAGACGCTTATAACTAAATATCAATATTTATCGATAAGATATATTTTTACACAAGTTAGTGTCCCTACCGACAGTGCCGACATCGTTTTACCGATGTCTGTCGCTACGAGCGACAGTTTTATGGACATACGAACACAATACGTAAATCTCCTTGCGCCATTATAAAGTATAAGATGGTACAAAAATAGACTGACTTGCCTTCTTGTTGCCAGAATACTTTCGATAACGCATCGATTGTTCTACCAATAAAAACCTAAATATGGTCTTTGGAACTTGCTTACCAGTAGCACAAACGTATATCACATCAATATTAGCAGAAAAAAAACTTTCATCAGCTGAGTGTAAATATGTTGAATCATAAAAAACATTCGATTTTGTTATGTAGCTATTTAGCTACATAACAAAATCGAATTTTTATTAATGCATTGCTTAGTATTGAAAATCGAAAAAAAAATATATCCATATCTACAAATCCATTCGTGGATTTTTAGGTAGCGTAGCGATCACAATCTGATGGCAGCTCAATAGTTAATAAAATGCGCTAGGTGTATGCGTGTATCTCGTCAATAGCATGGGGATAAGAGATACCTTTGCTAGGAAACCTGCGCATTTTTGATAGATTCTTAAACTAAGATAGATGCCCATTGTTTAGATAATGATTCTGAATTCTTTTCTTGGATCTAGCAATACTTAATACAGTGTTACTAATAGTTAAAACTGCCCCCAGTCACGGTTAGACATGTCACTTAGAGTCTGCGCCAACAAAAAAGACCCTTGAAAAGCGCGCACCAGTCGCCATCAACATTCAAATTTGAGCTTTGCTTATATAGAAACAAGGAATCTAAATTTTAGTTCCGTGTTTTGCTGTGGGACTTCTTACGTGGCGCGGACTCTACTATCGGGTGCGCGATCTGTTCACCTTGCCACTTACATAAAATAAAATTAACGCAACTGGTATTGAACGAAGATTATGAAGATCTTCACAGCCCTTAAATTATCACCACTCCGCCCATATCGAAACCGACACAGAACCCGTTGTAAATACCATGTTTTAATTTTACATCTTTAAAGTCTAAGCATAAATCATTTTATAAAATGTGCAATTACATCGCAACATATCTTTCTGAATCATTTTTCATCATGAAAGGTTAAATGTGGGCAGTATTTACGTTTAAGCTTAACAGGTGTTAACTTCTGATGAATTACCGCAATTCAGCCTTAATTCAATTCAATGGGGTTCCAAGTAGTGACTATTATAGTTAAACATTAATCACTTTCGTTGTAGGTCTGGTCAATTAGTTTATATAAATCAAGTGGTGTCAATTGCATCGCGCAAGTCTTTTCGGTTTCCTAAGCTATATGATTGTCTGAAGAAATTACTTTTTGATAAATCGTTTAGATAGATATTTGTTCGGACGGGTACTTTAGATTTTTTTTAATGCTAGAGGCGGACAAACGAGCAAGCGAGTAACCTGATGGAAAGTAAATGGTGCCGCCCATGAATATCCGCGAAATCAGAGAGATCGCTAATGTGTTGCCGGCTTTTTAAAAAGAGTACGCTCTTCTCTTACGACTTAGGGACCTTCCCTAAGTCGTAGCTGTCGGGAAATACTCCTGCAGCCAAACCGTTCCACAGGACTAAGGTACGTGGTAGAAAGTTCACCGCAGAGTATGAGATCGCCATCCATGGATGATGGAGATGGAATGACAATCGCTTGCAAGAAAATACCATCTTAAAAACACCATCGAAATATCTCAAAGACGTAAAAGTAGACAAAAATTCTCTAAAATTGTTTGAAGCGTTCATGATCACTGACATTAGAACAACATTGCAACAGTGCCGAAATATCGGAAACTCAAAAATAAGGTACATGCTAGAAATCCCGTAAATAACTATTCTGTTTCTCTAAGCTGACATGCGCATAAGGGATGCGCATTCTTATGGAGCCATGAGTATGTTCGTTGCTGTGTTTACTTTCGTAAAGCTATTTCCTGGCTATGATTTGCTGATTCAGACCTGGAAGGGCTGTCACAAAGAACATACAATGGAACCGTCCGTAACTAACAAAAATATACCTGTCACTTCCAAACAAATAACACGCACAGCGTCTGAGAAAGGGACAAAGGTAATTAATGATTCGGTCCTAAATAGGTACTATTTCGGACCGAATCGTTGGCCTCCTGGCTATGAACTCAGATTTGCTATTACAAGGGAGTAAGGGACTTTATTAATGTGTCCAGCAACATCTATAAACACGTCGCCTCTCCTCATACCGCAGCCATGTCTTGGCATATCCTGCATGCCCGAATATAGTTATGCACGCATGACAACCTCATGTAGGCCACTGGCAGTGCCGTGGCAGAATATTGGGTCGAGAATATCCAACTCACCATCCACACGAAAAAGACAAGAGAAATGCACTAATTTCCAAGATGATTAGATGGAAGGACACACATCAGCGTAAATACCGGAGTTCAGGTAAACATGATTGTTGATCATTCAACTAAAACATGTATTATGCAGACTAATTAAACAAAAAGATAAGAAATTATTTTTAAAGCAGTCATTTAACTTCTAACTAAAGTGACGATACAAAGTTAATCCTACGCTTCATTAATTTTATGAGTCGTCATTAAAAATAATTACGTAACCAAATTTAATTTTAAATTGAATTTTAATGTATATATTAATCTTTTTAACTATTAACTTGTCATCATAGCAATGTTCTACAATTCTTTCAGATTTAACTTTAACCTATATTATAGGTAGTGTTGCCACACTTAACGACTTGATAGTGTCATTAACGGATGGATAAAATTGATCCCTATCATTCAAAGTCGCGCATAATCACTTTCGTTATTTTCCAGATGTCAACACAATTTATAATAATTGCTTTTTATTCTTAAATCGGGTGTCATAACCACTTTTTATGTGTCAACGTTCATTTAGTACGGACTGTTAGCCACATGAACTAAAGAAAAAAACAAAGTTTTTATTTATTTAACCCGCTGCTTCGCTCGTGTGGAAGTTTGAAATTAGAAGTTATTTTCAATATAAATACCTAATGCCCTTTTAGTTGCTTAGGCTTCGTTCAGTAAATTCCGAGATTATACTGACAGACAAAAATTTCAAAAACTCATCAAGATATTTTGAGATGATTATATTAAATGTACAGACACAGCTTTTTTATTATTTGTTTAGAAGAAAATCAACATATTATTATAATAAATTGCAAATATTTTTATATCTTTGGTCTTAATTTTTAAGTTTCATTGAACTGTAATTAAGCGCTACAAAGTATGCATATTTTACCCAACTTCTTAAGCATTTAGCAAATTCAAAACATGATATTTTTAAGTACCTACTCGTACATGCAATTATGTACCTTTTGTATGCATTGCTGGATTTCCTATAAACAGAAATTGCATTTATAAACATTTATGTATGAAACTCGTTAAATTCAAATTAAATCCGTTTTTTTTAATTGCTAATTATTTTGTCAAATGATTGTCACCATTAATTAAATAAATGACAGTGAAGAATCTTTGAACGATCGCTCCGAGAAACTGCGTTGCATATGTAAGGCTTGTTAATACACACACGAGTGGGTCAACACGGTTAGTTCGGCAGTTTTGTCGAAAAATAAATTCACAACGAAACAAACATTCAATATCATTCCCTGAAATTCGCCTATATAAATTCAGAAATTCGTGAATCAAGTGAACACCGCCGCCAAATTATCTATCAAATTTCTTCAATTGATATTAAAACCAAACCTGTTTGTCATTAAGGTAAGAATCGATTTAAAATGAAATTAATTGTTTGACTGTCTTTACCTACATCTGCGAGATAAGAGGAGTCGCTGACTCATTGCCAGACTTTTAGGACG
This sequence comes from Marasmia exigua, assembly GCA_019059595.1. NCBI lineage: Eukaryota > Metazoa > Arthropoda > Insecta > Lepidoptera > Crambidae > Marasmia > Marasmia exigua. The sequence continues at coordinate 10,379,132 of CM032479.1, read as the reverse complement.
AAGTACTTGTATATGTTTCCAAATCTTATCTGTCAGGAAATGACACTGCAGCCAAACGTAACGTGCAGTTTATGTCCGTAGGTTCTTTGCTGATATGATTAACTATACTATTACGTCTAGTAAGTTTAATTAATCTGATCGTGTGTCGTTAATTTGTTAATTACTATGTAATGGAAAACTCAGTTAACTAGCTACCTACAAGTGCAGTCATGTCTAGATTTAACACAAGCCTCATATAATGTGTATCATAAAATTTGTTACAAACTACCTAATTAGTTAATTGATCACTGATCTGTTTCGAAATTACTAGTTTAGAGAGAAAATTTAAATTCATATTCTGAAAAACGCTTAGTTTTACTCCTGCTATTTCAGACTGCTGTCCTATTGGAGCAAGAGAATAAAGGAGCTGCAAGTACATATTAAAAGCGTGTTGTCTTAAGTATGTCCTGCATAGATGGGACGGCATTAAGAAAAAGTAAGCAAAGTACGCCCTGTTGGTCTAGTGGTTTAAGTACCGGGCCGTGATCTCGGGCTCCTGGGTTCGATTCCCGGGTCGAGCAAAAAGTATGTTTCGAATTTTTCGAACATGGCTCAGGTTTGTGATCACCAATCCGCATTAGGCAAGCGTAGTGATTAAGCCTAATCCCATCATAGTAGCGATGACTTGATTTCTATTATGGAAGCTTTTGCCCTGCAATGTATATTTTTTAAGCAAAGTAGGCCCAGAATACCTAAGTATATAAGAATGCCAACACCAGTAGGTCTCAGAATCATGAGACACTCATCTCATGTAATAACCCTATGTTCTTTTTATTCCCATCTATTTTTAGCCGGTCGTCAATTAAATTCAATTCAACCGGCGAGGGTTGTCACATGTTCAATTATCTGATTTACAGTAACAAGAGTCTCGTCTGGATAGTACAGTACGTACACAGTGTTGCTAGCTGTTTTTCTCCTTCGAGTTTGTAAGATATGCTGACATATAATGTACGGCTCCTTTTCCATCGCCCGAATCGAGTAAAATGTTGTCGCCTTACATAGATAAAATAAAAGATAATTTCACTGACCTAAATCTTGATTTGGATTTGTAGGAACGCTAAAAATCAATTGGAAAATTGTTCAATTGAAAATAGAAAAAAATATCCAGCACGATCCTGCATCAATACTTATGATGCAGGATCCAAAGAACCAAAAAATGTGTTTTTTTTATGTGATAGGTGGAAGACGAGCAACCGATTGCCGCTGCCCACCGGTAGAGTAAATAATAATGTAGAATAAAGTTATAAGTCCATTTTGTGTTTATTGTCTCTCCTCACGACAAGAAGACCAAAAGTATCAAGTCGCTGCAAGTGAAAATTATGCACGTCCTCTGTCAATGCGATGTCTTCGGGCATCCAAGAAGCCGCACTCTGGGCAGCTACCACATCTGCCCGGGGGATGTTAAGGTTATCGCTCCCAGTGCAATTATACGGTTCATGCTGACCGTGGCCCTGGGAGACGTTTTATAAGAGGGAAAGGTATTCACAATAAATCAAATATGGTTGCAATGACCACTCGGCTACGGACGCACCCCAGAACTTGAATAACTCATTGCATTTTGACTGACCAGATGGGGCAATTGGTAGTGACCCTGCCTCTGATGCCAAAGGTCGTGGGTTCGATCCCCACCCTAAACAAACATTCGTGTGATGAACACTTGTGTTTGTTCAGTGTCTGGGTGTAATATATGTATTTAAGTATATATTTGTGTTCCTCTGTTGTCTGATATCTGTAACACAAGTGCTTAAGCTACTTAGTACGGAATCAGGTCAACCTATGAGATGTTGTGAGAATTATTTAAATATTTAATAATTTGCATTATTTCTACTAAGTTCAGATTTGTCCTACTTCCATTTAAAATCCCATTTGATATAAGAATAACACTGGTGTTGCAGGTGTTTATGGGTGGCGGCAGTTGCTTACCGATCCGTCTGCTCGTCTGCCACCTATCATATAAAAAAAAATGCAAATTATTTTGTTTCGATTTTTCGTATTTGGAATTACAGTCTTATTCGTGGTAAATAAAAAAAATCGTTTTGTAGTTTTGCCTGACTAGATAAACATACTTGTATTAATTTTTTACTGCTAAAATTATGATTGGGTTTTGACCCAAACTTCTAAATGTTTGTCTAAGTCGGGGACAAATGGCAACACTGTCTGTAAAGTCTCTATAAGAAATCGTGTTTGTACAGACCGAATTGAGAATAATTGTTCTTTATTGCCCGCGGTTATTAAAATGTTTAACGACAGTTAGTGGTTTTGTTTTCATCAAAGTCGGTTTCGGCGTGTCAGTCGGGTAGAGAAATGGATCATATAATTTTACACAAGTGATTTTCATTATACCTATCTAATAAAATTTTAATCAAGTCTTGTGCTGTTTAAATAATAATCACTTTGAATAAGGTGACCACATTAACGTAAAGTCAAAGAGTCCATACTTTTGAAAATTGAGAGTGAACAACATAATTCGCTTAGAAAATGTTTAGGTAAATACCTGGAAGACACGATGTCACATTGAGAGATTTCTTTTTCGTGACTAGGACTTAAGGAAAAGATAGGGAAAGCACGAAAGATCCCATAGACAGGGTCAACGTACTCTATGAAAATGGTCTCTAACAAATAGCATAAGACAAGAACAAGATATGAGGACAGAGTAAGTGCAGAGGGTATAACATTGAAGTGGTCCATGATCATTCAAAAGAGGATGTAGGTACCTCAAATTTTAAAAATATTTTGTTTTTTTTTTATAAGAAAGGGAGGCAAACGAGCAAGTGAGTCACCTTATGGTAAGTGATCACTGCCGCCAATGGACATCAGCCACACCAGAGAGAGTGGAGATTCGTTGCCGGACTTTTAGGAAGGTATAGGCTCGTTTCTAGAAGATCTCAATGTTGTACCGGTTCGGAAATACCACTGCGGGAAGTTGATTCCACAATGAGTAGGTGCGGGGCAAAAATGTACGTGTAAAATGTGTAATCATTTTGAGATCAAATCTCCAAAATCTTTTGTTACTCTCCTTTAAAGGCTAAAAGTTCCCGAAACGTCTTGAGCACAGTTCGCAACAAAATAAGGGACTTCCGTAGTTGGCGTCATTAGGTAATTGGTCGAAACGGGTTTAGTATGCAACGACGAGTCCAGTTAGGAATTTAGGTCACGATTGTCCACTCCACTCATCTTGATATAGTCGTGTGACTATTCTTATGTTACATACATGGTGTATCTGTGGACATTTACTAAGTTATTTGCAATGAACATTTTATTTATTTATTATTTACATCCCTTTAACCACGTGTTCTACCAACCATTCTGAACATCATTGTTCTACAGCTTTTCGAAATAAGTCGAAATTTTTTTCGACTCTCATACAAAATGACCAAGTCACGTGACTGACTTTGTATGAAAAGTTCAAATTTTTTTACGCGAATTTCCAAAAGTCGTAGAACAAATGTTGTTCAGAATGCTTGATAGAACACGTGGTTAAAGGGATGTAAATGTTTACAGATACACCCTGTATAGGCACTACTGGTATTGAATCACCTTAATTATCAAACCTCAAAACTGTTGCTATCTTAAAAAGTATTAGATTCTGTATGTTAATCTCAAACCCAACGTCTTCTGGGGGTTTTAAATTACCTACTATATTAATATAGTGGTTTGCGAGGTGCAAGGGACCCCACCAATATCATAGGGGTCCAAGCTAAACCAACCTGCAAGCTGGTGCACCTTGCTGATCAACAGACGGGGCTATGGCACAAGCTTTCCCCTTACGGGGTAGGGAGTCAGACGGCAGTCGCTCCCACAATTAGCAAACACGCCAAATAAAATAATGGTTCGTAGTAGCGAACCCCGGGTTCCGAAGCGACAGCTTGAGACGCAACCGCGACAAAACGTTATGGTGATGAAGATGAATTTAGTGGTTTATAAAATAGTGTTTTTTGTACATTAATATGAAAATCATAGAATTGAATCTTTGTAAACACAGCTCTTGTGTATCTAGTGAGTTGCCACGTGAAAAACTCGATTGATCAACGTATTATTAAATTAATTAAATTTCTCCAGTAACAACGAGAATCACGACATTACACAAAAAGTCCAACGTCCTTCCTTCGCACGTTTTCCTCAAGATATGTTTAATTTGCTTAACTCGTTGAGAGCTCCAAAAGCAGGTTGTCCCGCAAAGGTCGGTGATTTGATTGACAGTTCCATTGGTGAAGGTGTCTTGTGTTTGGTCAGGGCGTGGCTATTTGACGGACAACTGACGTGGAATTCCAAAGGAAACAGTGAGAAGCAATTTGAGGAAGATCGTCCTTGGTTTATTTAATTATGTTTTTGTAAAATTTTGCCGAACAGGTGGTTGATGGTATAAAATTGCTTTTAGTTCGCAGCTAGGGATACCCAACATTTTTTGGAATCTATAAAGAAACCCTTAGTTTCTAAAGAATACTTCCTACAATCTGAGAATGGTAATGATGATTAGACTTAGTTTGAAGAAACTAAAGTATTTATCTCTAAACAAATATATCTTCTAATAAGATGAAATATCAAGTAAGATAGATATACTTGTCCACATCATCACGAAATAAATTTTTCCATCACCCAATGAGAGATGATTCTGGTCCACCTTATATTTGGCTTCAACACAATGACTCCAATATCAACGAACTTGCAAGTCTTGCAACTGTTTATTTACTATGGAAACATCGGCATTTTTGTGTGAACGCATAATGACGTGTGCGCAGGCGGCGCGGCGGGAGCTGTTTAGCGACCGAGTTGTAATTGGAACCGCGTGATACGATATACATAGGTACTCCTTGTTATACAAATATATATAAATACTTTTAATGTGTATTGATCACCTCGTTTCAAATGAATTAGCAGCAATAAGTATTGGGTGAATTGGCTTGGGAGTTTTCTACGATTGTTGATGTTGACGAATTTGTGTACATTTTGTCATTCTTAATCTCAGAAACACAAGTCTTCAGACTTTAACTCTGTTTATGGCTAAGTGGTATACCTAAATGGATAAACCGATTTTGATTTTCATTTCTGCTCCTATCTACGATATTGTTTACTTTATCGACAGTTTAAAGCTAGAATAGGATAGGCTACTTCTGGAAGTCAAGAAAAAACCTATCATAAATTTAAAAATCTGAAAGCATTACAAACTACTTGCCCCAAAATATTATCAGGAGTATTCATTTTAAATATTTTAGATTCTCAAAAAACTTCGTAAAGAGATTTGGTACTTTGACCTAGCAATATACTTACTGGTTTAAACTTCCATATTATTTTACGTTTTACACTTTTGACCTAGCAATTTTATCTGAACGGTCATTGACCTTTACTAACTTAGTCAAACTAAAACTTTATGATAGCTGATAATACACGACATTATCAACGACCTGCGCTTATCACATATTACAACTTTTATAAACCAGATGCAGACTTATATTCTAGAACAATTAAATGCAAGTAGAACTACCACATGTACATACCACATAGACATAAGATTGCGATTAAATTAAGTTGATCTCAAAGGACATTTTAAGAGCAAAGCTACCTAATTGCTTGATTAAAAGTATTGCCAATGGGTCGACTTGCGGAATTAAGCGTTCTTTTTCAAGAGTAACATTTATTTAGGTAATCACACGTACTGAACTAAAGGACGACTTAGTTAGAATTTAAAATACTATTCCAAATTTTATGAAAAGTTCAAATAAATGTAATATGCCTATCAATTCTGTTGAGATGACAATACTATTAAGAATAACCATCATATAATACTCCCATTGTAGACAAAAACCAACAACAGGTTAGGATGAGTCATGCGTATTGATTGAAACTATTTTAAAGATAAAATTACAAAAATGCTCAACTTCTGCACTTGAATCTTTGGGTAGGCTTAAGATAGGTACTGCTCATACATTCATCAGAGAAAAAAGAGACGAGTTTCAGAACATAATATTTTGTTGCAAAAATTTTTGACACAAATCTACTTTTCTGTGCCAGGCGTCGTGGGTTCATTTTCTACCATTTGATTATGATTCACAAAACACGTGCGAAGGAGCAAATAAGCTTAGGTATTTGCCATAGGAGTTAATAAGTATTAAGCCTAAGAAGCCTCTTTAAATGCATATCAACATATTTTTTTTATTCTTGCTATTATGTCCCTGTCGTATGTTTATCGTCATATTCATGCTACTCGATGTGATTAGACAATTATAATTTACGATTTTAAGATTAATTTCTTGTGAAATTTGCTACCACGCATTTACCTCGTATGGTGGCTATATCAGCACCAATAAGAGTTTTAAAAGAAAGGAAAAAACCGCAATCAAAATCTTTAGTATGATTTAAAGATAAACAACTGTTATCATTATTACGCAAAGAATTCATATTTTAATACTCTACATATTATTTAAGTAGTTATTTTTGTTTTATCTTTATCTGCTTTTAAAGTTATAAGAACTTAAAAAAGGAATGAAAACATAGGTATACATACTAAGTACGTACATACATAATGCATTTGCATATATCTGAATATGTCTCCGTCTGTATCAGGCAAAGTAGGTAATGGATATGTAATTTATCATTATGCACTTCACATATATTTAATAGCAGTGGAATCATATATTGTATATTTTAATATCATGTGCCCACCTAACTTCTGTATGAAATATACAATCAGGTTCGTTTTAAAATTTTTGTTTTCATAAATGGCGAGAGTTAAAATTATTTTAGAAAAGGCATTAGTGAAATTTGAGTTGTAGTGGTAAATAAATAAAAAGTGTCGTAGGAGCATTACAATAACCATAAACCAAGGAAAGCAATAGATATTATTGTTTATTTGTAGGAAATATCACAGGTGGACATAAAGCAGAAGATAAAAGATTTGAATTAATGCAACTGTTAGTTCCAATTGAAGAATCAATACATATAGCTAGGTACATATACGACTTCACTACAATAGATAGTTTTGACCTATATCCTAACAGCACGGAATTGATATGAAAACATCTGTACTAAGGATATTTCATACACGATACTCTCATTAATTGATACAATTTAGAAGTGCAGTGAATGAAGGTTGTGAAGGTCTATGAATCTAGAACATTTAATCATTAGTTTTTTTGTGTTCTGATCTGATCACAATCACAATTGCAGCAAGGAATTGTATCGTATAACGTTTGGACTACTATTGCCAACATCCAGAAATATTTAGTCAATTTAATATTTACAATATCTGAAAACATAAAATGTTTCGAAGGTTATTTTGAATATATTGACTTCGACCAAAAATTCCCTGGCTACTTACTGGGTTTCAAAACAAACTCCGGTCACAGCGGACACTTTCTTGAACACAAATGGACACAATTCACTTTATAGCACGCATCAAATATTTTATTCTTTTTATCTTTCTCAAGTCACAGATTTTCGGTGTCTTCAAACTTTAGGACGTGGGCTTCTCGTTTTTGTCGTAAGATGCTGCTGAAGGATTTTAAGATATTTTATCAGCACAATTGTTGAGACGAGCGCACGTGATACTGACAGTTGGACAATAAATTCATATTGAATCGCCGGTCGCACTAATGTAGGTAAGGAGTCGATAGTTTTGCTATCGATACCTTGAGGATTAGAATATCGATAGATCTATAGACTAAAATAATATTGTGAAAAGCTTTGAAAGTGTCTTTATTATTTTGTATCTTATCATTAATGTCACGTGATTTGACCAATAAATTACCCTAATGATTCTTCAGGTTCTCGAAATCAATATCATCTTCTAGTTTTCTTAGTGTTCGTAAAATTTCCAACGATATCAGTAATATTATAATTTGCCTAGGTATCGATAAATTTTGTGTGACAAGTGACGGTACTAGGTCGCACCCAACAGATTTACTGCTTACAGCCACTTGAGATATGCCACAAGTCATGAGAGCTGTTTGTGCTACTGTTGAAACAATATGCTATGGGCTTTTTCTATTAATAAAATGGCTGTGCTATTAGTTCAAAGATGTTCGTGATATGTGATATTCGTCGTTAGCAATGTTTAAATTATACCAGGAGCCCGATTCTCGCCCTCGTGACATTTATTTTCATACGACATTTATCACTAAAACATAGTTTTTTTGTATGGTTTTCAGGTGATATCCGCCATGTTTTTGAAATGGGGAGGATGTTTGAATCCGAGCGTTCACCTCTGGATTTTCCTAACCTATGTGGGTATTTCTAGCATTAGCTAGGCGGTGAGGGAAAACATCGTGAGGAAACGTGCACGTTTTTAAAACGTGTAATCATGAATCATTTGGTCTGGTTTCCCTGTTAAAAGATTGGGAAGGAACATGGTCCAAGCGTACCCCGGGTTCCAGATCAACAGCTTTGGACGCAACGGGGAATTACACGCTTAGATGGATGCTAAGATACCATCTTTTATCATTTAACGTTTCGACTCATCATTTCAGCCAATAGACGTCCACTGCTGGACATAGGCCTCCCCCAATGTTCTCCACACAGATCGGTCCTGTGCCGCCCGCATCCAATGGATTCCCGCGATCTTCACCAGATCATCGGTCCACCTTGTGGGGGCCTGCCACGGTTGCGCGGTTTCTGTACGTGGCCTCCATTCGAGGACCTTTCCGCCCCAACAACGTTTCGACTACTATTGCCAATATCCAGAAATATTCAGTCAATTTATTATTCACAATATCTGAAAACGTAACATGTTTCCTGGTCATGTCGCCCGAAAAGATGGCTCGTGGTGCAAGGCAGTGGTAGAGTGGAGACCGTGGGGCGAGAAACGCCCAAGAGGAAGACCCCAAATGCGTTGGTGTGACGACATCAAGAGGCAGGAACAAAGTGGATAGAAACCGCCCAAGATCGACTAAAATGGAATAAACTGAAGGAGGCCTAGACCTTAGAGGTTGAAAATGGCTAAAGAAGAAGAAGACGAAGAACATGTTTCCATGAGGGGATCGTGGGGAGGGGGCTGCCAGTGGCGCATGCAAGGAAGACTGTATTCCGACAGATAGGATAGATGTAATCATATCTAGGTTAGTAGGTAAGTACATTGCTTCATATTTAACACCAACAGATTGCTTAGTCACTTCTTATATCAATATGACCCTGAAAATATTAATGTATAAATATAGACCCTATGAAATTCATATCTCGTGTAAATGACATTTTATCTGTAAGTAGAAGATATATCTTTAACATATACATATAAAAGAGATAAGACGTTTTTATTTTTATGTAGATCATTATATCTACTACGTTACATTGACTTAAGATGACGGGTAGGGCACACTAGCGACGCCCATCGATTATAATTTTTAGCTACTAAACCCGATCAATTTTAAACAATTTCGTTTTTTAAACAAGTTACAACCTCTCGGCAAACACCTATACTATTTAGTTAATACTTATGATTAACTGTTTGGTCTGCTTTTACACTCGAATTTTGAATTACCGCCAAAAGCGGCCGCTTTTGGCGTGAATAAATTTTTCGCGTACAAAAACGGACCCAACATTTGTGCATGGTTATTTCATAATAGTGTAAGCGTTTGCCGAGAGGTTGTAATCCCGCAATAATTTAAAATAGATCGGGTTTAATAGCTAAAAATGAAAATCGATTGGCGTCGTAGTGTGCCCTACCCGTCACCTTAAGACAATGTAATGTAGTAGATTTCATGATCTACATAAAAATAAAAACGTATTATCTCTTTTTGATTTTGGGCATTTGATTTTAAAGGAACGATTTCTTTGTAGTATCTTGATACTCAAGCGGGGAATTATACATATAATATGTTACTCATAAAAATACAAAATAACCACCATCAGGCGGAGTGAGGTCATCCTGATTGGCCTTTCCATAAAAAAAAAATTACGAAGGAGAGTGGTCTCTTTTAATACTACATGTGCAAACATGGCTATAGCGACTTTGGATGTCACGTCGAGTTCGGGCGTAGAGACTTTTTATTGAATAGTTTATAATAAATTCTTAGAAGTCCCATACAGATGTTGCGACCGGAGTCGGCCGCCAAAGACACAAAAGAGCTTTCTTATCTTTTGTTTACATCCACACAGATGATTAGCAAAATTAACTGTTTGTTTATACATATTAGCTAGGTAATTAGGTAGGTAAGCGTGTATGTTTCCGAGTTAAAATGGTTCAGTTACAAATTGCTATTATTTTTGCCTTTACCTGTAACGACATCCGGGTGTAACGTCGTTATACCCGAAATACACTGTATTCTAATAAAATAAATAAATAAATAAATATTTCACAACATCACATACATTGATCTGACTCCGAGATAGGTAGCTCAAGCACCTGTGTTACGGATATCAGAATCAACAGTCGGATTACAAATATATACATATAATAACTTTTCTTTTGCAAATACATACTTATAAATATATAGTACACACCCAGACCTATACAAACAGACATGTTCACGCACACAAATGTTGGTACTGTGCGGGGATCGAACCCTGCAACCTTTGAACCAGAGGTAGCGTTCACTACCACTGTTCCAAACTATATTATTGTATTGCTTATTCGGGAGCAAATTTTCTTAACTTTCCCCCCTCCCCCACATATCTATCTACTCGTAGAATAAAAGAGATAGGTAATTCTCCACACAATCTGCTTATAACTTTCTCTCATAAGTTGCTCTTTATTGGAAAATAGCTAAGTCATTTGGTATTTTCACTTTTTACCCGACTACGGCGAAGCAAAAAGGAGGGTTATGATTTTCACCTGTATGTATGTATGTATGTATGGTTGTTCATCTGTTCCCTCATAACTTCTAAACTAGTTATCAAATTTGAACTAATGAGGTGTCGATAGAATCGTCTTGATTGTCTTCTGATTTTAGGCGACATGACGTCACATTAAATTGACTACAGGGCCCTCTAGGGGACTTAGAGAAAGGAACTAAAAAAAATTTTGGCCTGACGGTACCGTGTGAGGTATCAAATAAAAGAGATTTTTTAGCACATTTTAAATATGTAGTTTTGTTTACATAACTAAAAATAGATTAAATAAAAATAAAGTTTAAAAACTAAAACCCGACAGCCAAAAAGTACGACACAAGAAAATTGTGTCTGCTGAAATTATGATGCCGTATCGCCGTGGTCGTATGCCACCTACTGTAGCAAAACAGATATATAAAATCAATGTGGCATACGACCACGGCAATACCGCATAATAATTTCAGCAGAGACAATTTTCTTGTTTCGTACTTTTTGATAAGTAGTCGGGGTTTTTTTTCGACATTATGTCTTGTAAAATTTTATTGGTGCGGAGTTTCGTTTGAAAAAAGCAATCCCAGAATTATCTAGAAACCACGAAAGAAGACCCGCGGAAAAAGACGAAACTAAAATTTGAAATTCCTTGTGTCTTTAAGTAAAACTCAAATTTGAATGTCAATGGCGACTCAAGCGCGCTTTGCGGACTCTAGCTAGGGTATTGTTATAGGTTACTTACCCATAACAAATTTTATTTTCTTATTTCAATATTGCCGCCTAAAATAAAGTTGTGGAATGATACCACTAACAATCAGTAGCAAGGAGTTTATTTTACGTGATAGGTGGAAGACGAGCAGACGAGCAGACGAATCACCTGATGGTAAGCGATTGCCACCGCCCATGGACACCCGCAACACAAGTGGAGTTTATTGATGACTTCCATTCCAAATAGTTCAGTATGTAGGTATAATTATGTCGATCAAACTGTATCTATTAAATATTCAAAAAGAAACTTTTCTCTCAAAGAAAGGATCCTTCATCATGACTCAATCAGTTATAATTATGAAGATATTAGAGAAGCTTAAACATCGGTCCTACACAATTTGTGGTTTGTACCAAAGGCGTAAAAAATATGTCCTACGAAACGATCTTCCATGCGTGACCACTAAGCGATTCACTGACTACCTTCCGCATTGGTGCAATAAAGGACAAAGTGCTTGGTTGCATTGCATTATTTTACCCACAAAAATGCTAAAAAACATTCTGCTACAGAAAAACCTTACGCTTTTTATGCCCCGTGTGGTTACGAGTAGCGTGAGACGAAAGGTCGTTTGAATTTAAAAAGAAAATAAATGCGCAGCTAGTTCTAAAATCGATCATTCGAAAATGTAACATACTTATAAAAATTATGGGCTTTATTCATAAACGTTCATTAAACCTTTGTTAGCTAAAACAGTGTTAAAGAGCACAATTTCCGAAAACAGAACGAAAACTGGTTTATAGTTTAATGCTCCAAATACCTAAATATTTTTCTTTTCTTCTTCTTTTTTTCTTTATACCACCGTCTTAGCTAATAAAGGTTTATGAATATTTATGAAAAAAATCGTTGCTGGAAGGAAAATTAATAAGTTCAGAAATAATTATAATATTACTCAAGTACTAATTATATACCTGCTTGAAATGCATACCATTTATCCAAGTACCACAGCAAATTCCGTAAAAATTACAAATGTAACTACTGCCATCTAGCGTTGAGTAGCGGCACTACGGCAACATTGCGGCAAAGGCATGTCAGATGGCGCTGCAATTTTTTATAACGCAATGCAATGATTTGAACTTCACAATGAAACGAACTAAAAGTTGAATATATTATGTAACTCCTGATTATTTTAATTGAAAATGTCAATTATCTCAATAATTATTTCAAAGTCATGACTAACGTGTCGCTTGCTTGTAACACTCGTACCTACCTAAATCTAATTTCTATGATTATGTATATGTAATCGAACTTATTACAATATGATACCTATGTACATAAGAAATTTATCCAGTAAGCATATAGTATCTCAAAGAGGACATAAATAATAAAACCTAATTTAGATTAGGCACTTATAATGCAAATTCACAATCATGAGCCCAGGGTACCTACTGTCGCCTGACGTTTGCAACCCTCGAAAACCGGAAATAGACCAACGGAATTGTAGGTATCCAAAGATTGAGAAACTATTCGAAACCTGCACTTTTCGAATACCTACTTAGTTTCTCAAATTTCGAACAGCTTCTAAATTTTTTCGAAATACGCACCTAAATTTCTTTATTTGTGACACCAAATGTCACTATCTAAATTCGAATTCTGAGTGACTGTCAGTACATGACACTTAACATGATCTGCCTATTCAAATCTCAAATGACTGATAAAACACAACAATCATGAGCGCACTCCGTGAGTGCATGATAGATATGCCGAGAAAAACATCTTTTTATTTACGCCTCCTTGCGATAAAGTAGCGTAGAGATGACTAGAGTCAGCTCCATGAAAGATGGTGCCCAACTCTCGGGATTTTCGGTTTGAAAAAAACATGGTAGATATTGTATGAAAACCATACAAAAAACTATGTTTTTGCGATCAATGTCGAATGATGATAACTAAATATCACGTCCCGAGAATTGGGCTCCAGAGGGCCTATTCTCGAGTCAAGTGAGGGGCATCTCTCGTGCACTCAAGATTGAGAATCGAATTTAAAGATTTCACACATTCATCCATACAAATCAAAAACTCGACTTCAATGTGGAGTGCACGAGAAAAGGCCCTCTGGAGCCCAATTCTCGAGATTGAAGTCTTTAGAGATGTCCTACATTCGGCCATAAAAACGCGCTTCTGTTGCCATCAATATTCAAACTTGAGCTTTATCAAAAGTGAGCTTTATTAAAGTGGCCACACATGGTCAATTATTTTCTAAATCTATGGCATAATTCCATTGCTTACTCTCTCTTAAATCTCAAATCCAATATTGACATCAGAATCCTCTATACCCTGGCGCTTAAATCAAATTTTGACTAATTCATCTTAGCCCTGGATTCAAAGTGTTAATGACGCTGTTTCTTATTAGCGGTTAAAACTAATGTTTATTTATTAAGAAGTGAAGCTGTCAAATTACTAAGCAAATATACTAAGAACTTACAGTGAGTTACGTAGTTAGGTACTGCATACTTACTTTGTTGGTAAACGAGTTGAAATTTTTTACCGTGAACTTGTTATTCTGGGAAAAAATTAATACAATAAAGGCGAAGGTATCTTCAACATTATTATGAAAATAAATTCAATAAAATAAAAAGACGTAATTATCACAAGTTACAAAAAATAACAGGAAAGATATATAAATTAAAATTTATAAATCGGCATTCTATCTAATAGCACAGAATAACACCCAACATTTTTTCTCTATAGGGTGAGAATTGTACCAGATTCAAATTTGAGAAGTATATTTATATATTTAATATATATAAATATACTTCTCAAATTATTTATTTATGTAGTATATTTATTATATAAAATGTAATGTTATATAATGTATGAGAAGTATATTTATTTATGTAGTAGTATATTTTGAGAAGTGTATTTTATTGAACTACATTTTTTTTATTAGGACAACCAACAAGATAAACACTGTTAGAAGCAAAGAACATAGACAAACATAATCTTAAAGATAAGTGTCACATTACTTATAAGTTGCCACGGCATGCAATCTGGACTATTAGTGAGTTAAAAATAAACAAAATTTTATAAAATTTATATCATCATCATCATCATCATCATCAGCCCATTTAAGTCCCCACTGCTGGGGCACGGGCCTCCCTCAATCACATGAGAGGTAATTGCCATACTCACCACGCTTGGCAGACGGGTTGGCGAGGGTTTTGATATAAATGCAGAGTTTTTCTTCTCTGGGTGCTGATGATAATGCCTGTAGCTTTACCTTTGTCGCCTTTTACGACACCTCGGTAAGAGTGAGGGTGGCCTATTCTACTCTGCCGGGGACCACACGGCAAAAATTTATATATTATCTAAGAAATTAGACGCGTTCACTAACAAATAGGTGGTTCAGTTCATTTATAAACTTCATTCGCTAACGAAATAAAATGATTGAATTGATAGGACAGGATCGATTAATGAGCGCCTAATAAAGTTAACTTATTGATGAGGATTTTTTTATTCCAACAAATAGCAGAAAATAGGAATATGACCAGATAAGTAAAGCTAGTTACAGTGGGTAACAATTATTTTCATTTCTACATAAGCATTAGAATACCTACTTCTTCCTATGCACAGTAAATATTTTAAATTTCGCAAGTATGGAAAATGTAGATTTAAGTCTTCATAATGGGTGTGTCACTAATATGCCTCTAAGTAAAGTAAGTAAGTAAACATTTATTGACCACATAAAAGATTTACATAGACAGGACACATAACATAAGCATAAGGAGATTGCACAGTAATACATAGGAAAAAATATTTAAGTTAATACATAAACTAGTAGAACAAATTGAAGTGGTCAACAAGGTCCAAGCTCAGCATGTGCTGCAGCGGTTTGCAGCCGCTGCAGCGCTGGTTTTCAGTTTGACACTGTGCTTTGTGCCATTAAACAAACTAACAATGGAAAATTTAAAAATTACTGCACAACTTGTGTATGATAAAATTGCCTGCATTATGCTTAATATGAACTCATACCTATTATAAAAATATTTTGTTATCAGTGTTATGGAAACAAGATATTTTTTTGTTATTGGTTTCTTTATTAGCGTTTAGATGATTAATTGATGATCTTCTTATACGAGTAGAGACTAGAGTATAAAGATGTCATTGTTAAGTGTGATCGAAAATGATTCACACAAAGTACATTTCTAAAGAACTCTCTCTTTGATCGTTTACTTATATGTGTAAAATATCTTTTCATATACATAGGTATGTGCTATTCACCTAATGGATCAGTCTAATCCATTCCTACAATACAAGCCCTAATTCTATGGCCCTAATCCGATTAATATACTTATTGTGGGAAGTGCCATAAGTAGTTCTTGTATTTCCATCATGATCATGATATTTCCTTAAAAGGTTGGTTCTTTTAGGTTTTCTTATATCGTAAAATATTGCAATAAGTCTGTATTACGAGGTAAGGTCACAGTCCAGACCAAAATAATATTCATTAAGATTTATTACTTCAAGACCAGTACACTCCGAAGTAGGTATAACGATAACTCATGACGACGAAATATTCAGACGACAGGAAGCTCACATCGGGGAATTCGGATTGCCCAAGGCAGAAAGATGACGTGGCAAAGGCCATAGGAAGCCGACATAAGCAGACTGCGAAACTGTTAACTATGGCCTTAGTAATATCTTCAACAGTTAATGTCCGATTTTAGTGAGTGAAATAGTGATAAATGATTTCTTGGGACCCCTAACGTAGGTAGGTGATCTTCATTTTGGATACACCCTACGTAAAGTCTTGTTGGCCTGAGGGTTAGTGAAATTAGTGATGCTTTGATTATTTTGTACAAAACATTATTTCACAATAATGCAACTTGATGTTTAATGATTATACGTAATACGTAATTTCAATTTAACTTAACATTTATTTATTTATTACAATGTATGAATGTCAAGAATTGTATTGCTATTATTATCTATTCTATTATGTATATGACCTATAATTTGGTTGAAATAAATGATATTTAATTTAATTTAATAACATAGACAATATGAAGAAAGAAAGTGAAAACAAACAATGACGTGTTACAACTGCAAAACTGATATAGTTAGGTACCTCTTTGTATTTTCTAATGCCTTACACGGCCCACAATCTTGTACGTTAATATTATTGAGTATTGATGCTATCTATTGCTCCGTAGCTACTAGGAAAATTCTAAACCTCGAAGGCAATAAATCATTTCTTTTCATTCAAGGAAAACTGAATACTAACTACAGTAGCGTGCTTCGAAGCAGTAAGTACTGGAATATCATTAAAATATTTCTTTTCAATTCTGTTCATTTGGTATAAAAACATAGAACCGATGTTATAAGGCGTGGAATAGCAAAAAATTAAAACAGAACCCGTTTGGTAAACTTGAGTAGACAACTCATGCGGGACTAACTAGATGCCGGACAAACCTACCTCAAAATATTTCAATGTAACTTAACTTACTTAACGTACTTTGCTAAAATAACCACACCCACTCATAAATTTCGTGAACATTTTAAAATCATTTGAATATGTTTCTCTTTGCGACTTAACACGTTGTTATCAAATCAAATATTGGATAATATTTCTTCTCTTTTTTAGCCTTTTTCTATTCATTACTCTTCAATTTCATTCTAGTGAATGAAGTTTGAGCCAGATATTTCCTTCACATCATCATAACCTTGAGCGCGCTTGATGAAAATTAAAAATAAATATTGAAATATTCTATAAATATCAAAACACCAAACCATTTGCCATAGCAGAATCAAATTAGCAATTTCGTTTACTTCGTCGTCCCAGTCAAGAGACGCCCACTGAAGATAGGTCTCCCCCAACGATTTCCAAAATAATCGATTCTGTGCTACCCGCATCCAAGTCATTCCCGCAATCTCCACTAGGTCGTCGGTACACCCTTTATTGTTCATCCTATACTCATCTTTATATCAAACGCATTTGATACAATATCAATAAGGTTTTTTTTAGATACAGGTAGTTATCTATCGTGCGTATCTGTAGTTTAGCTTCCGTATTGAATAATCCTCAAACAGAGGTATCGCTCCGTACGCAGACGCTACGGCACGCTCGAACGATCTTAGCTTAGTAAACCGGTCCACGCGCATTCTTTGGTCACGATAACGTAACCTAAAACGCAAGAGCGGAGATTTTAATGTTGACAGATCGCTATCTCAGGTGGCACTTGTCTCACTGACGGTTTCCTGGGTAAGTGACGTGGCACAACCGGTTGGGTCAATACCCGGTTTGGGTATGCATTTGCAACTTCGCAGTTCGAGTTTGGGTTCCTTTTTTAGGGTGCCAGAGTTGAAGTCAACTTGTTAAGTGCTGTTGGATGATGTTGATTGGCCGGTTCAGATATTTCATGTCTCATAATGACTTAACCGACAGTTTTATACAAAAAAAAAATCTGCGAAAAAAAAACACCTTTTTTATATGAGAGGTGGCAGACGAGCAGACGGATCACCTGATGATAAGCAATTCCGCCGCCCATGGACACCCGCAACACCAGTAAAGTCACAAGGGCGCCTTCAATAATAACCACGAACTTAAAAAGTGTAAAATAATATTTCAAAAAAAATGAGACACTAAAAAGCTTGAAAACAAATTTCTCTGCGAAAAAAAACCGTCTTCAATAACCACTAACTAAAAAGTGTGAAATAATATTTGTAACACTTTATACACTTCAAATAACATTTTATAACAGTACACTCGAGAAAAGGTTTTACCGAAGTCGGCGCCTAATCCCTGTTGAATAATTAGAATGTTGTATAGATATTATTGGGCGCCGACTTCGGTAACACCTTTTCTCGAGTGTACTGAAGGGTAATACTTTTCTCATTCATAGAGAAAGAGAAAAGTATGAATTGTAGTAGGTAAAGTAAACTTGCCCCCCCTGCGCCATTGGTAGGCGACGCCCTTTTGTACCTATCTATATTAAAGCTTACAGTGGATTTAAAACACAACGTTTTTACATCACATTAGTTTTAGCTAAAATGAAAAAGTGTATTGAAATATTGCAATCAAACTTAAATAGTACAAAATGTCAGCAAACGTTCCAGGGTCTCGTAAATAAACTTTTTTGAGCAATTTTAATGTTTATAGATATTACACATTCCAAACAGGTTGATTAAATTATATGTACCCATTAATTATGATAAATGTACCTGTATATTCTAGCTCGGTACCGCCGCGGTCTGTTATTATTAGGCGTATAGTTTAGTCCATAATTTATCATTCAAACAATTAAGTAACTAATAGTGATGTTATTATATCATGTCGTACAAGGAATTAAAGTTGCTGGCAAAGTCGAGAGAGGAATGTACTACTCCACCGACAAAAGTGACGCTCTTAAATTAGATAGAGAGTAGTTATTATATATTTTATATATCGCTTAATACACGTGCAAATGAAATAAATTGAAAATATTAATTAGGAGGAAAAATATTTTATTTCCTTTACTGGAATTGAGTGTTGAGGCAAAACACGTTATCGCTGTTTAATCTGTTTTATAATAGGAAGTCGAGCTATTTATAGCAAAGTATTTATTGCAAAATACAAACATGAATTTATGTTTGAAAAAAATGTACACCTTTTAGAGACCGGTCAGTTAAGGTGATGACGGGTAGGGCACACTAGCGACGCCAATCGGTTTTAATTTTTAGCTACTAAACCAGATCTATTTTAAGCCATTTCGGGGCTACAACCTCTCGACAAACACTTATACTATTTATCAAATAACCATGCACAAATGTTGGGTTCGTTTTTGTACGCAAAAAATTGATTCACGCCAAAAGCGGCCACTTTTGGCGTGAATCAATTTTTCGCGTACGCGTTGGACCCAACATTTGTGCATGGTTATTTAATAAATAGTATAAGTATTTGTGGTATAAAATAGATCCGGTTGAGTAGCTAAAAATTAAAATCGATTGGCGTCGCTAGTGTGCCTTACCCGTCACCTTATAGTTTAATATTACTTTTATAAATGGCAAAGTTATCTATGTTAGCATGTTCAATTTAAATGACATAATGATTTAAACGACACCATTTTGGCACGCCTATTAGTGATGTCATTCTCGGCACTTTTTTTATATTAAGTTAGAAAAGTTAGCACTATCACTAATTGTTTTGACATGTTAACACTATTATTCAATTTTTTTTACGTGTACATTGCGAAAAGTGACTTCACGCCCTCTTCTAGCTAAAAGCGTGCACTTGGATGAAAGAAGAGGGTTCGACGGCTTTAGTTTAAGAGTAAGGCAGAGATACTATTCAACACGCAAAGACTCGTTGCAGACTGTATAAGAAGATTAGGATTTGCAAAATAAGAGTCTCCCAATTTATTCTTTGTTGTATATTTGTTTTGGGTGATGTTCTGTCAATATTTAAATTTATTTATTTTAAAAGATAAATAATAATCAACTCAAAGAGATTCACCAACTCGCATCATCGTCCAATTTCAAAAAGAAAAGAAACGTGTCTCTTTAATCACATAACATTGGCAAGTTTTGTCCAAGACGCCAGGCCATAAAAAATAGATTTGCATTAGGTAAACAACTTGTATGGATAATGGTCAATAGTCAAATGCTTCACCACACGTATATTTTACGAGTACTTAAGTACAGCCCGGATGTATGGCAACCGGCACAGTTCCAAAGTATAGTGAGTGTAGGTATAAGAACAGTGCTGTCCATTGTTTTTTTATCGCACTATGATGTTTTTGTAGGTAACTACGTAATCGCATTTAGAGGTCAACAGTCACAACATTTTGTTGTTTGGGTTGGTCAGTGATAATGTCCTACGTTTGAAGAGTGACTTCAAACAGCTGCCCTGAGAGCAGAGACGTCAATTAAGCTAAATGTTAATTTATTCAGGTAGTTAAAAGCTTTTATGTGCATTGAAATAAATGTCTAATACTTTTTCTTAAGTAACCATTTAAGCAACATCATCATCATCATTATCAGCCTATCGCAGTCCACTGCTGAACGTAGGCCTCTCCAATTGTTCGCCACTGTGATCTATCCATGGCTTCTCGCATCCAGCTCTTGCCAGCCATCCTGCGCAGATCGTCCTCCCACCTAGCCAGAGGGCGCCCTACATTACGTTTGCCAAGACGCGGTCTCCACTCCAGAACTCGTTTACCCCACAAAAAACGTAAAAATACGTATACCTCGGGCAGACTTTGCAATTAGGTAAAAACAACCTCGAGGATGAGGTGAATAGGAGAATCCAGTTAGGTTGGGCAGCATTTGGAAAACTACGTCGTGTCTTCGTATCGTCGATACCACAGTGCCTAAAGACGAAAGTCTTCAATCAGTGCGTCCTACCCGTCATGACATACGGAGCCGAAACGTGGACACTTACGGTACGGCTGGTCCACAAGTTAAAGGTCGCTCAGCGGGCTATGGAACGAGCAATGCTCGGCGTCTCTCTCCGAGATCGAATCCGAAATGAGGTGATCCGGCAGAGAACCAAAGTTATCGACATTGCTCACCGGATTATTAAGCTTAAGTGGCAGTGGGCTGGCCATATTAGCCGCAGAACCGACAACCGATTAAAGCAACACCGCGACGATATTATCGCGAATAAGATAATTACATTTTTTTTAAAGTCAGCAATTAATACTTTAAGGAAAGTATTAATTTTTTTTAAACAAGCTTATGTAATAATTACTTCCTACAAGTAAAAATAATTTCTATTTTTGCTGAAACTGACCACTTTTGGCAATTATGAAGATGAATCTAACTTACAGGAAGAAATTATTACATAAGTTTGTTTTAAAAATTGATAATACTTTCCTTAAAGTATTCATTGTTCCCTTTTTAAAAATGTCTCTTATTCGGTACAATCAATATAAATCACTTGGCGCCGTTAGTGTCGTCGCGGTGTCATCTTAAAGTTAATTTCAAGTTTCTGAATGCGGGAGTCAGAATAGTGTGTTAAGTACCAATCTACGCTAATAGTATGAATATCACTTCCACAAATTAAAACTAGAGCATTAAATGAATATGCCGGAATATGCCGTGTGGTCCCCGGCAGAGTAGAATAGGCCACCCTCACTCTTACCGAGGTGTCGTAAAAGGCGACTAAGGTAAAGCTGCTGGCATGATCATCAGCACCCAGAGAAGGAAAACTCTGCGTTTATATCAAAACCCTCGCCAACCCGTCTGCCAAGCGTGGTGAGTATGGCAATTACCCCTCATGTGATTGAGGGAGGCCCGTGCCCCAGCAGTGGGGACTTAAATGGGCTGATGATGATGATGATTAAATGAATATCAATAGAGTCTAATTAGCAAATATTAAACCTGTAATACATTTCTGTAATTTAGTATTTAATGTTTTGTTCCATAACATCAAATCTTAATATTATAATAGTGCATTAAACTTGACACAAACATTCTATCAAGTAAATGAATTTAATAACAAAAGGAAATTTATAAAATATGACGTTAACCCATTATCAAATAACACAAGTCAACAAGAAAACACAGCCTGAATAAAAATATGATAAATATGAAGAGCTTAATATGCTGAATCTAGATCTGTTATCAGAATTTTCATATCACGTCAAGTTATTAAGTTACAGAGGGTTGAAAATCTGAAAAGTGGCACTAAGTGTATTTTTGGGATTTATTTAGGTAAATATGTTTCAATTGGGATGTCACAAATTTCAATAGATATTTTGAAAATAAAAACCCCAAATTATGAAATGCTTTTTAATTTATAATTTTACCTGATTTCCCCGCAACGCTACAGCCAATTAAGCTATCTTATGTTTTTTCCATTACAAGAATTAAGTGATGATTTGTATGCGCTATAAGTACACGTATTGATATGAATATTACTCAATATAGATTAAAGACTACAAAATAAATCTTATTGATATATATATAATTTAGAAAATGAGCTTTACTGATATGCCGAAAACATTTTTTTAAAGTGCTTGTACTTGTTTTGAAATTGCCAATGAAAAAGAACCTAAAACCAAATTTTGAGATATTTGACTCTCTATAAATCAAATACTAGACGAGGTATCAAATATTTGAAAACAGATTCATTATCAGAGAGTGCAATTTAGTAAAATTATGGACCTCTGTTATTTGTTGCGATAAGAAGTTAAATTTTGTTGACTAGTGTAATAGACAAAGTCAAAGTTAGAAAGCATTTTTTTTTACATTATAGTAGATGACCAGACGGCACACCTGATGGTACATGACCACTGTCACCTATGGACATATGAGGTATCACATATGCGTTGCCGGCTCTTAAGAAAGGAATAAACCCTTGTATTGGTCACTGTCGTATTTGCAGTATAATGCATCATTAGCTCCACAGTGTATGTGTACTGTGGAGCTAAGAGGGATTTGGGCGATTAGGATGATCCCACATGACCGACCTTTTGCCGGACCAACTAATATCCTCCAACCGATTACGTCTACGGGGGCCAATCTCAACGAGCAGCCACACACGCAGGATATATTATAGTGCTCAAGTGTGTGCGCAAACACAAGTGCACTCTCTATTCCCTTACCCTCATATTCCGATGGGGCACTACTGTGACACGACCAGAGAGGGATTGGGCGCAGGACCGACGGATTAACGTGCTTTCCGAGGCACGGGGGTACAATACCGCCAACTTCCAGACTCCGGGCTGCCACTAAGAATTTCTTACCAAAAACTTAGGTACAAATTTTTGGCCCGACCCGGGGATCGAACCCGGGACCTCTTGCGCAGCCGTCGCTTTAAAGTGGTACTCACTAACCACTGCGCCACTGCCTCAGTCAACGGACCAACTATAGAACCTACAAAATGTCGGCCGATTTTATACTATTCCTGACTGATTTTTTTTTGGTCGTAAACGTTACGCTTTTGATATCAGTAAGTTCTATTTACCTCCTACATAAAATCGGTCACCCATTATCGGCCATGTGGGATCACCCAGGTCTGATGGTACCGTTACCAAAATCATTAGCATTTTAGCACTTTCCTGCGTACGTTGACTCGAAACGTAAATAAATTAACTTTGCTAAGAACCCGCATCTCACAAACAGTTACACACATACAAATATCGCTATATCACCCGTAGAAAAATATCATAATATTTATGCATTGGATGACAGGATATAATAAAGTGATATAAGTACCTACCGACCTATTTACATGCATATATTTCATAGTGTTGACGATGGTTTTTATCTCCTTTTAATCGCATGTTTGTTCCAGATAAGTGTGCAGACGTTGATATAATGTACACAGGACCATTCATAATTATATTATGGATATGGAATGGGCCACAGACAAAAATCCCAAAGACAGTTGTTTATCCATTAGGTATGATGTACTTCTCGTCACCCATCCCTCAAAGTCTTAAGTCGAAAGTCTTCGACCAGTGCGTCCTTCCGGTCATGTCTTACGGTGCCGAGACGTAGACACTCACGGCTGGGCTAGTCCACCGGTTCAAAGTCGCTCAAAGACCTATGGAAAGGGCTATGCTCGGAGTATCTCTGAAGGACCGCATCAGAAATGATGTAATCCGACAAAAAACCAGAGTCACCGACATAGCCCACCGAATTAGCAAACTGAAGTGGCAGTGGGCTGGTCATATTAGCCGCAGAACTGACAGCCGTTGGAGCCCTAAAGTCCTTGAGTGGAAACCGCGACTCGGTAAGCGTAGTGTAGGACGCCCTGCGACAAGATGGGATGATGACATTCGAAGGTTGGCTGGTGTGGGCTGGATGAGAGTGGCCGAAATTCGGGAGCCGTGGCGTGCATTAGGGGAGACCTGTAACACAGCAGTGGATCAGTGAGGGTTGCTGATGATGATGATGTTAATCAAAAAGAGATAGAAAGAGAGATAAATATATAAGACACATGACAAAGGTAGAAGACATTATCACAAACACGAAAAATCTGAAATAGAAATGGGTGGGACACATGGACAAAGGATATCACAGAATGGACCTCTAGATTCCAAACAAAACGAAAAGAGGAAGACAAAGAAAACTATAGTCCGACGAGATCAAAAACAAAACAGCGGGGCCGTTGTGGAATAGAGTTGCAATAGTGCGAGATGAGTGGAGTGAGCTGGAAGAGGCCTTGTGTCACAACAACACGTTGACACCTAAACCTAAACCAATTTGATGTGAATGTACCTACAATATTTATGAAATCAAAATAAAAAGCTATAATAATAATAATAAATTGTGTTAATACCTAAACCACTTAATCAATGGACTTCTGAGTACCTAAATACAATTTAAACTTTTACATTTTAGCTGTTCGATATAATTTCAACTGCAAATTTTCATCATCGTACATCACGCCAGAACTCCCAATTCCGTCCACACCAGCTGCATAGGATTTATTCCAACACATTGTGTTTCCCACGCCACTTCCTACTCGCGTATTAAAACTGTGGAATCAGCTACCAACGACGGTGTTTCCGAATAGATACGACCTGGTGATCTTCAAGAAAAGAGATTTCTCCTCCCTTAAGAGCCGGCAACGCATCTGTGATGCCTCATGTGTTGCAGATGTCCATGCGGCGGTAATCTCGTTTGTCCGCCATAATGTAAAAAAAATATTAACGCTTTGTTATATGATAGGTGGCATACGAGCAGACGGATCACCTGGTGGTAAGCAATTGCCGTCGCCCATAGACACCTACAACACCAGGGGAGTCACAAGTGCGCTGTCAACCTTTAAACCCCCCTTTCGCCCGGATTGGGCCTCCAGTACTGACGCAGCGAAACACAGCTCAGTGCTGCTTCACGCCGGTTTTCTGTGAGGCCGTGGTATCACTCCGGTCGAGCCGGCCCATTCGTGCCGAAGCGTGGCTCTCCCACGGTCGAACGTAAATCAATCTGACCTTGCACTCACACCCTGTATTTACAAATGCCCGGCAAATTGCAATTCATATCGCATTCAAATGGGCGAAATTGGGTCATTAGGCTTGAATCTGCGTAATTGTGACTAGACCACAATTGGCCAAAGGCCAATCGTTAAGTATGACACACGGCTGTCGGTTATTTTAGAACACAATGCGTATCGTTCCTATGCGTATACGCATACCCTCTTAATACAAATCGCGAACGAAGGATAGTCCTGGAACAAAACTCGTGCCAGCCCCTTTTAACATTGCGTGTTGGAATGGGATGACATGAACTTTAGCGCGGTAATGACTTTAGATCACGATTTGTAATAAGGTGGACAGGGTTCAGTTATTTTTTTGTCTGAAGGGACTGAGGAATTCTCAAATCATGTTGCTCTAACATCGTAGGTATTAAGGCGTTTGTGGTACCAATTTATTTATTTAAGTATTCTGTAAAAAAAACAGCATCATTATAATTAGAATAGAAAAAATTAAGTGTATAAAACTCATTTGCCTTAAATAATGGACAACATTTCATATTTTTAACATGTCCATATTGTTTTTTTATATGAAAGTAGACATAAAATGAACAGACCCATATTTTTTCTTTTTTCAAAATTTGTCCATTTTCATGCATAAAATAATTATTGAAATTCTTTTTATTCTAAATAGACGTAAGCGCCAAATGACGTCATCGGACGGCTGAATACAGCGATATTCCTTTGCTTATCATTGTTTTAATAAAAAAAAGGTACTACTGTCAAAGGTAAATAATACTAGTGTCAACATTGTCAACGTCATTCATACATTCAACGTTGACAAGTTGTCTTTTTTTTGACAGTTACATGTCATAGGTTTGCCATTTCGTAAATTTAACTATAATGTGCTAAGCAAAGAAATATTTTACATTCTGCCGTCCGATGACGTCATCTTACGTTTTTTAGTTTTTAATTTTTTTCTCAGTAAATAAGCAATATAAAAAATGAATAAATATATATTCGAGCAGCGGAAAAGTAAACAAAGAATTGGTATTTTTTGATTCAGAGCTTAGCAATTTTGAAATGTTGTCCATTTCCACCACTAGTTATCGCAGGCTAGGTTGATTCTAACCGTAATACATTCTGTTTCACTAAATATAGTACTAATATATATACTAATATTTATGTTCCGCAAAATATAGCCCGACTAGAATGACAGCTGTCGTTTTATCTCTATTTCTATGAGGTTTCTAAGGTTTATCATTCTACCAAACTTTAATCTCTATTACTGTTGTTTAAAAACTTTCCGTCACTCTCTCTCTTTAGTCGTTCCCTCACTACTGAGGATCGTGACTCCGTTTAATTGCGTCAACTACTATCTAATCGGTCCCGTTCTTTAGCTTGGTGGAGTGCTTCATCAGCACCAACAGGTATATTTTGTTATTCTGCTATTTGGTCCGACCATCGTTTGGGACTTCTACCTCTAAGTCCTTCGATTTAACCTGTCACCATAAGGGGCTCCAAATCGTGTGACATGACCAAAATACCACCAGTAGAATAGGCCACCCTCACTCTTACCGAGGTGTCGTAAAAGGCGACTAAGGTAAAGCTGCTGGCATGATCATCAGCACCCAGAGAAGGAAAACTCTGCATTTATATCAAAACCCTCGCCAACCCGTCTGCCAAGCGTGGTGAGTATGGCAATTACCCCTCATATGATTGAGGGAGGCCCGTGCCCCAGCAGTGGGGACTTAAATGGGCTGATGATGATGATGACCAAAATACCGCAGTATTGGTTGTAGGATGTTAATGGATAGACGAGGAGTATTTGCTATCTTAATTGCTTAAGGATAGAAATGTTGGTGCGGTAAGCCGTCCACGGTATTTGCAGCATTCTACGTCAACACCACATCTTAAAAGCGTCGATTCTCTGCCTATCTGCGGCTTTGAAAGTCCATGTCTCTGGACTGTATAGAGTAATGGAGAAGACGAGGGTGCGGACCAAAACGTTTCTAAAATGGTCAAAACAAGCACCGTATAAGCACATTTTACGAGTGTCATACAAGACCAAAATGGGAAATAAATACAGTAATGTTTTAAAAATACATCATACAGCGACTGTCGAGTTGAAACAGAGCCGGTCGATGCTTGCAATCTCTATGTAAATGGTCACGTGTGACTAAACGAGTCTAAAAATAGCTCCCCAGCCCGGGATGGCATAGAGATAACTGGCATAACCCGACTAAACTGGCTGTAATATCTCGGCCGAATATAGCTCGCCCAGTATGGTCACAATTAGCCAACGGGTCATTAAACTCTGTAACTGGTAAGCCACTTAGTAATGATAGGTTTTTGGTTTTTGCGAGATTGCAAACTTTGTACTTTCCATGTAGAATGAATGAATATTGACAATTATTTATTGAAACTATAATAAGTATTGCACATTAAACATAAAAACATAAAAACGTGCAAACTCTGGAATGACCTTCCAGCCGCGGTGTTCCCTGATCGCTATGACATGTCCTTTTTAAACGAGGTTTGAAAAGAGTTCTTCTCTCACGGTAGGCAGCGGCATGACTGTGCTCCGGCATTGTTGATGTCTATGAGCGGCGGTTACCGTTTACCATCAGATGGGCCGCAAGCTCGTCTACCTACTATAAGCAATAAAAAAAAACATTAGAATGTCCTCCTTATCCACTGTGCTACCATCGCTAATGAATATTTTTCTCATCCAGTCGCAAGCAGTCATTAAGCTTAGGTAAGTAGGTGATATGTCCGAACGTCTGCCACCGATCACATGAAAAAAACTACTTAAATTATGTTAGATCTAATGCAAGCGGTTGTATATTTTTAATTTGCGTCATAGATTTTATCTGATAGATTTTATATAGTCTACATATAATTAATTCACAAAGTTTGATTATATAAACGTTTTAATCTATTCATATGTTCGCATTTTTTTTATTACTATGTTAATTTTTGGTAGGCTCTAAATTATATCCATGTATAAATAATCATTAATGTTGCTACAACCACATAGCCGAAACTTAAACTAAACTTAACCCCTCTTATTAAAAACGTGGCTTAAAATAAGTAGTGACATTACTGGGAATAGCTGAAGAACTAGAATAAACATTATTATAAAACTAAGTTTAACATTATTTAGTATGTCATATATAGTTTTTTAGATTTTCGCGTTGCATTATAACTATAATGAACCAATACGGGGTTTAACACGATATTTATTATTTGAAACAACATTGTGTACTCACATATTTGGCTCGACGTATAGATATAGTACTCAAGTTAAACCAACTGGACCCCTAGTTTAAAATGAGTACTAAAATAATAACCTCAAAATATCGAATCAGTAACCATGACAACTTATACCTGTGACAGTTCATTCCGTTTTACACGAAAGTTATTACTGAAAAAGTAGTCAATTTATTTTTTGCATTTAATCCCAAAAAAAAAAGAAAGCAATTCCTATGCATATTGGAAACCATACTTAGGTCAATATTTTAATTTATTGTTGCTTATAAACCTTTCTGAAATAAGTTTACTTCAAACAACAAAACAAGCTTGTGTACAATGAAATGTCACTGAACGAATGGTTGAATGATTCGATCGATTTTGACACTGTCCTGCGGCACTAAGTGGTCTATGGTTAGTCGAGGATTTGTAATAAAAAATTAAGTACTAACATTATGCCGTAATAATAATGAACTTGCTAGTTTAGGATTAAAGCCGGTATTAGAGTAGTTTTTGTTAAAAATGTGTTTTGGCAATGGCGTAGATACAAATTTTTCCTAGAAGAAGCCATGAAGGGTATTGCTACGGAGGGGACCCCCGGCGGCGCATCCTTTGCAACGAATAAGTCCCCCGGTGGCTAGTTCTTTGCTACTAAGAGGTCCCCCGACGGCAAGTCGACTCGTATCATTTGTGCTACGAGAGGTATTTATTTAGAGGGATGCCTTCCTTGCGAGGGTACGCCCGGCCCACCAGACCTCTCCCCCTCTAGTTAAGCTAATGTTTTTGGGGCATTACCCCATTGTAGTGCCGTGTGGTCCCCGGCAGAGTAGAATAGGCCACCCTCACTCTTACCGAGGTGTCGTAAAAGGCGACTAAGGTAAAGCTGCTGGCATGATCATCAGCACCCAGAGAAGGAAAACTCTGCATTTATATCAAAACCCTCGCCAACCCGTCTGCCAAGCGTGGTGAGTATGGCAATTACCCCTCATGTGAGGGAGGCCCGTGCCCCAGCAGTGGGGACTTAAATGGGCTGATGATGATGATGATGATGATTCACTTTTAGTTATGTCGTTATAACGATGCAACCGAGAGCTACGAATCTACGAAAATTAAGTGAAATAATATGAGCACATACGTCAATAGTACAAAGTACGTCAATAGTATAAATAATTATCAAAATAGATCACACTGTGGTTCCCTACAGGGCACAGCTCTATCTATAATAAAGTGGAGTGTTCCTGTCCACCATTATTATGATAGGTATATGTTAAGATAAATGATATAAGATAGAATGGCTGCAATAGCCCAAGGGATGAATGCACCGGCAATGCAGTAAGTCGTGCATGCAATCCATGGTCGGGTTATTCAACAACTTTGTAATAAACTTAAGTGGGATTCTTTTAAAAATACACAGTCAAGTCTGTACTCAGACCATTTCGAAAAGGAACAATTTTAAATAATAAATCAATTCATACAACATCTCATGCATTGACCTGATTCCGTACTAAGTAGCTGAAGCACTTGTGTTACGTATAGACAACAGAGAATGTAAACATATGTTTGTCCAGGGTCGGGATCGCACCCATGACCTTTGGCAAGTGAAGCAGGGTCATTACCTAATGCTCCATCAGGCTAGTAAAAAACATGATACTTAATGGCATGTTACTCCGTTTTACGCGAATCCAGAGATAGTTGCGTGATTTTACTATTATTTGAAGAATTGGTTGATTTTGTGGAATAAATTGCTGAATTCGCACACATTTTAAGTCCTAAAGATGTCCATTGCGGGCATCTTCAGGACAAGAGTGAAGGCACCTTTTAGGCAAACGCGTATCGTCCTAGATCTCATCTTAGCTTTCCATCAGGTGCGATTGTGGTCATGCGTTATTATACTATTGATCAAAACAAAAAAAAAACATTCTGCGTTTTGTAACGACATTTGACGAGGGCATTTGTTCTATTGATGAACACAAACATTTCCCCCAAGGAACATAAGATGAAATGATCCGGATTAGGAGCTAAACATTAAAATCGATTGGCGTCGCTAGTGAACCCTACCCGTCACCTTAAGGTTTGTACCTAATTCTTAAGAGCAATAACAAAAAGTAAATATAAATAGAATAGTTATGACTAAATATATTTGTGTATTCATGCCATTTTGACTTATGCATTTTATTTGCACAATGCATCTTCGTATTTGCTTAAACGTTTACAAAGCATTAACTGCAACACGCTGCCGATGCAAATTAACTTCAATCAAGGTCTGCCAATGGCTAGTTTAGTCTAGAGATGTGAAAAATATCTACCTATCATTTAAAATCGATTACTTTTCTACATTTTTGCTTAACATATTCTGCAATATGTAATTATTATGTCGTCATAAGAATTCGTTCATTATTTGGTATTTATATTTACGGCCGCACTCAGAGACGTCATTTAAGATAGATAGATACTCTTTATTGCACAACATACAAAACTTAAAAGCTAGGTATACAGAGATACAATGTACAATTTAGGCGGTCTTATCGCTGGGAGCGATCTCTACCAGACAACCTTCAGGTAAAGGACATTAGATAGAAGGAGGGGAGGGTGGTGCAATCCTTTTGATTTTGAATATTGATTAAGTAAATTTATAGTATAAATACATATATCTAGATAATAAATAAATAAATAAACACGTTATCATACACTAATATATACGAATGTTAACTTACTATAATACAATATAACCTACACAAATTATATAAAATATACTACTACAAGGTTATAATAGAGAAGATATATTTTATACCTACAATATATGGATGGATCTGGGAGAGGACTAACGACCACGAGCGTCAATGACAGGAAAGGAAGACAGGTGAAGTTAATAAAAAAGGATCAGTTGGGGAGAGGGTTTCAGTTTTCAAGGAAGTGTGCTTTGACCCGAGCCTTAAAGATGGGCAGGGATGGGGACTGTCTAATTGGTAGGGGTAGGGAGTTCCATAGGCGAATTGACTGGACTGTAAAGGATTGAGTATATGAATGAGTTCATTAACTAGCTAGTTAAGCTAATGTTCATTAACTTTAGTATCGGTAGTCTTTATCACAATAAGTGTCAATATTTTTTCTTAAGTAGCCAACTAAATTAATCAACGACTCTTGAGTGTGGCAGTTAAACGATCTAAAAATAATATTATTAAAAATAACATCTTAATCGGTTAGCATAAACAGAAGTTAAAATACTAATAAGGTATCTGACCGGAATAAAATATCTACTGCTCAGGGGATCAGGCCAGATTATAAAATGAAACCGGAATAATTCATCAAAAATTATTGTATTGATGGCTAAAACTAAATCTAACGTCCGTAGCTAAAACTAAGTAATAGCGAAATGAAAATAGGTACGCCGAAATGGTTCGGGAAAATATCATCATCATCGCCAGCCCATTTAAGTCCCCACTGCTGGGGCACGGGCCTCCCTCAATCACATGAGGGGTAATTGCCATACTCACCACGCTTGGCAGACGGGTTGGCGAGGGTTTTGATATAAATGCAGAGTTTTCCTTCTCTGGGTGCTGATGATCATGCCAGCAGCTTTACCTTAGTCGCCTTTTACGACACCTCGGTAAGAGTGAGGGTGAATATACGGCAGTGTTTTCTTCGCGCTCAACCTAGATATTCTCTAATACTCTGCCACGCGGACGTGTCGGTAGCAAGAAGTCGTTTTTCCTGCCACTTTCTGGTCACAAAGGTCATGCCAGGAAATCATAGACATCTTTGTATGCATTAACGTACCTATACTCATTTACTAAGGTTCTACCTTCAGTGGCCGTATTGGTTACGCGACCTGTGGAGTGGACTTCCAGGTCTGCCTCGGTAAACTGTGGTCTGAGGGCTTCCTTTGGTAAATAACAAAAATGAGGAACACTTAGGTTCCACAATACCCTATAGCCCCATCAAAACATTGGGAAATTGGACAGACGTTAACCCAACGTTGGAAAGAGGAAGGGAGTGGACTGACCTCGCATCTGTGGAACTCTGTGGCTGTTTTGTCTCACAATGAACAGGATGGATTGAGGGATCCTGACGGCCTACCTTTAGAACCATGCAAAGGCAATCAAAGAAGAAGAAGAACCCAACGTGATGTTTTTTTATGACATAGGTGGCAGACGAACAGACGGAGCACTTGATGGTTAGCGATTACCGCCGCCCATGGACACCCGAGACACCAGTGGAGTCACAAGTGCGCTGCCAACCTTTAAACCCGCCCTTTCCCCCGGATTGGGCCTCCGGTACCCTCACTCACGCAGCGAAACACCGCACAGTGCTGCTTCACGCCGGTTTTCTGTGAGGCCGTGGTATAACTCCGGTTGAGCCGGGCATGCCAAAGCATGGCTCTCCCATGGTCACGGTCTGTACGGAATTATAACAAACTAGGAATGAGACCATTTCGCGTAGGAAAATGTAACCTGTTACACAGGTTTAGCAAAGCTGTTTTATGCGTCAAAGGAAAGATCGGTGATTTGTACAAAAAATATATATAAAGCTTATTGTAGAAAATATGAACGCCCTGATGGTCTAGTGGGTTAAGTACCGGGCCGTGATCTCGGGGTCCTGGGTTCGATTCCCGGGTCGAGCGAAAAGTATGTTTCGAATTTTTCGAACATGGCTCGGGTTTGTGATCACCAATCCGCATTTGGCAAGCGTGGTGATTAAGCCTAATCCCATCATAGTAGCGATAACTTGATTTCTATGATGGAGGCCTTTGCCCTGCAGTGGGACAGTTTATAGGCTGATACTTCACTTCATACTTCATGTAAATTTAGATCCTAGATTCATCGATTTTCGTCTAAAAGTCACATCGCTAACTTTGTCTCTTCAAGTGAATTAGTGGTTTTACTCATTGCGTTTAATTGCAGCGTTGTAAATGTCAACGAGACCCATTTAGGATTAACACTCATAAATACTGCATCATCTGCATAGTTTGATGCGCCTCTTCGAATACATAAGATATCCTATTAATAATGTTAGAAATATTTAGTTAGTCACAAAGATGTAGGCAGCAGAAGCGGTCAAAATCCCGCAAATATTAGCTTTTTTTTTTTTTACATTATAGCGGACAAACGAGCAGACGGCACACCTGATGGAAAGTGATCACCGCCGCCCATGGACATCTGCAACACCTGAGGTATCACATATGCGTTGCCGGCTCATAAGAAAGGAGTACACCCTTAATGTAAAAAAAAAAATATTAGCTAGATTAGAATATTATTCGAAACATGGCGTAATAAACAGTAACGCTTGAAGGACTTCCAAGATGTTTGAAAGAAACTGTCTAAGGGTTGCGAGGTCGGACGGCTACCGCTCTTTTGATCCAGGTTCCCTTGGACCTTGGACTATTCCAAGTGTAGGTACTCCGATTTCCGAAGCAACGGTTTTTTAAAACAAGTTGATGAATGACGTTGATGGTATGTTAATCTGTGTCTTTGATCATCTTGAGACTTTAGCGCAGTCTCAAGATGATCAAAGTTATGAGAATCATTATAAACGGTTCTATTTGTTCCCTGTTTACAATCCAGCCTTAATCATCATCATCATCATCAGCCCATTTAAGTCCCCACTGCTGGGGCACGGGCCTCCCTCAATCACATGAGGGGTAATTGCCATACTCACCACGCTTGGCAGACGGGTTGGCGAGGGTTTTGATATAAATGCAGAGTTTTCCTTCTCTGGGTGCTGATGATGATGTCAGCAGCTTTACCTTAGTCGCCTTTTACGACACTTCGGTAAGAGTGAGGGTGGCCTATTCTACTCTGCCGGGGACCACATGGCTTAATAAGCCCATAAAATTCACAAATAGCACAAAACAGTCCATATCGGCCTCGTATACTGCTTTCGACTAGTTTCCAACAACATACAAATAAACCCTGCTGATTATTGATTCTTATATCTTTCAGAATATTCACGTATACAAACAAAACAAGATATAACTTCAATATATTTACTAGTCTAGATATTTTAGGATCAAACAGTTGATGTATCTATAAAATATGTTTTATCTATTCTTGCGTGTATCGATGAGAGGATCTAAACATTACTGGAACATTTTGTTTACAGATATCAAAATTTATAGAAATTACAAATTATTATCTAATGACCAATAGTTAACTGTAATACAATTTGATTTAAGATGATTCTTCGAGCCAGTCTTAGTTGTAGATAACATTTTACTCCTTAAATATCTGAAATGCAGATAATGCTGAGCAAATGCTGAGGTCGGGACTGATTGACCACACACAACCACACCATCTCTTCTTGTATCGCCTCTCCTCTTTGTATCTGTATCGTGTCGTGTTATGCCTATTGTACATATTTAATTTACTTTATCTGTGTTGTGATGGTCAATAAATGTATTTCCTTTCTTTCTTTTTTCTTTCAAATGATTGTATCGAGAAAAAGTTGTGAATGTGATGATCAGCTTTTATCATTATCAATAATATTTTTGGCATTCCGCTTAATAACTTCAAATTTGTATAAAAAACATACACTAGGGATGTCGTTCATCTATTTCTATCATAAAAATTGATATTTGCACTTAGTCCTAATAAATTAAAAAGGTTATGGTTCATGTTATTTTCGAAAAATCTAAAACGCCGTAAAGTTTATTTAGATTATAATGTTTAGGTTTGAATTACATTTAATATCATCGGAAGTTAGATTTCAAAGCTAAAAGTAACTACTAGATAAACTAAACTAAACACTTCATTGGCAATATGCCACTTGCACGTGTAAAGAGAGAAAAGTGATAAAAAATACTGTGTATATTATATAATTTCCCGAGTAATCAAATAGCAAAATTGCTACTTGCGCTTTAAAGACCAAACACCAATCAGTCTTGAAAACATGCGTTGCTTTCAAGGCATTAAATTTTACGGGATGTTAATGCTTACATAATATTTTACAGCTCAATAACTTTTTTAAATTTAGACCGATCTATGAGAAATATAATATCTTAGATTAAATCATTTTGATTTAATCTAAGTAAAATATAATATAAAAATATAACATTACTTCTTAATATTTGTATGTCTATACACGATTCGATGTTTCATTGAAGACAGTGTTATATAATATTTGTTGCAAAAATCTTTTGATATTAGATGGTGATGATAACAACATAAAATAAAACTATTCAAAATGTTTCTGTAGAAAGTTAGTCTTTTTTTATGATATAGGTGGCAGACGAGCCGACAAATCACCTAACAGTAAGCGATTACCGCCGCCCATGGACACCTGCAACACCACTGGTGTCACAAGTGCGCTACTTACCTTTTAACCCCCCCTTCCCCTGGATTGGGCCTCCGGTACCCTCACTCACGCAGCGAAACACAGCGCATGCACGCCGGATTTCTGTGAAGACGTGGTATTACTCCGAAGAGTGGCTCTCCAACTGTATTCATGTAAAGGCGGCCACGTGTTTGGTTAGATTATTGACGTACTACAATCTGTCAAATTTCTTCATCTGATTATCACCATAACGTCAATGACATTGAAAGAAAGAATTATTAATATAAGAGACAAATATAATAAGTATTTTATTCGTTATTTGTACAATGTTGCAATTATTTTTTTTACAAAATATGCAATGCGTTATATCGTTTCCTAGACAATTGCAGTAGCCAACGAGCAAATACTGCAAAGTTTAGGTCAAACTGAACGGGCTTAGAAAGGAGCTCTGGCTGTAAGTACTAAGCAACTAAAATCTTGTTTCTTACCTCACAAACGAGTCTTAAGCCTGCGTTCATTTATATTGATGAAGGTTTTTCCAACATCGTTAGGTGCAATAATATACGGTTTTAATTCGGCAATGAATGCTAATGATAGAAAACTGACTACTTAGTTACCAACGAAAGTTTCAAACTTGAACGTGGTCGAAATTTCGCAGTTGCATCACAATGAGACGTTGTAGGACTACAGAAGTCGAAAGGACAAACGCCAATTGTGATTATGTCGTATTGAGAAACATAGACGTGAGCTGGTTGTAATCCTGTACGTGGTATGCATAAGATCGAGGACCTAGGAATTTTAAGTGTTGCTTAAATTAAAAGTTGAAGGACCTATATGGTGACGTTGTCAATAATTTCCATATCATTCATTCATCTAAATATTTGGTTTAGATTTATCAAGCGTATATTTAAAACAGCTACTTATTTGAATGTGACTTCGTCGTATACATATACGCGTATTTTACTGTCCTTATTCTTATCAAAATCGCTTACAGTAGTGTCAATTCTGACTAATAATCTATCCTATTCTAATAAATTCTTAAAATTATTGTGTAGGTAAGGATTTATAACTGTGAACTTCTTTTAATGTGTACAGACGTCTTCTCGTCTAAGCATTTTGAACTTTGTACCACTGTTAAGCATCAAGATTTATATTATTCCTTAGCGCTTAAAAAACCTTAACCCACCGTTGATCGTATATAAACATTAGTGATATGACGATTGCTTTTAAAACATTTTAAGTGCTTGATAGAGTAATGTAAAAGTGTAAAACCATTGTCTGCTTGCTATTCCATCAACGTCAATACCTCGAACGGTTGATATTTACCCGGCTCACGCGCCCCGACTAAGAAATACTCCACAAATATTTTGCATTGCTGCATTATTCATTCCAAAGAGTCACTTAGGTATACTTCAGTTTTTATTTTAAAAAAATTACAGTTATGGTTCATCAAAACGAAAAAAAAATTGTCACTATTTTTGTTAGTAAAAGTCATCTTACAATAATTGAGACAAGAATAGTCAACCTTGATCTGAAGTGGAATTTTCTCCACGGTTAAATATCTAAAGACGGTGCAATTGACCTCAAACGACAGATACAAAAAATAGATATTAACCTCGAAAATGTTTATTGTACTTTAAAAAATTGATGATCTATATTTTTATTTTTTATGTAAATTAAGTTTGATCGACATCTATAAAAGCGTTTTTGCACGATTGAGTGATCTGTCTGTTTAGTTAGATTCATTTTGTAATGAATGACGATATACGAATTACGAACGAAAAGATAATGAACGATTGTCTTGGTTTTTATTTTGATTATAGGTATATATTTGATATATTGTACTACCATCAACAAAATAAGTTTGATAAATTTCTCTGAAACTAGTTTTCTTTACTTAAAAATATTCGTGAAGATTTTGACACATTTATTACGATAAAAAAAAACAAAGGGCATGGGCTATTGTAGTTTATTAGATCAATGTCATTCCACATACATCGTCACTAATATTATAACTATGACGTCAAAATAAATGACTAAGTACCGACCTGTGCCGGATGACTGATAAAAAACTGTACATAAGTAGTAGATAGTTCGTAATAAAAATCTGCAATCTTTTATCGTCCTGATTATATTAAATATTATTATCTAATACCTACGCATTTAATATTATCATTGGCAAGTATAGAATCCAAGATTAGGTTCTCGGTTAGTGAAACCTTGAAACTGCTGAAACAGTATTTTATAGATATACCTACTAGTTTTTGACGCCTTTACCTTTGATAATGTTTTTCGATTTCATGATATACTTAAATAAAATCTTAAACGTTTTAAAAGTTAGGTTTATCTTTTGTATAGATAGAAGTACCTACACGAATGATATTATAACAGTATGATCTATTTTTTTACACGAAAACTTACAAGCTATCTAAAAACACGAGGGATAAATATATCGCTGAAATGTGTTTTACGGTGTTATGAGTAATCTTTTTTTTTAACATAAAGAAATAAAAGGAACATTTAAATTAGAAGTCACATTCTTATTCAAAAATGTCGTCAAATTAGGTAATACAAGAGACAGAAGGACAACAAAAAGAAATGTTAATGGGGATGAAATATACTTACCTGATACCTACATCTTTTACAATTTAGTTAACATTAATAAAGATCGTAAAATAATGTAGGTATCTATTGACGCTGATGAATATTAAAATAACGGCATTGAATGCATTGTAGTGCACAATTTACAACATGCAGCTCAATTTATTATTCAACTCCGTTGTTTCTAGCTTAATTAGAATGTTTTATTGCAGAAAATTTTGCAATACAATGGCTTTAAGTATGTTATAGAATACGAGTGTGTTTGTGGGCCAGAATTAATTCAAAGCGGAATTTTGATGGTGTTTTTATAATACTGACTGGTGTACGATATTTACCTACTTACATAACTAAAATTTTTAAAAACCTGTCAGAGTTGACATCATCAAACAGATTTCTTACAGTCTCTAACATTTATTATCATCATTTACTTATAGCAATATTTGTAATTATTTTTAATAAAAGGCGATCTGATTCGTTCTGAGGAAAATAGGTACTGTTTAACTGTGAAATATTTAAGATGGTAGGTAGAGGTAGGTACATTGTACTTTACGATAGATAATATTATTTTGCAAACTTTTCCATAATGAAAAAATCCTCCACTTGCTAAGACTAAATTTGTTTCTGTGGATAATAAATCCAGTTTACCAATATTTTTCATAAAACGCAGAGAACGGAACATTAAAAGAGCCACGAAGCATAAGATTGTATCAACACGAACGGCTAATATCAGTGGACGTAAACATGGTACGATCCGTTACAAAATACCTAATAAGTAGCAATATGACTTAACCCACGAGTAAACTGCTGATTAACCGCCATTACACTGCATTCTATTTTTAGAATCCGCACAGAGATCACGTCTTTGTCTGGGGTAATGTAAATGACTATCAAACGCTCCTTGTGTCTCAGTCTCATAACCGGCACGGTTATTTATCAAAACAATACATTACATAACCTCAAAATGTTCAACACCCAATACATCTACATCACACTCACCGTAATCTACTCCAAATGGATCCCACATTTTTGTAAAAGTCCTTATTTTCACTAAAAAGTATTCACTGTGCGGTTATGAAGAGTTTATAAGTTGAAATGTCACGTCATTTTGACAGGTGACGCGCGATGTCACCGCCACCTGCGCGGTAAGGACGCGCGTTCCTGCCGCGTCGATGTGGATTGCCGAATATCATAGTTTAGGGATTCTATTGCGTGCGATCGTCCAGGAGCGACTCGTCTTGACTCCTCTAGGCCAATGAACGGCGCGGCCGATGCGCCAAGGTCAGGCAGAACCGGAGTCTGCGCCCGATAGAGGGCAGCACGCGGCGCGAGCGTACGAGCTACTCCTATGGCGCCCGTATAGCAACTAAACAACTGTGTAGGTACTCTGTACCTATGCCCCGACGTGATGCGACGATAAGCGGTATAAGGTATAAATAAAAAAGCATCGCGTTGTGAATAGGAATGAATGTTGGTAACTTTACGTCATTAGAATCTGTCATTTACTCACTAGTTTGTAATTGCAATCGTTTTGTGTGCCCAAATGAATGAATGTATGTACTGGATATTGTCGTAGGAGCCCTATTATGTTTCCTTGGCCTAATGGGTAATTACAGAAACGGGTTCTGTCAAATTAAACAATTGCATATTTAAACACAGTAAATATCTAATTGGTACGTACGAGCAATTAAATGTTGACAGTTAATTATCAGTGTGATTACGGCAACCTGCATTTGTTTGTTGATTATTTAGCACTGAAAAGCCAATATTTGATGAAGTAAATTGACAGTAAATCGCTGTAATAAATAACATTTGTATCTATGATCAAGATTGATGATTATATGAGCAGATAGGTAACAATTTAGGCAAAAAGAAAGATAAAATAAGAAAGATACTACGTCTATATAGATGGTTGCTTGAAACTGCCATCTAGCGGTGAGTGGATTTACTAGGATACATGTTAAAATGCAAAGCCGAAACAGCAGAAAATATTTTTTTTACCTTTTTTTGAGACGAACCTATGTTTTAAACAACTGTATGGACAAGACTAAGAGGACTTGAATCTTTAATCGACATTTCTATTTCTGCATCAATATTTCTCGGGAAATAAAAATATTTAATAATTTTCACGACATGCCTCGGCATTCATAATATTATTTTATGTGTTGAGAGAATAAGCAAAGCAAAAATAAAATAAGCATCTAGATGACAGGAGCACACATAACTTTAGATAGATGTAAGTAAATATAGGTGAGTCCTGTGAAATATGTAGTATTGAAATCAATAACAAAGCGAGTAAACAGGAACATAAGACAGACCATGAACTTTGTGATATCGAATTTTTACGCTCCAAAGCTTACCATTTACGAGTATTAATGCTCACTAAGCATTTTTAAATATTTCTTTTTTTTATTTTTATTTGATCAACGTTAACAATTGGCACGTTTTCAAATGGCTACTCATTCGTTTCTTCCTAGTCATTCTTCATTGCTGGATGTGATGGAAGTCCTTCAAGTATCTTGATAATATACATATGCTTCCATTCATCTCTATGTTTGGCTTTTCTTAGAGTGGTTGGAACTATGAAACCAGTTCAGGCACACACCAGTATGTATCTTTCTTCCTCCTTTTCCAAAATAACTAAGTAACTTGTCAGAGATTTATCTCATCTGGCTACGGCGAGTAATGGACCAAAATACCTAAGGAGACTTTGATAGCTATCGGGGAAAATCTTTTATTATTATTCCCAGTTCCCAAGTTATCCTAAGTCAGCATAGTAGTCGTAGGTGTCTTTTTCTTGGTAAAGGCGCTGTGGGAACCGCAACGTGATGCATTGGTAGCGAAGGTCAGCCAGGACCTCTCCAGGGCAGGAGCTCTCGCTATACTAGCGAGTGACGAGGCCTGGAAGGCCTTCGTTGCCTTTCCAGGATGTGATGGCAGCGACGGAGACGGCGGAGCGCGAGCGAGAGGCGGATCTTCTGGACCCCGAGCTCCGCAAGGCATGGAGGGGGAGGAGACGACGCCAATATGTCCGTCTCCTTCTTCTTCGCTGAGAGGGTCCACTGGTGCGTGAAACTGGAGTTCCACCACCGGCATGCGTAACACATTTCCCCTGGGTCACCAAAAAAGAAGGTGTCTTTTGCTTTCATACGTCCTTGTTATTCGTCATCAAATGTTCTTTTAATTAATGTACGACAAGACGTGGTTATTTTTATATGTTACTACATATATAAAAAACCACGTTTTGTCGTCTCTCATTGCTCATCTCTCATTGCTCACTGCTGCCTCTGGTGCAAGGGTTGCGGGTTCATTCCCCGCACAGCACAAACATTTGTCTGCACATGTCTCTATGTATTGGTATGGGTGTTTTATACATATGTATTATAAGTATATATTTACAAAAGAAAAGTATTAAGTATATATTTGTAATCCCACTGTAGATTCTGATATCCGTAATACAGGTGCTTGAGCTACCTATCTCGGAGTCAGATCAATGTGCCTATGTGTTGACGTGGTCCTCTGCAATCTCTCACAGCTTGACATTTCGACCGCGTGAGAATGGACGTGGTCACAAGCGCGCAAGCGGACTGGAGGCGCGGCTTCGTCTGCTACGCCCGGCTTGTGAGTCTTCGGATACCCTCTCATTTACGTTATTTACACTGCCAAAGAAATGTCAGTGAGGTCACTCCGACACACTACACTCACAGTATCCGGGTTGGTAGTAATTTGAAGCGGCAAATTGCGAGGTTTACATTCTTCAATCACTGGATTCCACCCCGATGATAATTTGAGCCCATCTTCCATCCATCTATTTTTCAACATTTTTAATCTTCACACTTTTAGTAACATACTCTTTATCTCTTCCTCTTAGCTTTTATTATCCTATATTAAATAGTAATATAAACAGAGTACGTACGTCTATTTGTAGATCAGTCTCCGTCAAACCGCTCTGGTAATATTTGCAACGGTTAAAAGCTGCGTAGGCGCGTCCAAAGTGGTCTAATAATATCGTTATAAGAATTTATACTACCCAAGAC
Organism: Marasmia exigua; assembly: GCA_019059595.1. Taxonomy (NCBI): domain Eukaryota; kingdom Metazoa; phylum Arthropoda; class Insecta; order Lepidoptera; family Crambidae; genus Marasmia; species Marasmia exigua. The sequence goes on along the minus strand of CM032479.1, from coordinate 10,336,585 downwards.
GTGTTTATGGAAACTGAGGAGCAAGATTCATGAGTGTGACTATTATTATTTAGTGAGCACAAGACTAATAATGATATTCATTGCGATTCTTCTACAATTCGTTTCAAAGAATGTCACGATTAAAGACTTTGTTAAAAATGATAATAAACAAACAAAGTAACCTTATATAGGTATATAAATACCCTATGTTCTAGGTAGAACATATAGCCCGGGAAAGTTAGGATTGAAAGTAAAAAAAAAACCTACAGCTATATTTGATGCAGGATCGTTCCTTAGGTCCCCAAATGTATATCCCGATTTTCAGTCTTTCAATTTAATAAAAAATGGTGAGAGTTGGGTAAAAACTGTCAAAGAAGCAAATGATCCTTATTTTATTTTTTTAATGAGACTAGTATCATTCTTATCAAATGTTTTTTTTTTATTCAGGGTTGTTAACAGGCAGGGAAAAAATGAAATTACCGAAATTTCAACAGATTACTTGATTTTCTGAAAAAACCTTAAGAGTTTTAAAAACTTTGTTTGTAAACATTAATTTTTGTACATTTGTCTACAAAATGAAATAAACATTTCTTAAATTGGCCTATAATTAATTAAGTTACAGTCCATTGAACCTGAACGGTAAAATATTTCGCGGTAAGTCCTTTATATGGAAGATAATATAGTTTCCTGACTCTTGTAAAGAGTTTTAAGCACATGCGTTATAGATAAGTAGGTTCTTATATTCTAAGTTTTAACCTTAGACAATTATGTTTTAACTATGTGAGTTGAACGGATAGATGTCAATGTCTCAATTGTGCATTTCAACCTTTTATGACAGAAGCAAATGGTCTAAATGTAGGGGATCTTGAGCTTTGCACCTGTTACTTTAGTATTAAAAATCAGTACAACAAAACTTTGTACTTTCTACAGGAGGTTGTGCAATACCTAAAGCTTAAACTAAATAATAATGTAAAATATTTTATCATCCAGACAATAATAATAATAATAATTCTCACAACATCTCATACATTGACCGATTCCGTACTAAGTAGCTTAAGCACTTGTGTTACAGATATCAGACAACAGATAACAATCAACAAACATAACCGTTCATCACACAATGTTTTATAACCTGTATTCTTTGATAGATAGATAGATACTCTTTATTGCACAACATACAAAACTTAAAAGCTAGGTATACAGAGATACAATGTACAATTTAGGCGGTCTTATCGCTGGGAGCGATCTCTACCAGACAACCTTCAGGTAAAGGACATTAGATAGAAGAGGGGAGGGTGGTGCAATCCTTTGATGTTCTGTTACTTAGATTATAACCTGTATTCGTAAAGTTATACAGGATGTATCTGTGTACATTTACATCCCTTTAACCACGTGTTCTACTAGCCGTTATGAACAACATTTGTTTTATCACTTTTGGAAATTCGCATGAAAAAATTTTAACTTTTCATATTAAGTCGGTCACGCGACTTGGTCATTTTGTATGGGGAGTCGAAAAATTTTTTGATGAATTTCGAAAAGTCGTTGAACAAAAGTTATTCAGAATGGTTGGTAGAACGCGTGGTTAGAGAGATGTAAATGTTCACAGATACACCCTGTATACTTTGAACGTTCGACGTACAATGATTTGATATAAAATACCGAGTTCTTTGAAGGTGGCTCTGCTGGTGAGGGTACACCTATTTTAAGCTAATACGGAATCCCAATTAGGCGTACAATGTCCTAATCAAATTGTGCTCTAGGTATATGTGATAAGAGGTAACAATTTTAAAACGTTGAAAAAATTCAAATGCTCGTGTGTAGCAAGAATAACTTTAGGTCCTAACTTAGTTTCTTTTTTTAATCCCTGTAATTATTATGATTCATCACGAAATAGGACAGACTAGAAGTGGGCCAGGGCCACGTAGGGCCCATGACAATAAGTCGTTATTGTCCCAAGGCACAATTGCCCCAAGGCACAATTTGCCGCGGCAAATCAAGAACTCCCTGAACAGGCTGCTAACCTGAGTAAATACTGATACCTATACTGATTCATCCAGTAATATTTGCGAGTGCGGCGTCGCCCCCCAGACCATGGCTCATCTCCTCGAATGCCCGTTGTACCCAGATATCTGCACGTATGGCGAACTTTTTATACGCTACCCGCAGCGCAGTTCGCGTGGCTTCCGCCACGCGAACTTTCAATGGACTGTAACTTTTAAATTGTGCTAGGAAAATATAAAATTATCGCCATCGAGACGATATCCAGAACAAGATGTAAATTTTACTGACTAGTGAAAACTTTTCTTGTAGATTCCTGGGCGATCATCAGCCTGTTACTTCGATCAATCTTTGGGTACTCGCATCCTGCTCCTGCCAGCCATTCTGCGCAAATCATCACTCCATAACCTGGAGGGCGTCCTACACTACGTTTACCGAGACCCTGTCTACGAATAGAACTCGTTTACCCCAGCGGTTGTCGGTTGCTAGATGACGGGAAGGTCAAATCGAATTTCATAAACCGAAATCGATTTCATCACCCGACGTCATATTCTAATGAAAAATGAAATAACAAACTGCCAGGTACTTATTGTTCCACAAAAAAAATTGCCTTGTTGAAAACGATCAAAGAATGTTTAAAATGTGGAAGTGGGGTTTGAATTCGGCATATTTCGGGAGCGTTTGTTTGTGCTGATCTGTTTCCCATCGTTAGTGTCGATGACTGATCCACGTCCAAGGCTAGCATCTTTCAGGTTAGATTGTCTAGGTTACGTACTTACCTACTAACAGTCACTGAATTAATTAATTAATTAATTCTCACAACATCTCATACGTAAGACCTGATTCCGTACTAAGTAGTTCAAGCACTTGTGTTACAGATATCAGACAACAGAGGAACACAAATATATACTTAAATACATATATTACACCCAGACACCCAACAAACACAAGTGTTCATCGTACGAATGTTTGTCCAGGGTGGGGAACGAACCCACGACCTTTGGCGTAAGAGGCAGGGTCACTACCAATTGCGCCATCCGGTCAGTCTAATTAATTCATAATTTATTAACAACAGTTGGCATTGAACTGTGGCTGATGACCAAAACTAATTTCCAAAAGTACTACCTACTTACCGACTCTTCTAGACTTCACAATAACCTGAAGTTCTTAGTTTTCAAAATGTATCTTTTGCTTTTGATTTCTTGGTATTTGATTTGCAATGGACATAAGAAACGGGGTCAAACCTACCTACATAATCGGTTTATTTCACGGATAAGGAATGACCAAATTTAGTTGTTATCTAATTCCGATAAGTACTATTTTTATTACTTTTGCCAAATTCTATCATAATGATTATTTTAATTCTTTTGATTTATTGTTTGGAGATACGATATTTTTGGAACAATGAATGTTGGAATTTAATGCTTTGTTTGCTAACTTATACTTCACGAATACCAAATATAGCTAGCTACCAACCTACGTAGGTTGTATTGTACTATAGATACTTCCGTTAAGTTACGATACGACAAACGAGCAAGCGAACATCTGATGGAAAGTAATCAACGCCGCCCATAAACATCCGCGAAATCATAGAGATCGCTAATAATGTGTTGCCGGCCTTTTTCAAAAAGAGTACGCTCTTCTCTTGAAGTTAGTAGATTCTTTATAATTATAGATAGGTACCGACTTACAACTGGAAAACGGCGCATTTTGTCACAAAAAAAAAACAATTTAGGTACATTATCTTTCCTATTGAAAAGTACTACCTACTTTAACCTTCAACTGTCATCATTGAGAACGGCAACAAACGAAAATAAATTCATCTTTATCAATCAACTTTCAAAGTATAGGTAAGTAGATATCGGCATTATTGGAACCGATATATCTAGGTACTATCGTAATGAAATCTCATTATCTTTTTTATCTTTCAACGCAGCCTCACTTTAGTAGGTATTATTCTTGTATTATTGAACAAGTAAATTTTCAAAGTAGCGCTTATATTAGACCTGGCAAAAGCATATCTTTCGAAAGATTGGAACATTTGCATCGGGATCAGTGCAAAGATGCGGAACAGTGAAACGCTTCATTTCGAACATCGACTCTTCCGCGGCTCACTTGGATTATTCCGGTCAGTCGGATCTTTCCTCTCACTCGGATCATTCAGCTCATTCGGCTCACTCGAATCGTTCGGATCATTTGGCTCATCCGTATCAGCGAGCGAGATTACTACCGCGTACCTACCGATTGACCACAGATCACTTATCTATGTAGCCGATTGACCACGAGATCCATTTGAGTCGAATGATACACTTGGAACGAACATTAGGACTTTGGAGCAGTGTATCATTTGGCTCAGTCGGATCACTGAGTCATTTCAGTAAGAGTTACGTTACACACGTCTAGCTTATATGAACTGCATGGGATGTGATGTACATTATTCAATAGTAATGTGCGTCGCCCACACGACTGGCGGACTGGGCGAATCAGAGGTTCATGCGGCTCACCGTAGGTAGCTACCTAGCCGCCCGCTGCTCTGTTCTACTTAGAGACCAATCCTAAACCGCGCCTCGACTACGCGTCGCGCCGCCGCGTCGACTGTCGGGTGGGCGACACGCCTTTCAGTGGCATAGTGATCTTTTTTCTGTTTTTTTATGTGATAGCTGGCAGACGGATCGCCTGATGGTAAGCGATTGCCGCCGCCCATAGACACTCGCAACACCAGTGGAGTCACAAGTGCGCTGCCAACTTTTAAACCCCTCTTGGGCCTCTGGTACCCTCACTCACGCAGCGAAACAGCACACTGCTGCTTCACGCCGGTTTTCTGTGAGGCCGTGGTATCACTGCAGTCGAGCCGGCCCATTAATGCCGAAAAGTGGCTCTCCCACAGTAAACGCATGCGCATGCGGCTAACCGTAGGTATATACCTAGCCGCCCGCTTATCGGTTCTATGTAGAGACCAATCCTAAACCGCGCCTCGACCCCACGCCGCGCCGTCGCCTCGAATGTTGTGTGGCCGACGCGCCGTTCAGTGACATAGTTGGATCATTTTTCAACTCGAGAATTTAGTAAGGAACAAGGATTGGTTTACACTAGTTAACTAGGTTTGGAGTACCAAATATAAACAATCTACCTCCTTTTCTATTAACGCTTTCACTGTCCATGCAATGCATGGCATGCATTTCTTGCAGATACTGGTCTGAAAACTCACTACAATACATCATTAAGTGTTCACAAAAAGCTTGAGAATTGAGGGTACCGGAGGCCCAATCCGGGGGAAGGGGGTTAAAAGGTTCTGTGACTCCACTGGTGTCTCGGGTTGCCATGGGCGGCGGCAATTGCTTACCATCAGGTGATCCGTCTGCTCGTCTGTTACCTATCACAAAAAAATCAAATTGCACGCAATGGCAATTGAATTTAGAATGGTGTCAATACAGAATAAAATAATTTTGTGCCTAGTAATTCAGGAGGAATTAATAATATCATTAAGAATTTGTGAAAAAAAACATATTCGTATTTTTGAAGTTTTTATTTAAAAATAAATTATCGTACAACTTGCACCAATAACAACAAAATTTTGGTTTTGAACAACATGAAACCACAACTTTCGCTCAAAGCATGAATCAACTTATTAATATTGCGTAGATAATACAAAAATTATTTATTCTACACGGTGCGATATATTTGTCCTAGGATTATATTTGTAGTAGGTACTTTTATGCCTTTCTCGTGTAAAACACACAATCCACTCGCGACAACTTAAACGGAGATTCGCCCTCAAATATTAGGCCGCTTCCATATTAGGTCGCTAGCAGCGCGCCAGTTGCATGACAGCAGCGTGACAGTTATATGACAGCAGCGCGACAGTGGCGCTACAGTAACAAGACAGTAGCGCGACAATAGTGCAACAGTAGCATAGCAGTAAAATGATGCCTTCACATTGCAATAGCGCAGCTCGAACATATTACTGTCTCTACTTCAAAAAGTTGAATAAGAAATAGATAGCTTGATGTTTTAACAGTTCCGTAAGTTAAAGAATGTTGGATTATTTAGAGGTTTTTTGCATGAATGGACACGACGTTGCAATAGCACTTTTTCTCGTGTAAAACACAATCCACTCGCTACAACTTAAACGGAGAATCACTGCAACGATTTTTAATATAAAATCGGCGACTTTTAGGTAATTAAAATTGATACGTTATACGTACACACCGTCTTCTGCGCATCTGTAGTGCTCTTACCAACCTAAAATGGAATCGATCATAAGCTGGGGTTACACAGTCGCTGTTAGAGCCAAATACTAAAATTAGAGCCTCAAAATTAAAATTACAGCCACGCGTAACCCCCGCCAAAAGCATTAACACAATCTCACACATTAAAGTTACAAGAAAAAGAAACGTTACAGTAATTATAAAATTCTACTTAACGTAATTAAAAAAGAAAAAACCCAGCTTGATTCTTGCGCCTTATAAATAAAAAGGTTGCGTATCTATTATTTTTGAATTACAAAATATTTAGGTAGAAGGCACGGCATACTTTATACGAGTATTTCATCTACTTACACTAGAGACTAATAGTATTTGCACCGAAATCATTCAATTCTGTTATACAATCAACCAGATCACTGATCTACTCATTGCTATCAATGTCCAAATGATTAAAACACGCCTAAGTATAAAATAAAAATACTCGTGCTATTTTTATCAGGACAGCGAAAGACCTACCTATCTTTGTGAAAACGTTAATCGTATTGCTCTCAATTTTACCTAAACCTATTTATTGTTACATGAAGTACAAGTTTTTCAGAGAACCCCTGTAAACACGATAAGACTCTCCCTATACGATGTGTCTTTCTTGCAGCAATTCGTTTGATGCTCTAAACTGTTACTATTTGTATGGAGAGTTATTGACTACCGTTTGAATAGTCAATCCACATTGAAGATGTTTAAATTCTAATATCTAAATTTAAGCTTTATTGTATTTGAATTACAAATAATGCTCTACATGTAAAAATGGCCTAAAACGGCTCGTTAGCTCTTTTAGCTGCAGTGTAGACTAGGCTTAAGTCAAATTTTCTTACTCAAAGAGTAAACGCTCCATGAGTAAAAAGTACAGAAAGGTGAAACTTATAAGAATTATGCTACAATACCTAACTAATCGTTTTCAACAAATACAATTAATAATAGTATATATTTATTTATTGCAATGTATCCGATCAGTGGTTGAATGATCGTCGGGCGTGATATGCAAATAATGACGATAAATTCCAAATAATTTACCATTGGAATTATACGAGTAATATATTCGGCAAATAATGAAAATATTGTAACTAGTTATTTTTTTTAAAGTCTCAAGTTATCATACAGTACGACAACGTTTTAACGGAAGGATGACCTTGCTAGGGTGCTATACCGCAAATCGACTATACCTAGAGAAATGTCGAAAATTGGTGTCACCCATGTGATATTTCCTCATCAGTTCCTGAGAAGTCCGTACTTATCAGTTCCGATTTTCACCATCAGACAAAACATCCATTTCTCACTGCATAGACAGAAACAAGTCGAGTTACTACAATCTGTCAAATTTCCTCAATACATATTGAACAAAACGTGTTCGACATAAAGGTGAAAATCGATTGAAGAGTTTTGTCAGTTTTATCGTGTGGCTAGTTTCGTTTGCCCTCTCTGTATGCAACTTACTCAATGACAGCGTACTTAGCCAAAAACGCAGCGGAATATCTCTAAATACAATGTGATTAAATATTAAGTTAAGATCCAAAATGCTTTATTGAGTAGATTTACTTTAATCGTTAATTGACTGAGCAAGAAACATTTCGTTTCCTTTATTATATTGCCATTGCAAAAATGATTTATTTGAGAGTTATCCTGTGGGATTAAATTTATGTACAACGCTAACTTTAATATTTAAATTTACAATTTTGCAAGTCGAAATTTGGACTATTGTCAGTCAGTAAAGATTTTGTTATTCTTTAGCAGTGAAAAGCGATAGGAAAGTGAAAATGACTAAAATATAAGGAACATATCTTAAAAGATTTAATTCAACTTATTACAAATCGTGAAGGATAGTCCCGAAACAAAAATCAGGCCAGCCCTTTTTAACTTTGCGTGTTGGAACGGGATGTCATGAGCTTTATTACGGTAATAACTTTAGATCGCGATTTATAATAAGGTGGAATAGGTACGGACAGCCACACAATACACTACTGAATTATTCAAATCTGTGAAATTTCTTAAATTTCAGTAACATGCGGCTGTCTGTATACTAAGGACTTAAGTCCTGATTTCAGCTCTTCAAGGCTTTCGGGCTATAAAGTTTATCTGAAAAATTGTAATACGACGTTCTTTCAATATTATGTCAAATTTCAGATAACTATTAAAACCTTATTTACATGAGGTGAAACCGGGCCTAACCCTCGACAAATAGCGAGATTAGTTTTTGACAGTAACAGAAAGAGTTAAAGACCTAAGTCTAAGTGATATTATGAGGAATAGGATTTCAATAAATTTTATTCTGACCCACTTCTGTACAGTCACGAGCAAGTCGTATTGCAATGTCTTAAGAGTCCAGATGTGTACGTTTAATACGATTTTACTATGTAAGAATCAGTTATTAACATACCGTTTTAAAAAGATCTGCCAACCTTCTTTAAATTTTCTTTACATCAAAAGGAATCAAAGTTGCTACAAGCAAATCTGAACTTTCTGATCTAACAGTTAAGCATAATTTTCTGTTCAACAGGTATTACTCTGACAAATTTACGAAAGGTAATAAGTACTCATAGCATATCAAACGAATAAATTTAAATATAGACGAACCTTTTCGTTCTTTGACTGTACGTTTAATTGCAGGTGACTGTATTTATCTATAATAATAAATTTTGATTCCTCCAGATTTTCCCTGCCTATCTATAAACACATATTCATTGCTAACATTTTTATTTATGACAATGATCTACGGTGGGTTCTCAATTACTCATTCATAACATCCAAATATCATTTAGAAGGGATAATGGGTCAAAATGTTTTAAATCAAAATATCTGTTCCTGTTTTAAAAATATCCTTTAAGAATGTATGGATCTTCCCCAAAAACGTTGAAGATCTTTATGAAAACATTTTTTGTATATTTTTGTATGTGGATAACGGCACGATCGAAAGCTTTTGACTTTCTGAAGTCTCTATTTCTGTGTAATAATCTAAGTGCCCCTTAATCTTTCTCTTTCCCCCTTAAGGCAATGGACAGATATTCTATTTTGCAGACTGTTTGCACGTCTAATGTCAAAAAGAAATCAGCGGGGCTCTATTAAAAATTTCGACTTAGTTTAGGGTCCCTAATTTTTAGAGCGATTCGGTTCCGTTTAGGGCCCCTAATCACCCTAATATTAGATGGCGGAGCCCGAATGTTATTCGAGTTGTTTGTACATGTCCTCTATCTGAGGTTTAAAGTAGTTCCTGATTTCGGGTCGTTTCGCTTTCAGTGTAGGCGTGAGGAGGCCGTTTTGCACTGAGAATGGATCCGGGTGGAGGTATATGTCTTTGACCTGGAAAAAGGAGAATTATGTTATGATTATATTCATTATGTTATGATTATATTAGCCGTGTGGTCCCCGGCAGAGTAGAATAGACCACCCTCACTCTTACCGAGGTGTCGTAAAAGGCGACTAAGGTAAAGCTGCTGGTATGATCATCAGCATCCAGAGAAGGAAAACTCCGCATTTATATCAAAACCCTCGCCAACCCGTCCGCCAAGCGTGGTGAGTATGGCAATTACCCCTCATGTGATTCAGAGAGGCTCGTGCCCCAGCAGTGGGGACTTAAATGGGCTGACGATGATTATATTGGTAAAGTCTAAATTGCTTATTTACTCAGGTATGTATGCCGAGAGACAATACGATTTCGGATGGCCAAATTAGGCAGTCAAATTCGAGCAGTCGTTCAGTGCGGACGTCTCTCTATAATCTCGTGAAAGGTGTACTTTCTAAGTCCGGTATGTAGGTACAATAATATCCATGAATGTTGAAATGCAGAATAAATTATTTTACAGATCGGAGTTCTGAGTTTGTTCGGTACCAACTCTGAGAAACACAGCGCAAGTGATGTTTCACAGTTTTCTATTAAACCGGTATCACTTCGGTCGAGCCGGCCTGTGCCGAAGCTCCTACACGGTAAAAAACGAAAGATAATGGACAATACGACAAAAAATCATTTTCCGAAATGAAAAAAAAAACTATTTCTAGATTAGATTCATATAAATTTAAGAAAAATAATTCCAGATTTTTTAACAGATATTTATAAAGAAAAAAAAAGTAAAAATACTCCTGTCATTAGTCGGCATTAGAAATTAATAACGCTTTTGTTCGAGTTCATTTAAAAAAAAACAATCTCTTATAATAAAATGACAAGACAAAGTAATGACAGTGACAGTATGTTACTAAAAGTCGTCTAAACTTTTTTTATTGGGCATATAGCACCGACATCACAATACGTTGAGCCTCAGGACTACGTCACTTCCGGCATATTAATTAATAATTATATATTTTTCTATTCTTATAATTCCAGCATATTAGTTAAATATAAAGATATCAATAGAAATACACATTTAATGATAACTAACTTCTTTATTCGAAACGCGTATAAAAATGCGAATATATTTTTTTGTCGTATTGTCCATTATTAAAGGTTTTTTTATCATGTGTTTAATTTACTTTAAGTCTGTATAAGGACCGCTATTTGATACGGTAAGACCGTAGGTAGTAGGACTTTGTTACATTTTTTTTATATACCTAGTATATCTCTGTTAAGTTACTAAAGAGTAAACATTACCTGTTCAAAGGTCTTCAAGCCTGCAGTCTTCCCCCACTGCAGCATGTCATCCAGGATGATCTTCTTGACCCGCGCGTCTTCGCACAGGTTCGAGAAGGTCCCTTTGATGCCGTTCTCCAGCGCCCAGCACTTGACTACATCCACGTCGGGGACCACAACTGCTACCACGCACGACTGGAAATAAATGGAGAGGAAGATTTAGATTGTGCAAAACTAAAAATTTAAAAACCCCCGACAAAAATTAAACAAGCCCAAAAATAAATTGAAACTGCTGTTGACTGTCCAATGTTTTTTTTTATTTCATGCGTACCTATTTAGATAAATATTATCGCGTATTCTACTACTCAAACCCTTTTATTTGATACCTATATCGAGGGGGGTTGTCTAATCCGACATTGACCGCCGCATCATCAGCCGGGGTGATGACGCGGTTATTAACAAGCTTGCAAACAAAACACAAAATATCCACATACCCCAAAACCCTCCCCTCTGAGGCCCATAAACTACGTAAAAATCAACCCCCTACCGCCAAAGACATGAAAAAAACCCACTTAAAATAACTAAATTCATCCTACTAACAATAACCATGCATGACTGCCTAAACTTAAGATATTGTAATTTTATTTAATTTCATTTTGTCGCGGAGAAAATGTTAAAATTTTGTGACCCATAAAAAAAAATAAGCACATAAAAAGGCACGAAACCAGTGTCCGTGGAATTCAATGTACATTTAAAAAAAATCCGACGTTGACGGCGGCCATCTTGGATAAATTTCTATCTAACATAGCTGTTTTTTATTTGATCGGTGGCAGAGAAGTAGAGGGTTCACCTGATAGCACAGATGTTATCCTGATAGTCAGCGATTGCCACCGGTAACATCAGAGGAACAAGTGCACTACCAAATTTTAAGCCTCCCTATCCCACGGATTGGGTCTCAGGTACGGTTGGACTTAGGTACAGCTGTACCACGTTTATAAGTTACATCAAAATTCGTCTACGCAGAAGAGCAAGTTAAATCCGATTGATTAAGATTGCGAGAGTAGTCGAAATACAGACTTTATTGCATTAAGTTAAGATTAAATACAATAAATCCAGAGAGGAATGCTATCTCTCTCTTAACCACACTTGCACCGAACATGGAGCTGACGCATCAACCAATAAGAAATTAGAATTTTTGGCGCGCGTAAACGGAGCGATGTGATTAGTTAAGGTGATGGGTAGGGCACACTAGCGACGCCAATCGATTTTAATTTTTAGCTAATAAACCGGATCTATTTTATACAATTTTGGGGTTACAACCTCTCGGCAAACACTTATACTTACTATTTATTAAATAACCATGCACAAATGTTGGGTCCGTTTTTGTACGCGAAAAATTGATTCACGCCAAGAGTGGCCGCTTTTGGCGGTAATTTTTTAAATTGTGCATGGGTATTTAATAAATATTATAAGTGTTTGCCGAGAGGTGCAACCCCGAAATTAATTAAAATAGATCCGGTTTAGTAGCTAAAAATTAAAATCGATTGTCGTAGCTAGTGTGCCCTACCCGTCACCTTAAGTTTTTGCCGCAGTTTTCGAAAATAAGACTTCTGCGCAGGTACATTGGTGTAACTTATAAAATTGTTAAAACTGTACCTAGAAAGGGGTGTACAACTTTACCGGTACGGTGTATATGTCACCGGAAAATAACAAGATCCGTAAGTTTATCAATTTACTAGGAAGTTTATAAACTTTCGTAGAATTCTAAAAGGGGAAATAAATTGTATTATTTTACGTACACATTTTCGTAAATTTATCGATTTCAGACGTCACACGGTAAATTTATAAACTATTTTATATGGTCTGACCAATCACTGAAACTCTTATAAATATACGAATATTTGTAATACGTAAAATAATACACTGCTCTCTGATTGGTCAATGTTCCTAGCGGCAATGCCAATCAGATCGCGCGTAGCGTTTGAATATTGCTTACTTATTATTTTAAAAGTGAGTTCAGTAAGTTTATCAATGTACGAAAATGTGTACGTAAAACTATAACGGATCTAAACTTACGGATCTTGTTATTTTCCGGTGACATATACATATAAATGGATGTTTTATCGGCTAATTATGTCTCGGAGTCACTTGGCTTGTGTAAAGAAGAGTGACTTAAATTATTTTTATGAGGTGTCAAAAATTTGTTACGCTTATAATTTCACAAATTGACGGTCTAATAATTTATTAAATTTCATACAATGTATAAAATCTATGACGCAATTGGCAGCTTTTTTGTTTGTTGCCATTCAATCAACTGCAATACTATACTAACAGTCAATTTGTCTTGTTAATTAATCATTTAAGCTTGAACTGAGTTGGGAGGTCTGCCAATTAGTACCTATCTAATCAATTAGATTCTACTCGCTTGTAATGAGCTGCAATTTAGTAACAATATTTGCCCTAAGACTACTGCTCTAAGCGGATAACTCACACCAATGATATGTTTTGATGGGGGATATGGCTTTACGCATTCATAATTTTGACATGCCATTTTGTTTAAATAATTTGATAAGCTAAGTAAGTATGTCAGATTAACACTAAACAAAAATATACTAAAGCGAGATGATTTATCGGCTTTGGACATTGACCTAGTTAAAATTACATTGTCTATTTGTTTATCCTTTACATCTCGAAAATCTCATAAACGAAAAAAAATCTCCTGTTCAATTCATAATTGCCGGGTGGATATTCTATTTTTTCTGGAACAGCTGTTTTTTTTATCTAACATGCTAATGGACTTTATTCAGGTTTTCGTGATGTAAACGATAAAAGATGACAGTGTATAGGTTTTCTTTGGGATGATAAAAAAATTGTATAATTTTACCTTCAACGATTCACCGTGCACGAAGACTTGTTCGACGTATTGACTTCTAATATAAATGTTTTCAATTTTCTCAGGAACTATGTACTCGCCTTGCGATAACTTGAAGATGTGTTTTCTTCTGTCTATGATTTTTAGTGTGCCGTTCTGAAAAAAAAAAACAAAGATAACTTTTTAAAAAAGAATGTAGGATATTATTTTGAAGAAACCATGAAACAAGAAAAACGCACGCGCTTCATTTTTACGAAACGTCACAGAGTGAGAGCAAAATCTAACCTACCAGGAGGCAGCTCTCAATATGGAATCGATGGGGAAGAATGCGGCGACTACTATGGGTGACACTGCAAGGCAGAACTTTGTTTTTCTACCTGACTTCAGAGGCCTTACCATGAGTTAGAAATACTATCCTCGCTATCCAAAACTATTGCTCTGTCTGTTTCACATGCACCACAATGAAAGAGACAAAGCAATAGTTTTCGATAGCGAGAACAGTTTTTCAAACTCATGGTAAGGGTACTGCAACGCTTCGCATAGTAGGTACCTAAAGCAGAATTTACAGTGAGCTTGACATAATATAGCCAGAAAGCAGGACTCTTGGTGTAGACCACTCCTGGAATGAAGACAATGGGGTCGAAAGAGGCCCACTGGAAGAGCATAGATGCGGTGGTAAGACAATCTGGTACTGGGCACAAACTGAATCCAGAGGGTCTCATTTAAAGCAGACGTTACGACCGAATCGGAGTTTCCCGCTCTTTCACACGCGCTGTGTGTCTTCTTTGTTTGGATGCGACAGGTTTATTCCTGTTTGTTACGAGACGGCCTTAAAGCGACGGGTAGCCCTAACTAGCCACACCATTCGTTTTTAATTGTTAGCTACAAAACCCGATCTATATTAAACAAGTTCGGGGTTACAACCTCTCGGCAAACACCTGTACTATTTATTTAATACTTATAGTTAACTGTTTGGTCTGCTTTTGCACTCGAATTTTGGATTACCGCCAAAAGTGGCCGCTTTTGGCGTGAATCAACATTTGCGCACAAAAACGGACCCAACATTTGTGCATTGTTATTTAATAAATAGTCTAAGTGTTTGCGGAGAGGTTGTAACCCCGGAATTGTTTAAAATAGATCCGGTTTAGTAGCTAAAAATTAAAATTTATTGGCGTCGCTAGTGTGCCCTACCCGTCACCTTAAGACCGGTCCCTGTAACCAAATCGGTTAGAACATTATTAATACAGGGTGTATCCCCAGCTCATTTCAACAAATGTATTAGACTAGATTATTTATTAAGATAATAGATTATTTACTTCGTCATAAATTTACCTAAATATTTGTTAGTCTAAGTAACTCGGTAAGCAATAAAGCATTTTTTTAACCATTCTGAACAACATTTATTCTACGACTTTTCGAAATTAGGTGAAAAATTTGTCGACTCCCCATACAGAATGACGAAGTCACGTGACCAACTTTATATGACAAGTTGAAATATTTTTATGCGAATTCCCAAAAGTCGTAGAACAAATGTTGTACAGAATGGTTGATAGAACACTTAAAGGGATGTAAATGTTCACTCGGACATGCTCGGAGTCTCCCTGCGTGATATCAGAAATGATGAGATCCGCAGGAGAACTAAGCTCACAGACATAGCCCAAGGGATTGCATGCCTCAAGTGGCAATGGGCAGGGCACATAGCGAGGAGAACAGACGGCCGATGGGGCGGAAAGGTCCTCGAGTGGAGGCCACGTACATGAAGTCACAGCCGTGGCAGGCCCCCCACAAGGTGGACCGACAATCTGGTGAAGATCGCGGGTATCCATTGGATGCGGGCGGCACAGGACCGATGTGTGTGGAAAACATTTGGGTATGCCTATGTCCAGGAGTGGACGTCTATTGGCTGAAGTGACGATGATGATGATGAAATGTTCACAGATACATCCTGTATTATTATGGGTAACACTTACCGGTAACCACTTGCCGACGTCGCCAGTGTGGTGCCAGCCGTCCTCGTCGATCGACTCCCGCGTCTTGTCGGGCTCCTTGAAGTAGCCCTTGAACACGTTCGCGCCCTGCACGCACACCTCGCCCTGGCCCTGCGCCGCGTAGTACTCCATCTCGGGCACGTCCACTAGCTATTAAAAAAAAAGCTAAATGCTAAAGTGGCGGTTTGGAATGATGACGTAGCAAAAGATCTCAAAAGATCTCAAAAGATCAGAGTAAACCGGCGTGAAGCAGTACTGTGCTATCTTCGCCATTGCGTACCTACACACGGTGTCACGTGGACTGACCCTTGTTAGATTTGGACCGTCCTTATGTTTGAGACCCAAGTTCTATTTCTGTATGTTGTTTCAAACTTTCATGGTCACTAACATTAGAATAGTTGTTTACGGGATTTCTACCATGTACCTTATTTTTGAGTTTCCGATATTTCGGCACTGTTGCAAGCGCCATGGTCGCGGAGTACGGAGTAACTGAAGTTTTTGCGGGTAAGCTGTTACTGGCAGACAAATTGGTCTGTCTACCCATCTTCGCAGTCTTTTACTACGCGCACCTACCACTGTTCACTTACTGACTATTTTCTCGCACCTGTTCTCGACACATTACACTCACAGTGACGACCCATTTGGAACAGTGGTAGTGAACGCTGCATCTGGTGCAAGGGTTGCGGGTTCGATCCCCGCACAGTGCAAACATTTGTGTGCATGAACATATCTGTTTGTATTGGTCTGGGTGTTACCTATGTATTATAAGTATGTATTTACAAACGAAAAGTATTATATGTATATAATTGTAATCCCACTGTTGATTCTGATATCCGTAACACAGGTGCTTGAGCTACCTATCTCGGAGTCAGATCAATGTATGTGATGTTGTGAAATAAGTACTTACATATACTTAGTATCTGGCCGCGAAACGACAATTTGTTTAGTTTTCCGGTTATTACATTTTTCATCATTCACATTAGCAGTCGGGTCGCGCCGGGTGTCACCCCAAAGTGGGTGACACCCAGCGCGGACCGCGCTCCCCAACCCTACCTAGCGAATTTATGCTAGGTCTATTTTTGAACACATAGGTACCTATCTCATTCATATTCTAAAATCACCTTGAACTATCAAAATGCGGCAACATTAAATTAATAATCCGTGTAAGTAGGTAACATTAAATATTTTTGACACTTTTAATTTATAAAATGTTATACTTCCGTGATGCTCACCTTCACTTTGCAACAAGCGACGGGAGGCCCGACATGTTCCGGCACATGGTCACCCTGGACGGTCAGGGTGACCGGTGCGGTGCACTCGGTCTGCCCATAGCCTTCCACGATCTGTAAAACAAACAAACGTTAAGACAATAACCTATAGTCCCCACAAACTCGCACGAGTATCTTTATACTTACTAACTAGGTTGGCGCAACAACCCAAATTCAAATAATTCTTTATTTGCATGGGGTTGTACACAGTACAACCTGTGCGGATAAAGAACGGGATCAGAAATGGCGGCGCATCTATTCACTTCTCGCTCGCACACCCACGAGTGCAAGTATAGACGCAAATAGTGTGCGAGCGAGAAGTGAATAGATGCGCCGCCATTTCTGATCCCATTCTTTATCCGCACGGATTGTACTTACAAACAAATAAACATTTATTTGCAAAAAATTACATTTTATACAATATAGGTCTTAAAATGGTGGTATCTAGTTTCGTAACCTGCTTGCTAGCAAGCGTGCAAATATTACAGTATTTTGATATAGATACTTATTAAGTTTCCTATATGAAATGAACTCTGTGATAGGTACGGTCAGCATCAAAAGTAGCTTAACACTTTAGTACCATGTCAAAGTAACTGTTCTGCATATTATAGTCGGTTTCTAAGGGGTGCGTAAAGATGCTACTTTGACATGGTAGTATAGTGTTAAGTTACTTTTGATGCTGATCGTACTAAGAAACAATATACAATAAATTTAGGTGCTTAAGTACCTATGTCTAAGTTTCAGCACTCAGAGACAATGGTAATCAGTAAAGCTGACTGCCTATCTCTCTCTACTCAAATCTGCCTACACGTATTCATTGAAGCACCTTTGAAACTAAAAAGTTATTAGGCATAATTTTGTACATAAAAAAATAATATCATACATTTGAGTATTTTAAAACTATTTATAAGTACTTATGTATAATTTACATCATCATCATAATCATCATCATCATCATCAGCCCATTTAAGTCCCCACTGCTGGGGCACGGGCCTCCCTCAATCACATGAGGGGTGATTGCCATACTCACCACGCTTGGCAGACGGGTTGGCGAGGGTTTTGATATAAATGCAGAGTTTTCCTTCTCTGGGTGCTGATGATCATGCCAGCAGCTTTACCTTAGTCGCCTTTTACGAGACCTCGGTAAGGGTGAGGGTGGCCTATTCTACTCTGCAGGGGACCACACGGCATACATATTAATATGTATTAAACATGTATATATGTTGTATGTATGTATATATGTGTATGCAAACATGCATATATACGTATACATGATATTACATATATCCAGACTAAGTAAACTTTACAATAAGTACAATGAGTCGGTTTGTGTTGATGTGCACTCTATGACGCTTGGAAGATTTCGTCATACAATTTTAGAAAATACAAAAAACATGTGATTGCTATGTTTTTTATGTTATGTAGATGCTGTAGGTAATAATATAATAACATTAGTATTAATATAATTAGAATGACAATTATAGTGGCATACAGTGTATACCTATAATTGATTGAAAAATTAGTTTATAAGTATTTAGCTAGAAGTATTACATAAGTATAGTTGTAACAATCGTTGGTGTACCTTAATAAATAAATAAATACATAAACTATACTAGGAAAATAAATAAACGCCACCTGGAGCCAGCCGATTCATGCCGAAGCGTGGCTCTCCCACGGTCAAAATAATCATCACGAGATACAAACCAAATAGTCATGATGAGTATTTTCTATACATAGCAAGAAAAGCATCTGCAGTAGTAAACATACAGTATTTATTATTGCATGTCAATCTTCATGCACATATCCATCCAGATCCTAGTGTTCGAAACATCAAATTCAAACAGTATGGAATGTAACCGTATAAACATTTGGATAATTTATGATTACCTATACCTACCTACGAGTAATACTAGTGTTGCATCGCAATCGCATGCAGGTTATCTATTAATAAATATATAGATAGACAGGTATCCTTACGAGGGTGCGCAACACCATCATCAAGGAACGCACAAAAGTAATAGACGTAGGATACCGAGCCGTAAAACTGAAATGGGCGTGGGCCGGTCATGTGTGCAGAAGGGGTGATGAGAGGCGGAGCAAGGATGTCCTTGAATTGAGACCAAGAGATGGAAAGAGGAGTGTTGGTGGACAAACTGCCAAATTGTCCGATGACATCAAGGCTCAAGCTGGAGTAGCGTGGTCCAGGAAATACGACGACAGAAGAAAGTGCAGAGAAATTGGAGAGGCATATGCTCTGCAGTGGGAAAATACATTCCGCTGAAGAAGAGAGAAGAGAGAAGAGAAGATAGTGAGGTATTATTTAAATTGTCGGTCAATGATACATTGATAAGAGATGCTGACGACGGAATAATGCAGACCATGGTTTAACTATGATATGATAGTAAAAGCGAGGGTTCAACTTGATATTATTTGTCTCGGTAGGTGTGATGATTGGGTCCGGCCTATTTCGACTACGGCGACTACTTCAACTCCTGTGGTGGACAAGTTGTCGTAAGTACATGCGTTCGCATGTGGTTTACGTAGCCTGTGCGGGCTGTCTGGCTTTCAGATCAAAGCGCATTCAGTGTATATCGAGCATTTATCCAGTTTCGATATGATTTTGATTTTTTTAGCTTTTTGGAGATATTTTAACAGTTATTTCCATCAAAGGGCACTAAAATGGACACACGTTCAGTTTCATCTTAAACCTACCTTCTTATGCACATTTGTTGCGTCGACACCAGGTGTAACTCAACAATCGATACTTCAACATCTTTAGGTCACACCTCTATTCCGTATTTTAGGAATATCCACGGATTCACATCAGCCTTCGACTCGATCGCCAGCTGTTATTGAAATTATTCACTCAAATAAGATGTTTGTTTTAAAATTGGAGTACGTCTTAAAATATTATTGAGTGCTGGCGATTTTCCACGTGGCCCGTATAAACTGATATTATGTCGATGATGTATTAATGATGCGGATATAAAATGAAGTTTAATACCATCCTGTTTTGATTTGTTGTTTATTTTTATGAACTGGGCTAGTATTTGTTTACCTATAAAACTTTTAAATTTTATCGTATAATCGGGCGACGGTGGATAGGCAGACCCATAAAAAGATAGCGGAACGATTTAGACCACCAATGTCAGGATTGGCAAGCGCTGGCTTCAAATAGAGATTTTATAATTTTTTATGTATGAAGTTTAGAAAGTGCAAATAAAGATATTTTTGAATTCAATTGAATTTAAGAGAGACATTTGCCCAGCAGTGGGACAGTTTAGGCTAACAAAAAATCATTGCTGCAATAAAATAGTAGCTAATTTTTAAATGATAAACTAATCTCAGTTCAGAATATCAATAATGTGTAGTTGTATGTACGGTGTGGTAATACAATATGGTTCTATCTTTTGCATCAGGCGTAAGTAACTTAGGTGCGCGAATACAACACACATTTTGAGGGCACAAAAAAATGAAAACTCAGTAGCCGTGTGGTCCCCGGCAGAGTAGAATAGGCCACCCTCACTCTTACCGAGGTGTCGTAAAAGGCGACTAAGGTAAAGTTGCTGGCATGATCATCAGCACCCAGAGAAGGAACACTCTGCGTTTATACCAAAACCCTCGCCAACCCGTCTGCCAAGCGTGGTGAGTATGGCAATTACCCCTCATGTGATTTAGGGACGCCCGTGCCCCAGCAGTGGGGACTTAAATGGGCTGACGATGAATCATCCTAATTCATATTCACGTAATTGCCGCCCGTGCTCTTCTCTTGCACCTTACGGAACACCAGCAAAAAGTCGAACCGTTCTTCGGTCATCCGAGCTTATGATGGCTATATATAATAACTAATTCTTTGCTACCAACCTCTTCAACTCCGATTCCTTAGCTGACAACGCCATATTGAACAGCAGCTTCTTATCTTCGAGTTGGATATCTCCAACTGTATCCTATCTTATAGCCTGTTGAGCAGCCTTAACACCACCAGCATCATGTCGAACCGTTCTTCGGTCATCCGAGCTTATGATGGCTATATATAATAACTAATTCTTTGCTACCAACCTCTTCAACTCCGATTCCTTAGCTGACAACGCCATATTGAACAGCAGCTTCTTATCTTCGAGTTGGATATCTCCAACTGTATCCTATCGTATAGCCTGTTGAGCAGCCTTAACACCACCAGCATCATGTCGAACCGTTCTTCGGTCATCCGAGCTTATGATGGCTATATATAATAACTAATTCTTTGCTACCAACCTCTTCAACTCCGATTCCTTAGCTGACAACGCCATATTGAACAGCAGCTTCTTATCTTCGAGTTGGATATCTCCAACTGTATCCTATCGTATAGCCTGTTGAGCAGCCTTAACACCACCAGCATCATGTCGAACCGTTCTTCGGTCATCCGAGCTTATGATGGCTATATATAATAACTAATTCTTTGCTACCAACCTCTTCAACTCCGATTCCTTAGCTGACAACGCCATATTGAACAGCAGCTTCTTATCTTCGAGTTGGATATCTCCAACTGTATCCTATCGTATAGCCTGTTGAGCAGCCTTAACACCACCAGCATCATGTCGAACCGTTCTTCGGTCATCCGAGCTTATGATGGCTATATATAATAACTAATTCTTTGCTACCAACCTCTTCAACTCCGATTCCTTAGCTGACAACGCCATATTGAACAGCAGCTTCTTATCTTCGAGTTGGATATCTCCAACTGTATCCTATCGTATAGCCTGTTGAGCAGCCTTAACACCACCAGCATCATGTCGAACCGTTCTTCGGTCATCCGAGCTTATGATGGCTATATATAATAACTAATTCTTTGCTACCAACCTCTTCAACTCCGATTCCTTAGCTGACAACGCCATATTGAACAGCAGCTTCTTTATCTTTGAGTTGGATATCTCCAACTGTATCCTATCTTATAGCCTGTTGAGCAGCCTTAACACCACCAGCATCATGTCAAGCCGCTCTTCGGTCATCCGAGCTTATGATGGCTGTATATAATAACTAATTCTTTGCTACCAACCTCTTCAGCTCCGATTCCTTAGCTAACAACGCCATATTCAACAGTAGCTTCTTTATCTTTGAGTTGGATATCTTCAACTGTATCCTATCGTATAGCCTGTTGAGCAGCCTTAACACCACCAGCATCATGTCGAACCGCTCTTCGGTCATCCGAGCTTATGATGGCTATATATAATAACTAATTCTTTGCTACCAACCTCTTCAACTCCGATTCCTTAGCTGACAACGCCATATTGAACAGCAGCTTCTTTATCTTCGAGTTGGATATCTCCAACTGTATCCTATCTTATAGCCTGTTGAGCAGCCTTAACACCACCAGCATCATGTCGAACCGTTCTTCGGTCATCCGAGCTTATGATGGCTGTATATAATAACTAATTCTTTGCTACCAACCTCTTCAACTCCGATTCCTTAGCTGACAACGCCATATTGAACAGCAGCTTCTTTATCTTTGAGTTGGATATCTCCAACTGTATCCTATCTTATAGCCTGTTGAGCAGCCTTAACACCACCAGCATCATGTCGAACCGTTCTTCGGTCATCCGAGCTTATGATGGCTATATATAATAACTAATTCTTTGCTACCAACCTCTTCAACTCCGATTCCTTAGCTGACAACGCCATATTGAACAGCAGCTTCTTATCTTCGAGTTGGATATCTCCAACTGTATCCTATCTTATAGCCTGTTGAGCAGCCTTAACACCACCAGCATCATGTCGAACCGTTCTTCGGTCATCCGAGCTTATGATGGCTATATATAATAACTAATTCTTTGCTACCAACCTCTTCAACTCCGATTCCTTAGCTGACAACGCCATATTGAACAGCAGCTTCTTATCTTCGAGTTGGATATCTCCAACTGTATCCTATCGTATAGCCTGTTGAGCAGCCTTAACACCACCAGCATCATGTCGAACCGTTCTTCGGTCATCCGAGCTTATGATGGCTATATATAATAACTAATTCTTTGCTACCAACCTCTTCAACTCCGATTCCTTAGCTGACAACGCCATATTGAACAGCAGCTTCTTATCTTCGAGTTGGATATCTCCAACTGTATCCTATCTTATAGCCTGTTGAGCAGCCTTAACACCACCAGCATCATGTCGAACCGTTCTTCGGTCATCCGAGCTTATGATGGCTATATATAATAACTAATTCTTTGCTACCAACCTCTTCAACTCCGATTCCTTAGCTGACAACGCCATATTGAACAGCAGCTTCTTATCTTCGAGTTGGATATCTCCAACTGTATCCTATCTTATAGCCTGTTGAGCAGCCTTAACACCACCAGCATCATGTCGAACCGTTCTTCGGTCATCCGAGCTTATGATGGCTATATATAATAACTAATTCTTTGCTACCAACCTCTTCAACTCCGATTCCTTAGCTGACAACGCCATATTGAACAGCAGCTTCTTATCTTCGAGTTGGATATCTCCAACTGTATCCTATCTTATAGCCTGTTGAGCAGCCTTAACACCACCAGCATCATGTCGAACCGTTCTTCGGTCATCCGAGCTTATGATGGCTATATATAATAACTAATTCTTTGCTACCAACCTCTTCAACTCCGATTCCTTAGCTGACAACGCCATATTGAACAGCAGCTTCTTATCTTCGAGTTGGATATCTCCAACTGTATCCTATCTTATAGCCTGTTGAGCAGCCTTAACACCACCAGCATCATGTCGAACCGTTCTTCGGTCATCCGAGCTTATGATGGCTATATATAATAACTAATTCTTTGCTACCAACCTCTTCAACTCCGATTCCTTAGCTGACAACGCCATATTGAACAGCAGCTTCTTATCTTCGAGTTGGATATCTCCAACTGTATCCTATCTTATAGCCTGTTGAGCAGCCTTAACACCACCAGCATCATGTCGAACCGTTCTTCGGTCATCCGAGCTTATGATGGCTATATATAATAACTAATTCTTTGCTACCAACCTCTTCAACTCCGATTCCTTAGCTGACAACGCCATATTGAACAGCAGCTTCTTATCTTCGAGTTGGATATCTCCAACTGTATCCTATCGTATAGCCTGTTGAGCAGCCTCAACACCACCAGCATCATGTCAAACCGCTCTTCGATCATCCGAGCTTATGATGGCTATATATAATAACTAATTCTTTGCTACCAACCTCTTCAACTCTGATTCCTTAGCTGACAACGCCATATTGAACAGCAGCTTCTTTATCTTCGAGTTGGATATCTCCAACTGTATCCTATCTTATAGCCTGTTGAGCAGCCTCAACACCACTAGCATCATGTCAAACCGCTCATCGGTCATCCGAGCTTATGATAGCTGTATATAATAACTAATTCTTTGCTACCAACCTCTTCAACTCCGATTCCTTAGCTGACAACGCCATATTGAACAGCAGCTTCTTTATCTTCGAGTTGGATATCTCCTAACTGTATCCTATCTTATAGCCTGTTGAGCAGCCTTAACACCACCAGCATCATGTCGAACCGCTCTTCGGTCATCCGAGCTTATGATAGCTGTATATAATAACTAATTCTTTGCTACCAACCTCTTCAACTCCGATTCCTTAGCTGACAACGCCATATTGAACAGCAGCTTCTTTATCTTCGAGTTGGATATCTCCAACTGTATCCTATCTTATAGCCTGTTGAGCAGCCTTAACACCACCAGCATCATGTCGAACCGTTCTTCGGTCATCCGAGCTTATGATGGCTATATATAATAACTAATTCTTTGCTACCAACCTCTTCAACTCCGATTCCTTAGCTGACAACGCCATATTGAACAGCAGCTTCTTTATCTTCGAGTTGGATATCTCCGACTGCGCCCTGTCGTATAGCCTGTTCAGCAGCCTCGGCACTGCAGGCATCATGGTCGGCTTGAGCGCGCTCAGGTCATCGGCTAAACGTCTGATGTCGCCGCTGTAGAAGCCGACAGCGCCTCCGACCATGTAGAGAGCGTTCTGGAGTAAAATAAAGGAGGCAATTAAAGCCATGTAAGTACGGCACGGCAAGTAGGAGCATGACTATGCCCTGGCTTTGTTGAAATCTACGAGCGGCGGTTACCATTAACAATCAGATGAGCCGCAAGCCGGAGTGATACCACGGCCTCACAGAAAACCAGCGTGAAGCAGAAATTATGCTGTATTTCGCTGCGTGAGTGAGGGTACCGGAGGCCCAATCCGGGGGAGGGAGGGGTTTGGAGGTTGGCAGCGCACTTGTGACTCCAATTGCGTATCATCAGGTGATCCGTCTGCTCGTCTGCCACCTATCACATAAAAAAAAGCCACATGCTTATCTACCTATCTTTGCAAAAAAAATATTTGCATAGAGAGCAATACAAGAAGACGTGTGTGTGGTCAACAAAGTAAGCAGACAACTTTTACCTTTTGGGACAACCATCATTGGCCGTACGGTTTTAAAAAGGTAAGTTGTCCCGTAAAGATTTTGGGACCTGTTTTACCAGTGTGTTAGGTACTTCAATTTGTCGCAAACAAAATGTTTCTCGCTAGCTAGTGTTACTTGATATATCAAACTATAAATCATAAAGCCTTCTTGAAGTAGATTTTTTTCTTTTTTACATTATAGCGGACAAACGAGCAGACGGCACACCTGATGGAAAGTGATCACCGCCGCCCATGGACATTTGCAACACCTGAGGTATCACATATGCGTTGTCGGGTCTTAAGAAAGAAATAAACCCTTTTCTTGAAGGTCACCAGGTCAATAGTAACTAGGGTTTGACTTAAGGTGACGGGTAGAGAAAACTAGCGACGCCAATCGATTTTAATTTTTAGCTACTAATCCGAATCTATTTTAAACAATTTTGGGGTAACAATCTCTCGGCAAACACCTTAACTATTTATTTATTACTTATAGTAAACTGTTTGGTCTGTTTTTGCACTCGAATTATGGATTACGGCCAAAAGAAGCCGCTTTTGGCGTAAACAATTTTCCGCGTACAAAAACGGACCCAACATTTGTGCATGGTTATTTAATAAATAGTATAAGTGTTTGCCGAGAGGTTGTAGTCCCGAAATGTGCGGATAAAGAATGGGATCAGAAATGGCGGCGCATCTATTCACTTCTCGCTCGCACACTATTTGCGTCTATACGCGAGTATAGACGCATAGTATTATAGGTTGTACCTACCTACGATAAAACAAAAGCTGAACTTGAATAGCTTTTATGAAAATAACACTAAAATATATTTATCGTATACAATCAGAACACATTACAGTTGTTTCTAATGGTTTCGAGGAAACAGCAAATTTTACTTGAGACATTGATTGATTACAGTATGTTCCAAATAACAACAACATTATTACTTCAACTGATGTCATTATTGTACAACATTAATGGTAATTCTAAAATAGTTGTCCTATGTAATATTTCTAAAATTAAGACATGCGTATGACAGGGTACACAATCTTTACTGTGATTGATTGCAATGTTGGCATCGACTTAAAGGTAATGACATAATTTAAGTCAACAGGTTCGTTGTCTACTATTCTTGTCAGTGAATTAATGACACGGAACTGTACTAAAATGCAATTCATGTAGCAAGAAAAAGGCAGAATAGATACGGTTTCTGATGCTAACCTTAGAAAAAGATACATAGAATAAAATTGAAAAGGATGTTCTATATTGGAACCAAATGTTTGATATTCAAAATACACCGTGGGAGAGTTACGCTTCGGTATAGATGGTCGTCCTCACAGAAAATCGGCGTGGCACAACGTCGCCATTCGCTGAGCGAGTGAGGGGACCGGAGACCAAATTTGGGGAAGGGGGAAAAAGATGGCAGCGCACTTGAATTACTCCAATGGTGTTACGGGTCTGATGCGTCTATTCGTCTGTCACATAACACATAAAAAACAAAGTGAAGATGAATGCTACTGCAAGTGATGCAACTAATGTAATCTAAAACCAGAAACGAGCAGATAATCTACAACCAAATTTTGTACTTTAAAACAAATCGTTTTATCCGTTTCGGTGCCAGCAACAAACAAACAAAACACGTCAAACTCTTTTTGGCTGTGTGCAATATTGTTTACAATTTCACGCCATTATGCGTAGAAAGTTGCAACAGTACGCAACAGCAATAACATCATATAGATTAAAGCAGCCCGATATAACTATCCGACGAATAGTTATATAGGTACAGAATTTCTACCATGTATATTTTTGAGTTTGCGATTCATCGTCAGCCCATTTAGGTCCCCACTGCTGGGGCACGGGCCTCCCTCAATCACATGAAGTGTAATTGCCATAGGTACTCACCACGCTTGGCAGACGGGTTGGCGAGGGTTTTGATATAAATGCAAAGTTTTCCTTCTCTGGGTGCTGATGATCATGCCAGCAGCTTTACTTTAGTCGCCTTTTACGACACCTCGGTAAGAGTGAGGGTGGCCTATTCTACTCTGCCGGGGACCACACGGCGGTTTGCGATTAACTTCAATTAATACACCGTGACATTATCGCTTGCGACAGCGCTGATATATTGAAAGCTCAAAAACGAGGTGGCATCATTGTAGAATCCCGTATACCTACGTACAAATATTCTTAGGCACATCACTATATTGATATAAAATTTCGTCTTTTTAAATGCTATAGGTGGTAGACGAGCAGACGGATCCCCTAATGTTAAGCGATTGACGCCGCCCATAGACACCCGCGACACCGGTGGAGTCACAAGAACGCTGCCAACCTTAAAACTCCCTTTCCCGGATTGGGCCTCCGGTAACCGCACTCACGCAGCAAAACCGCACAGTGCCGCTTCACGCCGGTTTTCTGTGAGGCCGTGGTATCACTCCGTTTTCTCTTCTTCTCACTTCCGTCTTACACAAAGAAAATGCTTATGTCTGGGAAAGCTGCATTACTTTTTCCATATTCCATTCTGTTTTGATCGTATGTAGAAGCAATATTCTTACACTCCTATTCAATTCCTAACCTAATGACTTTAAGTTTGTAATAATATGGTGATTCGTCTAATTTACTATTTCTAACTTTTTACGAACTTTTTTGAGTCGTTAAAGCGGCGATCGAGTCTAGAAACACAAACAGGCAAGTTAGTGTGAAAGTGAGCAGTGAGGAATGTTGACCTGCGTAGGTCACTCCATCTGGCCTGAGAGCGCCCTAAAAAATTAATAAAAGATAGACAAAAATTCAGGAAGTGACGTAGTGCTGAGGCTTTACGTAGGTGATGTCTTTGCTGAATTAAAGTTATCATGCTCATGGTCAATTTTTTTTTCTCACTGTGGTCAATGTGGATTTACCTCGTGAGCAAGGGCGTCATTAATTTGTCATGCCGAGCAGTGACGTCACACGGAGATTTTTACATTTTATTTAATTTCTCCTTAAATATTTCTTGAAAAATTCTAAAACAATTTTTCTTGCAATCCTATAAGGCTAACGGTATTTTTCATTTAGAAAAAAATATTTTTGTCGTGTTGTCCATTTCTCAAGTAAAGAGATTATTATTACCTCACAACACCGTTCAAGCATATGCGCCAGCGGCAAAAAGGATATCATCACGTCGGTCTTGGCGGGCCGGTGTTCACCGAGCTGCATTATCACGCTGCACATCGAAGCGACCACGTTCTCGTGCGTGAGCATCACGCCCTTAGGCATGCCCGTGGTGCCTGACGTGTAGCAAATTGTGCATAAGCTCTCAGGTCTGGGTGGCTGGAAAGAAAAAATGGAAGTGTTACATCTGTAGGCAGGTACAATTTATAAAGAGGTGATTTTTTTTGACGATGACAAAGATTATTGGTGAACCAATGTTCAGGAGAGAAACAAAATGAACCGCCATTAATAAGAAACAGCAGATCATATGCAAAATAAATTCATGTACTTGTGCAGTTTCAACGGAAATGTTGGCATGCCATCACGTCCATTGTAACTGCAACGTGGGCTCTCCTTCTTACCATCAGACCAAGGTGGATAAGCGAATGAGACCATGGGTTATATTAATAGGTACCTACTCGTTCGAATACACAATAACTTTGAAAATTGGTTTCCAAATCTCGGAGATATCTAATAATATACACACAAAAAACATACACCGTTTTTTTTTAACTCCTCTAAATGGGTATCGTAAATAAAGTCCATTTAGTATGTTAGATCAAAAAAGTAAGCGAAACTAAAATCAGCTGTTCCATACTAAATCATTCCCGCGTGGATATTCTATTTTGTTTGGAACCGATGTTTTTCTTCGCTTATTTTTTCAAGATACCTATTTTGAAGCTTTCGGGATGTATACGATAACAAATGACGGCGTATATCTAAACCATATTTCCGTAAAATAGTTTCCTATTAATTAACAAGAAATTAATGATATGTAAGCATTATCTGAATGATGAATCACATATTTAGCCTACTTTACATTCCGTTACGCGCGTAGTATTTTCTGTAGCGTTCATAGCGCCCACACATTGAGTGAGTGTGGGGGTGTCTGATCACGAGGAATGATGGCATTGACATTTCGATGTGTCAAGCTAAAAATATTCCGGTAGGCAATTTGAAAAAATAAACATTGACCTCCATGTGTAATGAATGGGATTTTAGCTGTTGTTTTTTCTGTCTGTCTTTGGTTTACATCACTGGCCACGGTCATATAACAAATCTATTCCGTCATTTCAGATTCTCAGTATGTGGGCACGAAAAGGGTAGCGCGTGAATGAGAGACAAGAAGTTGTTGTAATGAAATATTCAATAAAAAAGAGACAAATCAAAAACAGTGACACGTCAGATATTTTTTTTCCAGTTAAATGTGGATACCTCTTATTATTGAGTCATTTACCTTATGTGTTTATTTGTATCTTTTGTTTTAAATGGTCTGAAAACTCAATTAAAATATAATCCAGAACAATAATTTCATAACATCAATTTTTTTTAAAAAACTAGGCCCTTTAATCACTCTACATTGGCTGAGTAAATAATGTCTTCGCGGAAGGCAAACACGATAGCAACCAAAAAATTGTGTTTAAGCCAACAATAACAAAAGAGAGCCGAGAATAACACTTTTTCGCAATCGAAATTAATTGAACATTATAAACTTGTCTAATGCTCAAGAACATACGAGCAAAAGCTAACCATCCATTTAATATCCCCTAGGGTCTTATAACCGCGGTATTCAGCATTACTCGTCGAAGCGCGCGCTTGCTTTTTATTTTTACCCTCTAGAACCGTGTAATTGGTTCGCAGAAATATCCTTGCCTTCCCCGCCGGGTTTTCCTTGTAATGCTGCACTTATTAAGTTTGCTTACACGGCTAGACGAGATGGTAATGCTATTTTGTTTTTTGCTTTTACTGATTGAAAGGCAAATAAACTTCCCATGTTTTCCTCTTAAATTTAGATACCTAATGGGCGTTTTTAAATAAGGTCCCCGAGAGATTATTGCGATAGTTGGCTAATAGGCTAAGGTGACAAATTATCGTTTAGCCATCTGCCACTTTCCTTGTCTTTGGTCTAAAGAGAAGATGAAACAAAAAATATGACCGCATCGTGGCACCCGCATTCGTTCAATGGACGAATAGAAGTTGATAATTATTATTATTATTTAAACTCATTAAATTAAATTAGTTATTTGAGTAAACACATCGAGCACGTTTTAACACGAGTGAATCGTGGGAAAATAATAACAGATATTTAATTTCACGTCCAATAATGCACGAAATAATTGTAAGTATTATAAAACGAAGCCAAAGTATCTGGACTCATTAGCAGCAGTCACACAAGAATGTTTCCTATTCCATCTATGAATGTTTTGTAAACACGTGGCCATACATACACAAGCGTAGACTTTGAACACCTGCCATGAAATGTCTTTGACCACAATTAAAAATTTAGGTTCCATCATTTTTGGTATTACGATTCTACGGAAATACATTCTTCGCCGGACCTTTAATGGTCCAAATTGTTATATAATTTTTAACCTTTTATTGTTGTGTAGTAATCGTATTTCTTCTATTCATAATTGAAAGGCTCGTACTCGTGTTCCGTTAGGTTTTTTAATGTGATACGTGGCAGACGAGCAGACGGAACACCTGATGGTAAGCAATTGCTGCCGCTAATGGAGACCCGCGACAACAGTGGAGTCACAAGCCTTTAAACCCCCCTTTCCCCCGGATTGGCTCACTCACGCAGCGAAACACAGCACAGTACTGCTTCACGCCGGCCGTGAGGCCGTGCTATCACTCCGGTGGAGCCGGCCCATTCATACCGAAGCGTGGCGCTCCCACGGTCAACAGGTTTATTTCAAGCATTGTTTATAAGTATGATAGCAAATAAGTATGATACTAAAAACGTCATCATCATCTTAGCGTTTTGTCATAAATTAATATAGCTTTTGTCCCGGTTGCGTCCCAACGTCGTCTCATGTTGCTTCGGAGCCCGGGGTCCGCTTTCCTACTTCGACTCCCCCACATCGCACGGTCTTGTGCATTCTTAGCGATCAGTTTATTGGCACGCATGTCATCCTCCATACGTATAAAGATATTATGAATGATTACTTTTGTAAAAGTTATTCTCATCGATTTAAACATAAGAATATCCTACATCTGCAAAGTCTTGAAACCAAATAAACATATTGCTAAGATAGATATTATCAGTGTAGAATTTAGGCGGTCTTATCTATAAGTAGATCGATGGATAGATTACTTTCATTCATTATTCTAAGTATCAATTTAGGTGAATTAGATTAACACTACATATTTGTGAAGATAAATTATAAATTTAGACATAGCATGTCAAGGATAAGAGATTCAGATAAGTTGGCGAAGCTTTCAAAGTCTAATATTTTCAACTTTAGTAAAAATCAACTTACAACACAAGGTTGATCCTTCTGCGCCCCTTGTATTTCAACGTCGCTAAACTTCATGATCTCTACACCACGACTTCTCGCCCGCTGGTGCGTCGATGGTGAAACCTCTTTGATGGTGATCAGCTTTCTTAAGCACCTTGGTGACTGGTCAAGCAGGAGGTTGGCTTTTTTGTCATCTTCGCAAATTACTACTGACATTTCAGCTGGAATGTAAAAAATTCATAGAAATTTAATATAGTACTTAGTGTAGTTATAACTGTACACAGATCACCAACGGGACACAAGGTTAAGTTGTGTGTGTGTGTGTGTGTGTAGATATGTGAGCAATAACTTATTGTAAGATAAGGACTTTAGGGTTTAAATAAATTTCGAAAATGAAGCATAGTAAAAGCTTGAAACACTGTCATTTTCAGGGAAAAATTTATCAATCTTAGGTGTCTTGATCAAGAAGTTTATTGATGTTTATTACCTTTTAAAAGTAGCTACAAACGTCGTCGGTGGCTAAAGATCCTGGGGTAGCTTAATCACAGACGTTTGTCATCATATTGGCTGAAATGATGACAAACGCCGATGTGATTAAGCTACCCCAGGAGCTTTAGCCAAATTATTAGCATATATGTATATACATACTACCTGTACGATTACTAATATTTCGGTAATTACGATATCAGATAGGATAATTCAACAGCGAAAATTCGATGCCAAGTCGGTCACCTAACCGGTAATTAGGAACATTATTCATGAAAGCAGGAAAAAAACATGTTTTTCTTATGTAACTTACTGAAAGAATTTGTAGAAAATATATATTTCTAGCGTTAGTGAACCATTTTTTTAAAATTTTAAGTATAACTAAGATAAAGTAATCATCCACCAAAAGAAAGACTAGCAAGATTTGTATTTCGACTCCTTTATGTGACCTCGACA
Source organism: Marasmia exigua (assembly GCA_019059595.1). NCBI lineage: Eukaryota > Metazoa > Arthropoda > Insecta > Lepidoptera > Crambidae > Marasmia > Marasmia exigua. Next base: position 10,303,885 of record CM032479.1, on the reverse strand, counting down.
AGAGGTTTTCATTCATGATACAAGACAAGTTACCTATTATCAGTTATGCATCACCTATGGATATTAACAATAGGTACCAATTTTATAAAGTAGTTTTTTTACTTACTTTGATTTACAATGAAGGCACATGCGTTAGCTCCTAACGTGTCATACAACGGAACAATGACCATTGAATAGCAGTAGGCAGCCTGTTCTGTCATCACCCACTCGGGGCAATTCTGTGAGTATATACCTGAAAACAAAACGATCGAATCGCTTTAGAACTTCGTGAATGGCATAGGAGTTTATATAGTAGTAGGGCTGTTACTTCTTGAAATCTAATTTTAACAAAATTTTATAAAAATAATGATGATAAATGACCGTCATGGCCGAATTTGACCAGATCATTAAACTATTCTAATCACCACGTTCAAGTACATGACATTGGTTACAATAGAAGCAAGGCTGTTACTTCTTGAAATCTAATTTTAATAAAATGTGATGAAAATAATGCTGATATGACTGTCATTAAACTACTCTAATCACCACGTTCATATACATGACGTTGGTTACAAGTTCAAGGACAAGATACTGAATAGAATGAAGCTTAAACAAAATTAAACTTTAAACTTAGAAGGAGATTTTATCGATTGTTCATAAAGTGTCAGCGTGGAACTATTTGCCATTATACAAAGATTTATTAAATTCAGTGTAAGAAAAATCTAATTATACTTGTTCACATTGATATTTTCATCGAGTATATCCGCATGAAATTTGTATTGTCGTGTAGGTCTACTCAGAATCCTGTCTACCTCTGATCAAATTACCTCAGTAACAGCCCTGCTCGGCTTGAATGCAGTGTGGGTAAATAGCTCCCATAAAAGGAACCGGTCCAATTTCAAACGTCTACCATTGACTAGAACATTTGCAAAGACATTTAAATTGCGCAAAAATGTTAAGCTTTTGTTGATTGTTTTGTTCCTCGACAAGATGAGTCTTCTAAGAGAGGACCTACTATGTACAATCATGTGCTCAATTAAACCTTGTTAAAATGTAGACCATATTTCAATGAGGTGAGTTTTGAACTGCTGTTATTTCACTGCAGGCGAAATTTTAAAATATACGTAAGCAATAGTTATATCCCTAACCTTTATTGTCATTAATTGTCCAATTACATTAATAATAGTACAAATACTAGCAATTAAGTAGTATTATTAGTTGTATAAAACAAAAAACCGTATTTGCTAGATGTTATTGGTTTACACAGATATTTTTTTAAAAACTTGAAATCAAAATCAGTAAATTAAAATCACCTATAAATATTTAATATTATATTAGCTCGCCTTAAAAATACTCGCTTCGACTAGAGTAGGTAGTTCGTAATCGGTATTGTAGGTAAATCACTTACCAACAAAGGTATTTTGTCCTGGCGCAAGCCCTTGGCATATAAGACCAGAGCCGAAGTTTTTCGCTCGAAGCAAGGTCTCATTGTATGTTTGCCACACATAGGGTTTGTTTGGTCCCTCACGCCAACCCAGACAGTTGCCATTATCTGTAAGATAATCAAATTAACCAATTTAATAACCAAGGACATTTATCTTCTAGCTCCATCTTGTAAATAGTCTCAGACAACTTAAGTTTTCTTAGCACTGGAATATTCCACAGGATACAAAGTTTCATTCTTCTTTTGCTTTATTTTCATCGTCGCTTACTTAAAGAGCTCCGTGAAATAAAGTCACAAAAAACAACTGTCCCGACTACTCTAGTGGCACAAATTACGTTTAACTGTACCCTGCAAACCAGTTGGTGAATGATGTTAACCATATTTTGTAATACACGGGTATTATCGTATTTATCGCAAACGAGCGGAAATGGAGGGAAATGACGTGGGCCGTAGAATAGTGCCTTGGGGCACTCCCTACCTCACAATTGTATGTGAATACTAAAGCTACGACTGCAGGCAATAAGATCTCTATGAAGGCACATAATAACAGGGGTCGGGATTGCCTCGAGACTAATGAGGTAGAAACATTTGTTAGAACTTGTATAAAGAAAATAAATCGCCTCACTTGATTCTTTAACGCCTCTACGGAAAGTTTCATATAGTGTACGCGTATCTTCGTGTAAGTAGCGGAGATAGCGACCATTTTTTGCATCTTTGTAGAATTTCGATACACGAACCATTTCAGGGCCCTGCAAAGAAAAGAAACCAAAATTAGTGCTTACATTGTCAACAAAATAATTTTCGTTAATATTGAGGTCAGTGCCCCGAAGCCTTACAACATACAGCAAACTAATCAGTTGTAATCTTATTAACAAGGCTCGCGGTATGTGTTCACAACATTTCTGCTAATAAATTGCCCATACAAACTTGTACCAATGGCCCAAATCTTTTGTGCACTGCAGTAGAATTCAGGTAGTTTAAAAAAATATCTCTAAACGTGTACGCAAACAACTCTCCGTTAACCTAATGACATATTTGGCCCACTAACTCCGAAACATGAAGGATGAAGCACTCTTACACATTACGGTATATTATTACAGTTTGCATAATGATAAATAGCACGTTGTACGGGTCAAAGTCACTTGTGGGAAACACGAAATCTGGCTGTAAATTGATGCGTTATAAATTGTTATGTCATTATGCTAATAAACTGAGCACACGTAAAGTGCTTTGTGGGTTTCGAGGGCGTTCAACTGTGTTGTGGTTACTGCGAAACGGTCAATGTTTTCACAGAATTGTGATTAGATTTCATGACAAATGGTAAACATTTGTCATGAAATCTAATCAAAATTTTAAACACAAGGAGCGTTTTTGACGTGATTATTTGTCTTGACAATGTTTTTAAAAATTAATGAATATGGAATAAAACAATATCTACATAGGTATACTCATTACATTATAATCTGTCGTTCATCTACATAGCTTACATTGTAAATAGAGTCAGTACAATAAAGATCGCGTGTTTTACAAAGTATAAACCTAGCTAGTAAACGATTGATATTAATGTTGATAGCTCCTTTCCGGCAGTAATAGGTCAGTAATGAGTCATTAAACTCCTATTCTATCCTAATGAGACTTATTGTAAAAAGAGATATACAAAACTATGGATAAATAAAAAGATTGAATAAATGCCATTGCAAGAGCCTGGAAAGAAACAAAAAAGATTGTGTAACAAGAACGTGTGCAATAGAAATTGAACGGAAATGTTGTCATTGCTAAAGATTAAGCCGTTACAAATGTGGTGAATATCAAGGAACTTGATCTTGAATTAATGCGCAAGGTCGAGAGGAAATTGGTCACCAGACGCCATGTGAAGAATGTGATGGTTCCACCCGAGTGTTTATAAAAAACTGTGTGACATGCCGACAGTGTAATGCTATTTGTGTCTTCTAACGTAGAGCGTTACGAATGTTAGATCGTTTTTATTTCTAGTAATACGAATTTCATAAAAACATTTATACTGTTTTTCATTCAAGATTACCAAATGGCATACAATCATTTGTGTTATAATACGACAATGTAACTCTTTTTAGCGGTCAATCAGCCTTGACCTAACAATGTTTATTATCAAGGTAATATGTATCAATTGTTACGTACTAGACTGAACAGCTTTATTGGACATTATTGGCTAGCTTGAATCATCATTCTCCTGTCCTGTTTCCAGGTTATTAGGGGTCGGCGTTTTCCTTTTCCATACGTCACTGTCATTCGTCATCGAATCATCCACCCCTTGTAAAAGTTTGAATACTCTACTTGAAAGTGTTGAGATTTGCATAAAATTTAAATTCACTACATTTACGTATTTTGTAGTACAAGCATAAGGAAACCCCTGTGAAGGGCATTGTCGATGATGCAGCGCTCTTGGTGAGCAAAAATAAAGTGTCTCCGAAATAGTTGACATTGTAGAGCGGTCCGACGGTTGGCTAGCCGCAGTTTCCGCATAACAGTCTCGAGAAAACTCGACTTCTGTCAACATTTTTTAACTTCGTTCCTGGTAGCTGATGTTGGTTGGAAAACACTAGAACAACTGCCGAAATATGTCTTATTCCTTTAAAAAGTTTGATAATTAGAATTGGAAAATCCGACGCAGAAAGTAAAATGAATTTAAACTGATGTGAGTAAATGGAAGTATATGGGAATCGTTTTAAATTTTCATGGTCACTAACATTAGAATAGTTTGTAAAGAGATTTTTACAATGTGCCTACCTTTTTTTTGAGTTGCCAATATCTCGGTGCTGTTGTTAGCGCTACGGTCCCGGGTGTAACACACATTAGGTACTACTAGAGTAACTAGGTTACTTGTACATAGAGATAATTAGTCTATGCTTGTACAAAAGAAAGTCTCTACCAAAATCCGAACACATTCCAAGACAATTTTATTCAACAACATTACATTCTTATACTGCCCAAAAACATTTTGAACATTACATATACATATAGTATTATGTAAAATGTTACAACTTCAAAATAGTATTAAAAATTGTATTGACATTTGTCAATCGCCATATGTTATTAGCAATCAAGACAATTGGCAAATGATCAAGCATGTCACGAGAGCTTTGCGCCGAATACCTATCATATCGTTATCATGGTTCTTTTGACACAAACATCGCGTCGGTGGTCAACAGCCCGAATACCAAAGTACAGTCTGGTCAAAACGACATTTATTCATAATATGATTAGTACTATGTTGTCAAGTTTCTCAAATGTGTGTCTATATACCGTCATTTATTGAATACCCACGAAATTTCTCGGGGGCATTATACCAACCAATGAACACAAACTTATTTTATTTAAAATAAAAATTGGATGCTCGGTAATAATACCAGCAACCAAAGATTGTTCAAATTATTTAAAAATAGTTTTTTTTAAATAACTTACAATATACCATATGCACAGCCTTTCGGGTCTTTCGTATTTCTGCTCGTTTTACCTACAATTATTGTTAAAAAATAAAAAACATTTATTTGAAAAATAAATTAAAACTACCTTGAACTTCATACTTCAAGGCAGATTTCACTGAATCAGAATATGATTTGTAAAAGATTCTTAATTGCATTTCAAATAAGGAGGTAAGAAAAGTGCGAACTTTTGCAAATATTCGCTAGGTATAGTCAGGTGTATTTAGTTTCCGGCTCGTAAACCACAACCCGATTAATGTAACTGAATCCTTCCATTACTATTACATCCATTAGACATTTACTGAAGTGGAATATATGGCTGAACATTTTATAACCACTAGTGTTATTTATTTAGTGGCTTTACTCATGTTATTCATTTTCTATACTCGAGAAGATACAGCTCGTATTCGGATCACGCCTACGCCTTTATATTGATCCTTAAATAACACAGGTAGCATCTATGTCGGCAAAGCAATATGAATATTTTATAAAGGTATGTTTATTAAAGGAAGGTGAAATAACATTGACATTTAAGAACCGTGGGCTGACTTGCGGATGAAATGGTGAAGGTACTGGTAAGCCACGTTATAAAAATTGGTAAAATAAACATGTAGAATTATATATGAGGTTAATAATGATTAAAACATGAATGTAGAAAGTATTACAACAACAGAAAAACTTGATTAAATAGAACAAAACAAAAAGAGAGATTGAATAAATGACTAAAGAAATAAATAAATGACATATCATTTACTAGAATATAGAAATATACGTTCTATGCACATAGAAAGTACCGGGTAGAAAGTTGCCTTCGTAAATAAACATCCAAAGGTTGTTCGTTGTATGAACTTCGTCCTAGTTCAAACACAATATTATATTAAGAAAAAGTTGTTCCAAAACTTTAGGTGTTACCTTAAGTGTAATACTGATACTAAACGATAGCTGTGAATTTTCCAAAAAACATTAATAACAAGAAGAATAGGAATATTAATTCTTAAATTCGACATTATTGTAGATTTCTTCTGCCAAATGTTGTTTTAAAACAGTCTGAAATATTTTTGAAATCGTAAATCATTAGGTGTGACTATTGTTATAAACATGTACATGAAATCCCTAAAAATAGGTATTTCGGTTTAGTCTCGTGACTTGTCTGGCATGTGTGAGAATATAATTTAGAAATTTAATGTAGTTTTTAATATCAACCTTAATAATTTACAGTTAAAATGTTTCGATAGTGAAATTATTTCAAGTGAAAGCATGTGGCGCAATTTAACATTCCCGCACAGTAAACATTTTTCAGATGATCTAGATACACATCGAAGAGAGAGAAAAATATTTTTTTATGTATCCTTAAAGAAATACAATAAAGTACATTACGTGATTTTTCTCTCACATAATGACTAAAACGATGGAACTGCATGCAGTAATATGAGCACGTATAATCCCAACTGTTGCATGTCATGACAGAAAAGAAAACACTTAAAAAGAGAAGAATTAAACTTCGTCTATATAAATAATAGTTATGTATTGCACAAACAACTCTCTGCTCGGAATGACAGAGGGAACAGTATAAGAAGAATCATGCCCAGCCTTGCCAAAAATATGTGCATTAGCCACCTACTATTAAAAAGTAAACTACTAAAAGTAAATTTAACTACTTTATATTATTTTAATAGGGCCAGACTAGTTGCCACGACATTATTTAACGTATAATTTATACTTATGCTTGTGTGGGATGTTTGGAAACCATAATATTTTCCGTCACCACTTTAATCTCGATTAACGAGGTGTTTCTATTTGGAACATTATTGGCTTTCGTATGTCTAGCAGAGAGGTCGACTGTTTCATGTCACACTGCCACAGAAAACAAATTATTGTTGTAAATATAGCCAGTTAACTAGACAAATCATTACTATAGACATTATTGACTTTAAAAAAGTATGTCTATATTCCAGTCATATGGGCCACTACACTCACAGTATAGGTTTTGCAGTAAAACTCTGAAATGGCTCATTTTATTGGTATATTCAACAGAATTTTCAGAGGAACTTACGATTTAAATCTTATGTTACGAATGATATTACCTATATAACGATTTATGAACCAGTATTTTTTGTAAATTTTATGAGGCGGGCTTAAAAAGAAAAATTAAACGATATTAAATTTAGTTACAGAAACGATTCAAGCGTTTACAGATTTTGTTTCGATTTTGCTATTGGGTTCGGTGAGGAACCATTTATGTCTAAATTATCCTTTTGAGCTTTATATGGTAAGAACCATGAATAGTAAAGAAGAATACAGGAAGTAATATTTGTAGTAAATAAAAGTTAATGTTGTCTTTTATGTGCAATTTTAATTTATATAAGGGAAAAGCTGACTCACTGACTGATCTATCAACGCGGTAGGCCTTAAATTTCAAGTTTCTAAAACGTAAAGTCCTAAACTATTGGGGTTAGAAACATTATGCACAGGGATTCCTTCTATAGGATTGGCGATCACTAAAGAAAAATGTTTGTAAGTTTACCCTCTAACGGTGAGCAACTGTTAGATTTCATTTATATAAAATTGATAAGAATTCAAATAAAATCTGAAAATATATATTTTATTACTAAATAAATCTACTACTTAATTGAAATACCTTGTTAAGACAGTACAAACGATAAATTAATCACATAATTTAATCGTATATATAAAGCACTAAACTGTTAAGTTAATTACCGACAATTTATAATTCAGACGAAACAGAGAGACAGCATATAAGGAAAGACATTATTTATGGCTCACAAAATAATGTGATTAAATACAATGTAAGGGCTTTAATAGTTTCATTGAAATTGTCAAAATACATAAAAAGCGACGTCATTTATATATATCGGGTTATTTATCGGGTTTTTTATTTACATTCTCACGTCGTTAAATTTATGGTTTCAGAATAGTTGTTAATGAGATTTCTACCATGTACCTTATTTTTTCGTTTCCGATATTGCGTTTGGCGCTTGCAACAGCGCCGAAATATCGGAAACTCAAAAATAATGTAAAATAAATAGTACATGGTAGAAATCTCGTAAACAACTATTCTAATGTTAATCGTTTTATTTAGTTACTGCACAGTTATTATTTATGATATTATTAGCGATAGCGATATTTATATATTTTTTTGCATATATTTCTTCTTAAGTAAATATCAGATAAAAACTTCACATCCATCTACCTAATCTGATGTCACTTTAGCTGCTTACATTGTGTTACATAAGGATAATCCGAGAAAATCACCACTGTTTCTATTTCTTACAAGATCATGTCATGTTCTTGATAGTGGGCCTACATTTGCCGGCTCCAAATGATACAAACCTCTGCCAACTATCGAGCATGAGTAACACCTAACAATGTTTCGACCTCTATCATTGCCTTTTTATTGATTAATAAAATTTATCAAAATATTTTTGAATACCTTATGCGTTAAGGTTTTACACTTTATTACAATTATTTTAAGAGAGAGTGAAACTACAAATTCTTGATATAGATAAACATTAAACGCAACGTACGTATTCAAACATTAAAGTAAAATAATGAATGAAAATGGCATATCTTCATTCAACAGAAACTTCATAAAACTATAGAATAAATGAGTGATTACGGTATCTCCTCTCGACCCTGAGATAATCATTCATCAAACATTTCAAGTACTGTGTTTTTATGCTAATTCTTACTTTGATCGAATCTGACTGTTCAACTAGATTGATCGGAGGTCGGATCGGAGAGACTCCGACGCAGCAGTCACAGCACGCCATGTTCACAAACTTTTTATCACAACACAAAATCCACCGTTTATTTTAAAAATGATTATGCTGCGTTACATTGCGCAATCATCTGGAAGTTTTTTGAGTCAGTTCTCTTTGAAATTGTCACTTAAGTCACTTTTCACTTTTGGAGTTCCTTGGTTCCGGTAAGATTCGCGATTGCCAAGGTTCAGTCTCCCATCACTTTCGCTGGCTGCTGTATTCTGACAGCAGAGTATCGTCCAGGGCTGCTCGTGGTACAATGAGTTAAAAATACCGCTCGTGGATGCGCTTTGCCAACTCCTCGACGGCGGCTGTTTGAATTAGGGCAACTTGAACTTTGATACAGTGATATAAAGGAGTTCCCTTTCGTCACAATTACATATCTATTTTTTAACCACGTAGGTGGAGTTGATCATGCGTTTAATATTGAGGACTCTATTAATTTTCATAATTGTAATGAGTCAGCTGTTCAACTTTCATTTGTAAGTCTATTAATACAATGTTTGCAAAAATAAAAAGAAAAAGAGATGTTAGATCACACATAGTTACAGTGAAAATTCTGGAAACTATACATTTGTAAGTAAACCTTTAACAATGAATGGTCTTTATTTTTTAATTTAAGCTACGAGTAAAATTTAATTAAAGCTACAAGTTCGTTATGGGAAAGCTTGATGTGTACATTTTAAAATATATTTTTTACAAAATATAAAAAGGAAGCCACATTGTTCGATATTGCAATATTGAGCAGTTTTGCATCAAATTTACACAATAACATATAAATGTACTCCTGTAACTTATTCCTGTTTAGTACAATTTTGTATTTATGATTTACCGAACGATTGCCTATATTTACACTACCAGTAGATATTATTTATTAGATTTCACCTGTAACTATTTGCATGGCCGGTCACTGACCTCTTATAATATACAACAAAGACAAGGTTTTATCGGTTGTGAACTTTATATCTGTCTGATATTACTAATCCAATATCTCCTTAAATATCTTTGGCAAGTCTACATAATGATTATCATAATCCTGATGATATGAATTGAATTTTCATTTTATGTTATAAGCTATATATAATACTATAATTTAAGCCATAAAAGTTTGCTGTTAAATTAGCATCAAAATATAACAAGACTGAATGGTGTAGTAGAAACGTATGTAAGAAAGTTTTGACATGACAATATGATTATAGTATCTACATACATAGAAATATGATATTTAAGAAATCAAATCTGATTAAAAGTGACGTAGATCCTAAAATATAGATGCCAAATTGCAGGGCAAAGACCTTCGTTACTAAATTGAAGTCATTGATACACCGTCCGATAAAATTGACCTAAAATTTTGCGAACACGAATAAAAAAAGTGACAAACAAGATATTGTAAAAAAAACTCATTCGCTATTGTAGAGAAGGTCATTGAACTGAAATAACCAGTATACAGAACTATACAGTTTTCGAGAGTAAAATAAATGCCATAAAAGTGGCAATAAAAGTAGCCTTTACAACTTGCGCATTCCTATAACTTTATACGCTTTTGGATATCCTTCACTCTTGAGCTTTGTAGAGAAGAACTAAATTGTTTCATGATGAATGAATGAAACTTATACCTTTCGTAGAAATAATATTGTATTACATGAACACGACAATGAAATAGAAATAGGAAACAACAAACAGGTAGAAAGTTGAATCCAATTATGCCAAATTGTAAAAGCAGTCGACCATTTGCCATAGAACAAATTGAATGACTTGATATCCCCTCTAGATATACATAACTAAGTATTTATTTACACTATTAGAGTTTCTCCGTTCTGTGCCTACTTATTTTACATATATATAACCCCTAATATATCACTACTTCACACATTGCAACGTGATGAGAAGAATCTTTTGGGATTGCACTGATTTGCAGAGGATAAGATAGGTTTAAGATTCCATAAGGTCTAATAATACTCTATACTAAAAGGCAAAAAATATTTACCATTTCTAGTAGACTCTGCTCGTGTAAGGTAACAAGTGGTTTCTCCGGCTTCGGCCTGGTGCTGAGGTAGAAGGCAGATGCGGCGGCGACCCCTGTGAGGGCGAGCGCGCCCGCGGAGCCGCCTACCATCCATAAATACTGGTCTATTTCACTCACTGTGGACAAAAGAAAATATTACGTTAGATTGTCTATTGGGACGTCATGACAGCAACATGAAAAATTGGTTTACTCAAAAATGCCCGCTTTCGGCGTTATCATTAATTAAATAATAGTATACAGGTTCGCCGAAGCTTCGAAGGTCTGCAATTTTTAAAAACAGACCCGGATTTTTAATCAATGCGGCATTCTCAAGTGCGCCTTACTCTTCACCTTAAAACGTGTTTTACCAACACTCCTTCAAAAGAATGTATCACGACGGGAATTAACACGATATTTATTATGTGATACAACTATGTGTATTGCCCGTCTTGATACATTCTTTTGATAATGCAACGCGAAATTCTAAAAAACTAGAGGAACTTTAGTGGGCGAACTAAATTCACGTTGGATCCTAAAGAAAACTTAAGTGTCTGTAATAACTCCTTGTCCATCATGTTTATCGTCACACCTACTCATGTTTTTTCTGTTAAAGAAATCAAATCAGAAGTATTATTACCTCCAAAAAAAAATAATTACAGTAGGTACAGACATCAATGCACGGACATGCTACATGCTATTCACGCTATTCCTAGCTGTTTTGTATCTGGTGGTGATCCTAAAGAATTTCTCAAAGACATTAAAACAATTAGCTAGATCATAATTCACCAAGACAACATTGATGCAATGGGGAACAACTGCCAAGAGCAAAAAAAAACAGATAAGACTTCTTGAACTCATTTCAGGAGCGTTTGAGATTCCGTTCATCGGAAGTAAGTGCATGCATTTTTCTGTATTATCTGTTTTTGTAATATTATTCTGTTATGATTACTAAACTAAATCACTAAATATACTACGCATACAGCTAACGGCCACGTTAAAAATATTTGCATTGCTGTAATTAGAGAATTTCTTTATGAAATCCACGTCATTACCCAAAACAACAACAACAAAAGTACTATGCTGATTCATAGTTTTTTCAATATTTTTTCACAATAGCCATGTCAATATTCTGGAATAAAAATTCGTTGTTACTATCTCAATACATCAAAGAGTAACCTGTTCCACTTATTCTTGTTTATTAATCAAGAATAAGTGGAACAGGTTACTATTTCTTGATTAATAAACAATGTTATTTTTAATTGAATTGTTTCCTGGAAAATAAATATCAATAAAGTCGACAATTTATCTGAACGTCACCAAATGAATGAATCCATTAAATGATACATGGAAATATTAAAATGCAATGTTAAATTCAAAATCAACAGGTTTGATTAATAAATCGTCATGCCCAAATAAGGTGGTTCAGTAATGACAGAGTCCATTAAAAGTTAACAAAGGACCCGTAGAGCTGGTACTTTCGATAACGACCTGCCTGAAACGACCTTCGTTGTCAATCTCAATATTCTCAACGCAACTAATGAAGACAGACGGATTCTTTTAAGGATTCGATTGCTTAAAGAATATTTCAAAGGACGTAATAATTGGAATAAAAAAATAATATTTATGTAACCTGATAAAATACTCAGTTCCTTTGTTTCAGTTCAGCACCATCAACTTTTCAGAATTTTATTCTTGATTGCGTCGGTTCCGTTGCTTTGGAGCCCAGGGTACACTCTGTCTATGATTCAGGATTGTGTGAGTCTGCTGGTAATCACAGTGACTGAAGTCCTGAAGAATTTCCTCATGTTTTCTCTCACGCTAATGCAATGTACCTTACATAGAAATATGTATATTTTTTTCAAAAATTCAGAAATGTATAATATCCTTGTTTAGTGCGGGCTCATTCTTATCTTTCATTCCAGTTATAAGATTCAATATCTAAAACGAACTAAATTATAACTTAGCTTTAGCAACTACCTCTACATCCTCTTCCATTCACTTGTTACCTTTATCACACTCAGTTTCAGAAACATGTTAAGCTGCTTTGTAGGGCAACAAAATGATCATTGCCTCAGTCTTTGCTTCGGCTCCATTATTAGCCTCGTATCGTACATCATTACGTCAACAAGTGTCCCACCCATTTCCACATCCACTTTTTTATAAATCACGTAATCACGAGAAAACATTTGTTTTATTAACTCACGGATGCCAATTAAACACAACCAGACGATTTTATTTCCCTTAAATACTATCGTAAACATAATACTATCGTAACACAAAACAGTGTTGGTTTTAGTAATATACAACTTACAATTTATCATAAATATCTTATAAAGAAAATGGTTATGAAAATGTATAATGCCTAGCTAGGTTCATACTAGAAAAATGTTACTATAATAAGATTTTTTTTTTCAGTATCAACCTAGGAGAGGCAGAATTTTCATAACTGTTTTCTTTTGTCCGTTTTGCAGTCGGTGCAATTTGCAGGCCACAAGAACAGATAAGTGTCGGCCGCTCCCAAGGAGGCTCTAATCGAAGATCAGCGTCGTGAGAATGTTGACGTACAAGGAAATGTCAGCACAGCGACTTTCATGCAACTAGTTCCTGAACTATAAAATGTGCGCGCAGTCTCGCCAGTTTAGAAAGTGGAAACAGAGGGGCGCGTGCGACTGTCGCATTAGCGCATAGATTTCTCGGGAATCTCTCGCGCTTTCCACTGACACACTTACGGAGATATTTATGTACATATATGACATTATATGTTTGACTAGTTCTAACAGTTAGTAAAATACTAGTCTACACTTGGAATACATTTTTGGGACCTTGTATTTATTACCTTAAAAGATGTTCTAATAATCAAAAACTGTGTTAGAGGTTATTTTAGCTTTTTCGTGTTATGGACATCAAAAAGTATTAATAGAATACGCTTAATTTTAGAAACATTTTTAAACAGGTTTAAGCGCTTTATGCAGGTAAATCTTAGAACTGGAACGTACAAATAAATAATAATGACATTACACATCTACTCTCGTGTAATTAAGGGCAGGGTAATCCGAATCGCAAAAGTCAATGTCGAAATCAGCATTTCAAACATTAGAAGGGCTTAAATATGATTTGAAGGCGACATCTAAGGTCGAGTCATTGACCTCGATTCCTTGTCCCTATTCTTGTAGGTACAAGTTGATTTCAAAAGTTGGAACCTTGGTATGGTGCTCCAATTTCCCTTCATTGTAAATTCAAAAGGCGTAACAGATTTAGCGGCCCTTGAAGGGCCTCTATCTATTTTTAATGGAAGCTACTTGACCTTCGGCAGAAAATCAATGGTGGAATCAATTTAAGGTCGTGCACCAACGATCATAAATATATTATACATAGAGTAATTTTATGATAAGGTATTTATAAAAGATGTAATGAGCGTAAAATCGGCACCAATAAGCACATTAACTGATCGATTAATTAATGCGAATATAAGAAACGATTTATTTTGTTCGATCGAATAATATGTTCGGCGATTTGATTTGTAAAATACAACGGTAAGATAAGTCCTTCCATTATTTTTCTTACGTTAAGTTTAAAAGATGATTCTGTTAGTTATTTAGTTATTTCCCACAAAATACTTACAACTGCTGCATTGGTTCCACCATATTGTCTTCTCCTGTTTGTCAACATCAGTCTTCTTTTTTTCAGTCTTCTTAAGTTTTTTCTGTATTTTGTGACATTTTTCCTTAACACTAAACTCAGTCTTTGTATCACTCACTGACACTTTGTCCTTCTTAGCATTGAAACCAAACTTGCCGCTTCCCATTTTAATATTTTTACACAAACTTTAATATTTACTTCGCAACTTGTATTACCATTTTCATCCGCGTCTGTACCATAGCTCGTCGTCTGAATAGTTGTTTACTACGAGTATAAAAGTTATCTCATTATTTAAAACATATAAATACAATTACCACTCGATTGCCGTAAAGATATTTAATATAGAATTATTTTGTTGCGGAATGAAACAAAATCCATAAAACTAAAAGGTTTTATAGACTTATCTTGAGGCCTTGTGAAGTTCATTAACACTACAGTCGATAACTGAAATGTAATCTAGCGTCTGATTCCGACGAATGCCTTATCGATTTGAACTGATTGCATACAAACTCGCCTCGGAATACGAATTTTACATAACTAACCGATATTTCAAATGACTAAGGTACTTAGGTATTTAAGTGATGACAAGTGTATAATACTCAAGGAGTTTGTTTATTTATGACAGGAAATATACTTATTTTATTGTTAGGTACCTACCTAACATCGATAAAACCTAGTGAAAATGAATTGCTTCCTAACAACACAAATTGCTTTAAAATTGTCTGCACCATTGAAGCGAGTCGTGTCAATTTATGTCTGATGGGTACAAGTTTCAATCGTTTTAATAAAAACATATTTTTTTATGATTATTAGCCATATTTTGTCCAGTTATTGCGTTGTTAATTCATTCAAGCTAGTATTTGCAGCTTAAAAAAAAGCAACTTAAGACACAAACATTTAAGAGTTTATTGCACACTTTTCTAGAATCCAAACATGTCTCGGAATAAGCATTCGTACCTACAAACCTAAGCCGAAACGAATCATCTGTGTAAATTGCTTTAACATAGGAGGGATATTATTAAAGAGGGTAAAATTAAACATTTCACGTAATTAAACGTCATTCTGCAGACGGGTGTTTTAAAATAAAACCATGGACCATGGACTTTAATGGTTGACGGTTCAATTATATGAGAAGTGCTCAGAAATATATATCAAGATTGCGCTTAAAATTTTACGGCCTTTTAAATTGGCCTGGTTAATATGTCAAAGCGGCGTCAATATAATGGATGTCAATGTTTATACCAATCATTATAACTTGCATATATTTGCTGGTGATTATCATCTAGTAATTACAGTAGTTGGACCACGAGAAAACTGACGTTAAATTGCATCATATTTATGAACCTTTGAACGAATAGCATTTTCTGATCACGAATTCAAATTATGGAACCTGCAACAATCTTACATTCTCACGAATAAAGAGCATTTAGTTTTGTTAATGCTGTAACTATTTATACTGACTGACCGGATGGCGCAATTGGTCGTAATCCTGCCTCTTACGCCAAAGGTCGTGGGTTCGATCCCCACCCTGGACAAACATTCGTGCGATGAACACTTGTGTTTGTTCAGTGTCTGGGTGTAATATATGTATTTAATAGGGCGTCTGGGTGTAAAATATATATTTGTGTCCCTCTGTTGTCTGATATCTGTAACACAAATGCTTAATCTACTTAGTACGGAATCAGTCAACGTATGAGATGTTGTGAGAATTATTATTATTATTATACTCTAAAAGCACAAACCAAGTCCAAATACGAAATAGCAATGTGAAACAAATATCACAGAAAATAGTTCTACAGTAAATCTAGCTGCTACAGCTGAAGCGGGAGCCGTATCTCTAGAAAGATATACTAATTCTAAAGGTAGGGTTGCTAACGCAGCTTTAGGATTAGTCTGTCTAGTTTTGCTAAGCCCGAACGGGCACAACTTTAATTAGTTTAAAGCAAATAGATCTTTAGAATCTCGCCTAATCCCCTCGTCGGGTGGGTGAAGCGTTCTGACCCAATATTTCAAACCTAGACACAACTCTAAGGTCTGATGCCATTGGCACCCTATTATAATAGAAATAGAGCTCGAAGTTAAGTGTTGTGAAAAACTGTGTGAGTCTTTTAGTTGTGAATGGCCTACGCAGATTCGAGTTGCTTATTGATGTTGGGCTACAAATGCTGCAATGCGACAAGTTGTGGGACAAACACGTGAAAAACGATTTGGTATCTATATTATAAAGTTTCAATTGAATAAAAAAAGGACTTGATACCCCGTTTACGGCAACCCTACGAGATATTTGCAGAAAACAATATTATTTATTTATTTTGAATGTATAGGAAGCCGCGGCCGTGGCAGGCCCTCCACAAGGGGGACCGACGATCGGGTGAAAGTCGCGAGAATCCCTTAGATGCGGACGGCACAGGACCGATCTGTGTGGAGATCATTGGGGGAGGCCTATTTCCAGCAGTAGTTTGTTGGCTGAAATGATGATTTTAAATGTCACATAGTAAATAATTATGCATTTCTATAATCTACAATTCATTGGCAGAAAATGAGGACAATACCTATATCGATGATGTAGAATCTTTACCTACAACTGCCTTATCAATTCAAGTATGGGTACTTCATGGTTTCCAAGTTGCATGTGTCGAAGATCAGAGACGATGACAGAATTGACTTACATTAGTCGAATGCTTTGACATTTAGGTCAAATGAAATTAAGACCGTATAAGTTATGTAACATCGAAGACGTTACAAGAAAAGGCGCATGCGCTTAAGATTTGCAAAGCCCGTAACAGGGACATTTGGCACCAACGCTAAGTAGGCACTAAAGGTACAAACTGCTTGTTTATTAATCGACCCGTTGAATCACGTCCGCCTAAAAGCAATATCTCACGAAACAATCAACAGAAACAACAGTATCAAACTGGAACGCTTATTGAATATTCCCATTCGGTATTGTTGCGAAATTCGTCATATTTTATACGGCGGCCAAAGCCGTATATTCGACAGTTGTGAAAACAGGAATTCGGAACTAGTGATGTGACGTCAAACATCTAAAAAATAATACTTACATAAACTGGCCCAGCGACCCTAACTGGATCTTGGATTAATAAACTAATAGGTAATTTATTTTTGTTAAGAAATAAATATATTTCTAATAAATATATTTCTAAGATATTTCCCTCTCTTCCAGAGTATCGAACATACGGACATGTAAGCAATATACGGACTCTGTATAGGATTACTGCGTAATCCATCTTAAGGCTTTTGTGTAGAAAGATATCAAACTAACATTTATAATTAGACTTGTAAGTAAACAAATAAAGGGAAATTTCGAAAAATGGTTAAAATTAATAGTTTTAACACTATTAATATGACAAAAACATACTTGTATATAGTTACTATTTTTTTTCATAAAAAATAATTTCTGTGATGAATCAACTATTTATTACAACAATTTAACGAAACCGTCTTCGCTTCGCATTTCGGTGGGATTTTTAACAGATTAAAAGGAAACAATATTTGGTAGCCTGTTTTGCGGTTTGGAGTCTGACGAAAATCGTTTCTTAAAGATCTTTCTACAATCGATACATTTTTGACATCTCTATTTGGAACTCGTCAGTGTAAATTCCGGTACAGTGGTTAACTTGGGTAAGGCATGTTAACCTACATTTTCAATCCAATCCATTTGCTGAATGGTTTCTTGTCCTACAGTCCGTGGCCCGTGGCTAGCTGAGCCTTGAAACAACTAATTTGATAATTCGAAAGTTTTAAATTGATGAATCTATTTCTAGTGCCCATATCTATAAAATAGAATGCACAATAGACAATTCGTAGGTATAGGTAAATACCATAGATTATTCTCGGATAATGATTGGTCAAAGCCGAACTGAGAGTATAGATTAAAATTAATGTGAGATTTATTTTAAGCATCATTATCATCAGCCTGTTTCAGTCCACTGCTGGACATAGGCCTCTCCTCCCCCTTACTGAGGATCGTGATCCCTCCGAGGAATCAATTTTTCGCGGACAAAGTTCCGCCATCTCTGTCTGTCATTGGCAACGTGGTGGGCCTCGTGGACACCCGTGTTGAAGGTTTTGCGGATCTCAAGCGACTGCGACCTCTAAGGCGTTTGCCTGAGACTATTTTAATGATATTACATAATAAATGTGGTAAATATTTTTTGAAGAATCCGAATAAAACGCAATATGTTACGGAAGGGCATATTAATACTGCCTTCTTAAATGGTGCATAATCATCATCATCATCATCATTTCAGCCAATAGACGTCCACTGCTGGACATAGGCTCCGAAACAGGACAATGTTTTCCACACAGATCGGTCCTGTGCCTCCCGCATCCAATGGATTCCCGCAATCTTCACCAGATCGTCGGTCCACCTTGTAGGAGGCCTGCCACGGCTGCGACTTCCTGTACGTGGCCTCCACTCGAGGACCATTCCGCCCCAACGGCCGTCTGTTCTCCTCGCTATGTGCCCTGCCCATTGCCACTTGAGGCATGCAATCCTTTGGGCTACGTCTGTGACCTTAGTTCTCCTGCGTATCTCATCATTTCTGATACGATCACGCAGGGAGACTCCGAGCATAGCCCTCTCCATTGCTCTCTGGGTGACTTTGAGCCTCCTTAATCGGCACATTGTAAGCGGCCACGTTTCGGTGCATAATAGCAAGGTTAAATAATATTTTTCGAAGAATCCGAAGAAAACGAAATATGTAATGGAAGGGCATACTAATACTGCCTTCTTAAATGGTACATGATAGCAAGGTATCTATAATGAGATGAAGGCTTAAGATGAAGCCCTAAATTGCCACGTGGGATTTATAGTCAAAACATTTTGCTTTGCTGAACTAGCTTCTAACAATTTAACAGCACTAAAATTCTACTAACATAACAATAAAACTACAAATAGTTACAGCAGTATTGCTTTCTGCGTGCAATTTTCTCGTATCCCTGACATCTCATTAGTTTCAACGACTGCCGGGTACAAAGATAATAAAACTGATGAAGTGCGTATTGCAACTAATACACCCAACTAGATCCATTCCATTACACTGGCTCAGCGACTCAAAGTGGATCTTGGGTTGTGAATAAAGATTTCACCTATCCACTCCGCCTTCAGCCACCTATCGCCAGTCCAGTAGTAGATTTAACTGAGATCCTCTTCAACATTCGCCGTATACTAATAATTTAAACGTGTTTGAAATAATTGAAATGCTTCAATTATTACTTCCTATTTGAATTAAGCTATCATATGATAGGAACGCCATGCAAAATATAAATTTACCGTCAACTGTCAACCCTATCTACCTAACGATAGGGTCGAATAAAGCTGACCGGCATTTCCGCTATCGGCACGTTCACACCTAACGGTTGTTCTGACATTTCGATCTGGTTCACAGAACAATAAAATTACGCGGATGTCACAGAAACCCGTTCCATGGGACTATTCGCGTGTCATCATCCTCTGCGGATCGAACGATTCGATAATATGGTGTTGGTGAACTTTGGCGGTTCGATAACTGTGCCTTGTCGAATACATCTGATTAATCAACATAATACACCTCTGTCAAAAACTGTCAAAATGAATAGGTACAGCTCCATGACATACAATCAGCATCCATTCCTGTTTGATAAAATTCATGGAAAATTCCTTATAAATTTTACTCATCATGATCTCACCTTATGC
Organism: Marasmia exigua; assembly: GCA_019059595.1. Taxonomy (NCBI): domain Eukaryota; kingdom Metazoa; phylum Arthropoda; class Insecta; order Lepidoptera; family Crambidae; genus Marasmia; species Marasmia exigua. The sequence continues at coordinate 10,283,877 of CM032479.1, read as the reverse complement.
TTATACCTGCCAAAGTCGGTTTAATTTAGTTAATGCGACATTACCGGTAAACGTTTTCAAAATTAGAGCATCGTTAATAAGCCTTAAAGATCGTTTTTCGCAACAGTAACCTTAAAGATGATTTCCAGATTTTCGGGTACCGGAGGCCGATCCCGGGAAAAGGGGGGTTTAAAGTTTAGCAGCGCACTTGTGACTCCAATGGTCACGGGTGTGATCCGTCTGTTCGTCTGCCACTTATGACATAAAAAAACGCTCGTCTCTATAAAAGGAAAGGCAGCATTATTCAGATGCTAGAACGTAATCATACAAAACAGAGTCCATCGGGAAATACAATCGCATACATAAATCAAACGGATGTTGCCATACAAAATTGCGAAATAAGATGGATGTTCCATTGATGGCACCATACAGACTCAACGCACAATCAATAAAGGGCAATGCAATTTGCAACTCTGATAGAGCTCGTTGGGACAGTAGACTTTCTACAATAAATGCAAAAATTACACACTACCGATTAGACCTGGCAAAAACATATCTTTCAAAAGATTGGAACATTTGCACCTGGATCAGTGCAGAGATGCGGAACAGTGAAACGCTTCATTTGGAATATCAACTCTCAGATAGATCCATTCCGCTCATTCGGATCATTCGGCTCATCGGATCATTCCGCTCATTAGGATCATTCGGCTCATCAGATCATTCAGTTCATTCGGCTCATCGGATCATTCAGCTCATTAGGATCATTCGGTTCACTCGGACTCGAGATCAATTTGAGTCGAATGAAACATTCAGAGCGAACTTTAGAGATTCGGAACAGTGTATCATTTGGCTGAGTCGGATCACTGAGTCGATTCAGTAAAGAGTTACACACGTCTACTACCTAACCTGCTTACCCACCTATTTAGGACAGCTGTGTCAAAGGTTCAAATCATCTCTATCATCGCCAATATTCGTTAGAAGGTGGCTCTCAAAGAAGAAGAATACACCTAATTATGTTCTTGTGAGCATGTAGAACTTTAAGTATTTTTATGTTCTATACAATATTATAAGGGTATATAGTTGTATATTTCTCAACCGGATCTCAGACTTGGAACAGAAATGGTAACAAACGTAGGTACCGGTAGTCAAACCTTATCAAACCCTATCTTTTGAAATTAAATTTGTCACTTAATTAAATTTCAAGTGGCTCATGAAATCCAACTCGAACGTTTCTCGGCCCTTCAATGTGCGCAAAGACGTCTCGTAACTAATGAGTATATACCTGTTGCATCCAAACAAAGGAGAAACACATCGCGTATGAAAAGGGAACTCCAATTCGGTCGTAACGTACGGTTCCCGCTAGGCTCCTACAAGTGAGGTTAAACTGAAATATTTCTTATTCGGTGAAACTTAAATAGTTAGTGGTGTAAATAAAAGAGGGTTTCACCGTCAAAATTTAATTTTCCTAAGAAAAAAAGGAGAGTTTGAGGTTAATATATTTTAGGAGTTTTTATTAAAATTATACTTTTGACAAACGAATCACCGTGATGTCGGTGAACGTGCTGAGATTTAAAAAAAAATGTATTACATGTTGAATCCAAGAACTAAAAAACTAGCCAAGTGCGAGTCCGACTCACCCATGCGGGGGTTCCGTAGCAGCAAGTAAGATATATGGAAGGTAAATTGCGGTTTACGGTTTATAACGTAATACTTACTAATTAAAAAAAACTACTCACTATATCTAGTTCAAACCAATTTTCGTTGTTAGTTTTCATGATTATGTACATCATATATTTTTTTTTAGTTTTATAATTCATTTATTAAAGAAGTTAGAAGGGGAGAGGACACACACACACACACAATTTACTACTTTGGGAGCGTCTCTTGCGCCAAGTATTGTGTTTAGAAAAAAAATATGTTAAAAACCTCAACATCATTTTTAAAGACCTATCCATAGATACCCCACACGTATAGGTTTGATGAAAAAAAAATTTTGGGTTTCAGTTTCAAGTATGGAGACCCCCCATTTTTTTATTTTTTCCATTTTTTGTGTAAAAATCGTAATGCGATTAACAAAATACATCTATTTACCAAGTTTCAATTGTATAGTTCTTATAGTTTCAGAGAAAAGTGGCTGACACATACGGACGGACGGACAGACGGACAGACATGACGAATCTATAAGTGTTCCGTTTTTTGCCATTTGGCAACGGAACCCTAAAAACGCGCGCTTTAAACGAAATGTGCCATTTTCGGAAAAAAAATCGTCACCGAGTGTGAAGTAGATCCAACCGGCCCTGACGCTGCTATAATGCATCTCTGATACGGGTGCAGTAGAGATAGAACGTCACCCAGCACGTCACTCAAGTATTTTGATGACCCGTTTGGAACAGTGGTAGTGAACGCTGCCTCTGGTACAAGGGTTGCGGGTTCGATCCCCGCATAGTACAAACATTTGTGTGCATGAACATATCTGTTTGTATTGGTCTGGGCGTTATCTATATATTATAAGTATGTATTTACAAAAGAAAAGTAGTATATGTATATATTTGTAATCCCACTGTTGATTCTGATATCCGTAACACAGGTGCTTGAGCTACCTATCTCGGAGTCAGATCAATGTATGTGATGTTGTGAAATATTTATTTATTATTATTATTAACGGCTACGCGCAATTTTTCAAGTATGGCTTTCTATGAAAAGGCTCGATCTGGTTAAGGTGCACGTCTGTGGTTGAAACAGATTTTAAAACAAGCTTAGACATAGTAAAACATTATAATAGTCCTCTTTTCTAATCCTCGCACCGGTCCATCACTATCAATTTGTAAATTTGTTCACGAGTGTATGCACTGCTGTAGCCAGAGATTTTATCTTCAGTTAAGAATGTCGTCGTGTTAGTTTCATTGCATATGACTGTCAAGATTACGATCAACAGTATTTTATGCTAAGTATAGTCCGCGATTGTAAAGTATCAAGTAAAAACTTTAAGTATTGAGCTTTGGATTAATTTTGGAAAATTAATAAAAATACTTAAATAATAAATATTTCACAACATCATATACATTGATCTGACTCGGAGATAGGTAGCTCAAGCACCTGTGTTACGGATATTAGAATCAACAACGGAATTACAAATATATACATTGAATACTACAATTTTAATAAAATTTAATCATTTTGTTATGAAGTTACTACATGTTAGATTAATTACTCAAAATCTTGAAAAAAAAATTATTACAAAATATGAATGACTGATTATAGTTGAGTACGTGGTCTGAGATGCTCCATTTTAAATGATTTTCTTTTTACATTATTACGGATAAACGAGCAGATGGCTCACCTGATGGTAAGTGTTTCAAGCCGTCCATGGACATCTGCAACGCATGAGGCATTACAGATGTATAAATTGACAAATCAAATTGTAAGTCAAGCAGACATACAGGTTGACATAAATCAAAGTAATATCAATCAAATGTAGCGGTTGAATATTTTAAAAGTCAAAACGATCACGAATATTTTTAAAAGAAGAATATTCGGTTACATTGATCGTCAAAAACGGTGAACGCGTAACCCATTTCTCTGAGTCCAACAAAAAATTCTATCACAATCCGCAACAAACTGCATAGCCTGGCAACAACAAACGCGAGGTCGTCGCACTCCTGCGCAGAGTATTTTGATAAGGTCGCCAATTCGACATCCCAAACTTTTTTCCTAGAGAACTGCGAATACAGTTAAAAAAAGCGCTACGCGGCCAAAGCAAACCGTTTTAATTACTTCATAGTCATGGACTTGTAGTAAAATTTACCGTTAATGGAAAGTGATATGACAAACCGGATTCTTTTATTAAGAATTTTTTGCGGATCAATACTCTATTGGATTTTGAATTAGACTATCATTAAAATACAAAGAAGAAGGAAAGTATTTTACGCCATCTTGCCGCGGAAGATCGATATAAGTACAATACTTAATTGTACAAAAATAACAAACCTGATCTTTAGCAACAAAATATCATGTAACTTTCATTATGTATAGGTAGGTACACATAACAAAGTCTTAATTTCATATGTATATTACGAATGATAATTTAATAACACTACTTACTTAACCTATAGACAATATTTTTATAATACAAATCAACTCCTTAGCAGTAAATAAGTTAGAAAAGTATAACATTGACTTGACTTTTTATTCTATTTTTAATTAAAAGACTTCAAGCCTTCTCAGGTACCGAATGCGACACGCATCTTATATTAAACACAATTTCTTAGTCCACATATCGAATATGCTCTTCCTCTCTACGTTTATTATATACAACTTAAGAGGCTTAATATTACTTCTAAAGCTTTCTCACTACAATTCATCGTAATTTTCCTGTTTGTCATCAACTCACTTGTCATCATCCACTAGTTTTCTAATCATATCCTATTCCTACGCTATAACAAAACCGAACAGTACACTATCGTATTGATGCAAACCACTCTCATCAATGGACAAGACGGCAGTAGTGCCGTCACAGCAAGAGTTTGTAAACAGTTCAAATGAAAACAAATACATCCGCGTGTTGAAACGCGCAATACGGTATTTGACTATTTTGTTTTTATTTTTGTAATCAAAAGACCTCTCAATGATAGAAACATCGTTGAAAGAATTACTTGATTCTCATTTAAACTACCTGAGATATCACAACTTTAAAATCACATTATTTTGGTTTAAAAATTGTAAGAACTAGAACATGTTTTTTGTCCCCTTTTATTCTTTTAATGTTTTTATTTTAGTTTGTATTTGTTTCTTTTACTGTTCGTTCAAATATTATATAATTATACTTGTTGTGTCCGTTCTTATCTGTAAAATGTGGTGTGTCGTATTTTCAGTGAATAAATGTTTCTATCTATCTATCTAAAAATATTATGCTTTATTACTACCAATTGAGCACACGGTAGTACCCGCTCAAGTATCGCTGCGCGAACACGAATGCACTTCCTAGGTGTTGCGCTTACGCATACGAAATGAGACACCCACAGCAAAGTGAGTCACATTCGCATGTGTTCGGCCACTTACTTACTATTTTACATTACGTGTTGCTATAAGACAATAATGATGTTTATCGTGCTGACTTTATCCTTTCAAACGACAGTATTAACAATGTACAGGATGTCTTTTCAGCTTCGCGGAACGCTAAAGTTTATTTTAGCCGTATTAGTGAATACAACATTGTATTTGCTAAACCTATTATGGTAATATTTTATTGTTCTGAGAATCGCTGCAACATGAGTACTTTGTTAAAGTTTGAACAATAAATGATTTACATAAATGATACTGAGAAAAGTATCGCAATGATTGTATTACTCGTATACCAAATGTTTATAAAATCCTCTATAAAAAGCCATGTAACTGATTTTAACATAATAATCCGTTTTATAAAAAGTTACAGTACATAAACAACAGCGGAATTCAAGTAAAGATTTTTCTAGAGATAAAGTTCAAAGCTCGTGTCAGGGGCGGGCAACCTTGTACGCAAAAATGGTGCAATGCATTGGTGTGCTCGCATTGTATTCAATGAATCGCACAAACAGACCTTCGTTAGGAATGATTGATGCGCAGCCAAAGGTAAAGGTAAGCCAGGTAAAGGTAGTCGATATTTCTAGAAACTAGAAATATAGACTACCTTTACCAAAATAATCAAATCAGTAGGATTCTCATTAATGAGAGTACAATTTTTTCTAGGCTGTAGTAGTAATTTTACTTCTATGTGATTCTTCACATGTTTATTTCTGTACCTATTCACTTCAATGGGTCGAGTTGCATTGGTTAAAATTACGAGAAATATAAGATTAATTTGGATACATTTCATTGGATCGCTATTGAAAACTAAATTTATTACCGCCAATCATCATCATTGCACATCGAATTGTTTAAAAGTAATCGATACATAATCGACTATAACATATTCCTATAATAGGTCATCCTTATTTTCAAGGGTTTATCACAATATGAAAGCTCGATGACGCGTCATCTAGTGAACAAAGATAAACCTTATGACAAGATGACTGTGTTGCAATCCAAAGATAGTATTGGATATAACAGTAACCTTGATACGTTTGAAAATAGTAAATTTTCCAAGTGGTTTAATAAGACAGTCAAACAATAAAGTGCAGATGAGGCGACATAGACATGTGTTGATGACATTATGACAAAAACAATCAACATTATATTCACACAGCTTAAATTGATGCCTTACATCACAAACACTTTGACAAAAATAAACATGAGATACTAACTGACAAGATTCAATTCAGATGCAGGCCGTTATTTTAGATTTTTGGCAAAGTGCTGTATCTGAACCGCTAATCACAAGGAAGCTGCATGAATGCATCTTCTACGTAATGTTTTTGGCAAAATTTGTAAGCAGTGAACTTGCCAGCGATAATGCATTCAAGGATTGTTCTCATGCATAATATATGTTATAGATAGAAACCTGAACCTTAGCATTATGAATACATATATGTATATCGGTAGGACATCTCTTGTGCGGAATGTAATGGTAGATGTTGTTGAAATTCCTTGGGCAGCAGCATTTAAAAGGTTTGTCATATATACTATTGATAGTAACAAAACTACGCTATTTGAAGTTGTGATTTATCAAAGAATACTATGACCATTGGATTGGATCTAATTTACTCGATTTATTATCTTCTATCTATACACATATAAATATAAAAGAAAGTCGTATTAGTAACACAATTTATAACTCAAGAACGGCTGGATCAATTTAGTGAAGAGGTAGCATAGAACAAAGATACTTTTAATCCCGAAAAATGACAGGTTCCTGTGGAATGAACAAATACGAAGACTACATGGGCAACGTCGCAGGCAAAAGCTAGTTTTAAATATATCTTAAGAAATATGGTTACATTGTGAAATAAAATACTGTTATTTGTCTACCATCGCTGATGTAAACAAACAGGCATTCGAACGTAATTGTGTGTCTCAAAGCGGTCATTATTAATTCATACTGTGAATAGAACAAAGAATCACTATTAGAATAGCTACGAACCGAGATGTGAGGCATGACCCAGAAACGCACAATGGCTATCAAATTTCTACCATAGACACAGAAATCGTGACCACTCTGTGCACTGAGCACGAACAAGTAACAACCGACGTTTTGTGCCTACTTGTTAAAATAATAGACACTTTAAGCCTTCAAGGGAAACTGCGAAATAGGGCTTGGTTTTTTAGAAGATATAGTTGCCTGATTGTGTAAAGTTGATACATGGCCCGCGGTTGGATGTAAATGGTCTTGCAAATTGCGAGGAAAAATTTTCAGGAAATATTAATAGCTGGAATTTGCATTGCATTTGGGTCGGCTAATAATAATAAAATGGCTGTAGGATTACAATGATGCCACTGGCAGATAAATGTATTATACAAAATGCAAAACCGTAATAATACCGTTGAAAGTATTAAAATTTAACGTTATAGCCAGAGTCATAGTAATATCTTTTCAAAAATAATTGTTTTCTGGTTTTTCACCATTTCAACAATGTTATTGCATTCAAGTAAAGTTTATCTTGAAATTTAACGGTGTATATTTCATTTTTATCGCTATAACAAATGCTAGCAAACTCGGAATGACATTTTTCTATCGTAAAGTAATTTTAGTAAATTTTACACTAAGCTCAAAATGTTTACTTTGGGGGGTTGATATTTTTATCAATTTAGGTAGGTAGGGTTAATTTTGGTGATGATGCAAGAAGTTACGGAATCAAAACCAATACCTGTTCGTGTAAACGATATAAAATAAAAGCTTATGAGAACAATGACATTTGTAATCTTGTTGTAAGACCAAATCGAGATAGACGCATGAATTATATTATTTACATACCAAATTAAAGAAAAAAAACCAAACGAATCGCTAGAAGAAAACGTTACTTGCAACTTCATATCATAAACAAAAACATTAAAACTGTGACTCAAAATTTCGATCACAGTTATTCCGCGTTCGTCGGCGACCGTATTTTTTAACATTGCGTGTACGCAAACAAAACAAAACACTATCGCAAATCTTTACGACAGACGAGTGTGTAGATACCGGTACGGTAGTTTACATACGCTCACTGTTTTCAGTCAAGTCCAAGTTCTTTTGTACTGTTTTCGTCACTTTCTGAGAACGTCGTGGATCAGGCGCGTGTCGCGTCGCCCGGTGCGGCGAACAGTCGCGCGGATCTATCGTCACTTGTTTATTGTGTTCGCGGTGTCGCGTCGCGTTGCGTGCGCGTACGCAGGTCTGGTCTAGTACGAGCGGCCGTTGCGGCGGCGGTCCGCTGCGACAATGCGGCCTGCGCCTCCATGATGCCGGCTGCCTCCCCCGATGCCCGATTGCCTGGCCACCTCTCTCTTTCGAGCGGATACGGGTCGCGGCATATGTATGCATGTGCGATCCAGTCGCTGGTGGTTTAATGGACACTTCGGTTGTTAAGGGTACCTGACAACTTGAATGTTGCTATCGAGCCGCTTTAATTAAGCGTTGTATAATTTATTACACTTATCAGCGGAGCAAACAGTTTTATTTATATTTCCTGTGCATTAATCATAATTAGGCTAGTGTTTACCATTGTCTATTGATGGGCCTATAAGTGGGTGGTACGAGACGTGTTGTGACTTTACATATTTGCCTACTTGAATTGGAAAAAGGTAGATAAAGATAAATAAATCACAATACATTGATACGACCTTATTGATTAATTTGAATATAACTTGTAATACCACAATAAAAAAGATAGTTACATAAAAATATGTAGGCTACTTAAAATGAATGTATTCCTAAAACATGTCAGAATTGTTCCAAATATCAAAAATATTTTACTGGAATGAGATTCCACTTTGAAGTATTTGTTTATACAAAACAAGGTATGTAGGTAGATGCTTGTTTGGCCAGTTTTAGTTTCCATACAAACACCATCTAATTTCCCTTATTTGAATAGATAAATAAAAATATTTTATCCGGCGTGGATTAAATAATTGGTTATTAATTCACAATGTAATTTTTAGGTTACTGACCTCTGAATTCGAAATCCTGTCAGGCTCTAGATACTCGTAGTGCCATCGTTTTCTAAACTTTATGAGAGCAACATTTTGTATTTTCGAATAGTTGTACCGAGTATAAGGTAGGGTTGTCATCAGAATACGCTACTTTACGCTTTGCTGTTAAGAAATTCTTAGTGTCAGCCCAAAGTCTGGAAGTTGGCGGTCTTGTTCCGCAGTGCCTCGGAAAGTACCAGCTGTTCCCTACAAAATAGAACTACTGTATTCGCCAAAAAATATTATAAATAAATAAATAAAAGTTTATTGGTACAAATTGTTAAAGCTGGTATCTTAGAAATAGGTACAAGATATTGGCGACATAATAATAAGATACGGTTGAACATTAACGCCTGTACTAGTTTTTTAAAAAAACTGTATGACAGTCGTTAGCGCCCTCCACCGAAATTTACAGGTCTAGGTAAGTAATAGCCATCTCAAAAAAATATATTTTTCCTAATTAATTTATATATATTTATTCGATATGTAACATGAAGTTCTTAAATCGTCAGAAATGTGAGCAGCTTTACCTTAGTCGCCTTTTACGACACCTCGGTAAGAGTGAGGGTGGCCTATTCTACTCTCTGGCCGGGAACCACACGGCCAATATATGTTTATGTGTATGTGAGTGTGAATGTATGTATTCGGTGTGTTCGTGCGAGCAAGATGGGCCCCCTTTTGTTTGGGTGTTTGTAATTATGCGACTGTTATGTGTTTGCCCTAACAGAAGTAGAAAAAACAAAGATAAGTAAGATAAGTAGTATTATAAGATAGACAGTTTCATATCGCTCCTCAGTTTCCTCATATGTTAGCCCCTGCAACACTGGCTCACTACAGTTGTACAATGACAACATTTCAAATTGCTAAGCTCTGAAACAAAAAATACCAATTCTTTGTTACTTTTCCGCTGCTCGAATATATATTTATTCATTTTTTATATTGCTTATTTACTGAGAAAAAATTAAAACTAAAAAACGTAAGAATGAATCATCGACGGCAGAATGAAAATATTTTCTTGGCTTAGCACATTATAGTTTTAATTTAACGTAATGCCAAACTCATGACATGTAACTGTCAAAAAAAAGACAACTTGTCAACGTTGAATGTATGAATGACGTTGACAATGTTGACAATAGTATTATTCCCTTTGACAGTAGTACCTTTTTTTTATTAAAACAATGATAGAGCAAAGGAATATCGGCTGTATTCAAGCCGTCCGATGACGTCATGGTGGCGCTTACGTCTATTTAGAATAAAAAGAATTTCAATAATTATTTTATGCATGAAAATGGACAAATGTTGAAAAAGAAAAAATATGGGGTCTGTTCATTTTATGTCTACTTTCATATAAAAAAACAATATGGACATGTTAAAAATTTGAAATGTTGTCCATTCCTTAAGTTGGTGCTAAAAATGTTGAGTTCTTTATTAATTTTATTATAAAGTTGAGAACTTTTAATATAGTGTTGCCTGCTAGCTAGGGCAGTTCTGTAAGGGACGTGTTCACATAATCTGTACCTTATCCGTCGGCCCACATGCTGAACACCATCTGCCATCGGGAGCGACCGATGTCTTCGTAGTATAATTGAGAGCACATAGAGCTGCCTGGTGATAAGTACCTCACATTCTTTGTACAGATCAACAGTTGGGTACCGGAAATGCTTTTTTGTCATCACTTTTAAGACAGCTCTCTGTGCCCGTTCCAGTTTTAGAAGTGAGTGGAACAAGCTTAAATATTGGGTGTCTTTTACAGTCGTCTTTCATCAATAAATAATAAGACAACGTGTAATAATATTACTTAAACTAAACCATAATTATATATATAGGACATATTATTATGACATGTCATTTTGAGATCATACAGTAACTATGACCTCAAAATGACATGTCACATTTAGCGGTATCACAAATATGTTAAAAAAACTGACGTACCGGGTGGCAATCACAGCCGTATCTTTAATTTAGTTTTACTTTTATTATGTTTGATACAAAAATCCACAGCTCTTAATGTTAGATTCATCTTATAAGAAATAAAACACAAAACAAAACAACCACCCATATATGGCTATTTTTACTAGCATTTTGAAGCTCTGACCAATTATAGGTAAAAATTGTCGATTAAAGACTCTCGTTCGGATATTAGTGATAAAAAAAATATCCTCTATTCGATAAAGTGAAACAGAAATATTCAAAGAATCTCACAATGTAGGTTAAACCCAGCGCTATACCAATCGACAAATTAATTCTTACCATAAAATCATAAAAAAGTCTAGATAAAGAAGAGTCCACAAATACATTATTGCTTATATTAAAATTATTCTAGAAATAATACGTCCTCCCATATTTCTTATGCTAATACATGTTGTAACGAAACTTTTTACCGTGGGAGAGCCACGCTTTGGCATGAATAGGCCGGTTCGACCGGAATGATACCACGGCCTCACAGAAAACCGGCGTGAAGCAGTACTGTTCTGTATTTCGCTGCGTGAGTGAGGGTACCGGATGCCCAATCCGGGGAAAAGGTTGGCAGCGCACTTGTGACTCCACTGGTGTCGCGAGTGTCCATGGGCGGCGGCAATCGCTTACCATCAGGTGACCCGTCTACTCGTCTGCTACCTATCACATAAAAAAAAACTAGGTACAGCTTACGGTTGTACTAAGTTTCTGCGCGCAAATGTACCTACTGCGAAGCTAATGTAGCTCGGGCTACTCAGATTACTTGGAGTGAGGCTTATGCGCGAAATTACACGCTTCACCGCCATGCGTGGGAGTTGCATTTTTATATAAAGCCAGGTTTATAGATTTTATCAATAAATAGTTCGATCATAAAGAGTATGTGCGAGAACTGGATTATTTTTTTCGCACCTGATGGAAAGCGACGATGATGTCTTATAAGATGATACGCGTTCACTCTTGCCTCACTCATCATCTCATATTGAACGCGAAACGCAATAATTAATATTGAAACATTTGGTCTAGTGGTTTATGTACCAGACTGTGATGGGGTCCTGGGTCCGATTCCCGGGTCGAGCCTTTGCTTTCGAAACATACCTTTGTATGTTTCGAACTTTTCGAACATAGCTTGAGTGTGTGAGCACCGATTTGGCAAAGCGTGGTGATTAAGCCTAATCCCATCATAGTAGCTATAACTTGATTTCTATAATGGAAGCCTTTGCCCTGCAGTGGGACAGTACGAGGCTGATACTTTACTTTTTTTACTATCAACAATGGTAGCTCAGAAATAAGAAAATTCACCTCCTGAACGAGATGAGATCGATGAGATGTTGTATGAATTATATTACATATACTAAGTAGCTAGTTGCTGGCCCTCACTGCGTTTTGAGACATTTAGTTCCGTTCTGTACCAATAGATAGCGCTTGGAGTCGATTACGTCGCGCAAGTGTTTAGTCTTTTCAGTTTAGCTATAAGCCTTGTCTCTATGTATAACTTACCTCTTAAAAATGGTAAAGATTAGAAAATTATTTAATAAGCGACGCCAACTAACAGTCAATGCTTGTTGATAGCAATCCAACGTTCTTATACATGGCTCAAACCATATCTTGTCCTTTCTCAAGTACAAAAGTGCACATACCCTTTCATTTATAAAAAGTTTTACGAGTAATACAAAGTAGCAGCGTCGCCTATCCATTTATATTCCAGAGTCATCGTTATTGATGACTGTTGTATTACAATGTTACCGCGAACGCGCAATCTTACGAAATGTCTTTTCGCATTGTATTGGCGCATGCATTACGTCGATGCGAACTATGTTGCAGGTTGCAAGGGCGTCGAACTAACACGTTGACTGTACAAATTTTATTGTATCTTTTAGACGTGGGAACAGGAAAACGAATGTTTTATGCACTTTCAATATTTAGAGTATTTTTTTAGATTTCGCTTGAAGGCGCGTCCCCGCACGTTCACGGTTAAAGTAACTAGTTTTGTCAGGTGACAAATCTTTTTTTACAGGTGCCAAAACATGCACGAAAATACGATCCGCAATGCGTGGTTCAAACAAATTGAAATGAGGTTTAACACATACCTACTTATTTGTTTATGTGGCTGTACATACGTACAATGATAAGCAAACCCCGAGCTCCGAAGCGACATACAGCTTGGGACGTAACAGGAACCAATCGCTAATATGGTGATGACTGTAGATCATGATGACTAACGCATATGAAGGACTTTCCCATGCAAATCCAAATCCGCAGAAACTTCGTAAAATTAAAGAGGTTCTGTAATTTTTTTAATCTACAAGTAGGTTAGCTACGCAGTGCAAACTTTGTAAAATGACGAATAGCATTAGTACACGCAATTGTGAAACCGACTATGTTATTGACTAAAATAGAGTGACATGGTTTGTCTACGTCAATGTTTACTTAGGTAGCTATCAGGGTCGTTTTAGGGCATGCCGGGGCAAACACAGTATGGGGCCCCGTGACACCTTCAAACTCGTTGTGTCACCTTAATGAGACTTATTTTTTATGTTAGAGGCGACAAACGAGCGGGTCACCAGAGGATCAGTAATCATCGCCGTCCATTAACATCTGCGAAATCAGACAAACACTGATATGTCGCCAGTTTTTTAGAAATTAGTAGGTAAGCTCTTCTCTTGAAGGTCCCTAAGTCGTAGATGTCTTGAAATATTGCTGCCGCCAAACCGTTCCACAGATCTGCGGTACGTGGTAGAACTTTTGGATGCAGGGCGGCCCTTAGGCACATGCCTATTGTGCTTAAAAGTAAATCCGGGCCTGAGCTATGCGTAAATACTGCAAATGCACTGTGCAAATTTATGGTGGGCACTCGACGCAATAATGGAGCGAGCCCTTTGTATTTGCAGTAGATAAAATTATATGCACATTTTCGTTTCATAACTTTAGAACGAAAATGCTGTGCAAATGGAAGAACGTAACCTAAGTATAAAACAAAATCGGTGGGTACAATAACGATTATATCGAACGTATGTTTCACAAATTTTATGAGCATTATTTATTTTTGCAGAGTTTTCATACCTTCTTCAACTATATTTTTCGACATCAAAGGAGCAGTTCAAGCCAGTTTCATTTGTATTGAAGAATAGGCCTCTCAGATTCTTAGCGTTTATACGGTCGTACTTACTGGATGGTTGCAATAAAAAACAGCTGTCATAAGAGATTGCATTTAAATGGTGGTATATTTACTTTGGCAGAGGATATCCTCTTTTTTGGTCTAAGTGCCAGCCAGTAATTCTTTAGTACTAGAGTATTTATCACTATGTCACCAAAGCTGTAGAATCGTTATCCTTTGTTTTATTTGAGTTCAAAAATCAACATCTTCATACATTTTTAGGGAGTCAAGTAACAAAGAAATGTTTTTTCGTTATTCCAAATTTTGACATTTGAACATCAGAGGGACAAACCCTAACAGTTTTGTTTTATTTAGCATTTTTTTTCATAATTGGACTAAAAATATTTATGAAACTCCGAAGATCTCCTTTCTGCTAAATAGTCTGTGAAGATCAGAACCATGATCTTTATAAGTAGGTTGTGCATCAAGGAAAATTTCCTTGAGTAAAATTGTCTCAATTAAAATCAAAAACATTTAATTATTTTTTAGTGTATGTATAAGTGTTTCTTTTTTTTAATATATATTTAATATCTGTATTCGTACGAATTGTTACTGTGCATGCTGTGTTTATCTGTAAATCTATTGTGCAATAACTTGATTCCTACAAACATGTGTCCGCTAGACTTAATAGACATTGTAACAATAGTTGATAGACCTAATAAATAAATAAAAAAAAATCCAAGCAGGTAGATAGGTACTACAAACTCGATTAAGTGAATAAAGTTAAATCAAAGAATGCCCACTCCCTTTTGTGAGTGGATATTCTTTGATTGTACTGTTGTTGGAAAAAATCCATCGCATTTGCAAATTATGAATCAATAAAACCTTTCTCTCAAATTGTACGAGTGCAAGCAATCACACGCTCGATTGGTTTAATACTGCAATTCACTACGCATTAAGAACTAAACACTTCATTCTAAGCTCATTTTCAAATAATTATGCTTTCTATTTCGTACGTAAAAAGGGACGTATTACACTTGGCTCTTAGCTTAAAACTGTAAACCCTCAGCAAAGTAAAAAAATCAATATAACCAATAGCTTGAGTTCCTCTAGGTTCAAAATTGATGTTGTATTGAGCCTTGAGTAAGACACAAAATTGATAGACACAAATTTTGTGCTAAACAGAGGGCCTAATAAACACTTGACATTGGCGGAATCATTGCGTCGCTGAACGTGTGATTGAGTCCACAAAGAAAAAAAAAGAGGGCCTAATTTAAAGCAGATGTTACGACCAAATCGGAGTTTCCCTCTCTTTCATATGCGCTGTGTGTCTCCTTTGTTTGGAGGCGACAGGTATATCCTGGTTCGTTACGGGACGACCTTAAATTAAGCCACCAGATGGCGCACACATACAAACAGTGATCTTAGATCGTTCGTTCGTTTTTCGGCGTTAGCAGAAGAGACAGGCTATTCGTGGGAGGCACAGACACGATACGATATACTGCCTAGCGCGTATGTCAACGAACTTTTTCATATCAAATTAAGCTGGAACCGATTTTCTGTGTCTATAATATTGTGCAAGAGATCTTGGCGATAAGCCGATACGTGCGTTAGCTCTAAACGATAGGGTTGCAAAAACAAGGATGCCCCTGATCACAAAAAAGGCAACTCCTATTAAACCGTTTACAAGGCTTTGCTAGAGGCAATCTTTGTACTATACTACCATCATATTCCATTTTTTTTTTACTTCATTAAGGCGTATATTGCGTGTAAGGCTCATAATAACGCGCGGGAATTAATAACCGAAGCAATTTCACCATAACATTAAGTAGTCTCCGGCACCATAAAATTAAAAGCTTCTTAGTTCGCATCTTCCATTTTCCTTATCAAAATAAGCGCACTGCTCTTACATAACCGAGCTGCTAAACTACTCTCGCCAGGCAAACTGCGCTCAGGAATAATGTTGCCATATGTAAAATGAAGATCTACAATAATAACGGAATTCTCACTAAAAGTCTCGCTCACCGGATATAATTAAAGTTCATCAACACCGGTAGGACATTTAGATTTTTAAGGTGACGGGTAGAGCACACTAGTGACGCCAATTGATTTTAATTTTTAGCAACTAAACTGGATCTTTTTTTTTAGAAAGGCCAATCAGATGACCTCACTCCGCCTAATGGTAAGCGGCCGTGAAATCCAAATATGAGGCTGACAGGCACAAAAGAACTAACGAAGTACCCATTGTGTCTGCCATCCTCGCCCTAATGGCCTGCTGAGATGCCGTTTCACGCCGCGCCTAAAAGACCCCAGATTGTATGAAGGAGGAATGAGCTGGGAGGGCATTCCATGCCTTGATGGCTCGGGGCAGGAACGAGGAGCCAAACCTCTTGATGCGCGCCGCCATTGTCTGGATGGTATGCGGATGACAACGCTGTCCAGCACGTGTTGTTCGGAAGTGGAAAGGGGAGGATGGGATAAGTTGAAATAACTCATCAGAGCATTCACCATTATTTTAAACAATTTCGTGGTAACAACAAATACTTGTACTATTTATTAAATAACCATGCACAAATCTTGGGTCCGCTTTTGTACGCGAATAATTGATTAATGCCAAAAGTGGCCGTTTTTGGCGTGAATAAATTTTTCGCGTACGCGTTTGACCCAACATTTGTGGATGGTTATAGTATAAGTGCTCGCCGAGAGGTTGTAACCCCGAAATTGTTTAAAATAAATCCGGTTTAGTAGCTAAAACTTAAAATCGATTGGCGTCACTAGTATGCCCTACCCGTCACTTTAAGAAACGAGCCTAAACCTTCCTAAAAGGCCGGCAACGCATCTCCACTCCTACTAGAGTGGCCGATGTCCATGGCCGGCGTTGATCTTTTACCATCAGGTGACGCTTTGCCGGCGTTTCTCATAAAAAAAACAATCATTATTTAAGTGTTACATACCCAGTTGCGTCCAAAGCCTTTTCTTGGTAACTCGTGAAACGCTTGGACTATGATCCAGAATTTAGAAAGCTTGGTAATTACAATGAAGCTACTGCCGACTGACAACCCTTCTGATGTTTTACCAGGAAGATTAAACATAGAATAATAATAATAATAATAATACGTTGTATACCATATTACCCACGTAAGCCTTCCAAAAAGACCGGTAATTCCGTGCCGTGATTACCCGCAGGAGAGATACAAAATAATATAGAAAATATGGGCACGGGTGACGGGTCAGTTCAAAACCGACTTCCATACTCCAGGGATAGGGGTTTCCAAACAATCAGGTTAGGTACAAAATAATAATGTCCTCCAAACCGATATTTCGGTCATGGCGGCCAATCTTAGAGATCGGCCATCGACGCAGGACATATTATAGTGCGCAGACACAAGTGCACTCTCTATTCCCTTACCCTATATTTCGATGGGACACAACTATGACACGACCGAAGAGGGATCAAGTGCAGGCCCAACGGCTTAGCGTGCTTTCCGAAGCACTGAAAATTTCTTAACAGAAACACTCAGGTACAAATTTCGGCTCGACCCGGGACCCCAAGCCCAGCCGTCGCTTTACAGTGCGACCCACCAACCACTGCGCCAACGAGGCAGTCAATGTACAAAATAATACGCACTAAGCAATAATGAAGACAAAACTGTAGTACCTACAATAACTTTATGAAAACATTAATATGTCGCTACTTACTTACTCTTTTACTCTACTACACGGCAAGTATACTGTTAGTTAGTATCAAAAATTTTTGACGGTTTTTTACTTATGTACAGTTTTACTCTACTCTCAGGCTGGCAACACAGCCGCAGGTGGTGGTGAAAAAAGGGACAAGAATATAACTCCATACAATAGTGTCATTAATCCTTTATGGGGTCCTCGACCTCCGTTCTCGAGTGATAGACAATGGTGGTAGTCGTGTTTGTGAGCAGAATTAATACATGCACATGCAACAGGGATAGGGTTGCACGGTATAAAAAATACTCTATAATAATCATATTCTGGTAACTGGTAGGTACCAGAATATGATTGCCATCGCCTGCCATCGCCATCGCCATCGCAGGCGATGCTTGCATATTACAAGGATATTGTCAAAAGAAGATTTGTATCAATGAACAGAAGTGTAAAGGAACTATGATTTGGTGAAAAAACAATCGGATGTATTTATTGAGGACATGATCATAATATTTGAAATAGAAACTTGCAATGGATAACGTGGTAGCCATGTCGAGATGATCTTTTTTGTCAACCTGTAATGTTACCAGGCGAGGCTGTCGAAAGCTATTCATATCATTCCTTAAATATGAATAAAATCTTTGCCTAAGGGACATCCAATGTTCATGATATCGGTTATATTTCTTTTCATGACTGGACTTGAACATAAACTGACATTTAAGGTATGGTGAATCCATTCAACATTTGACAGAGCCCTGCATAATGTTTAGCGCTCAGAAGCTCCAAAGTTTAAAATTTCTGTCCTGCCTGTGCCAGCCCTAAGCGGAATAGGGATGACCAGCCTTGAACTTGCCCATGCAGTCCTATGGAGCCGATGCATGCGGAATAGGCAGCCATTTCCAGTAGGCGCATTAGTTTAGGTAAAGTACTGCTACCGGGTCCAACAAGTCATATTTAGGACGAAGAAAATTTTATTTTAGCGTAATTAAAATGAGGTACATTTATCCATAGCGAAACTTTAATTACTATACTCTGATTTCGTTATGCGAAGTAAATTGACAGATGCAAATGTCAAGTTCCCATACATTTAGGACCTGTCAAAAGAAGCATGTACGGGAACGACACATTGGTATGACAGTTAAGTCCGCTTAATTATAAATCAGAGATTAGGTAAGGTCTCAAACCGCTTGCGAATAATTTGTGCTAGGCAGCTAACCAGATTAAACCTCTGTCCAGTGCCAGCCCTATGCTATAATAGGGATGACCAGCCTTAAACATGCTCATGCAGTCCTATACAGCATTCCTGTATTTAAAGCAGTACTTATAGTGATTTAGTGTTAGCAATTCTGACGGGTCCAACGAACCAAAACTAAGATTGCGCAAAATTAATGTCGGCGCCTTTAAGATGAGATACATCAGCCCATAGCGAAACGTTAGTTACGAGGTAAAGTCTCAAACCGCTTGCGTATTATGCGGGGTTGGCCAGATAAAATCTCGGTCCTGTGCCAGCCCTAAGCGGAATAAGGATGACCAGCCTTGAACTTGCCCATGCAGTCCTATGCAGCCGATGCATGCGGAATGGGCCGCCATTTCTAGTAGGCGCGTCATGTTCGCGGGGGTCGCACGTGTGCGCGTTGACCGGATTTTTAGCGAGTTCGTGATATCTACTTTTCACGCATGCGTGTTACCTTATAACTAGGAAAACAGAAGAATGTTGAAAAGGTTGCAAGTAGCTAAACGTTACAAGTAGCTAATATAATGAGATATAAACCGAGAGTCATGTTTTTTAAGGGACAGCTTCGATTTTGGAATTGGTAAACACACGAGTAGGTGTGTGATTTCAGCGATTCTCAAATCGGCTAAATATAGAGTCTATCCCAACTAATTTAAATAACTAACTGATCTATTAACTCAGAGCCTAAACTGTTGGGGTTAGAGACTTGAAATTTGGCACAGGGGTTCCTTCTATAACGTAGAGGTTGTACTAAGAAAGCAATTTTGTAAATTGACACCCAAGGGGGTAAAATGGAGGTTCGAACTTAGTGTGAAAAATATTAAGTCTATGTTCGGACCTCAACGCGATATTCCAAAAAGAAGAAAAAATTTTTTTTTGAAACTTCATGTGACTGTGCAAAAATATTATCTTTTAGAGATTGAATAATGAAGAATGGAAACTTTTGCAGAGCCTTAAGCCTCTAACTATTCCCCTTCATCCCATAATCCTAACCACACTTAGATAGCCACAGGGCTCTTTATATTGCATCTATTGCTAAAGTGTTATCAGACATAATGAGTCCCTACACCGCCAAGAGTATGAGACTATAATGTTTGCATTCAATTGAAATGGCTGCAGTTACTTCATTCAGTGCACACTGCACTTGCACAAATTAAAGGCGACGCAATCGCAATGCACCGGGTGTGGGGCAAAAATAGTCTTCGGAATCATAACAAGAAATGCCAACATAAACAAACATACATGAAAAACAATTGAACAAATTGAACCACTAACCGTTGGAAGTGGGAGAGCCACGGTTCGGCATGAATGACCGGAGTGATAACACGTCCTCACAGGAAACCAGCGGGAAGCAGCACTGTGCTGTGTTTTGCTGCGTAAGTGAGGGGCGACATTCAGCAGTGAATGGGGAATGGACTGATTGAAATTAAAAAGAACATAATGTGACGTTAAACTTTAATAACTCTACCACAGGCATCAAAGTGACGACAATACTAAGGTTTTATTGGAAATGTTGGAATTGAAAGCCCATGCTTTCAATTCCTGCCATCAGCAGCCGATGAGAGTACCTACCTATTATTAGTATTCGATTTTCCACTGAATAGTGATGTGAAGATGTAGATACACTACCTACACTAAATAAACATACTCGTACTACCACGATATACCTTGTTATGTTCAATATCTCACTGAAAATAAACGACTCTAAGAACGTGATTCAAGATAATTCGATTTACGAGTTTATAGGAATAAAAATACATAGGCTTAAATCGAAGTTATCAACCTTTATTTTTAATTTATTACTAGGCGCACGTGACGTCATTTATTTATTTAAAACTTTATTGCACAAAACGATATAGGCGAACTTAATGCCCGGAGGCATTCTCTACCAGTCAACCTTTGGGTCATGCAGAAAGGACAATGGTGCGGCGAAAAGAGGACTTATGTAATTATTACAATTTCAAAACAATAATCATTGACAAGATAGCATCAATTTAAGTAACAATACCTAATAATTTCCAATTTTACATCATCAAACATTTTTAAAATTGTTTTTATGTTTAATTTTTGTTTTCAAAAAAGCCCAAGCCAAAATTGCCTTTTTTTACTTAGAAGATGAAATATGTAGATCATAATAAATAAATAGGCTCCCATTTATACACTTATGTCTTTTCTTTCAAATACATCTAGATCATGTAAAGGATTATATATATTTATTTGAGCAACTAAGGCCAGATGAATAAGTTACTAACTGTAAAGAACATTTTGCAGATATTTCATTTTTGCAGGAACAGGGCAGTAGAATGGAATTGTGTACCCGACATTCTACATTAAAAGTGGTATACATCATACCTACCTATGTAGTTCTTTCAATTGGAATGCTGCCGGGCCCGACGTTCCGAAACAACGATTTCGCAAAATTAATTTCGGCGCCATTACGGTGGGGTACATAAAATCATAAGTCCTTAGCGAAATGTTAGTTACTAGGTGGTAAGTTCTGATACCGCTTGCGAATTGTTCAGGGTAGGCAGCCAGTAGGTTGAGGGGTCGTTGACCCGAACCGGTCGCTTAAAGCTTCGCCAGGCGTAGAGTTGCCAGGCGTCCGGATATGGCAAGACACAGTCTCGCGTTTTGGTGTTTCGGAATAGTTTCTGAAACGTGTTACCATGATTCAGTTGGCCTGGTTCTTTTGGCGGAAGGATAGCGAAGGTCAGACGGCAGCTGCAGTGGCTTTATTGTAATTACCAGACTCCCCAAATCATAAATCATGGCCCAAGGGGACCTAGGCTCTAGAGTAAAAGCTTTGGATGAAACCAGAATCTACACACTAAGATGTGGAGGACAGTCTCGCATTTGTAACATGTCAGTGAAACCACAGATATTGTAATACAAGTAGTAGTACAAATGCAAAAACTCGTGGCATTATTAATTAATGATATAATGATAGTTAAGTTGGTTATCATTCATTAACATAAATTAAATATCTTTGAGTTTGTTAAAGGCAGCTTATGGCCAATTCGGCTTCCGTTAAGGCTACTTATTTTTTGATAACCTATGAAAAATAGGATATCAAGAAAAGAAACGTAGTCATGACGATGACTACGTTCCTTTTAATTCAGAATCTTGAATATAATCGATTTCACTTAAACCTCCGTTTATTAACCTCAAATGAACTTAAATTGAATTCAAGTTTTAACTCGAAAATCATACCCAAAAATAGTCTAATTCTAGTTTTAAGAATTCCAACGAGGCGGCTATATCGGGCTTTTTAAATTTAATTTTCACCTAAACAAGATTTGTCCGGCTTTTCGGATTTAGACATGGCTACCCTAGCCCGGCGGGCATAGTGAGACAAACTTGGCCCACTTTTGATAGTCACGCCACTGTATTACAAGTTGCGGCTTTTTGTTTGAGAGTAACTTTTTTTCGCTACGAAATTACAGCTACTCGTCTATGTAAGTAATTAAGTAATTTGTAACATCTTCAATAATTGAATTTTTGAATAATTGGATTGATGTTCAATTTAACGCAAGTTAACAACAAAACATTATTCTAGCTATTATTACGTCATTATTATAATAATACTCCCATGTAGGGTGAATACACTTTCAGCCTTATTGAAAACAATGAAATAATAAAGTAATGACAATCTTAAAAAAGAGATGAAACGTATCAACTTTCAAATTTTTTTAATTAAAAATAACGGAAACGACAATCCATTAAAGGACAATCATTAAAAAACACCAGTTTTAATACATTATGACGTAACATCATAACAATCGAGTCACCTGATGGTAAGTGATCACCACCGCCCATAGACATCAGCCATACCAGAGGGAGTGAAGATGCGTTGCCGGTCTTTTAGGAAGCTCGTTTCTTGAAGATCGTAATGTCATACCGGTTCGGAAATACCGCTGCGGGAAGTTAATTCCACAGTGAGGAGGTGCGTGGCAAAAAATGACGTGTAAAGCGCACGGTGGTGGACCTCCACCCATCCAGATGGTACGGGTGGAATCCTAGTTTACGACATGTAGTCCGGTGGTGAAATTCAGCAACGGGTATTAATTCAAACTACTCCTCGGAACACTCACCATGGTTATTTTTAAGTACATCCTCGTTGTGGCATCTACTCACAGTTTGACGTTTTCTTTTGATCCGGAAGTATCAAAATCACGATTAGAAATACGTAGACAAAGTAGGTAGTTATATGTAAATCTAAACGATTCATAAGACCGAAATATGGACACTGACGGGGAGACCAGTCCAAGAATTGAGAGTCACCCTGTTATAAAGAGGGCAAAACCAAGTAAAAAACAATTGACTACTCCAGAGCAAGTTTTCCACACCACACCAGGGCAGGCCGCGCTTGGTATCTCAAAAAACGTTGGAGGAGACACAAATCTGCTCTCTGGTCTGGACACATCTGGTCTCGTCCTCTTAAAAACGCCTTTAGGAGAATGAGACCGAGAAGAGAAATATACCTCTGTTAGGCAAGCGTGGACGAGGATGGTAAGATACCAGTCGTTAGGCTGCTGGCAGTGTCTGGATGAGGAAAATCTAGGATATAGTTTGTGTGGCGTGGTAAAGAGCGATAATAACTCAGTGGATAAAGAACGCACCTTCCATGCAGAGGTCGTAGTTCTAATCCGAGCATGCACGTCTGGAGTTTTCAAATTTCTGGAGTTAATTGGAGTTGCGTATTTCTACCATTTGCTCGGCAGTGAGGGAAAACATTGAAAGGAAACCTGCACATTTCTGAAATCGTGTAATCATGACTCAGTTGGTCTGGTTCCCCTGTCAAAAGGGTTGCGAAGATCAGACCGCAGTCACTTCATTGTAATTTGCCAGGCTCACCAAATCCTGAATCATGGTTTAAGTGTACCGAGGGCTCTAATGCGACAGGTTTGGACGCAACCGGGAGTGACACGCTAAGATGAGGTGGGGAGTGTCTGTGTGGCGTGGTATGAAGAGGACAACTACGACCAGGATACCTATTTTTGATTCACTCGTATGACTTAGCGTCGTCGCAAGCGACGTAAGTCACATTCGCCTTCTAAGTCGCATGAAGCCGATTTTACTTATTTTTGAATCATTCGATTTCACTGTTGCCAATATCATACGATAAATTGATATTCTAACCCTTCCGTGCAGAATTTTACAAAAACCGGTAACTTCCGCATTGCAAACGGAACGCAAAAACCATAGATTATTGACTGAATATGAAAATCTTTGTTTTTTTCTCACAAAAAATGTCAACTATCAAAATCAGTTAAATCAAAGTTTTGAAATTTATAATATTTTGTTTATCCTTGTTGCTATTGACAACTATTTTGACGTTGCTTCTAACGCTCGCTTTATGTAAGTCACTCGACCAACGAGTGGGTGGGGTCACTCGTTGCAGACGAATGATTCAAAAATGCGGAATTTCGTATGTCGAAGGAAAATCAGTAGAAATCGTGCGCTCGTCACGATGCTAAGTCTTACGAGTAAATCAAAAATAGGTCTCCAGGAAGGGGCGGAAGGCTGTTGAAATGAATAAGATAGGTAGGTCCGTATAGCTTTTCCTAGAGTAATTTTAATATTGCCTTCAGTTTTATTAACTATAGCTACATTGAAATGCTTGCAGCTGCAATCTGAGGCGTGCATTTATCATGATCAACTGCGAAATGCGGAGGTAAAGCACCTTTTGTGAAAGGCATAGGGCAAAGTGCAGCCAGTTTGTACTGTTATGGGCTCAGTCTACATTGCATGCACTATTATTAAATAAGTAATTATAAGATACACACACACACACCACCTGATAGAATGATAGGAAAGTCAGTTAGAGGTGGCCACTTATAACTTAAATTTCGGGTATGATGATTTTGAGAGGATTTGAATGTATGTACTTTTCTACGTTAAATGTCTTGAACAATTTTTCAATTTCAAATTCATTACAATAAAAATCAAATGGCGGCACCGACGGCACCCTGGACTGTAAATGCTCCCCTAACAAGTTTTATTTTAAATAATTAATTTCTACTAGTTTCAATGGAAACTAGATCTTGACTCATCAAAGTGGTGATCAGGGGAGCCCTTTGAGGAATAGTTTTAAAGAATAAGAAAAATATTTTCTAATTGATTGATTAATCACTTCAAAAATAAATAAATGCTCAAAAACCAAAACCGAAACCATGCACTATTTATAATGAGATAAATAAATTTAAGTGCCAATTAGGAACGATAGTGTATGTATATTTACACTACCAATGTGAACGAATCTCAACAAAATGTACTGAACCTACGTAAGTAATTATAATTGCAGTAGGTAAATTTATGGTAATGGAAAATGCCGGTTGCTTGTGCTCGGTGAAATAAGGAACCACGCATTGAAGAAATATGCCACTACAATACGTACGATAAGACAAAACAAATGTTTTCCATGTTAGGAACTTGAAAGAGAATGTTGGTGCTATAGGTAACTATGTGAATTTTAAAAATCCTTTCAAATTGGAAGCTGTCTCTAGGGCTTGGGTACAATATAGCAGTAGAATGAAATCCATGCTATTACTGGAACTTGAATGGGAATGGTATATGTGAAGTTTTTGAATCCTTTCAAATCTAGAAATTGTATTTAGGGCTAGGGTACCAAATAGGACTAGAAATGATAACAACGGAGTGGAATAAACTGTATAAGGTTATTTCTTTATGAGCCAAGCAGTGGAAGAAAGAGGATTTAATTCAGGTGTGAGTGCCAACATAGCACCAGAAGGCGATCAAGAGACGTCAACGTAATTCAACGATGTAAAATGTAACCTCAAGACTGTTGAAAATTATGAGTATTAATAATATTTGCCATGAAGATGAAAAATGTTTTGCGTATTGCAATGGTAAAGACATAACAATGTAAGCTTTTAGGTATCAAACCACCGCACAGAGATTTCAAATTGGATTACCTGACCAAGAATGATAAAATACTGACTGACTGCACTCACGTTTTAGACTACCGGTACAATAATCATTAGAAACTATAGTAGAAGCTATAGCCGGTGCCTACGTGACGTTGATCAGCTCCGCAGTACCTATTTGGTAACCCTTAGGTGCGCCAATGCACCATTGCATCGCACATAATAAAGTACCTGCAGAAATTATACTGCTTATTCACGTTTAGGGGAATTCACTTGAATATTTTATACAATAAATTCCACAGTTTAACTTCACTTATACATGATAATTTCAATATAAATATCCACAAGAATTACTTATCAATTCCTACAAATCAAATTAGCACTTCTATGTGAACAAAACTGTCAAAATCGAAATAAAGTAAATAATAATAGTAAATTTGAATATCAACGTTAACATCTAAGCTCTAACGAATTCAGTATTATTCAAATACCTATCCAGCGACATTTCTCCGCGCATCTCATGAATACTACTAGTACAGCCTTTCCACCACGCCAGTCGTGGATGAAACAACCGTAACTACTCCAGTTTTAAGGTTAATTTCGCACGCACAACTTGATGTGCAGACTGTTAAAGTACAATACACGAACAATGTCACATCTCCAATGTGACAGTATCTATGCAACTGAATAACATGAGCTAGGTGCAACCAATGAGGAGAAAACCACTAGGGATCCAGGAAATGACCTACATAAGCTTTTAGTCACACGTAACTACTGTATAAGTCTACCTCAGTTTACTTTATCATGATATCTCCTAAATACATTATGAGCCAAATATACGATTAGGAAGCTTTTAGTCATAAAATTTTATAGAGCCATTTGGGAGAGACTTATGTTCAATAGTAAACGCCAATAACCGGAAAATCGTTTGAAAACTGCTTTTGGGGAATTGTCCAAGAAATTACTGATGCTTCCAAAATCATAAAAATGGTTAGAGTAACCCTAAAAATATCTAACTCATTAACAAATAAACAATATCCATACTAAATTGTATGGTTCATACGTTTGAAAAAAAAGACAGTTTTGTACGAGTATCTTTAAGATATTATGAATTTAATTAAGAACAAATTTAGGTAATAGAAGGAATTGACCAGGAAAGGGCAGAAGGACATTAATGAAAAAAAAAACTAGATCATCATTTCACAGTGTTCTTACATTTAATCAGCGAAATCTAGTAGAAGCCTCATTAGGCCTTTGATAGTCAAATGATAAACCTACAAGTGTTTCCAATTGCCGATTAGCCTACATTAAGCTCATTGCACCATCTACAGCCATCAGTAATCCGGCACACACTGGTCACATTATCTCTTAGGAATAACATTTTCTCTGGGCAATTATCAAAAAAGATTTAGTGATTCATTTTCACGAGATTAAAAAAGTATCTACGTAATGAATACTCTTTATAACTTTGATTTCTACTTTTAGCGCAACATTTGTTTATTAGACTAGATTTTTTCTGCTTTCGCCCGCGTCATTTCCCGCGTAGTATTCGTTTTTACTTATCCCACAGGAAAAGGATAAAACGTTTTTAATGTCCTTCCCCGGGTTCTAACTCTCCACCAATTCTCGCCAAATCGGCCGAGAGTAGTATTAATTGTAGCGATTATGATTACATTTTTTATAAAACATACAACGGTGAATCCATAAAGAAAAGTATTAAGAAGTTTTTGAGATGTACTTGTGAATATTTTCTTCAGTACAAAGTAACCAAAGTTCTTATTATTGCCAAAAAGGGCCACTTTTTAGGAATTAAAAAATGGTTACCTGTACGAAGAAATTATAACACAAATTTGTCTCAAAAAATTATTAATACTTTCCTTTATGGATTCACCGTTGTACTTTTAAAAAATGTCTCATAATTGCCTCAATTAATTTCAAATCTATCGGCGGCGCTAGTTTCGTCGATGCGTCACCTTAAGTTATAAGTAGTAGTTTCTTTATAAATATAATAATACCAAATATCAATGAAGTAGGGTTCTTACTGATATATCTCTAACCAAGCAAAATGGCAGACCAAGACGGGAAACTTTATTTACGTGTGTGAGAGTCGACAATAAAATCATTGACCTCAGACAAAATGAAGTTCCGTATTCTTTTGTCGTAGGTCAATGATTTCGATGATGACGTGGTTATAAATAATAAAAAGTCTATCATCATTTCAAGCCTATATACGTCCACTGCTGGACATAGGCCTCCCCCAATGAGCTCTACACAGACCGGTCCTGTATCGCCCGCATCCAAGGGATTCCTGCGGCCTTCACCAGATCCTTGGTCCACCTATACTACTATAAAAGTCTATCAAAATACTAGATAATAGAAGCTCAATCGTTGCACCATTATTGAATCGTTCTAAATTTTGTTACTTTACTATTTGTAGTTTCTACTTGCTTATTTAATTTTTCTTTTTATTTATCACTTTTAAGTCCCAGTTAATGTTTTAATTTCCTTAAGTGTTTCTTCTTTTGTTCAATAAAATAACTTCCCGTTTCTACTATCAATAGAATATACCTATACTTATTATGGCAGCTTCCAATCATTTACGAATCTGCTAAGCATAAAAAATATTGCAGAACTTTTCTACTCCAACAGCTAGAATGCAGGTCGAATGTCGAAGGTGTAATATCTCCTGGTTCACTAACCATATTACACCTTCGACATTCAATATTCCTAGTCTAGTTGTAGGTTGCTTCGAGTCGCCCCAGCCGCCCTCTATGCGCCAGCGCAGACTGGTTACATTAATCTCCCGCTTTGCGGTTACTGTGTCGAGTAACGGTACAACGGCAGATGGAGCCACGCGCCTACTCGGTACCATAGAGCATGTGATTACAGAGGATTAAATTACAACAGGTTCTTTTTCAAGTACGTCAATTCAATGGTAGTTGTTTACGAGTGATACGCTAAACAACTAGTTACCAGTGAAAAAATCCGAGAACACTGTTCTCTAAATCTAAGATTTTAAAACACAAAAGCTATACCTACGTCGTCACGACATGGCGTGGACATGCTCGTCAACTATGAGGTCAATCCAAAAAATATGGCGTAACGGACTGGTACAACTTTCCAAAAATTGGAACCGTGGCGATGAGAAGAAATTTGTGGAGACTTTTGCCCAGCAGTATCGGCCAACAAAAGTAAACCTAAACCCAAAACAAGTTAACTCACGCTAATCGCAATAACAGTGTTATAAATATACCGTGTCTTATAAAGTGCACTTTTTTTATAAGATCTTTTGGTTATTTTGATTTATTAAAGAAACCATTTATACTTTTCTACAATTTTACTTACATTTTAGTTAGCTTTACCATTATCATAATAAGTTAGCCAGAAAGTAAATCAACGCCCATAGAGGCTCTATTTACTCGCTCACTATCTCTATAAATGCATTTGTCATGTTCAACAAATTGATCCATATTAACCTAGATAATAATATATCGTAGTTAAACGGTAGAATAGAGTAGCAGCAGGCTAGTCACCCAGTCCAGTCATTCAAATTGTATTGTCTTCTTATCTATCAGTTACATTATTATCATTTGCCCAGTTTTTTTAGTTTTTAAACTAAATGATCGGTCATTGACCTCGGCAGTAATTTTCGCCTAAAATACTCTTTAAGAATTTGTCCATTCTGTAAAACCATCATCAATGTTGTGTATTCGTGTTCAACTTGGCCGAGTATTGTGTCATGATTCTTATTAGTTGTATTCGCTCAAGGTTTTGCCTGAAGATACGAATGTATGTACTTGCAAAGTACGTTTTAAAAAAATACTTTGCTTATTTATGCAAAGTTCCATTAATGTTATTGAAAGAAACAATTCGAAACATAATCTCCGAGAAGTTGGATGTTAGCCCAGTCTGCAAACAGTGCGTTTCTTACGGAACTTTATACCACGTTCTGTAGAACAATTTGGGTGCAGTAGAATTTCCAGATGGGTTAGGATCTTATAAGAGACGAGCGTGTTCCTTAGTTTATTACAGCCGACGCATCATCGACACCTTTGATCCTACAGATGTCCGTGAGAAGTTGTAATCGCCGATCAGGTGGCCTGACTAGCTCGTTGCGTATAAACCATTCAAAATATAGTGTTCCTTTTTAAAAGAAAACACATTGCACCCAAAATAGTCCCCTAAGTATACAATAAGTTTTGCGTGAATAATAGGTACGTACCTACACGCAAGAGAAGGGTTATTTGTGAGCCCACAAAATGCTGTGTAGGTGTCACATTATTCATAAACATAGTGTAGTTTTTTTCAAACACGACAGGAATAAGTTGAGCTCCATTATGTTACTCGACATAAAGTATTTCCCGCTTTTATTTTCTTTGAGTGTATCATCAATGCACATGTTTGGTAAAGTATCAAATAGGTAGATATTTATATCGAACTTTTTGTATAATACTAAATACTTAGCTTTAGCACTTGCCTTAAAGATTTCAGACCATAGAGGATTATCATCACTAATCTATTCTTAAATATAAATACTTCAGCCTTAAATAAACTGGCACTACCTTTTTTATCAATTAGCTCATAGGCATTCCCGATGCTACCGTCCAAAAAGGGATCAAAAGAACTAGAATGGGAGAAAACGTATTAATAATAAATAATCTGACCTTTATATATACCTATATTGTAAAGGCAACCATATGAATAATAAAAGATGATTATGTGTATAAGGGAAACGTACTAAAATATTTCTTTTATTTATGGGAAAGGAAAGCAAATGAGCTATCACGTCATCAATAAAATGAATAGGGAAAAAAGCCTCAAAATTAATGAAATTTAGAAAATACTGCTCAACTTATTCAAAACCACAATAGTTTGGCGTTGGAAATGTCTTCTTGTAGCTGCTATTTTTTAAAGAATTATCTTTAAAACATATGTATGTTTAAAAGATCAGTAGTCAAAGATTTTGGGTTTTAAGAATGTATGATTATTTTCTTTTTTCTCGATTATGAGATCTCACGGTGTTGGGTGTCTATGGGTGGCGGCATTCACTTACGATCAGGTGATCCGTCTGCCACCTATCACATAAAAATAACTATTAAATACGATTATTAGGGACAACGAATGTGCAGTTCCGGTGGCCCAGAATATCGTTCAGTAAATCTTTACCTAGAAGATTCGCGATATAACATTAAATTAGAAATCGATTTCCAATAGTATGCATAAAAGGTCGATCACCCCAATCACTTGCGTGCTGACACCACATTACCATCAGTCCCATCTGTAACTCACTATCATTGGGACGCATGCGCTGTGAACTTGCGCCCGTTGTGTCATGCCCGCAAGGCAGTTAGCGAGGCCGCACACTGGGGTTCTAATGGCCACCATAAGTTGCAAACATGATATTTTATTATTTTTATGGGAATCCAACGAATGACCACTTCCGAGTCTGCCGCGCCTTTGGTTTCTTCTAGTCACACCTTAAATTTGTCCCATTGCCTTATTGTTTGCCCAAATTTGAGACGATTCCGCATGGTCCCTACCATTTTATCTCAAAATGTGTGAACTAACGCTTTTGCATATAATTTATGGGTGCTAATAAGGAATTACCGTGTTGACACCACAAGCAGCACCTTTGTTTTCAACTTTTTTATTACATGCTAAACGTCACATCAGATTGTATTGAGAAAGAGCGGACTATGATTTTCGACCAATGGAAGTCTTCGATGCTCTTGTCATTTAGTTGTAATAACCAAGTTTTAAATAAGAAATAATTCTATAATTTAGGCTAGCAATAAAACTCGGTCATTACCCCTCTATTAATAAAGAGAGAGAAAATAAGTAGAGAAGTTTTGTCAGTCCTCGGAAGCCAAAAAACGGCTTCAGGGTAACTTAAAACCCTGGTATAGGAGAATAGTACCTATAATCAACAAAATTTTAGAGGCCACATCACCACTTGTAGACGCTCATTGTGGCCACAAATAAACCCAGTATGCGGTGCGCTTACACCACGTCTCTGACCCACTTATTTGGTGATCGCACAAAACCCATTACGTTCTGACCATTGTTCGCATCTCATATGTAATTGCAATATTTGTAATGGCTTTTATGTAAATCATTACTACATTACTGTATACTGATAGGCAAAAAAATTTAAGCACCAGGATACGATCAGCGGATGATTTGAAGGTGATTATGATCTGTATGATAACAACAGTAATGCTGGAAATGTAATGTATTTTTGTCCGTAGTCCGTAGCGTATGTACTTTTATTTTACAGCCGTTTTGAACATCTCTCTCTCTCTCTCTCTACGTTAGTACAGTCACGTACACTAATAAGTATACAGTCTTAATCAAATATGAACCTTATTGTTCGGCCTTAAGGGTTGAGGTGTTCACATTTCATTGCAGGCGACTGTACGTACAATGAACGCATAGATCGACATAGCGTTCCTTGATATTTTCCTCGGCGTTGACCCATGGTCTCTCTCATCTTACCGTACCCAAAGTTTGAGTGTGATTGACCTTTGGAGAGCCACGCTTCGGAATCAATAGGGCGGCTCGACCGGAGTGATACCACGGCCTCACAGAGAACCGGCGTGAAGCAGCATTGTGCTGTGTTTCGCTGCGTGAGTGAAGGTACCGGAGACCCAATGCGGGGGAAAGAGGGGTTTAATGGCTGCGGGGGGCGGCAATCGCTTATCATCAAATGATCCGTATGCCACCTATCACATAAAAAAGTTGTCACTTTGAAGCCCAGGGTACCTTCGCTTGGACAATGTATCAGAATTGGTAGTCTGGTATTTACAAGGACGCGGTTGCCGTTTGTCCTTCCCAGCCCTCTAATAGGGGATCCAAACCAACTGCATCATGGTTACACGTTTCAGGAACTATCTGAAACGTGCAGGATTCCTCACCCTTACGGAGCTGATTGTAGAAATACGCACACAGATTTGAAAAATTCATAGATGCATGCTCGGATTCAAACCATGATCTTCCATATGGAAGGCGATTTCTTATCTAGTAACTATCATCGCTCTTGATAGCTCAATGGATAAGGCATAGACCCATTATATGTATAATTATAATAAGTATATTATACTGAGCTCTTCTGTTAATAACACTGTGCTAATATAAAGTCAGCAATGCAGTTACAATGCGGCTAGCACTATATATCATTTTTTGAAAGCCTTCAACAAGTCAAAAGTTGTTAGATATTTAAAAAGTATTAAGTATTTGTATGTTTTCAAAATATAAAAAACATATATATTGATGATATCGCTTCAAAATGATTAAGTAAATTTATCAAAGATCGATTTTACTATGCTATGATGCGGATTTCTGCCTGCGCATGTGGACTTGCGGCCATCTCACTGTCACATTTTCAATAAAACGGACTATAAAATAATAAAAATATGTGAAAACACGGTGGCTTGTCCGCACCCGGGTTGTATCCGCATCACAAAAAAAAACGATGATTTTTTTTAATATTTCATAAGTCACACATAATAATACATTGATCTGACTCAGAGATAGGTGGCCCAAGCCCCTGTGGTACGGATATCAGAACCAACAGTGCATCGGAATTACAAATATATACATTGAATACTTTTCTTTTGTAAGTACATACTTATATTAACATAGAAACCCCCAACAAACAGACATGTTCATGCACACAAATGTTTGTACTGTGCGGGGATCTAATCCTATGTGTTCGCTTGACAATGCTTCAAAAACCTTTTTCTTCGTATATGCCCTGACTCCGTGTCCAAAGGTATTTTACAAAAACAAATATTTATACAACTCTCGTACATGCCCACTAGGTTATTGCGCAACACAGTATATCTCATTTGATTACTCATCCGCACGCACCTTGTAATCTACGCAAGCCAAAAACCTCCTGAATCAAGAATCAAATGCATAACCCAGATTTGATGGCAATAAAAAATATCTGTACAGTTATCTATCGAATCATATCTCTTTTGCGGTAGGACTGGACCAACGGGGCATAGTGAATTGAATAACAGTAACGTAACTCCACGCTGACTATTAAAAAATTTAGGCACCCGAGGCTCTGTCCCATTTCTAGGCTAAATACGCTACGCTAAAGAATATTGATTTATACTCTTGTGAAAAAGTAAAACAGTTTATTTCATTAAGGTCCAAGAAGAACAATTAAGAACGTATAAAGTGTTTTATTGTAAGTATTAGACAAAGGTACGCATTAGCACCCATTAGAACACGTTAGCGATCTCTCTGATTTCGCGGATGTGGCAGACGAGCAGACGGATCGCCTGTTGGTAAGCAATTGCCGCCGCCCGCGACACCATTGGAGTCACAAGTGCGCTGAAACCTTTAAACTCCCCTTCCTCCGAATCAAGCCATCATGGCACTTTCCATCAGATGACCCGCGTGCTCGTTTGTTGTCTGTAGCATTAAAAAAAGTAGGTATATGTCGATGTGTACATACTTACACTTGAAGTAAAAGTATGTATTCGTTTATCAAAGTGTATAAACTAAAATATTAACACATCCATGCTTATGAAAGGTAAAAACCGACCAAGTCCGTCAACGTTAAGAACAGATAAATCTTATAACGTTCAAAATAAAAAGTAACATATTCTGAGCTATAGCACTATAATGAACTTGTGTGGCACAAATATATAAGCAAATTTGATTTTAGCCGAAAATCTTTCTAAGGTTAAAAATCTCTTATAAGTGTCAGTTAGGTACTAAGATAACAGTATTCAGCGTTTTCTGTGATGGATGACAGTGTTACTGTTGCTTTTAACTGCCTTGAAGGTTATATTCTGTTATTTCTGTTAATTTACTGTTACTCACACTGCACTGTGCCGAGGTGAACGAACCGATCTCGTGTTTTCGACTAGTCTTTTTATGGCACTAGAATCTACTCGAAGTGGCAATCACTATAATTGTTTCTTTACTGTTAGCCAAAATTAAATGTCAAAAGGCAAACGGTTTGGCAGAAATGGAAAAAGGCTGTGATTGCAATAGAGTTTGTTGATATCAAATCCAAAACAACGATATGACGTCATCTCTGTAATAAGGTGGACGTTTTATTGGTCGGAAATCATTCATATACTAAATATATTATATATTTTCGTTATGTTATCTTATATTTTATAAGCATTTATTAATTACTCGAACTATAATTTAAAATATTAAAAGGTCCGAGTTAATCAACTCGGACTTTTTAATATTTTAAATATTCTATATTTATCATGCTCTCGATAATATTCTCAACAACATCAAATTGTCAACAACATTTTTATATTTTTTGTATTACACATTTTGGTATTTTTATATTTTTACACATAGACGGTTGGTAGCACATTTGTGACTCCACTGATGTTGCGGGTGTCCATGGGCGGTGGCAATTGCTTACCATCAGGTGATCCGTCTGCTCGTCTGCCAACTATCAAATAAAAAAGCAACTAATACTTTTACGTCTAAGAACTAGGTACGGGTCTACCTTCATATATAAATGTATATAAAATATTTCCTAGCAAAACTAAAGTAATTTCTTAGGTATAACTATACCGTAGAAGTAAATATTCTGCATGTTTCGCTTCCTTTTCAGAAGTCAACAAAAGCTCATCGTGAAATGTGTTTCTCATTATTCTGCATACGAGAACATTAATTTCAACGCAACATCTGGCCTACAAGTGTTGCATATAATTTACGTTTTCGGTTGCATTCACTACTCAACGACAATACTATACCTACACCATCCTCAAAATTAACTGATACACTGTTGATTCATATCTATACTATTTATAAAGAGCAGAAATCGGCAACGCTTATATGTAATCCGAAAACACAAAACACTTACGCGGTGTAATCAACACCTAGCGCCATCTATCGGTATAAAGTGAAACTAATATCTCGAAACGAAATGAGGGCGGGCCACTAGTTTCCTATAAGTCCGAAAAATATAGCTTGATTGATTGACAGCGATTGTTGTTACAGAAAAATAATCTTTAGATGTATAGTAATAAAAATCTATGGAATGAAACTTGATTAAAATGATAAACCTTATGTCTACTGAAATTAAGGTCAAAAGACAGCTGTCATTCTAATCAAGCCAAACACTCCGCGTGGGCTGAATGCAATTCAAAGGTTTTAAATTAGTATCTAGTAGTTTTTAGTGAAATTTGGTGTTTATTTGTGCAGTGAAGGGCCGCCAAGTGATCCTAATAATAAGAATCGTTGAATTGTATTGTATGTCGCTTGTAATACTATTGTATGTCGAGTGAGTTGTCAGGGACAACTTGCTTAGACCTAATAGAGTCTTAAAACCCGCGATTGTGTTTAGAGTGGTATTGGTAGCATCCGTTAGGTCGTTAAAACGTAAAACACCGGCGTTTTATTGAGTGACTGTGAATTTGACTGACTTGGACTGTTACTTTATACATTGGCATGATATCTTCTGGTAGAGCCATAATATAAAAAGAGACATAGCGGTCGACAGTGGGCAGTTACTCGTAACTATGGCGGATAGTACTTAGGTACGTTTTACTGGAAGATATTGCATCTCGAGATCATCTCTATCTACATATTTACGGCATAGAGTAACTTATATATACTGAGATAGAGGCTAGCCAGTGCTAGCGCCATCTAGAGGAAAACGACTAACACTCCACGGCTATGCAGTACGGCCACCTTCAATAATCAGTCAGGGAGACAATCAAATAAATATCAGAAATAATGTATTTCTGATAATTATTTGCTAACAAAATTCCCAATACCTTCTAAATCTCTGGTTTATTTCCCATACTTTTTTTGATATCTCTAACGTGGGCAGGCGGCTTGACGTCATTGTTTCGGAAACACGCTTTACTAGCGCGATGTAAAAATGCATAGTGACATCTACCGAAACCACGCCAAACCATCTAGCTGCTTGATTGCTTTTTAAAGCTAAATCTGGTTTTTACAAGCTCCATCTAATGAAAACCGCTGAACAATCTTTCCCGATACTAAGGATTAAAGTACTAAGTGAAATGACTCTAATTTACGGGTTACCTTCTGTAAACACAAAATTCAAATTAAAAGTGGGTACACCCGGACTAACGGAAAAAATAAGACACGAGTATTTACATGATACTGTAAAAGTTATATAACAATATATTTTCAGGAATTCTTGCGAAATTCTACATGTCCTGATGGCGCATTTGGTAGAGACGCTGCACGCCATACCATAGATAAATTGTATAGTTCCATACCACAGAATATAAAAAGGACAGAAGGCCACTTTTGGCGGATTTTGAAATCGAAGAGTTCGAGTTTATGTTATTTCCCTTTCCTAAGTATTTTGTAATCCATACGTAAAATGTTTGTCCAATCGGAAGTGGGAAGGATTCGATTCCCACTCCACACGGAAAAACACTCGTGAATTTGTTCAGAGCGTTAAGAATTATATTTCAACGCTTGAAAGGAAAAATTGACTAAGCGCGAGAGTTAGAATCCAGACGCGAATACAGAAAAAACTGTATATTTAACTTAAAATGGCCAAAAATGCCGCTTAACAATTTTGCCTTTCAAGTGTCGATATGGAATTCCTCTATTAGCTGCCTCGCTGCCCGCAGGGGTAGTGTATCGCTGGCACTTTAAAGCGACGGCGCTTCGGTTTGATCCCCGGGTCGGGCCAAAATTCATAACTGAGTTTTTCTGTTAAGAAATTCTCAGTGTTCGCCAAAGCCTGGAAGATGGCGGTCTTGTACTCCGTGCCTCGGAAAGCACGTTAAGCTGTTGGTCCTACGCCTGACCATCGATAGCTGATCCCTGAGTTTGTCCGCCATATTCCATACCACCATAGTCGGTTTGAAGGGCATTATTATTGTCTGATATTTATCTATACCACAAGTGTTTAATTTATTTAGTACGGAACCGGACCGCAAATTTATGTATTGTTCTAAAAAAAAAAATATTATTCTAATTTATTAGAATTAGGACTCGTTTAGAAATGGTTAGAGTACCAAACGTGGAAAAATATTGCTTGCAAATAACCAGTCAAACTTATTCTTTGTTTAGGACAGCCCTTAAAGTCCCTTCTGGCCATCCTAAACGATTAACCCTACGACCCTTCCCTAAGGGTCTTCATGTCCTTGACTGAAATATTTTGAGCATAACAAATTCTTTTAAATAAGGTCAAGGATCCGCAATTTTTCCTATTGGTTCTGTGACGAAACATTTTTTCCCCCATTTTCTGAATATAGGTAAAATACAAAAAAAAACTGAATCCTTCTAATTTATACGGCGAAGTGTTTAAATTTTCCTGACTTTAAATTTACTTTTTATGTACCTTATAGTTGGCGCACGAGCAGACGGATCACCTGATGGTAAGTGATCGCCGCTAACCTTTTAACTTGCTAAGCACACAGCGGAGAAACCGAGATTTTGACATAATTTGATTAAAAAACGGAACGGAACGGATGGTTGGCCTGCGGGAGTATTTCCCGACGGATACGACTTAGGGACCTTCAATAGAAGAGCGTACTCCTTTTTAAAAGGCCGGTAACACATTAGCGATCTTTCTGATTTCGTGGGTGTTTATGGGCGAAGATTACTTTCCATCAGGTGACTCGCTTGCTATTTTGTCGTCTCTAGCATGAAATAAATTGTCGAAAACTGGTCATCTTAACTTGCTAGATCGGGGCCAATCATGTCCTATTTTGTCCCCAAAAGCGGGACTTCTGTAAGTCCTTGTCCTTCAAGAAGTATGACTGGGCCATAGCCTGCCTGTCTGAAAAACGGGACAGTCCCACCAAAATCGGGACGACTAGTAACGCTGTCATCCGTCTAACAAGTGTTAGGGCACATGAATCTGTGTGTTAGAGCATTACTTGCCTAACCACAGTCTGCGTCTGTGCTGTGTTTCGCGTGAGTGAGTGTAAAGAAAGGGGAAATGAAAGGTTAGCAGCACACTTGTAACTTCAGTGGTATGGATGGTGTCTATTGGCGGAGCCAATTGCTTACCAGGTGATCCGTCTGCTCGTCTGCCACCTATCACATAAAAAAGGTCTCCACTGTTTTGCGATTCCTTTCAAAGATTGCATCCTTCCATTTAGTACAAATTAAAACACAAACTGCTTACCATCAGGTGATCCGTCTGCTCGTCTGGCACCTATCACATAAAAAAAGTATCCACTGTTTTCCGATCCCCTTCAAAGATCGCATCCTTCCATTTAGTACAAATTAAAACACAAACTGCTCACCATGAGGTTATCCGTCTGCTCGTCTGCCACCTATCACATAAAAAAAGTCTCCACTGTTTACCGATTCCCTTCAAAGATCGCATCCTTCCATTTCATTATTTCAGCCAATAGACTTCCACTGCTGGACATAGGCCTCCCCCAATGTTCTCCACACAGATCGGTCCTGTGCCGGCCGCATCCAATGGATTCCTGCGATCTTCACCAGATCGTCGGTCCACCTTGTGGGGGGCCTGCCACGGCTGCGACTTCCTGTACGTGGCGTCCATTCAAGGACCTTTCCGCCCCAACGGCCGTCTGTTCTCCTCGCTATGTGCCCTGCTCATTGCCACTTGAGGCATGCAATCCTTCCATTTAGTACAAATTAAAACACCTCCACATAAACGACGTCATAAATCCCAACAAAGCCATAAACGTTATTCCAGAGCAACGTCCCCATGTCTGCGAAGCAATCACGAAAACTCTCGTCAATTATGGTTGCACAACGAAATGCATACGTAGGATGCGAATTATCCCATTGAGTGAAGCTTCCATTCAATTTTGCAGCGGATTGAAAGTGCAAGATTACTAACAGGAGCTGTAAAGTATCATGTTCATAGCTGTTAGAAGCCCGTTGGCACATATGGTAGAAAACCTGCCTCGCGGTTCAAGGATTTTAGTTTTTTGATATCAAATATTTACTTAAAAAAAATTAATTGCTTTTTTTAACTGAGGGCAAGCGAAGGTATATAAGCATCAAAAGTAGCTTAACACTTGTACCATGTCAAAGAAACTGGTCTGCCTATTATAGTCAGTTCCTAAGGGGTACGGAAAAATGTTACTTCGACATGGTACTAAAGTGTATAAAGCTTTTGAATCTGACTACTAATCTCAATGGCGTTGGCGGCTAAGATAGATAGTCATAATTTTCTAGCGCAAAATAGTCAGCTTCCTTAGCGTGCCGAACCTGACAAAAATATTAGAATAGTTATTTACGAGATTTCTACCATGTACCTTATTTATTATTTAACTATTCTAATGTTAGTGACCATGAAAGTTTAAAACAATATTTGCCAAAAATATCTGAGCATTTGACAAAAAAACATCTGGAGCCCAATTCTCGTGCTCGTGACATTTATTCTCATACGACATATATCACTAAAACATAGTTTTTTTGTATGGTTTTCGGGTGATATCCGCCATTGTTTTCAAAATATCACGAGCACCAGAATTAGGCCCCTGGAGCCCAATTCTCGTGCTCGTCAAGGTACCTTCGATAGTACCTACAATGCCGGAGACTTTATCGCTGAAAACATTTATATGGTTTGCGCATAAAGCGCGGTTTCGATTCCTGTACGAGACAATCTAGAAAACGAACTGTTCTTATTAGTTCCTAGTCCAGGGGAAATGCGTTACGCATACCCATCCGCCTGGGGGTGGAAGGGTTATGTCGGACTCCCCCCCACATGACGGTGGGGGTCTACCGACTGGAACCGAAAACTCCTGGGCACCCTCTCATCGTCCATAGTGGGGGGTCGTGGTGACGGTCACGAAGCCATATGCACGACCTGACGGCGTCTACCGACTAAAATTAATTCCTAGTCTGGATTGTTGCCATTATTGAAGGTACCCAGACACTCCTATTAGAAACTAGATGAATAATGTAAATAATAAATTATGTGATAGTTGGCAAACGAGCAGACGGATCACCTGATGGTAAGCAATTGCCGCCGCCCATGGACACCCGCGACACCAGTGGAGTCACAAGTGCGCTGCACACCTTTCAACCCCCCTTTCCCCCGGATTGGGCCTCCAGGTACACTCACTCACGCAGCGAAACACAGCTCAGTGCTGCTTCACGCTGGTTTTTGTGAGGCCGTGGTATCACTACGGTCGAGCCGGCCCATTCATGCCGAAGCGTGGATCTCCCACGGTCAGTATAGGTCATTATAGTTTGTAAGCTAACACTTGTAAGATACGTTGATTGAACACTCAATGTTCAATGTTCACCAGTCGCTGACATTCACTCCCCCTGGTAATAAGTACGGATATATTAGTTAAGCAAGCGACGCGCCGTCAAATAAACCCCCGGGTGACCAAGGGGTGAAGTAATGAGTCAGAAGTATACATTGGAAGGTGCGTCATTTGTTATTTGGCTAATAACAGTTAGATTGTAGATATGCATTGTTATTATTCGTATATAGATATATCGGATTATGAGGGTAAGGGAAAAAAGGGTGCACTTATGTTTGCGCACACACCTGAGCACTATAATATATCCTGCGTAAGTGGCGTACGTGGTTGGAGGGGATTATAGACATATTACCCTTTAGCTTAATTGATAAGAATGCGCGCCTTCTTAACGGGAAGTTGGAGGTTCGAATACGAGCATGCACCACTGGAACTTTTTAATTGTGCGTATTTATGTTCGATATTCCTAATATCGCACCCTTAGTAAAATACCGACCTAACTCAAAATTTTAATAGATAAATAATAGATGCTAAGTGAAAATAGTATCGGCTAAAATCCAGGGATGAAAGGTCATCTAACAACAATTTTGAGTTAAGTAAATAGGTACACTCACATATGAACACGAGATGAAATTTGAAGTGCGTTATTTCCTTACCTACTCAAGAATAAATTGCAAAAAATTGCTATAAAAATATCAACAATTTTGAGTTAGGTCCGTATTTTACTAAGGGTGCGATATGTAGGAGTATTTATACCAAATTTTTTATAACTAACTTTGACTTGCCGATTCCGAAATTATAAAGAGCAAATGTTAATTATCTAATTATGTACGAGTATAATTTAATTTTAAAATATGTACAGGATTGTAGTACGTAAAAACAATTATGCTTATTTACTTCATACATGAGCTGTTTAAAGCGCCCCTTTAAAAGGGAGGAGAGTGGGGGGGGGGGCGGCCTGGCTATTTGTGCTTGAAATGAAAAGTATAGCGATAGACTCGTATATGCTATACATTATTTTGGAGTAGTTTGTCGCTATAGATACAAGTGAAAAAACTTGCTGCTATTTATTGTTGGAAAAAAGGGCCAAAAAGTGTTTTTTTTGTGAGTCGGATGACGGAATAATTGATTTTTGATGATGAAACTTTTGAAAACTGTGCATTAAGTTAGCTTTTTCGTAAGAAAAACCAAATTTTAAATACAGTTTTTATTGAGCTACCCAGTGCGTCCACTCCCATTTGTAGGTTATATACATACCACGTGCTACAAAAAAAGTGACTGTTTGAATAAATAATATAACGAAGATTTTCTTAAATTTATCGCTGAATATACAGTAAGTACATAATAATTGAATCTTAAATTATCTAAGCTAATACATTTTCTATATTTTGTCATGTTGAAGTAATTCGGTAGTAAACTCACTTATGGTTTCTTTACCCGACTACGGCAAAGCAAAAGGAGGGTTATGATTTTGACAGGCTATGTATGTATGTATGTATGTATGTATGTATGTTCATCTGTTTCCACGTAACTTCTTAACTACTTATCAGAATTCGACAAATGACATATCATTATAGCGTCTTGATCGTCCCGCTGGTTATAGGCTATATGAAGTTTCACAAAATCTAATGTGCGCCCTCTAGCGGACAAAACATACAGAGTAAAAAAATAAAGTTATGATAAATATGCCGTGTTTGGTATCATTTGAAAGCGCTTGACTTGTACATTTTGAATATATATATATATATTACTAGCACTTGGACACCAAAATAGTACAAATAAAATAAAAGTAAAAAAACTAAAACCCAACTACGGACAAAAAACGTCGCTGAAAAAGTATAAAACAAGCCTTCGTTGTCAATTTATGCAATATTCACTATGTAAGAGATAAAATTTCATGTTTGGAAAGGCGTAGTCACACGTTAAATATACTACCCTTTGACAACGTGTGACTGCGGATTTCCAAACATGAAATTTTATCTCTACATAGTGAATATTGCATAAATTGACAACGAAGGCTTGTTTTATACTTTTTCAGCGACGTTTTTTGTCGTAGTTGGGTTTTAGTTTTTTTACTTTTATGTTAATTTTTGACACACATATTTTTTTTGTAATTTACTTAAAAAACGGTAGTTTTTTTTTTTTTTTTTTTAGAATAATTAAATGAGGACGTTTTCAATCAACTATTCTTATCAAAAAATTTTTTAAATTTATTATCAAACATTTTCATTTAATCGCAAAAATTGTTTTTTTTTTTAGGAGCATACCGATGTATCTACTATTGAAGAAGAACCACAACAGTTGAATCCTAGTGTCGATTCCTGTGCTACAGTTGCTGAGGATGCAACGAGTAATGTTGAAGACCTGCTTCAAACTTCTGGGGGCTTTGACAAGGTAATAAAATATTATTTTTTTTTTAGCTTTTTTAAAAAAGTGACATGAAAATCTATTAATTGAACTTGTATTTTCATTTATATTTGTTTTCTTCCATTTTTACTCAAAGAATGATTTAAATTCTTTTAGGAGCAGTTAACATCAACAGCAACGACATCAACAGCAACGACATCAACAGCAACGACATCAACAGCAACGACATCAAAAGCAACGACGTCAACAGCAACGACATCAAGCACAATTATTTGTCTTTTTTGTGACCACAGCCAAAAAAGATGTGGAAAGAAGCTGGTTAATCTCACTTTCCCTAAAGGTGACAAAGTACCACTACAGATCAAAAATATCGCCGAAAATTTAAGCGATTCGGAGATTCTCTCCAAACTTCAACATCAAACTATTTCTCTATATTAATAATTAAATACTCCAAAATAATGTATAGCATATACGAGTCTATCGCTATCCTTTTCATTTCCAAGCACAAATAGCATGCGCACTCTCCTTCTTTAAATGGGCGGACTTTAAACAGCTGCTACGCTGCGTCCTTTTCTACCGCATGGGATGGTTGGTCTGGGACCTCTCTCACACACACATTCACTCGCAGCGATATTTTATTATTTAAAATTCGACAACCGTAATTCGGGACTGATTTTTCGGAGGCAACCCTATACCACCGTGTTCCTTATGAAATAATCTTTCATTTTATCTAAAATTGATTCAATAATCAGAACGTTGCAAAATGCTAGTATGGATTTACCTGTTTACACCTGGCAACCC
Source organism: Marasmia exigua (assembly GCA_019059595.1). Lineage (NCBI taxonomy): Eukaryota > Metazoa > Arthropoda > Insecta > Lepidoptera > Crambidae > Marasmia > Marasmia exigua. The sequence goes on along the minus strand of CM032479.1, from coordinate 10,239,621 downwards.
GTGGTTGTGACCGGATAAAAATAGGCAACCTAACGTTTGCATATTCTATGGGCTTCAAACTTTCGATTGGTATCAAATTTATTAAATAATCACACCGGTGCAATGTTTAAAAAAAAAAAAAATTTTTAATTATTAATTAAAAATACTCTGGACTGAAATTTGTTAGGCAACCCATATAGGATATATTTATTGGCATATTTAATAACATAAAAAATACGTCTCATCAAATAAGCATCTCGGTGAAGGTCGTTGTATAGCGGGATCTTAGACTATATCCATATATTTATAAAGGAGGTTTTATTATGAGCTATAGGCTAACGCTTGACCACAATCTCATCTGATGGAAAGTGACGATGAGGTCTAGGATGTAACGCGTTCGCCTAGAAAATGCCTGTTCACTCTTGCCTTAAAGATATCCAGATTGTAGTGGTCCGGAAAAACAGGCCTTGGCAAGGAGTTCCATTCTAAGGAATGGAACGGCTGTCCACATTATGACCGTGGAAGCAAATCGCTTCAGTGCGGATTAGGGGTAAGCCGTATGGATGAAAGCCCTCGCCGCGATTTGTTGTCCGGTGGTAGAATGGGCTAGGAGGATCAAATTATGCAGAACCTTCCGCACACTCTCCGAAACGGATCCGGTAGAAGACTGAGAGACGTGCCACACGTCTGCGGTGGTCAAGGCTGTGTAAGCCAGCCTCTCATCAGTCGTCACCGATGAGTCTCTTCACACGGTAGGTACCTCGAGTTGCTCGATTGTAGTTACTTTAAGCATATGACATTTAGTTCAGTAACATCATAGCGTTAAACCTTTGTACTGTGATAATATCCAACGGTCCACACGTCTCTACCAAAACAAAAAAAAACGAGTCAGCCACGAAATGCGGAAGTCCAGATTTCATGTCAGCATATCTCATTCCACAAAATGATTACAGGTCCCATTATTTGAGGTCCCTAAGGGCCAATTACCAGCACGCAATTGCCTTAAAAGAACATTCAAGCCGGCGTCTTATGAAAATACGTCACCGTTTTCGGCGCTTAAGGTGACGAGTAGGGCACACTAGCGACGCCATTTGATTTTAATTCGTAAGCATCTAAACCGGATATCTTTTTAACAATTTCGAAGTTCGAGCATCTCGATAAGAACTTATACTTTTTATTCTTAGACTTGTCTAAGTTTTTATTCAATACTTGTAATTAACTTTTTGGTATACTTCCTACCCGAAGTATGAATTACCGCCAAAAATGGCGTTAATCCAAATTTCGAGTGCAAAAGCAGATCAAAAAGTTAGTATTAAATAAATAGTATATATTCTTTCTGAGAGGCTCGAGCTTCGAAATTGTTAAAAAGATATCCGGCTTAGTTGCTATCAATTTAAATCCATTGGCGTCGCTAGTTAGGGCCACCCGTCGCCTTAAAAGCTTTCGAGATGTGCTTAAAGTAACACACGTGCCATCAGACAGGTTGATACAGGTTTGAGAACCAGTTCACAATCACACATAATCAAGAAGCCAGTCATTATAGCATTTTATACAAGAATTAAAGTTATATATTTGGTTATCACCGTAATAGTCTATACAAATGTTATGCGAGACCAGATAACAGAATGCGAGAGTATGCTGTTAGAAACTTTTAATTCGTAACGTTATTTTACTAATTAAGGTAAACATAACTCCACTAAACAATTTAATATATGTATTTGTAGTGTTATACAAATAAAATTCGAATGGCTATGGCATCACTAATCGATACCAGGAGCTCTATTTTTGATTCACTCGTATGACTTAGCGTCGCCGCATGCGACGTAAGTCACATTGGCGATTTTCCCTATTTTTTAATCATTCGACTTCGATGTTGCCAATATAATGCGGTAAATTGACATTCTAACCCTTCCATGCCGAATTTTATAAAAACCAGTAACTTTCGCGTTACAAACGGAACGCAAAAACCATTGATTATTGGCTGAATATAACAATTTTTGCTTGATTGGTCTCAAAAAACTATGAAAGTCACATTATGTCAACTGTCAAAATCAGTCGAATCAAAGTTTTGAAATTTACAATAATTTGTTTATGCTTGTGGCTATTGACTACTATTTTGACGTTGCTTCTACCGCTCGCTTTAAGTCACTCGACCAACAAGTGGGTGGGGTCAAATTCAAAAATGCGGAATTTCGTATGTCGAAGGAAAATCAATAGAAATCGTGCGCTCGTCACGCTACGCTAAGTAATACGAGTAAATCAAAAATAGGTCTCCACATCCCTAGTGGCGTCTGTCACTCGAGCTGTCAGATTCTCATAATTTGATTTGCGCCGTTTCCCATCTTAATTCTGTTTGTTTGTATTTTTGTATTGTATATGCTGTCTATGGGTATGTTTTTTCCGTTTTAGGTGATCTACTAATAGAAAGAACTAACTTTAAAGATCATCCTAATTCACCGGTCAATTTCACCATTACCGTACGTGTTTCTTTATCTACTTGACATTGGCAGAATTATTGGCTGCGTCTTTACCGACGCATAACAACCATAAAAATGTATACCTATATATATTTGTTAATAATCTATTGCTTATTATATCTGTAATCCTACTCGGTGTTTCATTGCTAATAGTAGGTATACCACTTACTTGATCAACGTCTATTAAGTAAATAGTGGTTAATAAGTGTTGCACTTTCTGTTCTTAATAAAGATAACATTGTTGAGTTAAGAAAAAATACAGATAAGTATGTAAAACAAAACATAACACCGATTTACAAATATTCGCTCTTATTCCGAGGAATAAAAGAGCGAAAATTATGCATCAACTTTTTCTGTTGACTGTATTGTCAAAATAAACATGCAACGTTATTACGTGAGTGTTATCATCACCATAACTTGATACACTTGACTTTTTAATTACTAAATTGAAAACTATTATATCTACTGATAGCGTTAAGGTGACGGGTAGGGCACACTAGCGACGCCAATTGATTTTAACTTTTGGCTACTAAACCGGATCTATTTTAAACAAATCGAAATTGTTTTAAATAGATCCGGTTTAGTAGCTAAAAATTAAAATTGATTAGCGTCGCTAGTGTGCCCTACCCGTCACCTTAAGAACACTCACCAGAGAGCCTAGTTTAAAGCAGACTTAACGACCGAATCGGAGTTTTCTTCTCTTTCACACGCGCTGTGTGTCTCATGTGTTTGGATGCGGCAGGTATATTCTCGTTCGTTATGGGACGGCTTTAAATTAAGCCACCTGGTCACACATGTTACTTGACACTAGTACCACAGAATAACAAGAAAGCTCTTGTTATTCTGTTCCATTACCATACGTTAGCGTTATGAAACGTTGTCAAATAAAGTTATATTTTGTTCTTAGAACCAAAAATGACGTTTAAATGGATAAAGTTTCTTAGCGAAGCTTCCTCTCCTCAAACTTAACCTTTAGAATTTAAATGTCTTTGTATTTTCTACGAATACACCTAAATATAGTAATTATTAATGATGAGGAGTACCTGGTTGTCCTTCAAGAACAATTAAATAAAAATAGTGAAGTCATCGATAGACATAAGGAAAATTAGTTCCTATTTAGTACATGAACTGTTAAAGTACTGCCACTGTTTAAAAACTAATGTAGCTTTCCGGCAGTGCTCAGTACTGTGGAACGGTTTGGCTGCAAGAGTATTTCCCGACGGCTACGACTTAGGGACCTTCAAGAGAAGAGCGTACTCTTTTTAAAAAGGCCGACAACACATTACCGATCTCTCTGATTTCGCGGATGTTCATGGGCGGCATTGATTAGGTACTTTCAATCAGGTGACTCGCTTGTTCGTTTGTCCGCCTCTAGCATATAAAAAAAGTGCTTGAACCATATGCCGCGGCCGGAGCGACGGAAAGCGGCCCGACGGGATGACTATCATCCCGGAGTGGGAAGGCGCACGTAGCATCCCACATCTTCCCCCATCTCCAGCGTCCACGCTACTTCACGGGGCGCAGGCGCTGCAGCTGCTTCGGCAGAGGCCCGTAAACGGAACAAATACTCCGCCTTAGACTAAGGGGGCCAGAAGCCCACAAACAGTTGTCTGCCCGACTGATCGAGTTCTCTGGCGACCGGAATGCTGGCTCGGACGTCAGGGTTGGCCATTCAAAGAGGCAACGCCAGCATTCTGGACTATATCAGTGGGCCAGACAAATCCTTTTTTGAAAATACATTGGTAGGTATATCTTTTTAGGGTTCCGCAGCCAAATGGCAAAAAACGGAACACTTATAGATTCCTCGTGTCTGTCTGTCCGTCCGTATATTACAGCCACTTTTTTCCGAAGCTAGAGACCTATAACATTGAAACTTGGTAAATAGATGTATTTTGTTAACCGCATTACGATTTTTACACAAAAATAGTAAAAAAAAAATTTTAGGGGGCTCCCCATACCCATACTTAGAACTGAAACTCATTTTTTTTTCATCAGACTAATACCTACATGTGGGGTATAAATCATGTTGAGGTTTCAAATATATTTTTTCTAAACTTAATACTTTGCGCAAGAGACGCTCCCAAACGTGGTAAAATGAGATGGACACACCAGGGGTTTTAGTTAGGGTTTGAGTCCCACACACCACCATGTTCCCTACATGTAGCAAGGTGACGGCCATGATGGTTTCCAATGGAAAAAATAATAAATATTGTCCCCCCTCCCCTACCCTCTAGTTTCTTTAATAAAAGAAATATCTAAATAAAAAATATATGATATACATTACCATGAAAACTAACAACGAAAATTGGTTCGAACTTGATCTAGCAAGTAGTTTTTTTTTTGATACGTTATAAACCGTAAACCGCAATTTACCTTCCATATATCTTACTTGCTGCTACGATACCCGACAAAGTCCGACTCCCTCTTGCCCGGTTTTTGTTTTGATAACTTAGATTTTATTTTAAATACAAAATAATATTTTTGTCTAGTTCTGATATTCTCCTGTTAGGTAATCATTATTAAACTTGTAATAAAGAGAGTGATATTCTTATTAGGTACTTTTGAAATTGAATATGAATAATATATGTTACTACGTTATAACTAAATGACATACAATCAATGTCATGCGTTCTAACAGGAGACAAGTCGTTATAAATAATACATTACGAAGCATTATAGTCTTAAGCTAGTAACTAACGTCATACGTAGTAAATTATATGCCTGATTTGTAACAATTAGTTACCGTGTTAGGTAGAAATACGAAACAAGAAACATAGATTCATAAATTATACGATAACAGCGAGCATCCTTTATAAAATGGTACGAGTGAAAGAGATATCTGAAAATACAGTAAGCTATACCTACATGAACCTAATTTTCTTCAATCGATCCTGAACCTTATGCTATACACACAAAATTTGAAATTAAAGAATGTTGACATAAGTGTTACCGTAAGAATACTTACGATTGGGTTAGTCATCACAACATTAATTTACCATTTATTATTTTCTGAGAAAAGTTACTAAGTACAAAATAGTTGAGAGAAGTTTTCTAATATATAAATTTATACCTATCTATACATATCAGTCACACATAGCTGGTATTCATAGTAAACAGTCAAAACTTTAAATTACGACAAGTATACATTGTAGCAGATAAGGCCTTCCAATAGTTACTCAAACACATTCGAAATTATGTCTCTTTTGAAGTCAATTTTATGTAACAATTACATCTTAATCTATTCGGTGTTAGAGCATAAATAAAAAATATATTCTAAATAACAAACTGAATATCCTAAAACTAAAAGATGATATTGACAGAAACCAGAATAAACATACAACAAAATGTTTAATTGTAGCTAAAACAATTAGGTTAAGTGATAAGGGCACTTACGTTTCGACATCTTGCCGGGTGAAATCAGTCTCGGTGAGCCGGGAACCTTTAAAAACAAAAAAAAACTGTTTACAACCGTTATTCGCGGCCGAAATAACTGCAGTTTATTTTTACATTGAGGTGTGGACGTCCGCTATGGATTGCGATGCGAACATTTATGATAAGAGCATTTAGCTCGTACGAGCGATTTATCAAGCAAAAATGTTGTAACAATAGTTTAGGAGGTCACACACAAAGTTGAGTAGAATAATTTTATCTGCTCTAAGTATTATCATAACATAAGTATGTCATCAATATAATATTGAAGCGAAAACTAACGCATCGCAGTATCAATTCTATTATCACATCTACGAGTCTGTCTGTCATCATCGATCTTAATCAATGAAGGGCATGGTCTAAGGAATTATATAATCTTTTATTTATCACTATCATCATCATCATCATTTCAGCCACTAAATGTCCACTTCTTGACATAGGCCTCCCCCAATGATCTCCACACAGATTGGTGCTGTGCCGCACGCATACAAGGGATTCCCGCGACATTCACCAGATCGTCGGTCCACCTTGTAAGGGTCCTGCCACTGCTTCGACCTCCTATACGCGGCCTCCACTCGAGGACCTGTCGTCCGTCCAGGCGGCCGTTGGGGCGGAAAGGTCCTTAAGTGGAGGCCATGTACAGAAAGTCGCAGCCGTGGCGGGCCCCCCACATGGTGGACCGCCGATCTGGTGAAGATCGCGGGAATCCATTGGATGCGGGCGGCGCAGGACCGATCTGTGTGGATAACATTGGGGGAGGCAGTGGACGTCTATTGGCTGATGATGATGACACATTGGTTGTTTAGTTTATCAAATTGACATTTTGACAGATCACGTTTAAAAATAACCAATCACATTGTATATGGACCTCACTCCTATAGTACTCCATCTAGCGGATTTTTCACACGCGAAAACCTTCAATGGGCGTCGCTGGTGTGCCCTACCCGTCGCTTTAATGTCTGGATGTTATCCATCTAGTACCAAATACTATTAGTTACACGATATCTGAATAGATATCTTGAATGAATTTCAAGTTTAACACTTTTGGTGCAATAGTTGATTATGATACATATCATTGCCTATCTTTTTCACTCATTCGTAATTTAACTTCAAGGATTTAGATAGAAGCTTATAGAGAGAAGGAAGCCTTCATTGCACAAAATTCGGTGGTCTCATCAGATAATCATGAGTGAAAGAAACAATGATAGATAACATTATACTTATGTAATATGTATTATGTGCGTACTGTATACAATAACGTATGCGTTACTGTATATAAATCTGTCAAATTCCTTCAATCGACTCTCACCTTTATTTCGAACACATTTAATTAAAATTAATCAATAATTGAGAAATTTCGTCAGTTTTTTTTTATGTGATAGGCAGCAGACGAGCAGACGGATCGCCTGATGGTAAGCAATTGCCGCCGCCCATAGACACCCGCGACACCTGTGTTGTCACAAGTGCGCTGCCAACCTTGGAACCCCCCTTTCCCCCGGATTGAACACAGCACAGTGGTGCTTCACGCCGGTTATCTGTAAGGCCGTGGTATCACTCCGATCGAGCCGGCCCATTCATGCCGAAGCGTGGCTCTCCCACGGTAAAATTTGTAGTAATCTTATAAGATAAAATTAACTAGATCATCCTAGGCAATTAATAGATTTTAGTAATATACCCTAACTGCTTCACACAATATTGTTATTTTATCAACTATAGTATTGTAGTAACCTTGATGGTAGAAACAAACATTAGCAAATAAGAATTTATTAGTGTAATTAACTGCACGTATTGCGTAATGGCGGCAAATGCAATTAACTGAACAGACATTCAACGGGCACAGTAAAAACCAACAATAATTTTTGGTACGAGATTTTAGGAAGATAAACTGAATAACCATACGAGATAAACATAGGTGAATTATTATGCTTATGCCTAATTCTAATGATATATTCAACAACTCTGAAAAACATTATTTAGTAGGTAAAATAATAAAACGCGAGTGAGATACTTATATCGTGTACCTACAAAAAGTATGTTAAGTACCTATATTATATATGTATATACAAAGCATAATCATTACAAGAAAACCGGCCAAGTGCGAGTCTGACTCGCGCACCGAGGGTTCCGCCGTACAAACGTAGCGGTTAACAATTTATGACGTATCAAATCAAATTACTTACTAGATATTTATTAAAGGTACAGTACACCTAGGTATTTGGTATAAATTTCAATTTGATACCTGTATTCGTTCGTGAGAAATAAGGTAGTAAGTTTCATTTTATTAAAATATTTTTATTCTATAACAAACAAAAAAAGATTTTCGCAATATTTCCTATATTTGCATTATATTACAATGCTTCATGCCAAATTTCAAGATTCTGAGTTTACGGGAAGTACCCTAAGTAAGTGGGTTTTGATTCCTTTGCGAGTGTCGAAAATTTGTTGAAAATATCGACATAATCAGCTGTATCTTTTGATTGGCTTGGCTTAGAAGTTTCATATTTTCACAGCTTAAAGGGACAATAGACCTGAGTATTTCATGTGAATTTCAGCTAGACACTTCTACGCGTTCTTGAGATAAAGAGTCTTCACAGACATACATACAGACAGATGGACAACAAAGTGATCCTATAAAGGTTCCGTTTTTTCCTTTTGAGTTACGGAACCCTAAAAAGCACACAAAATCATTTTAAAATCCATTATTCAAAGCCTAGGCAGGATTTTGGCCACTCTGGTTTCACTAAAAATCTCTATTATAGGTAACTAACGCCGTGTTTGGTCTAGTAGTTTAAGTACCGGGCCGTGCTCTCGGGGTCCTGGGTTCGATACCCGGGTCGAGCGAAAAGTATGTTCCGAATTTTTTGGACATAGCTCGGGTTTGTGATCACCAATCCGCATTTGGCAAGCGTGGTGATTAAGGCTAATCCCATTATAGTAGCGATAACTTGATTTCTATGATAGAGGCTGTGATAGAGGCCTTTGACCTGCAGTGGGGCAGTTTATAGGCTGATACTATAGGTAACTACCTAGGTACTACCTAGTCTACCTACCCATATTAATTCTATTTTATCTCAGAAAATTGTCACCAAGTTAAAAATGGATATTCATGAGGGGCTGGACTTCAGGTGAGCGTTTTCCCACCATTACCTTTTTTTTTTATAGAAAGACCAATCAGAATGACCTCACTCCGCCTGATGGTAAACGGCCGTGAAATCCAAAAATGAGGCTGACAGGCACAGAAGAACTAACAAAGTACCCATTGTGTCTGCCATCCTCACCCTAATGGCCTGCTGAGATGCCGTTTCACGCCCCGCCTAAAAGACCCCGGATTGTATGAAGGAGGAAACACATGAGCTGGGAGGGCATTCCATGCCTTGATGGCTCGGGCCAGGAACGAGGAGCAAAACCTCTTGGTGCGCGCCGCCATTGTCTGGATGGTATGCGGATGGCAAACGCTGTCCAGCACGTGTTGTTCGGAAGTGGAAAGGGGAGGATGGGATAAGTTGAAATAACTCATCAGAGCATTCCCCGTTATAGAGGCGGTAGAGAACACTTAGGCTGGCAATGTCTCTACGTAGCTGAAGAGGTTCTAGGGACTTAGTCACCTCATAACCTCCAACAATACGGATAGCACGTCGCTGCAACCTATCGAGAGCCTCTAGCAAGTACTTAGCAGAACCATCCCAGAGATGGGAGCAATATTCCACACACGGGCGAACCTGTGCCTTGTGCCTAGTGTAAGATATGCTTAGAGCTCTTGGTATGATTGTAACACATGGTGATAAAGAGACATAAGTAAGTATATAACACACACGAACAAAGAGCGGTAACAAGCACTGAAAACGACTACCGCAGCGCAGCACTAGATGGACGATATCCGTACACACGGCGGATCAGACTGGATGAGCGATGGTACAAGATATCGGCAAGAGTGCAAGAAGAGGGAAGAGGCCTAGGTAACACGATCAGGCCATAAGTCACTCTATTATAAGGCAACCATGACGATAAAAACAGTATATACTTGCCTAGTATATTATCCATAGTCTACCCCTCGGGGCAAGTTTCGAAATTCACGCAGTTAACCATCGCGGCACTTGCAACAATTTTGGACATTTTCATTTTGCTGTGACAGATGTCAAACCAAGATCCTCCATAGAGTATTTTATTTAATAAAAAAGAGTATAGTAGAATAGAAGATCCTTTGCACAAATGTTAGGTCCGTTTTTGTACGCGAAAAATTGATTCACGCCAAAAGAAGCCGCTTTTGGCGTGAATCAATTTTTAAAGTTAACTATAGGTATTAATAAATAGTATAGGTAGGTAGGACGCCGTGTGGTCCCGGCAGAGTAGAATTGGCCACCCTCACTCGTACCGAGGTGTCGTAAAAGGCGACTAAGGTAAAGCTGCTGGCATGATCATCAGCACCCAGAGAAGGAAAACTCTGCATTTATATCAAAACCCTCGCCAACCCGTCTGCCTAACGTGGTGAGTAAGGCAATTACCCCTCATGTGATTGAGGGAGGCCCGTGCTCAGCAGTGGGGACTTAAATGGGCTGACGATGATGATGATAGGTGTTTGCCGAGAGGTTGTAACCCCGAAATTGTTTAAAATAGATCCGGTTTAGTAGCTAAAAAGTAAAATCTATTGGCGTCGCTAGTTTGCCCTACCCGTCACCTTAATTAATTTGTATTGAACATAAAGAGAGGCCAAATATCTGGCCAAATCCAAGGTTTAGTTAGTTAGTTCGATATTTGGTCTGTAGTATGAATACCTATTAGCTTGATTATCATGTCTTTTAATAATAAATGTACTCCATAAAATCTATAATAATAGGTATTTCCAACTATTCCGCACAAATGAACGTAGTAAACATTCCTTTTTTTTTAATTTTTTCCCACATTGAATTTTACCTAAACTAGAACCCTCTTATTCCAAAACGTGGCTTAAAATAAGTAGTGTTTAATTCTGAGAATAACTGAAGAACTAGAATAAACATTATTACAAAACTAAGTTTAACGTTATTTAGTATATCAACTTTAATACTTAAGTTAAACCACCCGGACCCTTAGTTTAAAATGAGTACTAAAATAATAACCTTAAATTTTCGATTCAGTAACCATGACAACTTATCCCTGTGACAGTTTATTCCGTTTTACACTAAAGTTATTTGTGAGAAAGTGGCTAATTTATTTTTGGGATTTAATTCCAAAAATACAAGCAATTCCTATGCATATTACTTGGAAACCTTACTTAGGTAAATATTTTAATTTATTGTTGCTTAAAAACCATTCTTTAGATTTTTTACTTCAGACAGCAAAATAAGGTTATATAAAATGAAATGTCACTGAACGAATGATTGAATGAATTGATCAATTTTGACACTATGCTGCGATACTAAGTTGTCTATGGTTAGTCGAGGATTTCTAATAAAAAATTAAGAACTGACATTATTCCGTAATAATCATGAACTTGCTAGTTTAGGATTAAAAGCGGTATCAGAGGAGTTTTTTGTAATAAGAGGGCATAAGTTTGCTGATAAAAAGCGCTAAAAGGAACCCAACAACGTTACCTGTGTGGACCAAATAGATCCTAATGAGTATCATAAATAAACAGTTGTAGTTACTTAAGGTGCCGTCACCTTAAGTAACTACAACTGGGGCACCTAGCGTCGCCAAGCGATTTTAACTTTTAGCTACTTAGGGCCGATTTCACCGTCGAAATTGAACGCGATCAACGCTTAAACGCGATCAATGCGAGCGAAAACAAAGGAACGGAACTCAGTTTAGCGCGTAAACCGAGTTCAAGTGAATTGATCGCGTTCAATTTCAACGGTGAAATCGGTCCTTAATCGGATCTTTTTTAAACAATTTCGGGATTACTATCTCTCGGCACACACCTAGGTATACTATTTATTAAATAAACACTCACAAATGTTGAGTCCGTTTTTGTACGCGAAAAATTTATTCACGCCAAAAGCGGCCACTTTTGGCGGTAAAAGTCGAGTGCAAAAGCAGACCAAACAGTTAACTATAAGTATTAAATAAATAGTATAGGTGTTTGCCGAGAGATTGTAACCCCGAAATTGTTTAAAATAGATCCGGTTTAGTAGCTAAAAATTAAAATCGATTGGCGTCGCTAGTGTGGGCACACCTACCCATCACCTTAACTAAAAGCTATAAACAATAGGTAGGTATTACCTACTCGTTCAAAAAATATTAAATATACCTAAGTAGCTACAAAAAGTTGGCATAAGATTTTGATCGCGATAAACCTTAACCCAATTTTAAGTATATTGAATGCAGCGTTACCCACTGTCCAATGGCGCCAAGCTGCCTGTAAAGCGTATTACGATGTCTGCGGAAAATTCTTGGCTAAGCTCCACATTTGGGAAGAAATTCAATGAAATAAGTCAATCCTCAACCTAAAGGTTTTCTTGACAAGTATTTTGGAGTTTAATAGTAAGCTGACCGTGGGAGAGCCACGCTTCGGTATAGAAGTATGATACAACAACAACACTTTCGTCACTTTAAGGTAAATTTTCGATTGCACGGCAAGAATAATAATTCTAACAACATCTCATACGTTGACCTGATTCCGTACTAAGTAGCTTAAGCACTAGGTATGATTAGGCCAGCTCGACCGGAGTGATCTTCACAGAAAACCGGCGTGAAGCAGCACAGTGCTGTTTCGCTGCCTGAGTGAGGGTACCGGAGGCTCAATCCGGGGGAAAGTGGGGTTTTAAAGGTTAGCAGCGCACTTGTGACTCCACTGGTGTCGCGGCTGTTCATGGGGGGCAGCAATCGCTTACCATCAGGTGATCCTTCTGTTCGTCTGCGGCCTTTCACATAAAAGCTATACCATTGATTTGTAGATTATATTACAACATCGCTACTATTACTATAGATTATTACCACCATTTTGGATCAGGCCCTAGTCCTTTGACTATTAGAGTGGTACGCAACTCGCACAGATATAAATGCTATTCCGCTATGAGTTGGGAATCCTAAAAACTTAGAAACCATTTTTTTTTATGTAAGTTCTTTATTCTAGGTAAAATCCATAGAAACTTATATGTATGTGTCGTTGTTCATACTCATCTGGTGATCCGTCTACTCGTCTGTCCTCTATCACAGATAACGACGTTTCTGGTTCCAGGACCTTAACATAATCTGACTTTAAATCGCGATCTAAAATTAATACCGTACTAAAGCTCATGTCATCACGTTCCAACCATAGAGTAAAATGTAAGTCTGGTTCCAACACGCAATGTTAAAAGGTGACGGGTAGGACCATAGGGCACACTAGCGACGCCAATCGATTTTAATTTTTAGCTACTAAACCGGATCTATAGCTAATAAAATAAATAAATAAATAAACTTAGGTACTTTTTGGCAGTTTTTGACGGTAATTAAAATTTCGAGTACAAAAGCAGACCCATAAGTTACGTAGGTTCACCTAAGTATTAAATAAATAGTATTAAGTGTTTTCCTAGAGGTTGCAGATTAGAAATTGTCAAAAAGATATCCGGTTTAGTTGCTAACAGTTTAAATCAACTGGCGTCGCTAGTGTGCCTTACTCGTCACCTTAATAGGGACTGCACGAATTTTGTACCGGGACTATGCTTAGCTAGCAATTTGTAATGAGGGGGAATATTTACTGACGACTAGGGATGCACAAAACCGTGCGAAGTTGGGGGGGGTCGAAGTAGGAAAGCGGACGCCGGGCTATGCGACAGCTTGGGACGCAATCGGGACAAAAAGCTAAGATGACAATGATTATATTAGGTCCAAACTATTTATAGTAGACAAGTTTGGGATATTTGGCAAATATCTACTAAAATAGTTTTACCTTTGAAAATTCGCGAGAGTAACACGTGGCTATCAACACGGTTTCTGGATACTGTTTTTATTTGTTTATAACGTTGCATAGTTATTTATTTATATCTCTTCTCATGTTAGCTAATTTAGGTTGCGGCGGGCAGGTGGGCAATGACCTCGATTGGGCAGTGGCTAGGACCGCTCCCAAGCTCGGGAGATCCCAGGTAGGTTCTCAGTCGAGTCAATTTGAAAACGAACTTTTTTGCTTCGAGTCTGGCTGTGCTCGCAAGGTCGAGTCAATTTCAAAACGAGATTTCTTGATTCGAGTCTGGGTGTGCTCGCAAGCCTTAGATATCGTCATCTATAGATAGATAGCTAGATACATATTCTTAATTGCACAAAAACAAAATACAAGTATGATACAACAACAATAAGGCGGTCTTATCGCTTGTATTACCAATGTTACAGGAAATTCCCTACTATTAAGCGAAATAATGAGCTAGCAAGTCACCTAAGTAAGGTAAACAGGGGTGAAATTGTATCTTCTCAACTTTTTTTCTATTTCGATTTTTTATATTTTTAATAATTCTTATTCTTAATTTAAAACAATATAAAATTTGACATGCAAAACTGATATTAAGTAATTGAAATACACCGATATTTGTAACATCGCCTCAGAAAGGTTGTAAATGCGTTGGCAACGTTCAATAGCCAAAATTACCAATGATAGTTACTAAATTCTCAATTTCAGAATATTAAGTACTTCACATTTATGTTATGTTAGCTAAGTTAAGGTAACTACTTAGTACAAGATTTATTAAATCCTTGTTAGTTACTACGACTAACGATCACCTTGTGTTTATTGATCAAATCCCTACTCAATCAATATGGTGTGATGAACGAATTTCGTGTGCACTTCTGCGTAAGCTAGTACATTTTTAGTTCAAAGCTCTAAAATGAATGAAGTGTTCTACGCACAAATTCTACAACAATACATTCATCAATAAGTCAAAATACTCACTTTTACGCAGTCGAGTAGGTACGTATATCACATTTACAAATAAATTAACAATTTAATACAAAACTATTTGAAAATTCAATTCTTAAAAACTACACAACTAAAATCACTTCTCATTTACAAGTTATTAGGTGCTATTTACATTTAGGGGCTACATGTTACATGAGAATATTCACATTATATTATACAATATCATTATTTTATTCCGGTCAAATTTATAACCACTGCATGTATTCCACCGAGTGCTAATATCGAAACGCAGCGCAGAGCGAATTACTACGGCTGTGTTTTGCGCATGTGCGTACATTTGGAGGTTATGCCTTCTCCCTTACTGTCAGGTATTAGAAGAAAGAGGCGGTTGTCTTCCAGGCTGACCATGCGCAGTGTTATTGATGGATTAGTTGGCGGGAACGGGCAGCAGGCGAAAGAGAGGCATTGCGGCATTTGTATCGAGTACATTGCTTGTTTTTTTGGATGATTTTTTTCAGTGTGGGTAGGACGAGCAATGTATAGTGAAGCGGTTACGTACTGTATCTCCTTGACCGTGAATATTAGAACCGGTACATAGGACAGGCTCGTGTACATCATATGTCTGTCACCTACTTAGGTAATATTAATGGTTAAGTAATTAGATACTACTTACATAGTTTTTAGGAAAACGATTACCTAGGTACCTAGATACTTTTGTAGGCAGTAATAACACTGGGCGTTGCGGCATTCCAAACTCTTGTTTCGAAAAGCAAGCTATAAGGTCCACAGCAAATCAAATTTCCGATAGATGGCGTTATGTAGGCGTGAGGTCTTAACATTTTTACGTTCCATATTGCCCACAGAATATTGCCCCAACAAAAATATCAATGGACTAGAATCTAGATTCTTATTTGCAGGAAACTATAAAAATAAATATGAGCCAGATAATCACGCCGATCACCTGGTCTCAAACTAGGGCATACATAGGCCACAGATATTATAATACTAGTCCTAGGCGCTAGGAGTCTCCCACACCCAAGGTAACTTAAAAAAGATAGTTTTCAAAATTGACTAGACCGGGAATTGACCCCAAAACCTTCCGCTCTTGGACGCAACATTTCGCCACTGCGCCATTGATAGAAACTAAAAAAAAAGAGAGGAAAAACTTTACTTGAAAATATTGTCCTCAGTACTAAAACCATTTAGAAAGCATTTGCATTATAATGAAACATAGATAAGTTGACATGTTAGCCACGGATGGAGATGGTTAGACTTATTTGCCGCGGCCTGCACTACGTTCGCACCAACTTCTTAGTTTGTGGTCGTAGGTAGGTACATATGTATAAGAAAATCCTGAAAATAGTAATTTTCAGTAGAAACCTCTTAGAAAATAATAAATGCAAATTGTAAAATTAAAAAATCAATTATAATTAAATCAAAGCTTTTACAAAGGAACATCTTTAAAACTAATACAGTATGCCTAAAAAAACTAAAATAAATTATCTACTAAAACAATACATTTAAGTGTTCACAAACCAAGTAAAATTAGCTCACAGGAGGCGTTATTAAAAAACTGATGTTACAATACAGGTGTCCCTTTTGATAAACGTTTTTGCCCGTACTTATATCCATTTATTTCATAGAAAATGTTATTTAGAAAGAAAAGAATTGGTAGGAACAGCTGCCAAGGATAATATGTACCTTATCTGTCGCGGCTGTTTATTTAAGTAGTCCTTTAAACATAACATTACGTACCTAGTATGTAGAAGTGGAGTATATTTGGTAGGTACTGACCTACCAGCAAATGTTTATGCTCTCTTTTCGCAGCTAGTGACTTTAATACCTACTCTTCTCCTTCTTTAAGTGCCTCTCCGACTAGCGAAGGTTGGCCGTCAATCTAGCATATTCTTCTCGGTCTCTAGCGAGGCGAAACGTCCACTCCCAGATGTTACGCAGCCATGACTTTTCCCTGCGACCCACACGCCTCTTACCAGCTACTTTCCCCGTCTAATACTCTAGGAAATAAGAACTACAAACGGCGAGATATATGCTGCTACTGCTACATCTGCTATTGACTGTAAAAACTCAGTAAGATCAATAATTCAAAGAGTAGATTGACATTTAACTGAGGGGCACTAGTTATATTGCAACAAACTTCGAAGGTCCAGGCAGATCGGAAGACTTGTAATGCAGCGGATCCGGCTGCGGCCCCACACGACTCCTCAGAGTCTTGGACAAGCGCCAGCATCGACCGAACATCGGCTTCTGGTGCAATAGACTGTCACCAGCTCTCCACCCGTATTCCCAATTAGTAGTCTCTGGAAGGTAATATCTGTTCTCCGGACTCATTTTGGTACGCTTATTCAAGTACTCTTCTCTCCCGTAGTCAGGTTTGGATTTATAAATGATCGCCTTTGTTTTTGGGTCTACTGGGCGCATGATGGGGTCTAAGCTTAAATCAGTAGGAGGTCTATTTAATTTCGGATCTGTTTTAGGGTCTCCTAAACCAATATCAACTATGGAGTGGCCAGTACGCAAGTTCTTGATTCCAGGAACGAATGTAGCGTCACGGATCGGCGTCTTCCGTCTATTGTATCCTGCGACGATGAAGTCCCTGGTTATGGTGGGCAAGCCCTCGACCATGTTGTACGCAACGACATCACTTTCGAAGTAGTCGGTTGGCTCCCTAGTTAAAGTAGCAGCTTGTTGGATAGATTCCAAGTGCTTATGGATCCAGTTGAGTCGCAATCGGTTCTCTTTTTCATAGTTCTCTTTAAGGAATATGATAACAGCAGGGTTTGTTATGTCTAGTAGCGGCATTTTGCTTAATGTGACTGGAATCACTTCATAAAATTAGCAGGGTGGCCATTCAAAGACCATGGGTAAAATAGTGAGTATCTTTTTCTTAAATTGTAAAATAATGTAACACAGTGTTTACCGTTTTCAGCACAGTTTTCAGAATTAACTAAGAAGATACTAGGTACGTATGTTACAGTATGTTTTCAGTTTGAATTGGCATATTTTGGCAATTTGTCATAGGTATTTTGACAGGCGCCCATTGACATTTACATTTAGATATAAGTATGCCAGTCAGGAGGCCTCATTAAATTATTTCTTGCGACAAGGCTGTTTTGGCTTTTTATGACTGGGGACACTTCTTCAGTCTTGCCACTGCCAGTGGCAAGTTGCCATCACAATGTTTTCCACCGGCCAAATAAGTTTTGTCAAACGAAATAGATGAACATGAAGCCATAATACTCTGCATGAAGCGTAAGAACACATGGATTGACCCATATAAGGTAATAATCAGGGGGTAGGGGAGGGGCGGCATCCTAAGTCAATGGTAATAATAATACTCTGGATTGACAGAACTCGAGAGGCCTCACCCAAGGAACTTATGGCCTCACCATAGAATTAGAACAGGACGCGGACGGTATCCTAAGTCTATGGGCCCCACCTTGAGTTCAGAACACAAGAGTAATATGGTTTATAAATAACAGCGGTTCTCAACCATTGCGAGCGCAAGTAGAAACCGCTCCTAGAGAATGTAGCCTAAGGGGGCATTACCATTGGTAGATAATCGGTCTTAAACCCTAATGCGGGCCAGTTCCAACCGTGCGGGCCCTGTGGCATTCTTTCCCCGCAGCATACATAGATATTTCCCTTTTGTTTAGATTGGCAAGTTTGTACATGTCACAGCATATTGAAAAATCTGCCGTTCATACGAGTCGTGGTGTGTTAAGGTGACGGGTAGGGCACACTAGCGACGTCAATCGATTTTAATTTTTGGCTACTAAACCGGATCTATTTTAAACAATTTCGGGGTTACAACCTCTCGGCAAACACTTATACTATTTATTAAATAACCATGCAAAATGTTGGGTCCAATGCGTACGCGAAAACGGACCTAACATTTTTGCATGGAAGAAATTGTTTAAATAGATCCAGTTTAGTAGTTATAAATTAAAATCGATTGGCGTCGCTAGTATGCCCTACCCGTCACCTTAATCGCTCGCTATTATCTAATTTAAACGTTAGTTAGGTTAGGTTCTCTTTTCGTCCACTAGGGTCTTTGAACATACCTCGGCGATTTCTTTAAAATGCCTGCAACATAGGCTACATAAGTTGTACAGGATGTATCTAATAGATAATAGTACTAGTATAGAATATTTATGTACATCCCTTTAGCCACGTGTTCCACCAACAATTCTGACAACCACATTCATTTTCTATGGGGAGTTGAAAAAATTTCGACGAATTTCGTAAGGTCCCCTACTAATAATTCTGAACTATTTTGTTCAGAATGGTTGGTAAGGGATGTAAATGTTCACATATAAAACCAGTATACAATTTTTTTAGATGCTTACTTCTAGAGAAATAATAAAAGAAGAAATTATTTCAAAATTTGTTTAATCATAAATAAATAACATTTTTGTTTGGAACAAAACAACCTCAGTATTTATTCACACATCATACAACTCTTCATTTAGTGAATTACAATTATTAATACTCTAATTACCTCTAATAATACTTACAGCGATCTTATTATTAAAGTTGTACATATTTTATTACCACAATAATTTGAGATTTTTTTCAAGTAAATTATTATCTAACGCTTATAGAGAGAATGATTCCAATTAGAAAATATTGTAATATACAGTTTTATTTTTCATTTTAGGGTGAAATTGGTCAAAACTTCTTTCATATTACAATTTGAAATGAAAGATAAATATCCAAATATTTAAAAAAATATACATATCATGACGTTTTGAATTTATGGAACAACCAGAAATATTTAATTAAATTACAAAAGCCAAACATCTACACATTAACAATATGAAACTACCTTCTCCAATCAATAATGAACCTTATGTTTGACACACTAAAGTAACAAAGACAATAGGTAGGTAAAGGATAAGCTAACCGAACAGTTATACATAAATGAATTAGGTATTTAATATAAATTCAAAACGCCATTATAATGAGTTTTCAGATTGTATCCTAAAAGCGTTTAAATGTTACTTAATTAAATTCGTCAATAGAATTATTTTGAACTATTGAGGTGAAAGTCAATGAACTAAGTTTATTGAACTGCAAAAAATATAAAAAAATAAGCGTGTTAAGTATTATTTGTACGTTTAGTTTCGGTAAATTTTAGGAACTTATTTCTTTAGTTTGCCTAATCTGTTTTCTTTCATAAATCGAAAAACATTATTTTAAAAATTTTTCAACTATTTTACCATGAACAAAATATGTAAGATTTAAAAATGCGTGCACGCATATTGCAGTCCAATAAAACTAGCTCATTTTAGAAGCGATAAAACTAGATTTCCTTTCTATAATTTATTTTTATATTCAATTTATCTATTATTTGTATAGATTTCAAAGTTTTATTTTATAATTGACGTAATTATTTTACATGCATTTCTATAAACGGACGACACAAATTGTTAATGATTGTAGTAACTGGAATGGATTAATGCCGTAAATTTAATGCATTAAATGGTGCGGGTTCAAATAGCGTAGGGTCGCTAAAATCCGCTGTCATACATTTAGTACCCAAATAAAAAGTAGGAGGCCGACTCAATGCAACACGAAATAGCAGAAGGTCACACGCATAACCACGACTACTAGCATTCGTTCCAGGGATTTTATAACGCGAGCTAAGCAGAGATTGCTTAGCTTGCATTGGTACGTTTTGTATGGTCGATTTCAAAAATATGTATACACTTTAATACCTTGTCATAATAACTAGATATTTACTTTCTTACTAGGAAGGTAGGTAGGTATAGGTAGTACTACTGTGATCTAAAGTGTTTACATATTTTTGGACTCGACTGTACACATTGTCATTTTGACAAATAATTGGTATGGAAAATAGCGTCAGCTATGCGATGCAAGCTACAGTCCGATCACAGTTATTCGGCACGTGGCAACGTTTCCTTTACATTACAAGTGTCAGTTGCTTTTGATACCTATTTTCCCATAAAAAAATATTGTAGGTACAGCGGCGCGCTGTAAAACGTTTTTTTTTTCTATTCGTTAATGTCAAAAGAGCATTAGTTCCTACTGTTGCCATGTGCCAAATAACCGTAATCGGACCGTAGACCAAACTAAGCGAGCAACCCATTTGAGCGTACAAAGAAGTCACTTCGTACTTATGTAATTTTTTTTTTAAATATAAACCGTATTTACTAATTAAAAGGTGTATAAAATGTTGACGCTACCTTATCCTTACAATGTGAAAATAAGATTTTTTTTTATTTCATTGTGTTACTCCATAAATAACATTAGGGATATTAGGCTGACTCAGACCAAAATCTATCTTTGTCTTATTTATGAGTCTATTCAACATTATTGTATGAAGTCGACCTTCTGTAGTAACCTTTTTATTTTATGCATTAAATATTTATGTTACGGTCGCATTTCTGGCCTTAACTGTCCGGCTAGGAAATAAATCGATTGCGAGGCGGCTGTTCCATATCGATATGCCACTACAAAATAAAAGCGAACTGAATATTACTCAATAATCAGAACCCCAATTCATAATAAGTACATACTTACCAAAAATTACGACTTGTTAATAATTTAAGGTCTTATTTACATAATGTTGTGCGATTCATATTCAATGAGATTACAATGTACACGTGTTTTTAGGAATTTCTAAGTTTAATTATACAAATATTGTGTTACATTTCTGAGATAGCCAATTACAAGTTTATCTTTTTTTACTTAACACCGTGAACACTATATTCTCATTTCACTCGCTTATACATCAAATACACAATATTATAATGTTTTCCATTCATTTCCCGATATGCAATGATTTAATATTGATGTCGGATGGACATACTTTATACACTTAATTTTACAAGAACTTAATAATGACAATTTCTATCAACATCATACATCATAATACTCAAAGCTTGAATGTCTTAAGTATATTTTGTAACTGTTATGATAGACGAGGAAACAAATAACAATTTAGCACTAATTCAAAATTTTTGGTATTTTGGTCATTTATTTCATAAAAATTACGTTAGATACGACAGCTAGGCCCTGTTTTTTTCTTTTAGATTAAAAAAAAACAATAATTAAAAATTCAAATTCTTGAATACATGTATCTTAAATGATACGTAAAAAAACTACCAACACACGAATGACTTCATGTAATATATAGGAATAGACAAATGAGGTAAATTAAAACATTAAGGTAGGTACATAATTTTAAAATTTCTTAATAATTTTAATTACTATTATTTTAAAATGTAAAGCTAAATGAAGGGTACAAAAATAGTGCGAGAATCCAAATAACTCTTCGAATACACGCCTTGCGTTAGACGAATCCTCGAGTTACACTATATTATCTATTACTACACAAATATCACACAACTCTCTTTATAACGCAAGTACATACACTCTTGTAGAGGACCTCTACTTCTAGGCCAAGCTAGGGATACATTTGTAAAGGCTGACCGAAAAGATCTCGGTATCCTTATTGCAGGATTTTGTCAAACGAACTAAATTGATTTTAATTATAAAACTAGATTGAATCGCCACCATCATCTGTCATTAACCGACTTCAAACGAAAATGAGGAGGGTATCAATTTTTGATTTACTCGTATGATTTAGCGTCGTCGCGATGTGACGTATGTCACATTTGTCCTTCTAAATCGCATAAAACCGATTTTTCTTACTTTTGAATCATTCGATGTCGATGTTGCCAAATATAATACGGTGAATTGACATTCTAACCAGAGTTTTACAAAAACCGGTAACTTCCACATTGCAAACGGAGCGCAAAAACCATAGAGTATTGGTTTAAAGTGAAAATATTTGCTTTTTTGTCTCAATAAACTATGAATGTCACATTGTGTCAACTGTCAAAACCAGTCAAATTCAAAGACAACTATCTTGACGTTGCTTCTACCGCTCGCTTTTATTCGTTCCAGACGAACGATTCAAAAATGAGGAATATCGTATGTCGAAGGAAAATCAGTAGAAATTGAGCGCTCGTCTCGAGGCGAGTAAATCTAAAATAGAGATCCTGTTTTTAACTATATTTTTGTCAGCCTAAATATTCAATGCCGAAAATGTAAAATGACAAAAATCTTCAATATTAAACCTTATACTCACTGTGCCAAAGGTCAAAATTAAGGAAAATTGACATTTAAAAGTATAGCCAGAATCGTACAAAGCTATCAAATTCCCGTTTATTACAAAAGTAACAGAATTTTCGTACAAGAAACTCTTCTAAAAATGCAAGTATATAACTAAGTTTAAATAATTGTTACAACACTGTAACAAATCTCATTGTGCTAATGGACACTTAAAGTAAGCGCGTACTGTCAAGTACAAAAAACTAAACGTCGTATGGACGATTTGGCTTCTCAATTAGCCTTAAGAAATGAGGTTTTGGACGCTATCCGTTATATGAGACGCGTTTCACTATATCACATTATGGTCCGTAAATTCCTGATTTTAATTTAAGTCGTTTAAATTAGAGAATTTGCTGGAATCCCTAGGTATCGCGAGGACGTTATTTCCTAGTAGACCGACTACTGGGTTCTCCAGGTTATCATATTTGGAGTTAGTCTCTGATGACAGACTCACGGCTCCACTGCTGTCGCCCTCGTACGTATTCTCCGTGTCGTCCACGTTTTGAGAACTGATGCTGGACTTGTCATTCCTCTCGTTAATGTGGTTTTTGTCAAGATACTCGATCTTGTCATTGGTTTTCTCGTTATTCGTGAGGTCGATCCAATGCGCTCGATTGCTTTTCACCCGATCGAGCATCGGTTGCAACGCAGATGACAGTACCGCGAATGCCTGGAAAATGAGGAAAACGGTTTTTCTTTTCAATTATGTAAACAATTATAAATAACAAACAATTTTGAATCTGAAATCTCGTGTATTAAGGTTTAAACATTAATTAGTTTATTTACCTCATAAATAGGCAAGCAAATTGTATCAATGAATTTGACTTGCATAGCAGGGAGTTCATCTTCTTTGTCTCGGTTCATTATGTCCTAGAAAACAAAGAGTCTACAGTTAATATCATCATCATATCAGCGTATTATTTCAGATTTCATCAAAAGCCGTCGTTTTGAAGCCCAGGGCATGCTTGGACATACAGGTTGTATCTGTGAACATTTACATCCCTTTAACCACATGTTCTACCAACTATTCTGAACAACATTTGTTCTATGACTTTTCGAAATTCGTCGAAATTTTTTCGTCCCCATATAAAATGACCAAGTCACGTGACCGACTTTGTATGAAAAGTTGAATTTTTTTTTATTTCCAAAAGTCATAGAACAAATGTTGTTCAGAATGGTTGGTAGAACACGTGGTTGGAGGGATGTAAATGTTCACAGATACACCCTGTATGATGGAGGAATAAAAATGAGCTAAATTAGATTCCACTCTTCTCTAGCTTTATCTGAATTATAAGTTCTGCAAATCTTTTCCGACCTTAAAAGATAACTTGGGCTCTTATCGGTTTTTAACAGGAGTATAAAGTGGAGAAATTCCTGGCTTTGGCCGAAGCTGTCGCCCGAGGTACGCTTGGACTCCCCGCAGACTCCTAAAATCCTGAATCATAGATTCAGGATTTTGGGAGTCTGGTAATTACAATGAAACGACTACCGTTTGACCTTCGCCCTTTACAGGGGAACCATACCGACTGAATCATGGTTACACGGTCCAATAACTATACGAAACGTGCGGGTTTCGTTCCGATGTTTTCCGTCACCGCCGAGCGCCAAGCAGAGAAATTTGATTTTTACCCCGTTTTTATCATATCCCTGCGACATATATATTTGTAATCCCACTGTTGATTCTGATATCCGTAACACAGGTGCTTGAGCTACCTATCTCGGAGGCAGATCAATGTGTGATCAATTGTTGTGAAAAATATTAAAAAAAACACTCACTATAGGCGTAAGATTCAAGTTCTGCCTCTCCAGATCGCCCTGGCGGAAGAACTCCCCGGCCACCAGCGCGGCCACCCGCCGCTCCACCGGCCAGGGCTTGGTGATGGCGGCGAGGTCGCACGCCGTCATCAGCATCGCGCGCAGCAGCCCGCGCCGCTCCTGGCACTCGCCCCACACGGGGGTCACCGAGCGGTCTCTGCTGACCAGCTCGATGAAGGGTTTCCGTTTGCTGGTGAAGAAAAACACGTGTCATGTCGCAGTCGGATTGTTTAAGACGACGGGTAGACGGTAATTTTTAGCTACTAAAGCCGATCTATTTTAAACAATTTCGGAGTTACAATCTCTCGGCAAACACTCTATTTATTCAATAAATGCGACCGAATAAAAAATTGCCGAAATATATTCGGCGTCAAACGTCAATCAATACGGCTAGCCATAGTGTAAGAAAGCGAGAGATTAGCCGCCTCTTTGATACTTTCTAGAAGTTCCAATTGTTAACACTAGTGGCGCTGCCTGACATTAACACAATTTCAGTATCCAACCGTTGGATACAGAAATTGTGTTGCTAAATTGCGAAGTTTTTAGTGAATTAAAAAAAGAAATCGTGATAAATAATGTCGGTGAATTACTAATTAACACAATTGACTTTCATTATAAACATTTTTTTAGTTTGTAAGTGTTTTCACCCTACATTAAAATTCAATTAGTACGACGATGAGGCTAAACGTGGGCCGCCTTATTGAAGAACGTAGGTATCGCAATGACAATCCGGCTAATCTTTGAACCGCATTTACCGTATTTACTAAATATAGGATAAGGTCATCAAATAAGGAATAAAAACGGGACATGTAGGAACTAAATACGGGACGGGAAGTCAGCTTCGAGCAATTTACGAGGACACAGCTTCAGAGCTGTGTCCTCGTAAATTCGAGAAACGAATGGAATGTTCAAGAGAGCTCTTGTTGAACGCGCCCGTATAAATAGAGGGACGTGTGAGCCAGCGAGTCAGTTCCGAGCTAATCACCTGCAAACTAGTAATGAGTAAGCATATTACCTGCAAAGTAATTGGGGAGATATATTTTTGTGATTTTGGCGTTTTCTTGAATACCGTACCTTCCTGGAACCCGCAACAATAGCATTCCATACTTCTACGCTCCTCGCTTCTCTTTTCCCCAAATAAATGCCTCGATTAGCGACTAAAGTAACAAAAAGGTTACTTGAAATTACTTACTTAAAGTATACTGCTAGATCAGTAGACAGAATAGCATCTTCAAGCACTTTGACGACCTTCTCGTAATCGTCAGAGGAGAGGTTTGCCAGTATCTGGTTCCCGGGAGAGTTGAGGATCATCAGGCACTGGTCGAAGTGGTGGTGCTCCATCGTCGACGTCGAGTACAGCTGTGCCAGCGGTGACGATGCCCTGGAACGTGATTCGATCATGAGAGGGTTTACACGTTTAATGCACGTATCAAATAAGTTTGAATTCGTTCTGCACAGAAAGTAGGTGTACCTAAGAGTATTTTTCTACTTGGTATCAGTTTCAAAAATATCGCAAAAATTAAGGAAAATTATGAAGGTTTTTGCGTGTAAAAAATCCGCTAGAGACTATAGGAGTGAGGTCCGTATACAATATGATTGGTTATTTTTAAACGTGATCTGTCAAAATTTCAATGTGACAAACTAAACAACCAATGAGGTTGATGTTGGACCTCAGTCCAACAGTACACCATCTAGCGGATTTTTCACACGCGAAAATCCTCATTATCTGTTTGCAGGTGCATTATCAAAACAAAACATCATGTTATTCCAAATTCGCGAAGTGACGCCATCTGTCCAAAAATATTATTTTAATAAAATGGCCACCAGTTTGTCCACCATAACCACCATTTTGAATTTTAGTACATAGTAAATAGTTTCCCAGGTACAGGTCGATTAATCTCATGACGTATATACTTAAGACAAAAATTTAATATAGAATGTGTTTAGTCTAAGCCCTTATAATATGTCAAATGGAGAATGAGCCATTTCTTCATGAGATTACATGCGTAGACGGTCGCCATTTGTGGTCATCTTTCGTGAGTCGACCTGAACATGAACCACATCGATTTTGGGTAGAAAATGTTACCATCATTCAAAATTAGATTTTCCCCAACGTTTTGCGATGGCAGAAACAAATTTGATAACAGCTAAATATGTTTAATTTTTATTTGCCTATTGCATTCCTTCAGTAGGAAATTCGCGCCATCTGTTAGCCGGTTTAAATACTTTTGACTTAAATGGGGTGTAAACTCACTTGATCTGAAAAGAATTATTGGTCCCCCGATGATCAAGGTCGTGGCACAGGCACCCGATGATGAGAGCCAGACACTCCAGCTCACCGAAAATCTTCCACCATTGCGTCTCCTGAAATTTCGTGCGCTGTGTGAAAATTAGTAAGAGCAACTTAAAGTTACACGTGCAGAAATAAATACATAGGTTACTTACAAATAAAGAATGTGGATACTTAAGATTAAATTTAGTTATGTAAAAGTGTTGGACGTAAGAAATGCTAACTTGCCGGCTTCTGTATTCACAGAGAGTTACAAGTCGAGAGTGAATAGGCTTCTTCTGGGTAAGCACGCTACATCTTAGACCTTATTGTCGCTTTCCATCAGGTGAGATGAGGTCAAGTTCAAGAACATTTAATATTTATAAAAAAAAACACTTAACTTACACTTGTTTTTAAAAATTCAAATCAAATAAATCTCAGAAAATCTAAAAAAAATACTTTTTTGACGATCTTCAAGAGAAGAGCGTCCTCGTTTCTAAAAGGCTGGCAACGCATCAGCAATCTCTCTGATTCCACAGAACTCTCTGGTTCATGGGGGGCGATGATTACCTACTCACCATCAGGTGACCTGTTTGCTCGTTTTTCGCCTCTAGCATAAAAAAAAATCTAGCACAATTCGATTGAAATTTCCTAATTTATTTTCCAGGAAACCATCTTGCTACTTAGAGTATGTTCAAATTCAAATATGATACAACAATTATTATCTAAGGAGTTTTTAAAATATCATACAGGTTATTTCTGCTGGTTAGGAAGAACCTGAAAATGAGCGACTCGTACTTTTGTCTATAAATCAATAATAATAATTAAGCATTCAATCACAACATCACATACATCGATCTGACTCCGAGATATGTAGCTCAAACACCTGTGTTAACGATATCAGAACCAACAGCGGTATTACAAATACATACATACAATAGTTTTCTTTTGTAAATACATACTTATAATACATATAAAACACCCAGACCAATTCAAAAAGACATGTTCATCGACACAAATGTTTGTACAGCGCGGGGATCGAACCCGCAACCCTTGCACCAGAAGCAGCGATCACTATCACTGATCCTAACGGGTCTTAAAATATTAGGTTCCATCAATAATAAATCAAGTATCCAGTAAGCCAGTATCATTCAAAAATAAAAATCTAAATCGGTTCATCTGTTCGGGATCTAAGATGCCACAGACCGACACATACATATGCACAAATATATGTATAACAACCCGTCGATTTTTCGTCGGGGGTTAAAAAATGATGAAAACCAAAGACCAACTCACCGTGAGTATAGCGAACATCATCTGAGCAACGTTGAACGCGTGCCTCCAATTGTGATAAGTGACGTTTCTGTAATTCTTCTTGACGCTGAGGAGCCACCGACAGAGGACGCTGTAGTCTATGTGGAATCGCTCCACGAAGTCCAGGTCTAGGAACATGCGGAGGCAGGCCGTGAGCGTCTCATCGTCGGACAGGTCGATGTCGTCGAAGTCGAGCTCGTGCAGGTTGAAGTGGACCGAAGAGGGTATCCTTAGGGTCTGGAAAGAAAAGTACAGTTAATAAAAATCGCAGAATAGTGCCTTAACCTCCTAAAGCCCAAATAGCAGATAGAATTGAAAATAAATTTGTTAATTTTTAAAAAGAACTATTTAGCTCTACAACCTTAATAAAAAATTGAAAACTTTAAAACCCCCCGACGCCAGCCATCTTAGATTTGAAATTTGTCACAATACATATATTCTGCTACTCAAGCCCTTTTATATGATACCCATATTGTAGGAGTTGTGTTAAAACCACAACACATGACGGCGGCCATCTTGGATCGATTTTCATCCAACATAGCTAAGAACACTCCCCCTTATTCATCTTTCAAACAAAAAAATAAATAAACAAAATAAAAATCGGTTCATTTCGGAGCTACAATGCCATAGACAGACACGCAGACACGTCAAACTTATAATACCCCGCCGTTTTTGCGTCGGGGGTTAAAAAGACACATAATAAAGTCTACAAGTATATCTAAGTACACTTAGTCAGTTTCTTTTGTGTCCTTCGAAATGCATAAGGTGAGATTCTTTGCGGCCAGCAACTTTCTTGAGGCCGGCTTATGGTATTACCTTGTGAAGTCCTAAGGTCCTCCCCTAGGACTTCACAAGGTCGAGCTGAGCATCTGCCTGCTTATGCGTTCATGCTTTTATCATCATTTTAAAATTATTAGTATTTTTAAAATTTTCTAATTTTTTTATTAAGTACTTAATACAAAATAATTGGACTAACATTTAAGTTTTACATTGAATCTTAATAGAAATACCTTCAATTAAATCTTAATATTTAATATATCAACTTGAAAATAACAAGAGCACTTAATTTCTCCACATATTAGCGTGTAATTATACCGGTTGGAGCCCGGGGTACGGTTGGACCATGATTCAGGATCTGGGGAGTCTGGTAAATACCCTGACCTGGCCTTCGCAACCCCTTTAAAAGGGAAACCATCAACCATTTATCCTCAAGTCGAGTCGCAACAAAAAAAACCTACCATTTAAATACACTGCAAGTTAAAAAGTAAGTACTAGATTAATTAGTAAGTAGATATAGATAAACTTACCCGTAGCCTCTGGGCATCGTCTAATGATGCGGATGCGTGGTAACTTAGCACCTGGAATTATACAAATGGCTAATTAAAAATAGTTAAACCGATATGTACTGCGTCTGTATCATCTTGTTTCCTTGCATTAATGAGCAAAGATGGTGCGATTAAAGGTAGCACAAATTTATAGTAGGTCTGTAGGTTTTATCTGAATAATTAGATGCGACAAACACGCCAACGAACGTGAGCCTTTAATCATGATTAATGTTACTTTACATTACACATTGATTTACATTCATACTTTAATGATATTTTATTTTTGATAAAATGACATTTCAACCATGCCGCCATTTTTGACAAGAAAACAGGTGTCAGAACAGCCAGCGACATCTTTGAAGCAGTAGAAATACTACGTGCTTTTGCTATTCGCGTCATAGTGTAGCTACTCGACAATAGATGGCGGTAATAAAGAAGTTCATAATTTAACAGGCAAAATGTAAAATATGTATAAAAATATTACTAACATTTGTTAAAAATTAACTTACGTCAAGCGTGACGCTCTGTTTCGCCATTGCCGTGATGGCTTTCTCGTACATGTGCGTGTTGTGGATGCCCATCCCGCAAAATATTGCGAATGCCTCCACGAAATTCTCATCGTTCTTCGTGAAGAGGAGCTCGTCGAATTTGTTCACCAACTGGAATTAGACAATTTGCATTATTTGATTAATAATTGGCTTAGGCAATGACGTTATTTTTTTATGCTACAGGCGACAAATAAGCTAGCGATTAACCTGATGGAAGGTTATCAACGCCGCCCATGAACATCAAAGAGATCGCTAATGTGTTGCCGGCCTTTTGATAAAAAAGTGCCACATTTTAGACGCTAATAACGAATCTACCAATTTTTAATCCAAATATCATTGGGTTAAGGCATGTCTTATTCGTACTGTTAAATTATTAAATGTAGTTAGAAAAGTATAATTAATTTTTATCTAATATCATCATACATACACTTTATATTTTACTTTTCAACCTAAAGCGGAATGTTCAGAATCAAGCTTATATAACCATTTCGTAAAATTTCATTATATTCCTGTACTTTTTACCTCGTCAGTCAGTGTGTTAAGGCGACCGGTAGGGTCAACTAGCGACGCTAATCGATTTTAATTTTTAGCTACTAAACCGGATCTATTTTAAACAATTTCGGGATTACCTCTCGGCAAACACTTATACTATTTATTAAATGCTTATACTTCACTTTTGGGTCTGCTTTTGTACTCGAAATGTAAATTAACGCCAAAAGCGGCCACTTTGGCGTCAATTTTCACGTACAAAAACGGACCCAACATTTGTGCGTAGTTATTTAATAAATAGTATAATTGTTTGCCGAGAGGTTGTAACCCGGAAATAGTTTAAAATAGATCCGGTTTAGTAGCTAAAAATTAAAATCGATTGGCGTCGCTAGTGTGCCCTACCCGTCACCTTAACCGCGCAAGTCCTAACGCGGCCTACGCAAGTAGCCCGCCCCCAAAACTTCGTGCCCAGCGAAAGTGTTGTAATAACTAAATTACGCGAGCAAATTGCTAAGTTGCCTCACCGACGACCCTTCGAACATAAACTCGATTAAGCACTACTTTATTGTCACTAAAATCATACAAAAAGTGTTTTAGTAATATAGGGTCAATAAGCTGGAATATAACGACAGTTTATGCTTTTAATATCAATAATTTTATAATATAGTGATAGTAAACATTAACCTTTAGTAAGTATGCTATAGAATTATTTTTCATACTTTTACGACTTAAGGTGACATCGACGTAACTAGCGCCGGCAGTAGATTTCTATGAATTGTAACGATTATGAGATATTTTTAAAAAAAGTACTACGGTGAATCCATACAGGAAAGTATCAACTTTTTTTTCAAGTAACCATAATTCATAATATTGCCTAAAGTGGTCACTTTTAGCAATTGCAAAAACTATGATTACTTGTGCCGTGGTCCCCGGCAGAGTAGAATAGGCCACCCTCACTCTTACCGAGGTGTCGTAAAAGGCGACTAAGGTAAATCTGCTGGCATGATCATCAGCACCCAGAGAAGGAAAACTCTGCATTTATATCAAAACCCTCGGCAACCCGTCTGCCAAGCGTGGTGAGTATGGCAATTACCCCTCGTGTGATTGAGGGAGGCCCGTGCCCCAGCAGTGGGGACTTAAATGGGTTGATGATGATGATGATGATGATGATGATTACTTGTAGGAAGAAATTAGACATTTTTTTTTCAAAAAATTCCTAATAGGTACCTAAATTCTTTTATGGAATCATCGTCGTACTTTTTTTTAAATGTCTCATAATCGCCACAATGAGGGTTTTCGCGTGTGAAAAATTCGCTAGATGGAGTACTAAGTATAGGAGTGAGCAAAAAAATGAGACATCAAAAATCTTGAAAGAAAAATTTCTGCGAAAGAAAAAACCACCTTCAAAAAACCACGAACTAAAAAGTGTAAAATAATATTTATTTAATCGTGGACATGAGCGTTCCTAGCTTCTACCTAGCTTCTGGCCTAGGGGAGGGAAAGTCAGAATTTTTTGGTTCAGACCGTCCAAGCTTCTGTCCTAGAGGGCAAATTAAATTTTTGACCAGATTGTACGAAGGTATAAAAGATTATAGTTTTTTTATTTTGTGGGGGATAGCTATCTTCCCCTGCATCCGAATCTTTACCTAAAAATGTGTGTTATCAAATCATAGGATTATATTATTATTTAGTTAATCAATGAGTTTTAGTTCTTAGCTATTTATATTTCTGCTGAAAGGATTTCCCCAAAGCAATATTATTGAGCCCTATAAAAATAAAAGAGCATACTAACCCGAGTTCGGACAGTAAAACACATAATAATAACAATAAAAAAGTGATTTGAACACGCACCTAATATCTTTTTCGTTCTACGATAAAAGCGCAAACCATTTCTACATAATCATACACGTTTTGAATGACAAAAGCTAAAAGTTTAATGGCGCATGGTCCATTAAGCCTGATGCTCACCTATCCGATGTTATTTCGGTTTATTCTTATGTGAAATAATAATAATAGACAGTAAACCTTATTTTAGGTATAAAGTTCCCAACCTTTGTATAGGTATGTCACGGATAAAGAGAGAACGGCTACACTATGTCAAGTATAGATAGGACCGTATTAGAAAAAACCCCTATTACTTATATTTTTACCAAGAACGTTGAATGGTCTTCTAATTTTAATTCTAATGTTGTATGGTACATTAATAAATAACCTATACATTTAGAGACGATTAAATAATTATAAACGGGCCTTATAAAATCTTACTAACGTTTCGTAGTCTAAATAGGCTTATCCTAGCCTTTCCGCAATACTTACTTATCAGCCTATATACTGTCCCGCTGCAGGGCAAAAGCCTCCATCATAGAAATCAAGTTATCGCTACTGTGATGGGATCAGACTTAATCACCACGCTAGCTAAATGCGGATTGCTGAGCCCGAGCAATGTTCGAAAAATTCGAAGCATACTTTTGGCTCAATCTGGTAATCGAACCCAGGATCCCGAGATCACGGCCCAATACTTAAACCTCTAGACCAACAGGGCGTTACTCAAAATACACATCTCATCTATTTTGAGCAATGTGATTGGTCAATTTTTATAAATCTCCGCTCACTCCGCGCAGCTCCACTTCTGTGGAAAGGCAGCCTAAGGCCTATTTGGCTTAACAAGGAAGCTCCTAACTTTCACCCACAAAACTGTTAAGCCATAAATCTATCTAAAAAAAAAACAATATTTTATAAATCGTGTACGAAAATATTATGATAATAATGATTTCATCGCAAAGTATGACGTATTATTATAATTCTGTGGTATGACATGTACAGTTCGCTCGCGAACCATAATGCACGACAACCTTTTTTGCAATTGGACACTCACTCGGAACGCATAGGATTGCAACTGTATTTCTAGGAATAAATTGACTTCGGATCGAGTTGTTTCGGCCGAATATAGTGTCGCACTGCGGAACAATTCCGAACAAACTTTAAATTAATCCAAATTAAGCCGAGAGTGTGTTGTGCAGTCCATTTTTAACGCGTTGGAATTTTTCAGACTGGAAAATAGTTTATTTCATAGTAGCTTTCGTTGGTTTTTTTTTCAATCTACGAGCGAGATAAAGATAGTGTTAATTTTATTATTATACAGGGCTTGTTTGTTTTTATCTATTAACAAAAAAAGTTTGTTTTGTTAACCCAGGAGAATGCGTTACGCATATCCGGACGGTTATGTCGAACTCCCTCCGTATGACAGCGGTGGTTTACCGACTAAAACCCCTGGGCACCCTCTCCTGGGTTTGTTTACGGGCCCGAAGCCAGAAGCACGACCCACGAAGCCAGGTGCAAAAATTACTTTAACTTATGAAAACTAGACCAGAATCATTCATAAAATTAGGCACTGCTAAACTTTAGTAATATGTAGTAAGTAAGTATGATATAAAGGTATTTTTAAATATACACCATAATACGAAGCAAACCTGTATATTCGCACAGAGCCGCAGTGCGCATATCTTTACTAACCATTTCTGTTATTGGCCACTCGTATTCACGTGAACATACTCATCTAAATAACATTCTGGCCTCTCACGTTCGCTGTGACTTCGTGACTTTATATGTATGTTTTATTAAACTTTTTTATGTTATATTCGTGGCTGTTTTACTTCAGAAACTAGATCTCGTTCAAACCAATTTTCGTTGTTAGTTTTTATGGTACCTAATGTATATCACATACTTTTTTTAGTTATATATTATATAATTATTTTATTATAGAAGTTAGAGGGGAGAGACACATTTTACTACTTTTCGCGAGCGTTTCTTGCGCAAAGTTTTAAGTTAAGAAAAAAATGATATTAGAAACCTCAACATAATTTTAAAAGACCTATCCAAAGATACCCCACGCGTATGGGCTTGATGAAAAAAAAGTTTCAGTTCTTAGTACGGACCCTCCAAAAAAATATTTTTCCCTATATTTGTGTAAAAATCGTAATGCGGTTACTAAAATATATCTATTTACCAAGTTTCAATAGTACAGTTTCGGCAAAAAGTGGCTGTAACATACGGACGGACTGACAGACGGACAGACAGACATGAAGAATCTATAAGGGTTCCGTTTTTTGCCATTTGGTTAAATATGGGAACTTTATTTTTTTGTGTGATGAGTAAGTAGTAAGTCGCATCTACCATCGGCCATGGACATCTGCAACTAACACCACGAATGCGCCGTCGAGCTTTTAAAAATGATACGCTCTTTTCTTGAAGGTTTGAAGAGTGCATCGGTCCAGAAAACTGCTGACGGGAGTTCATTCCCGAATATGTAATAAATAGGGTTTTCGCGAGTGAAAAATCCGCTAACAATGTGATTGGTTACTTTTAAACGTGATCTGTCAAAATGACAATTTGATAAACTTAACAACCAATGCGGTTGATGTTGGACCTCAGTCCAACAGTACGCCATCTCCATCAGATTTTTCACATGCGAAAACCCTCATTGATCGATAATACACGTACCAAACGGTTCAAATGTACATTCATGTTGCGTACAGCTACTCTCTGCAAGTAGATGTGTTCCGTGAACGCTATGATCTGAACTTATTCAGAAAAGAGAGAAGAAGGCTGTTACTAGACATCCATTCCACGGCCACATCATCACTTACCATCAGGTGAGATTGTAACCAAATGTCTGGCTATTCTAATAAAAAAAAAATGGGAGACGTCCCAGCTATCGCTATATTAGAACTACTCAAACCGAGACCATTTTGAGTCTAGATATTTTTGTGTTAGAAATTATATCTATAAACCCATGCAGTTCGTACACGTGTGTACACCTTATTTGTTTTGTTTTGATGATTGCCTATTACTTTTTACATCGCTACTAGCGATAAGAATGGCTATACTTTCTCATAAGCAATGTTTATGTAAAGTCATTTTCTATACATAAAATTGTGCAACACTCTTTATAATTTTCACTGAAGTAAATTTATTATTTATTATACGGAACTTATGAAAAGTTTACAGGGAACCTAGACCGATTCAGTATTGTAGATTATTTATTCAATACGTAGTTTAGGAGTTACCTTTATTCTTAAATGAAGAATCTTAGTCCATCGCCTAAATAAAGAAATATTTAAAAATTGTTAGGATAAAATTCGAAAAAGGTCGAGAAAACATTAATATTTCATTGTTATGCTTGCTTGCACATTAAGGTGACGGGTAGGCCACACTAGCGACGCCAATCGATTTTAATTTTCAGCTACTAAACCGGATGTATTTTATACAATTTCGTGGTTACAACCTCTGGGCAAACACTTATACAATTTATTAAATTACCATGCAAAAAGCGGCCACTTTTGGCGTGAATCAATTTTTCGAGTACAAAAGCGGACTGAGGTTCTAACCTCGAAATTGTTTAAAATAGTTCCGGTTTAGTAGCTAAAAATTAAAATCGATGGTCGTCGCTAGTGTGCCCTACCCGTCACCTTAACATTTCATTGGTATGCTTTTCACCAAAATGTAACTAAAGGGCCAAATTCCATATTTAATTTGTAATAAGAGACATTATTATCCGTTTACACGGTCAAGGGTTATCCAACCTAACCGTAACACAAGTACTATCGAGGAAGTTGTATAAATGCCCGTCGATATATTATGGGGGATAACTATAAATCTTCGACTTGGTGGACGTGCTTGCACAGATTATAAACGAGCTTTATTACTCAACCGTTCAAGTTCGATTTCTCATGATCATTCGAATAAATATAGGTATAAATGGATGTGGTTACTCGAATGTTACAGTGAAATCTTACTTTTTGTTGTGAATACTGTTTTTTTATTGTATTTTTTTTTCTTTGTTTTGACCTTCTTCCTGTTGTGTGTATGTGTGCACGTACGTCGCCCAAGGCTCCGCCTGAAAACCAGCGCTGCAGCGCCTTCGGCAACTGCAGCAAATGCTGATGTTGGGCCTTGTCGGCTATAGAATTTGTTTTATTTGTGTATCCCTGACTGCCTAGGTGCCGCAGTGGTTAGTGGGTCGCACTTTAAAGCGACGGCTGCGCAAGAGGTCCCGGGTCGGGCCAAAAATTTGTACCTAAGTTTTCGGTAAGAAATTCTTAGTGGTAGCCTGGAGTCTGGAAGTTGACGGTCTTGTACCTCCGTGCCTCGGAAAGCACGTTAAGCCGTTGGTCCTGCGCCCAAACCCTCTCTGGTCGTGTCACAGTAGTGTCCATCGGAATATGAGGGTAAGGGAATAGAGAGTGCACTTGTGTTTCCGCACAAACTTGATCATTATAATATATCCTGCTTACGTGGCTGATCGTTGAGTTTGGCCGCCGTAGCCGTAATCGGTTGGAGAATATTAATTTTATTTGTGTATTTATGTCACTCGTGTTTAAATTTGTGTTCTGTGGCCAATAAACAAATCTTTATCTAAATTACTAGCACGTGAGACTGAGGATTCAGCGTTGACAGATATTTTGTAAAATAGCGAGATGTTTTCATACCTAAAAGTCATCATAACTCTTACCTTCAGTGATATAGCAAGGGTCAACATTTAAAATCCCCAAAGATCTGGCCTATTCCTTTTTCAATTTGACACCCTAAACAGACTGAGCCTTTTTTTCATAGTGCCATACTTGAAAAACCGCCCGAAGCTGTTAGTACTGTGGTGACGAGCTGGGCGACGTTCATTCTCTACCGCTCCCGTATAGAATCTGCATCAGGTCCGGTTGGATCTCTTTCACACCCAGTGACGTTTTTTGCGAAAATGCTACATTCCGTTTAAAGCGTCCATGATATTAATCATAATAAATAAAGTCAAAGTCAAATGAGTTTATTGCAAGTAGGTTCATACACACTTATCCAAAAATTATAAGTCGACGAAATGTTTGTATCGTGGTATTGACAGGGTCCACGAGGTTTATTCACAAAAATCTTAACATTACCCACTTGCATTTCTGTTAAACAACCAAGTGATTATCAGTGGAAACTTGTAATTGGCCCTCAATGTTTTTTTTCTGTGACTGTATCCCTAAATCTAGCTGTAAGTTTTCCAAAAACTTGTAAAATAAAAAAAAATAAAAATAAATCTTCTGGTACCTACTGTTGTCGACTTAATTAAAAACCAAGCCTACATTATTTTAGGTAGACGACCGCGATTGCGCAGAGGCGGTTAAATCCCTGGGTTCAATTCCCAGTCAGGTCAATATACAAAAACGAACTTTTCTATATTGTATCTACGCGTTATATAGAAAAGTTAGTTTTGTTAGTGTCCTGAGAGATGCTCCGGCGTATTATTTAGTACATACATTAGTATTTGAGACCTTTTAGGAGCTTACCTGAATGACTCCGATGATTCTTCCCTCAGAATTCTTGATAGCCATACAGAGGATTGTATTGTGTTTGAATCCAGTTCCCTCATCCACAGAAGCGTCGAAACGAGGATCTTGATACGAGTCGGGGATGTTCACTGTCTGAAATACAATACCAAAACTTGAAGTGAATATAATAATGTTACAACAAAAAGGGTCCCTTTACACCTCAAAAAAAAATCGAAGCACAAAACAACCAAGTACTAGTGGAAAATTATTTATCCATATCCAATCTATGTAAAAAAGGTCAGCCTATATACTGTCCCACTTTAGGGCAAAGGTCTCCATCATAGAAATCAAGTTATCGCTACTATGATGGGATTAGGCTTAATCACCTAGCTTGTCTAACGTGGATTGGTGATCACTAACCCGAGCAATGTTCGAACAATTCGAAACATACTTTTTGCTAGACCCGGAAATCGAACCCAGGATCACAACCCGGTACTTAAACCACTGGACCAACAGGGCGTTTAGGCAAGGAAGGTAAAGTAATTAAAAAATAATTGTACATTGCGGAAGGGACACCATCGCCAATATCTTCAGAATCTACGTGGACTCTTTCCTAATTGTCGCATCACCCTTAGTAAAATACCGACCTAACTCAAAATTGTTGATATTTTTATATCAATTCTTAATTGTCGTCGCATATACTTGTGCACAATATTATTTCCGTTACGTATAATGCGTTCTTGGCTGATGGTTGTGATTAGTCGCCATTGTTAAAATATTGTCGTCGGTAGAAATGTAGTGTATTTCTACCGACACGCTTGTCTTTTAAGTCACAAGCAGACGGTATTACCCAGTAAGCATTCACCTTAAGACCTCAGGACATGTGGAGTTACGATTTGCGTACGACGGCTGGCAGGAGCTGGATGCGAGAAGCTAAGGATCGATCGTAGTTGCAAACGATTTGAGAGGCCTATGTCCAGCGGCGGACACTAAGGGAATTGCCACACTGACGGATTGCGAGCGTTTTCAAAGCGGAGCAACGCCACAGATGCGCAACGGATTCGCCGCGGAGATAAGTCTGAACGCCATTATTTTTTTGTGGCGGCCACGCAGAAACAAGCCGGAGAATCCGTTGCGCATCTCACTTACCACTCCGCTTTGAAAACTTTCGCAATCCGCCAGTGTGGTAACTCCCTTAAGCCTATTGATGAAAAAACATCAATCGTCAGTTTTAACACCACGTCAAAAACATCAATCGTCAGTTTTAACATTTTAAGCAACTTTTCAGGAAAGCCAAAAAACTGATCGGAGACTTACGTGCTATTCCCATTAGAATTCAATTGTTGATTTCCGTTCTGTTACATTTTCAACATTTTAAATTCTGATTGATAAAAATGATCCGTCTTTCATCTAACGAATGTAATCAAAATGTCATAACCGCCACCAGCGAATTAGTAAAAAATAAAAAAACTAAATTGTGACTTACGTGGTCATCTCAAAGCGTAGGTCATTTTATGACTTCCGTGCTGTTACTTTTTAGTAATTATAAAGGTTTTTATTGGTCGTATCTCGATTCTGATTGGGCGAAATGACGTGTCTATCGATTCTCTAGCGAATGACATCAAAATGTCAAAACCGCCAAAAAATGACTTACGTGGTTTTAGAACTTCACTGACGCAATGTTTACGGGCTCACCTCGCCAGTAGTTGCGACGTATCCCGTGATGCCGATGTTGATGGGGAACCGGCTCTCGTAGGGCGAGGTCCGAGGGGTGCCGGGCTCCGCCTCGTCGCCCGCCTCCAGGTCGAACACGCGGGAGAAGCTGCCCTTCGACGCCTCGTGAACTAGGAGCACCTGGGAAAGAAGGTAAATTCATCAGTCATTGGTACTAGGAACAAAAGCGACTTAGGTCCCGGCTAACCCGTCTCGGTTACCGTGAACCAGTTGGTCTGGTTCCTCTGTCGAAGGGTTGAGAAGCTCAGACGGCAGTCGCTTCAGTCATGTAATTACCAGACATTTCCCGAATCCTGGATCATGGCCCAAACATACCCTGGTCGCGGAGGTCGGACATGACCTCTCTTTGCCCAG
Organism: Marasmia exigua; assembly: GCA_019059595.1. Taxonomy (NCBI): domain Eukaryota; kingdom Metazoa; phylum Arthropoda; class Insecta; order Lepidoptera; family Crambidae; genus Marasmia; species Marasmia exigua. The sequence goes on along the minus strand of CM032479.1, from coordinate 10,199,618 downwards.
CATAGTTGCAGCTATGCTGGATGATAAGAGGGCCTGGTCGGCCTTCGCCCACTTCTGCGAAGAAGTGGTGGCGTAGAAGGAGTCGGCGGAGCGGGAGCGCGAGACCAACCCCCTCGCAGGCCCGCTTCGAGGAAGGAGAGGACGAGTTCGGCGGAGAACCTTCGTCCTCTACGTGGAGGTGGCCAGCCGGCAACAGTGACGGGGGTCCTTGTGCCGGCACTGTCATTGGCACCTCCACCGCTCGTTGGGGACGGCTCAGCTCTTGCGGCTGTCCCCAACCCCCCTCCTCCCAGCCTGAGGAGGGGCGTGGCCGCACACCCGTATAGGGGCCTGTGGGGGAGTGGGGTTGCGGGGAATAGCCTCGTGCAGTTCCCGTGACTCTATTCCACACCCACGGGTGGTTGAGCCCCGGGAGTTTTAGTGGGTATGCCCTCAGGTCACTTCTTATTAGAAGAAGCGGCCCGGAGGGTGAGTCCCACAGTACCCTGTCGCCCCCCGGCGGCAGGGTCTGCGTAATGCATTTCTCCCGGGAAACCAAAAAAAAGGGCCTGGGTCCGCTGGACCGGAGTGTGGAGAGAGGCCGTACTGGCGAGCCTCTTTCGAGCTGAGCGGGTTCGCGGTGACTTAAAAAGGTTCGTCCTATAGCCCGCGTTCCCGCTCTGGGAGTTTCTCCCGGGGGATGGAAACTGTCGCAGAGAGTTTAGTAGGTATGCCCCTAGGAGCACCCCACACTACCCGGCCGACTCCCACCAGCCAGGTGTGCATAAGGCGGCGCCGACCAACGGCGCCGCGCCGACGTCGGTTCCTTCTAAGCCGGCGGCATTCTCTCTGCGTTACCAAAAAAAAAGGTATACGGTCTCCCCGTTTGTCCGTTATAATGTAAATGTTGTCGCTTTGAAGCTGGGGTACGCTTGGACCATGATCAAGAATTAGTCGACTATGGAAATTAAAACGAAGTGATTGTTGTCTGCCTTCGCAACCCTTAAGGGGAATCCATGAACCATGGTTACACGATCAGAATCAATATACCGTGATTCCGAATCATTTAATCGCGTTACCGTTCTACAGTTTTTTTTAGTTCAGAAACGATCCAAAAAGTACAGGAGCCCAATTCTCGTGCTCGTGACATTTATTATCATACGACATATATCACTAAAACATAGTTTTTTGTATGGTTTTAAGGTGATATCCGCCATGTTTTTTTTATATCGAAATCCCCAGAATGGGGGTCCAGGTTTCCTCACGAAGTTTTCCCTCAGCGCCGAATATATGGTAAAAATATGCACATAAGATAGATAGATACACTTTATTGCACAAAATTTACAGATCTTAGCCTAAGTTATTATACTAAAACAATGAGATTGACTATGAAAATGTGTAACGGTAGAGTCGCAATTAAAATTAACGTTTCTGCGACTATAGGGTGTTAAATTCAATCAATCAAATAAAATCATGCACGTATAAATAAATTGGCAGAACATAAAATGTCAACAATAGTGCAACATTACAGCTTAATTATGATGCATAACTCCCACAAACACAAGTGATTGATACGGAAACATAATGTAAATCAACACAAAATATGCAAATAAATGCAGCAACGTGGCCTAACCTCATTCATTTATATGTAAATTAAGTTTTAACATAATTTGGAAGTTCAACGTATATATTTAACTTTTCGACTGGGCTGTGACAAGGAATTAGAGGGTTGAATTTTTATCTTGATTCTATTTTGTTATCCGGGTCAGATACAAAAATAAATATTTCACACTTTTTGTACTCAAAATTTTCTATAGCAAGTAAAATTATGAACTGACTAATTGAGGCGATTACTTATACAGTGTATCATGTGATCAGTGTTCAGGCCGTAGATACAACTCAATATGATCAATTTTATCGACAAATTAAATAGCCCTAATTGTCAGTGGCATTGTGGATAAAAATAATCATATTGACTCGCCTTTACGGCTCAGACACCGATCACCAGATACACTGTATAGTTAAATAAATATCACACGTGATAATTCCATCTCGTGTTCAAGCGGGACTCGAACCCACATCTTCCACAATACTAGTGGTTGTTCTACCAATTAGACCACTGAACGCGTTACTAACCCGACGAAATTTGTAAATGCATGATTTGATATGCGTTGTCGGAGTGAGTTAAGTGTGTTATTTACTTAAGAATAAATTGCAAAAGATTGCTTTTTGAAAAATATCAAACACTGTTTGGTTTACCAGGAGACCTACCCTTATAGGTACTCATTGTCAGCCCTGAAGTATCCTCTCTGAGAGTATGGATCCTTTTATTTAATGCTACTGATCATTGTCTTGTGCTGCTTAATAGATGTATCTTAGAATATCATTATATAAACTGTATGAATAAAAGAAAAAGTGTATACAGTGACTGTACACACTTTTTCTTTTATTCATACTGTATTACAGTCTCTTCAATTATGGGAACTTAGCAATAGTTCAAATCTATACATTAAAAGTTATAAAGTTATTATTGTTTGAAATATATTCTCTTTTATTATTATTATTAAGTTGTACAAGATGATAAGAAGAAGTTTATGACTACATTCCTACCATTAAGGCGACGGGTGGCCCTAACTAGCGACGCCAATCGATTTTAATTGATAGCAACTAAACCGGATATCTTTTTAACAATTTCGAAGATAGAGCCTCTTGGAAAGAATATATACTATTTATTTAATACTTATAATTAACTTTTTGATCTATTTTTGCACTCAAAATTTGTAATAACACCATAAGTGGCCGTTTTTAGCGGTAATTCATATTTCAAGTAAGAAGCAGTCCTAAAAGTTAATTATAATTAATGAATAATATAAGTTCTTTTCGAGATGCTCGAACTTCGAAATTGTTAAAAATATATCCGGTTTAGACGCGAACAATTTAAATCAAATGGCCTGGCTAGTGTGCCCTACGCGTCACCTTAAAAAATAAATGTTAAGCTTTTCAAATAAATAAAATAAAAGCTCCAAAGTATCTAAGAGTTTCACAAAGAATAAAATGCTGACGCTGCATTTATTTCAAAGAAATGTATTTTGGACAAAATGTTTTATCATGAACCATTAATGGCCGCGGTATAATTTTCCTGTTATCTCCACTTAAAATATTATGTTTAAGGTTAATTAAGCGTAAACTCAAACCTTTTGTGCCTAAAATGTTTTATTTTTACATAAAATTACAGGAATAAAATTAACAATGAGGTTTATGAAAGCGTTTGGTTTGTTAATTGATTTTCGTGCTGTTAATAGTAGAAATGACATCAAAACCATCAATGAATAAGAATATTTATTACAATTGTCTGAAAGCTTTTTGTTTGTCATCATCATTCCCAGTTTTTGAACTCAATCAATTATCAATGATATAGATACCGACTCTATGTACCTACATACTATCTCAAGGTTAAAAATAAGGTAAATTTACCAAGAAAAAGTATAGACAACGTAAATAAAACGTTACTAATTAACTATCCGGGCCGTGTCGTCCCCGGCAGAGTAGAATAGGCCACCCTCACTCTTACCGAGGTGTCGTAAAAGGCGACTAAGGTAAAGCTGCTGGCATGATCATCAGCACCCAGAGAAGGAAAACTCTGCATTTATATCAAAACCCTCGCCAACCCGTCTGCCAAGCGTGGTGAGTATGGCAATTACCCCTCATGTGATTGAGGGAGGCCCGTGCCCCAGCAGTGGGGACTTAAATGGGCTGATGATGACGATGATGAAATAACTTTCCTTCGTTTGATGACCTTTACGTATGTACATTAAACTCGACATTAATACCTAGATATTTGGTAGACATTTCGCCTGTTTAATCTCATATCACATAATATATGAAATTACATATTTGCTCATCATACGAAATATGACGTGAAATGAAAAAGTAGTCGAATAAAGCAGGTTACAATTTAAGCGAAGCTTTACAAGAATTTTCTTTCAGATGTGCCGTGAGAATAAATGCGACCTTGCGCACCATAAATTAAGGGTGTTTAGAAAGGGGTCTGACAAGGCTTATAAAGTTTCAGGTTTACAAACATGAATAAATCAGATATCCCGAATTTTCAAACCTGCACTTTACGGATAGTTTCTGAAGCGTGGAACTATCATTCAATTGTTCTGGTTCCCCTGTTTAAAGGTTGTGAAAGTCAGGCGGCAGTCGCATCATTGTACCAAATTACCAGACTCCCCAAATCCTAAATCATGGTCTAAGCTTACCCCGGTGTATACACTGAGATAAGATGAGGTCCAGATTTAATAAATGGTGGTAGCATCCCTATGTACTAATTAGAGTACTAAACAGATTTTCATAATTATTTTAGATTTAAGCCTCGCACCACAAACATGTGAGTACAAAGTTAAACGAACCGGAACCACCGAACACAAACACTTCTCAACTTTGGAAGCTGCGCATACATCATGCTATCCCTTTCTAAGTTAACTTTATGATAGAGACTTCAACACGTTAATCCAAAGCCCAACTAAATCATTGATTCACATTTTAGAAACATATCCGAAACGTGCAGGTTTCATCACGATGATTTTCCTCACCGCCGCTAATGGTAGAAATATTCACGTAGATTAAAAAAATCTTTTAGCCTTTGGTAGCAGACTCAAAGTTGGATGACAATGTGCGATGTCGTGTTTTTTAAGATTTGAGTAGGCCAACCACCAGACCTATGAAAATATATATTTTACCTACTTTGGTAAAAGATATATTATCATAGGTACTGATGTGAGTATACGGTTTAGAACACCTCTGGAATAGCGGTCCAAAAGACAATTTATTCCATTCTGAATATCGTTCTGCGAACAAAGGTAAATTTGACCGAGAATTAACCAGGTTTACATTGGCCGACCAACCGATTTAATCTAATTTTCGCGAGCCGATTTCAATGCAAATTTCATTGGGAGTCGTATCGTGGGAAACTAATTAACACTGTAAATATTGTCCCTAAAAAATCTTCGTAAACTGAACTCTGTAACAGTGGGTGTAATTTGTGAATTTAGCTAATGAAACCTGTGTGGTGTACAATGCTATTTTCAGTTTCTTATTGTGGTCGAGGAAAACAGTAATCTCCACCTACACTTGCCCTTTTTGAATGTTACAGTTTATCAGCGAATGTATTGTCTTATACTGGTAACCATTTACTTACTGAATTCATTGTGGACCAAAATAATGACTAAAAGTAGAGCCAAACTAATAAGCCACATTTGACGTTTCTAAATTTTAGCTTCATAGACAGGTGACCTACTAAAAAACTTCGATTAAAGTGAATAATCGATATGTGATTCAAACAAACCTGAATCGAATACTATAATAATGGAAAATAAGTTATTAGTACTTTTATTTAGAGAAATGTGAATCAAAATTATTGAAAAGAAAGAGGAAAGTAGGTACCGATCTTTGATATCGATCCGCGGCCAGTTTATTTCGTTTTGCCACATGTTGCATTCGATTTGCCATACATTTTTTTATTTTACAAAGTTATTAATGTACTCGTATTTTAAACAAGAGAATAATACGTTTTATTTGAATCAGAATGTGGCTTTTTATTTAAGGATGAATATTCCTACACGATTAATATTGTGTTCGTTCGATTATTTAGGGTAGATTACTAGAGATTAAAAAGAAAATGGGTTGACACATACAACATTGTACCAACGTTCAATACTCTAGAAAAGTAAATTTATAATAAGTTTATAAATAATATAACAGAAAAGATAAATCGTGAAACTATCATTTTTGTCTTTATTGAAATAAAAAAATAAATGCAAACATAGTTAATTTTAAACAATTAAGAAATTGGTTTTTTTTAACATAGAAAGATTGATATATTCAATGACCGTTTTTAAAAGGTTAAGTTGTCAAATTTTGTTGAAGTGTCAAAGGTGGCCTTTTATTTTGGCCCAACTAATAATAACCTTAAAGTGTTTAAAGAATTGGATAAAGATATAATAAGGACCCGGTAAAAGGTGTAAATCCAAAAAGATTTGGCTTGACGTCGTAAGGTCTTTGACCGTGGGAGAGCCGCGCTTCGGCATGAATGGGCGGGCTCGACCGGAGTGATACCACGGCCTCACAGAAAACCGGCGTGAAGCCTGTGCTGCGTTTCAGCTGCGTGAGTGAGGGTACGTGAGGCCCAATCCGGGAGAAAGGGAAAACGTGTAAGTAAAATAATACAATTTATCTCCCGTTTAGAATCCTACGAAAGTTTATAAACTTCCTAGTAAATTGATAACCTCACGGATCTTGTTATTTTCCGGTGACATATATACTTGTAATCCCGCTGTTGGTTCTGATATCCGTAACACAGGTGATTGAGCTACTATCTCGGAGTTAGATCAATGTATGTGATGTTGTGAAATATATATTTATTTATCAAGCAGGCTTTGGATAAATTGAAGGCACGGTTGAAAAGCAAGGACCCGGCTTCAACGCAAATGTCTGTTGATCTAACAGATATTTGTGTGGTTTGTGGTACCTTCGCTGTTTCTTGTTTCCATATTACAAGGGAAAACCTTAGTTTAAGACCAGGAACATGTAGCGTTGTCTCAGTTTACTCAAATAAACTAAAAAAATCTCTAGTATTAATTAAGCTAATACAATCCAGATTCTTTGCAGCAAACATTCCGAAGTGTATATTTTAAGGTAACAAAATAGCGATCAAGTAATATGAACTATTGGCATTAATATCTCCTTAGTGGATGATGATATCATAACAATAAGATTCGATATAAGAATATCGCGTAAACTAGCCGAAGTGTCATTAAAAGGCATGGTTGGGTGTTATACTATTTATCTGGTATCTTCGATAATTGAGTTTTTCTTGGAAGATATCCAATAAAGCACCTCAGTCTGAGGAGATTTTAGTGATGCCCCTCAATTTTTAGCAGCAGTGTCTATCGATTAAAATATCGGTGTTGTCAAAGAAGAGTATAAAATTGATGGAAAGACACGACCTTTTATTTCAGAAACGCATGAAGGTATCGAATTGAAATGATCACATAAAAAAACCAGTTATTATTATGGAAACTAATTATCATTTTCAAGTAAATTGGAAATGGTCAAAGAAAATATTGTTTTAATGAGAACTACTTTAAACGCAAAGAGAGAAAAACAATATTAGAGGATAAAAACGAGATGGCCAAGAGCTACTCAAACTAACTTGTGACTCCACTGGTGTCGCGGGTGTTCATGGGCGGCGGCAATTGCTTACCATCAGGTGATCCGTCTGCTCGTGTGCCACCTATCACATAAAAAAAACTATCAATGAAATCTTGAGTTATTTAAATAATCGTTCAGAATCGAGAACTATCTACAGCCCACTGTATTTAAGATGCAACCATAAAACCAAGGAGGTTATTCGATTTTAAAAGCCCCGCATCGCAATTGCGACTGCCCAGGAGGTGTGTGCATGGTACAGGGGTCGCGAGCAATAATCGTTTCTCTACCACCAGGTGATCCGTCTGTTCGTCTGCCCCTTAACGCTAAAATTTAATAAAATCGGTAAATGTTCATCCATCCCTCCCAGATTGAGAGACCATTTTGGCAATTCTGTTCGAGTTGAGTGAACTCATATCACCCATTGTAACCCGCAACACACGGTGAAAGTGATTTACATCACTAGTTCGATGAGATATCGCGTCATAAACAGTGGTACCTTGGAAATGGACACGGGAATGGACACACACACGTGGCGTCATCTCGCAAATTACTTATTTTCACATTGACACGGACATCATATAGTACAAGAGGTCTTACTGAATTTCATCATCTTTCCATAAGCGATAGTAAACAAAGTCCACACCGATAAGCTGGTCTCTTAATAGTCTGGAACATTACCTGTACTACTATTACTATTTGACGGAATCGCTCGAAACACACTCTTTTTTTTTGCAGACGAGCAGACCAAAACCAGTCAAAGTCAAAAGATCCTTTATTTGCATAGGCTTGTAAACAGCACTTATAAATCGTCATACATTTAAGTAATTAAACACTATTTATAAGTACTTATGTATAATTTACATGTTAATACATATATGTGTATGTTGAAACGTAAAACATACTAAAAAAATAAATAAAAATAATGCGATTCTACCACCGGCTCCGGAAGTTGTTTTTGGTCGAGAAGATCCAGCAAGGAACTCGCCAGTTACTGTTTTTAATCGCCAATTTTTTATACAATGGTTTATTATCCTCATACCAAGTCATACAGTCTAATGCAAAATAGAATGAAGCAAATTAAAAGTTAAGTATGAGGTAAATCGAAGCAGACCAGTCCCCAATGGTGGCACCTGTTCACAAGTATGACGTATGTGTCAGCCATGTTCACTCAACCATATTAGAGTAGTGGAGTAACAAATATGCTGTCAACGTACTATTAAATTCTACTACGCTTGGGCACAACATCGATTGCGTCTTGTTCGAGCTGCCGTTAAGATAATGGACAACATTTCAAAATTGCTAAGCTCTGAAACAAAAAATACCATTTCTTTATTTACTTTTCCGCTGCGCAAATATATATTTATTAATTTTTTATATTGGTTATTTACTGAGAAAAAAATTAAAAACTAAAAAACGTAAGATGACGTCATCGGACGGCAGAATGTAAAATATTTCTTTGCTTAGCACATTATAGTTTTTAAATTTACGTAATGCCAAACTCATGACATGTAACTGTCAAAAAAAAAGACAACTTGTCAACGTTGAATGTATGAATGACGTTGACAATGTTGACACTAGTATTATTTACCTTTGACAGTAGTACCTTTTTTTTATTAAAACAATGATAAGCAAAGGAATATCGCTGTATTCAGCCGTCCGATGACGTCATTTGGCGCTTACGTTTATTTAGAATAAAAAGAATTTCAATAATTATTTTATGCATGAAAATGGACAAATTTTGAAAAAAGAAAAAATATGGGTCTGTTCATATTATGTCTACTTTCATATAAAAAAACAATATGGACATGTTAAAAATTTGAAATGTTGTCCATTACTTCATTAAGGATTTTTTTTTCGGTAGGAAGAGTCCATTCCAGCGGGACAGGTATGCCCTAAAAGCCTAAGCTTAACTCATCCGTGACGAGTTTAAACTTTAGGCTATTTCAATCAAATATTTGGCAAAAACCTATAGGAACCCCTCATCTTTAGCAGGAAATTACGAAAAAGTATTATCTGTGATTAAACCAAAATATTCGTCACCTCTTGTACTATAAATACTCATCGTCGTAGGTCAGTTACATGAAGGTCATGGAAGGTTAAGGTTAACAGCACCTATGTATTACTGGAATAGCCCGTCAGTCTGAGGTTTGTCACCTTTTTCTTCACTAAACGCTGTAAATTAATTGTAAGTACACAACTCAACTTAAGTTAATTTTTAGCGTAGGTAGCATTAAAACGTGCTAGATGGTATTTCGACGAGGTTTCTTTCTACGTATGTATTAAACAGTCAGCTTCAAAAACATCTTAGCGTTAGTATCTACCAAAAATATCTGAGCATTTGATAAATGACAACTGTATAATAGTATACGCCTAGGTGCATTTTTATTTGTTGTTAGAGAACAAATAACAACAAATTAAAGTTCACCTTATGATATTGCGCTAAAAGTGACTTTTGTAAAATATTCAAACATTTATGCTAGGTTTGAACGCTAAGATATTTTTTGAAGCTGACTGTTTGTTTAGTACATATGTAGAAAGAAACTTCGTCGAAATACCATCTATAATACTGTATTTTCACATCATCATGATATCCGCCATAGGACATCCACTATTGAACATAGGCCTACCCCAATAACTTCCAGATTGGCCAGCGTACATTCAGCAAATTCCTGAAAATTTTATCAAGTTGTGTACCTTGTACATCCTACATCTTCCTTAATGAATACTTAATATTAATATACCGTCGCCGTGTGGTCCCCGGCAGAGTAGAATAGGCCACCCTCACTCTTACCGAGGTGTCGTAAAAGGCGACTAAGGTAAAGCTGCTGGCATGATCATCAGCACCCAGAGTAGGAAAACTCTGCATTTATATCAAAGCCTCGACAGCCCGTCTGTCAAGCGTGGTGAGTATGGCAATTGAGGAGTCTCATGTGATTGAGGGAGGCCCGTGCTCCAGCAGTGGGGATTTAAATGGGCTGATGATGAATGTTAAGTCGTGCGGAGGATGGTAACTATTACTGAAGTAAAGTTTAACATTAAATTAATATAATTAAAACAGGATAAGGGTTAAAATCGTTAGCATGATTTCAATAAATAAGACATCATAAAACAAGTGAATAACGTTAAGCACAAGTACTATGATACTTTAATATAATAAAATAAAAGGTATGAACGCACGTCAAAATATAATTTGTATAAAATTATTACAAAAGTAGATATCTTAAAATCTACATTTATCGCATAAGAGCGGTGCGGCGCGTTGCATTACGTGGGCCAACATACATGACGCGCAGTGACGCGACATGTATGTTGGCCCACGTAATGCGCCGTGCAGCTGTGCGTCTCGACGCGGTAGTGCGGTCGAACGCTAATGGTAGCCAAAATTCAAGCATTTTCCCATTTATCGACAACCACTTTAGCTATTAATCAGACAACTAGTTGAACCAAAAACCGCGTAATATCCGGCCATATTTTAAATCGAAAAAGTTATAAATTATGCAAACCGTCCCATCCGACATATTCGTTAAACACAACTTGATTTATTTTCGCTATATTTCTTCAAATTATACCGACATTTTGGTTGGACTACCAGTTATCGACACCCACACGGTGAAAAAATATTTTTTGAAACTAGATTGTGTAAAACGAAACTAACATGGATTTAACTTACGTCTTTTTCATTATCGGTTAGCATAAATCTCGATTTAAATTAAATTTAAAAAAAATATTGATTAAAGTTACATTAAGATTATCCACATCTAAATTTAAATGGGTAAAATCTACTTATAATATTAAATAATGTAGTGTAAAAATGTAATATGAAATATTAAATAATCTAAAACGTGATTTTGATTTGTATAAGAAAAATCTTATACATATTATTTTAGGAACCGAAGAGTAATTTAACTAAATTACAAACGTTAAATGATAATATCGTTAATTCTATAATGGTTCTTTGGTTCTGTGCCATTATTGTAGAGCGCCGAAGTTTTTGAATAAATAACAGTTTTGGCAACGGTTTATCCGAACAATATTACATTTCCATACTATCTGGGTGAAAAAAATTAACTTAAACAACAATAAAATCCACACACACTTTAGTAAAAAGATAAAAAAAGAGTATATAATAGCAATAAAAATGGCATGTTAAAAAACATAACTTTTACCCTGTATATGTTTACGCACAACTTTCTATTTTATTTCCCAGGGGTGGGAGCCTTGCCTTGGGGCAGATCGTTTTTTAACGTCATTAGGGTTTGTAAGCCCATTTCTCCTCAGCTTAATGTACGAGTATCCTTCAATAAAAGGGTATTTGCAGTAAGATTGTAAAGATAGAAAATAAAGTGGATTATACAGTTGTCCTGGTATTTTCATAATATTTTAAATTATTGAGGAGATTATTTATAAATTTTCATACTATTTCGAAGGACGACCGACTTTCTGAAGGACGCGTGGGTTGCGCTTTCAAATCGGTACGTTCCATTTTTCTTCTACAAAAAATCGGTCAACGATTATCGGTCATTTGGGATAACAAATGGCCGATAATCGTTCTTGGTATCCTAATTAAGAGGGCTTGTTCGATGACGTGCAGAGTTAGCGATGCTATTCGATTTTCATTAAATAAAATGTATTATTAGAAAAAGTATCTTTGTCTTTACATCGAAATGTTATCACTTAACATCTTGAGACCTGTCTTTTTTGCTTCTCTTTTTATATACTACTTCACATTCTGCATTCTAAATGTTTGACAACCCAATGTATCTTTATTATTTTCTTTTTCTATTTGACCTTATTATACCAATATTTTGAACAGAAAAGAAAGATTTAAAAATTAACAGGTGTCTTCTAGGCAAACGCGTAATATAACAAGGCATGAAAGGGCGGGCTCGACCGGAGTGATACCACGGCCTCACAGAAAACCGGCGTGAAGCAGTGTATGCGCTATATTTCGCTGCGTGAGTAAGGGTACCGGAGGCCCAATCAAAAATTAAAAGGTAAGCAGCGCACTTGTGACACCCCTAATGTTGCAGGTGTCCATGGGCGGCGGATGGTAACCGCCGCCTCGTCTGCCACCTAAATCACAAAAAGAAACATGGCTTCCCATCAGGTGCCATTGTGGTCCAGTGTTAACCTCAATAAAAAATAAAATGAATTGAGTCATTATCCGGCTAATCACTTTCGTTTTCAAGGTTTTAAATTTATACCGAAAATAACATCAGGGTCTTAAAATTTTCTGCATAAATATATATAAGGAATATTACTTTTACATGTATTTTAAGATTCTGATGTTATTTTCAGAATAAATTTAAACCTTATGGTGATCACGATAAGAGTACAATATGTACTCTAATTTGAATACACACGTTCTCACAAGCACACACAAATACAGAAGAAATAAAAAATACCCAAACATCAACATTCGTACACTTAGTTTCATATTACACCCAGCTGTCGGAGTCTCACAATCATCGATCATGATTATCAATCATCCCTTCTATAGCCTCAACGAGGCCATCAGATCCATCTGGTTTCCGTAAGATAAATTGTAGTCATAATTTTTACGTTATTTTGTCTCAAGACAGCGCTCCGATCGGACATTCGATACTAGATTCACTGTTACCGGTCTATCGATAAAATTGACAATAGAAAAATTAAAAAACTATCGACTTTGATGCCTAGGTGTTACGTAACATTAAGGAATAAATAGGTTCAAAAAATGATCCCAAACTTCGAAAGGTACGATAAACTCTATCCAGTAACCGCTATCGATCCCTGTTAGAGATATCTAAGTCGTGAAATATCATGACGGACGGCCTTAGAGCTTACAGAATAAGAAAAACATTAATGAATAAAATAAATAAATAAATTTTATTGCAAAACTACGAGTATAATCTACTTATACTAAGGGAACTAATTTTAAGTTTTTTGCCTGAACTAGGAATTTCCTGTATCTCAGGCAAAAACGAAAGAAAGAAAAGGAGAAAAGGCGCTATGTAATGATTATCTATAAACATCATAGGTAGATTATGTTCTATCGAAACTTCATTTTTTTGTATAGTTACAACACTATTAGGAATCAAGTTGTCTTTTTAACCGGAGGCTAGCCATACCGTGTAGCTTACTTTAAAAACCTTTTTCATTGTACAACAGGGTAGTTTTCATCCGTCTTAGCTATTCAATGTGGGTTATGTAACGCCGGATTCAACCTGGAATTCTCTGTCGAAACTTAACAATATTTACCTTTGGCGAACATTGAACAAATCAAACTCAGAACACAGTGGACACCTCTGGGATTTCATTTTCGACCCAGGGATCAGGTACGGGGTCGATTGGACGACCAAAAAGTCATGCAAGGTGACATAGGGCGTTGTCAGGCAGAAATTAATCACATACATAACCCTGTCGCGGACTGACTTCTCATTTAAAGTGCGACAAGGGGTCATGGCGGCAAGCATGTTTGACCTGAAAGTGACATTAATCGTTTCTTTCGGATGCTGTCGTATCGGTCTGATGCAATTCAAAGGTTTGCAAATTGCCTATTGTGCTTTTTTGTGAATTACCAAGTACCGCAAATTGATATTAATATAAGAAACATTGAATAATATTCAACATTACTAACGTGCCAAATAAAACTTATATACTATAGCTAGCTATAGATTAAAGGTTGCACTCCATCCCTTTGTTCGTTTTAAAATGAATACCAACATACCAAAGTCATGGTGCTGGATGTTATAAACATGTTTATTACGGGCTTAATTTTTTTAATTATTAAAAAGAAATAAGCCCGGAATACTTCTGTCCCTTTATTTAAGTAGGTAAACACTGTAGGTAATTCATTTTAAAACGAAAAAAGTGATGGTGTTTATTGCGGGCTTAATTTTTTTTTATTATTAAAAAAATTAAGCCCGGAATAAACATGTTTATAACAAGCAGCATGTTTATTCCAGGCTTAATTTTTGTTAATAATTAAAAAAATTAAGCCCGGAACAAAAAATCTTTATAAAATGCAACACCATCACTTTGTTCGTTTTAAAATGAATACCAACAGTGTTTACCTAATAGTACAGTATTAGTAAAAGGGACAGAAATATTCAATTGGTAAATATGACATACCTACTACGACTAGAGATACTGTAATTTGTTCAAAAAGAGGTGGATAAGGTTTACCCGAAGATTGATAATGTGTGCTGGCAACACATTTTTGGTAGAATGTTGCGGTCATGCATACTAAAGGATATTCTGGCACACCGCCAGTAATCCAATACAATGTTAACCATAAAGATTACAAGCGGATTGAGTGTCACCCAATGTAAATGCCAGAGGACTTGTTTTCGAGTAAATAGAATAGGTATTAATAGGTAGATAGATATAATCCATTGCACAAAATTCACAACACAAGTAGGCATTACAAAAAAAAATACAATTTTAGCGGTCTTATGGTTGGAAATGATTTCTATTTGTAAATAATATAAATATAAATAAAATTACACAACAACACACACATTGATCTGACTCAGAGATAGGTAGCTCAAGCACCTGTGTTACGGATATCAGAATCAACAGTCGGATTAAACATATAATATATACACCGTGCTTTTTAAACCATCGTGCACCCTTACCGAGGGCAATATACTGATGACAAAAAACATTTTCCCCCAACGAACATTAATATAATATATCCATGTCGAATTGAGAACCTCTTTTATTTAAGTTGGTTAAAAAAACGTAAGCCAGTGTTAGTTAAACTGTACACTTATATGTATTTTAATATTCGCCTTGTTAGCGAAAAATCTTGAAACATTAAATAAAATCCCGTGAAATGGAAATATGAAGAGAAAATAAAAGTCACATCAACTTTTTTGCCCGTAAAAATATCTCACTCAAAATGTTAAGCGTAATCCTTCGGTAACGTTACAAAGACACGAAAAACATATCAAACACTATTCAAAAAGATTATACTCGCATCGAGAAAAAAAATCACAGAAATAAGTGTGAAAAAGGATTCTCTAATAATAATAACATTTTCGTTATCTACCCTCGACGAAAGATTCCCATTTTTTGGCAGCCATCTTCTGAAATGTTTTTTTTTATTATTGCAAATGGCGTCTGGCATTCTGGATACTTGATTCCGTTCGTTATGCTTTCATAAATTTACTTTAAAATCTGAAACACGAGACCTGCTCAAAGACTTTTCTGCGGTTCAGATAATGTTGGAAAGAAAAAGAATAACATTTTTGAACGGTGTTGGGTAAATGAGTTTTTCTTGGTAATAAATTACGAATGATAGCAAGCATGAACAGTATTTAGGGATGATATTATGCCGGCGAAGACAACACGGCTCGGCTCTAAGATGCTGTCAGATGTTTTACTGCCAATTTCAACTGATTCATTATGAGACATAACCGTTGGCATGGTAAAATAGACCGGCGATTAGAGTTGTATTACAGGAGCCCAATTCTCGTGTTCGTGATATTTTGAAAACATGGCGGATATCACCTAAAAACCATACAAAAAAACTATGTTTTCACATATATCACTATATATGTCGTATGATAACAAATGTCACGAGCACGAGAATTGGGGCCCTGGAGCTCAATTCTCGGGCTCGTGACATTTCTTTTCATACGACATATATCACTAAAACATAGTTTTTTTGTATGGTTTTCAGGTGATATCCGCCATGTTTTCAAAATATCACGAGCCCGAGAATTGGGCTCCAGATATGTTTCAATTTTTTTTAATGATATAGGTGGCAGACGAGCAGACGAATCACTTGATATTATTTTTTAGCTGTAAGTATTATTTACTAGGTATCGCTGGAGAGACAATGTGACAAAGGACCAGCTTGGGCTGCAGATCTACGATTGGTCGGCCGTGGCCCAGAACAGAGAGCAATCGCAACTTGTTGTGCCAGAGGCCACTACGAGTCGCTGAGCCATCAGAGTATGTAAGTAAGTATTATTTAGTTTTAATAGTCATGCAGAATTCGGAAAGTCTGGTAATTACTATGAAGCGATTGCCGTCTGACCTTCGCAATCTTTAGACAGGAGAATCAAACCAACTGGATCACGGTTACACGTTCAGAATCAGTATCTCAAATATTGTAAATTTGAGAAAATATCCGAGACGTGCAGGTTTCCTCACGATGTTCTTCACTGCCGAGCTGATGGTAGAAATGGTAGAAGGCCTTCTATTCGTCCTGCACCTCTAATAAGCTCTTGTATTTTCCCTTTATTTTTTTAATTTTGCCCGAGTTTAGATTTACATAATTATACTTGCGCCTCGTCCTTCGAGATTAGTACCTAGAAAAATACCTATTATTTAATTACACATGTAGTAACGCATAAGTGTTACCACTCTATCACTTAGTTGAGAATTTTAATTTTTAATTCTTTTGCTTCCTTAATATTTTTTTTTTGTTCATTCGTTCTTTACCTTGTCTGTGGCTAAGTTTGGACTCGTCATTCGCATTTTGGTCGCCGTGTGGTCCTGGCAGAGTAGAATAGGCCATCCTCTCTCTTACCGAGGTGTCGTAAAAGGCAACTAAGGTAAAGCTGCTGGCATGATCTTCAGCACCCAGAGAAGGAAAACTCTGCATTTACATCAAAACCCTCGCCAACCCGTCTGCCAAGCGTGGTGAGTATAGCAATTACCCCTCACGTGATTGAGGGAGGCCCGTGCCCCAGCAGTGGGGACTTAAATGGGCTGGTGATGATTCGCATTTTAGTGCTCGACCACTCTAGTCACGTGCCCACGTGACTCTAGTTACGTGTCTGCTGTGGCCGTTTATAACGGCCACAGCAGGAAGACGTAACGTGATTGTGTGGGGCTAGTGCTTGGGCTGGGAGGGTGGTACTAATCTCTTCAGGACGAGGCGCTTCGTATAATTATGATAGAACTTCACTTAGGTAAGTTCGTTTAGTCATCAATTATATATTCTATAAATTAAACTTTACCGTATAATTTATAAACAGAATAATCTAAGTGTTTTAAGGGATAAACGAAAAGTAAAGAGGGAGGAAAACGACAAAGCAGCTGCATAATTAACTTCCATGATGGACATCAAATATAAGTACCACGTTTTTGTTCGTTGAATTCTCGAACAGAAATGACACTCATGATTTGTAGAACATGTCACGCGTGTTTTTTTATGTGATATGTGGCAGACGAGCAGTCGGATCTACTAAGGGTAAGCGAACAATTTATTTATTTATTTATTTATTTATTTATTAAGGACAGCCAACAAAACATCACTTAAGTAACTTGACTCTTACTCTAGTACTATATAGGTGCTAAAGTGACGCCTTAATTACAGGCTGCCACGACATGCATAATATGAGAAAGAAAATATACATGTTATGTAATATGTAATACTGTGGCAGCTGCAGTAGCCCTGCGACATATTATAATAATAATTATAAGGATAAGTCTTGGGATCGAGATATTCTCGCTAATGCAGCTGCCACAGAGGTAACATTCACCGCAGATAAAACAACATTGCCTACTGCAGGCTAACTTATTTATCGTTTTCATAGTAAGTACAGATAGATCTCATAAATACTCCTGGCTTATCAAATATGTCAATATTTGTTCCTTTGGAGATTTTGTTGTAAAGCAGTTGCATTCTATTTACTGATGAAAAGTGACCCAGATTGCTTTTAAACATTTTAGTGGAAAACAAGGTATATTTAGATGGTCGTGGTAATTTTGTGGGAGCATTGATAACAACCTTAGATAGAAGGATCGGACAATCTAAACGACCGTTGACTAGTTTATGCAAAAACTTAAGATCAGTTACATCCCTTCGTTTATCAAGACTTTGCAGTTTAAAATAGCCCAAGCGTTTTTTATATGAAGGATATTCTTTAGCTTTATGTTTTTGGAAGGCTAAGTGCCAGAGAAATCTCTTGTTTACAGATTCGACTCTTTTTTTATGAATTTCATACATTGGTGACCAGACTGAACTGCAATACTCCAGTATGGTTCTTATAAGACAATTAAAGACAGAAATTTTACCAAAGGCTGTTTTAAACTCTTTACAATTACGGTTCATAAATCCAAGTAGCTTGAAGCTTCTTGTGACTATGTTCTCAATATGTTTATTAAATCTAAGTTTATTATCCACAATGACGCCCAAGTCGCGAATTGTGTCTACCTCCTTCAAGTCGTGGTTGAATAACTTGTAAGATGAGTAATGCAGTGATTTTTTTCTAGAAAAGTGCATAAAATAGCATTTATTATGGTTTAGTTTTAAGCAATTTACATTACACCACGATACAAAGCGGTCGAGATCGTCTTGCAGTAGTTTTACATCGATTTCACTTGATATATTTTTTACAATTTTTAGGTCATCTGCATATAAGTAACAATTGGAATGATGAAAACAAGAAATCACGTCATTAATGAAGAGTATAAAAAACAGAGGTCCTAGGTGGGAACCCTGAGGTACCCCGGATGACACCATATACACTTGAGATTCGTAGCCATTAAGAACAATTTTTGATTTCCTTTTAGATAGATATGAGTTGCACCATTTTAACAATTGTCCCGATATTCCGTAAAGTGAAAGTTTTTTAATTAGTATTTTGATATTAACTGTATCGAAAGCTTTACTAAAATCGGTGTATATGACGTCAGCCGAGGCTCGAGAGTCTACTGCTTCTACTACGTCTGAAATAAAACCGATTAAGTTCGTTGTTGTGGAGCGACCCTTAACGAAACCGTGTTGTTGCGGTATAATTAGATGTTTGATGTGCCAGTATATAGCAGGACATAATAAGGACTCAAATACTTTTCCAAATACTGGAAGAATAGATATGGGTCTGAAATTCTCGACATTAGATTTATCTCCAGACTTGTAGACGGGCACAATGCGAGCCTCCTTCCAGAGCGTTGGGAATACACCATCAGATAAAGATTTGTTAAGAATAATGGAAAGAGGCCTCGCCAGTATGTCAGCACATTTTACCGCGTACATAGGTGATATACAGTCAGAGCCTGCTCCTTTATTTGGATCAAGATTTTTAAGAGCCTGTTTTACTTGATCTGTGGTGAAAGTAATTGTATTAATGTAATTGGATGTGATTTCATCAGTTTTGAATTTTTTTAAATCGATATCCGGGCTGTTAGACTTATAGACTGAAGAAAAACACTTCGCGAAAAGATTGCATATCTTAGAACCGTCAGTTGTGGAATTGTTTTTGTAATACATTTTGGAAGGGTACCCATTACTGTTACTATTTTTATGCTTTATGAAAGACCAAAATATCTTTGGGTTTTTTTTAATAGTTGATTCTATAGAAGCTATATATTTTTTGTGACTTTCATTTATTAATAGTTCAGATCTTTCCTTGAGTAATTTAAAAGATATCAAATCAAGTGGATTATTAAATTTCGAATACAACTTCCTGAACTTATATTTTTCTCGTAGCACACAAATAATACCCCTATTAAACCATACTGGGTGGTGATTTTTAGATTTCGGAGGAGAACGGGGAACATGCAATCTAATAGTTTCATGAATGATTGCATAAAATCTGTCTACCATGACATTAACAGAATCACACCCGTTAAACATTTCATCCCAGTCCACTGCATGCAAATGTTCAATGATTTTAGTATAATCTCCCTTATAAAATTTATAAATAGGGTTCGAATTTGGTTGTAGATATGTATTGTCGCCTAACTGGCTAGCCAATTTTATTTCCAAAGGAGGATGGTAAGGATCAATATTAACCAATGGAGACATGCTACCTTCTACCATATCAATGCGAAGGCTGGACAATAATAAATCCAGGGTCTTGTTTTTACTATTTAAAATATGATTGTACTGTTTTAATCCATTATACGATACAAGATCAAGCAACTGTGCGGCGTATGAACTGTTTGTGTCGCAAGTTGCTATTAATGGCGAGTTAGGGGTACCAGACCATTGTATACAACTTAAGTTGAAATCGCCCAATAAAATGGAATAGAGATTATTTTCAAGAACATTATTGGTACTACATATGAAATGTTCCAATACATGTTTTTGCATGGGTGGTGGTAAATATATTCCACATATTAGAAGCCGTTCTGGTTTATTATTAATTTTAATATCTATCCCCACCCATACATCTTCACATTTACTCTCGTACTTCTGTAGCCTATAGGATGTCCAGCGCTTAGAAATAGCAATCAGAACTCCCCCTCCTGACTTACCCCCGTGAAAACCGCTCGACTCCCTATCCCTCCTGTATACAAAATACCGGTCATCGAATAATTCAGAATCTTTTATACTACTCGTAAGCCAGGTTTCACAGAGCACCACTACATCATAGTCACTAATTACAACATTATGATATAAATCAAGGGTTTTAGTTCTGAGGCCCCTTACATTTTGATAGTATATTTTGATGTTATTATTTTTATCACTATAAAACACTGTAAAAACAAAGTAACCATCACTTGATTATCTTGTATTTAAAAGTAAATTAGTTCACCCGAGATAAGTAAGGGAATCCATATTGCGAACAAATATCGCTTCGGTTGAATCCGATTTGCGAACATACACTCGGCCTCCGCGCACCCACACATACTTGTAGTTCAGCTCCTTAGCGCGAAGACGGGCCGCTGCATGTAACGACTTATTCTCGGGCGTCAAGTTTTCGACCACGTATATGGGAATATTCTTTCCGCCAATTCCTAGATTACTACTGTTCAATTTCTCCTGGGCATTCTCCTTATTGTATTTAATGACAGCTGCCAAAACACAATCTCTGTAACGTGGTGTAGTAAATTTAACCAGTATGGCGCGGGGTCGTGCACTGTTGACATTCCTTTTAGCAATGCGAGAGCAAAATGCTATTTCATTTTCAGTAACCGGATATTTCACAACACTGCACAACTGCTTAACTATGGAGAGTACGTTCTCAGATCTACTTTCAGGTACGCACTGTATTTCTAGGTTAGTAGCTCTCGACATCTGGTCCATGATATTTAATCGATTCGTGAGATTATTCACTTCTAGGCGCAATTTATCGTTTTCCTTCAGTAACTCATTTGTTTCCAAGGAGCATTTTGTTACTTCACCTTTCAAGCCATCGAATTGGTCGCTCAGAAAGTTTAGGGAATCGCCAAAAGACCCCAACTGCTCACGAAGGTCGCTCAGGTTTGTGTTCAAAGTGCGGGTCAGTTCGCCAACACTTTCTCTAAGCGCATTGCGCAGCTCATCACGAATGATTTCTCTTATTTCCTCTCGAGAAACATAATCAGATGGGCCACTGCTACTGATCGACTTTGAGGTATCAGGTCTTGTTTGCGCCTTACGCCGGGTGACGGAATTAAAAGTGAAGTCGGCCAGTCCAGTTGGTGTCGATGGACGGGCTGGAATATTTGTGTTATCATTCTTTGGTTGCTTGCTTAAGCATCGTGGACACGTCCAATTGGACTTATAAGACTCCGAAGTAACATTGGTGTCTGTTTCAGATAAGTTAAGACATGCGTAATCATATAGGTCACTGCATTTAATGCATGCTAAATGCTGTTCATTGCATATTTGCGTACTACAAGCGGCACAGTTCATTTTGACGGGTATATCTCGTTTACTTTTTAGATATCAAATTATAAAGAATTATTATAACACAAAATATGCGCACACGCAGGTAATTTTCAATTTAACACGGGACGTGGCATGTGGACGATTTCCCCTCTGCCAAAGTACACGACAAACGTGATTTAACGTTCGGGTATTTTTAAATAATCACCATTTCTAATTCGTATTTGTCGCTGAGCGAAAGTTGTCAAAATGGCTGTTGTGCAGTTGTGCAGTTACTTACAGTACTTTTTAAATAAAATAAACGTTATTTCACAGAATAATAAGCGATTGCCTGCCCCCATGGGTGTCTAAAACACCAACCTTTTCCCCTCCATCTGAATTGGCTCTTCGATACCCTCACTCACTCGGTGAAAATTAGCGTAAGCTCTGCTTCGCGCCGGTTTTAACACTAGTATATCAAATATTATTATTAAAATAGATCTTGAAATTGGAGTTACCTATCTTTCTTTGATACATTTAATTTTTTATTACCATCCAAATTCTCGGTTTTCTAACTTGTAAAACAAGCGACCTCTGCAGTGGCAGTTAATGCTGCTTAGATGATTATTTCTTTCTATAATAATAATAAATATTTCACAACATCACAACCATTGATCTAACTCCGAGATAGGTAGCTCAAGCACCTGTGTTACGGATATCAGCATCAACAGAGGGATTACAAATATATACATATAATACGTTTCTTTTATAAAAACATACTTATAATACATAGAAAACACCCAGACCAATACAAGCAAACACGTTCATGCACACAAATGTTTGTACTGTGCGGGGATCGAACCCGTAACCCTTGGACCAAAGGCAGCGTTCACTACCACTGTTCCAAACGGGTCGTCAATTTACCATTCTCCAATATTTAAAAAGTCACATTACAAGTACAAAAATTGTCCAATATTCTAACTTTTATAACTTGGATCAAAGTAGTTCTATGAATAACGTATGTTATCTGCCCTTATTTTTACTGAATATTTTTTTTTGTAATCCTACAATTTCTATGCTTTGTGAAGAAAGCTACTTACAAACATTCGCAGTAGTTTTTATGTTGATCTGCCCTTTAAACAATGTTTGGAGACTAAATTATCTCCTTTGGCCTGTAATATAAAAGTTATATTATCTCCTTATCAAGCAGTCGTGCTTAAATTTCAGTCGGTTGAACTAGTAGCAAATGAGGCATAATTAACATTCTACTCGGGCCTCTGATCGCCGCGATAAGCTTGTGGCGCCACTAGTCGACGCTTCAATCATACCAGTGTCATATACCAATAGGTACAGACTGTTGTGCCTGGGTGATGAATGATTGTCTAGCTTATCTGAGCGTATTATTCCCGGTTGCGTCCAAATCCATCACTTCGGAGCCCAGGGTAACGTTTAAACCAAAGGCCTGCCATGAAACGGAATCTTTATCACTTTCCCTTTCTAACGCGCTGCGCGTCTCTTTTGTTTAGATGCTACAGGTATATTCTCGTTCGTTCCTGGGCCCACAACAAAACCTCATTGAGGGCTCTCAGGAAAGTAAGAATGTTTGTATGTAAAACAATTTTAAAGTTCATGAAGAATACATTGTTAATAGCAAGTAAAAATTAAAAAAAAAACATTTTTTTGGAAAAAATATTTTTACTATACATATTTGAAACTTTGTAATTTGGTGAAGGAAAAAAAGTTTCTGTTCTGAATAAGAAGCTGCGCAAAAAGATCCCATTACAATACATGACTACAATACAAGAAACGAAATACCGCACTTGCCACACTACGAACGGACGCACGGATAAAAGTGCTACGAAATGCTACGACGTAGCTACGCCGCGCCCCGCGTAGGCTACAGCTCAGTACCAGGCTGCGACGCGTAAGTGCAGCGCTCGCCGTTAGTAGTAGAGATGTTTGCGTACTTGTAAAATAGCTTACTTTATATTAAAAATAGACCTGGCAAAAACGTATCTTTCAAAAGATTGGAACATTTGCATCTGGTACAGGGCAGAGATGCAAAACAGTAAAACTCATCATTTGGAACATCGACTCTCAGATAGATCCGTGATTCATTCCGCTCATTCGGATCATTCAACTCATTCGGATCATTCGGCTCATCGGATCATTCCGCTCATTCGGCTTACTCTGAGCATTCAGCTAAAGCGGATCAATCGGCGCATCGGATCATTCAGCTCATTCGGATCATTCGGCTCATCGGATCATTCCGCTCATTCAGCTCACTCTGAGCATTCAGCTAAATTGGATCATTCGGTGCATCGGATCATTCAGCTCATTCGTATCATTCGGCTTATCGAATCATTCGGTTCACTCGGACTCGAGATCCATTTGAGTCGAATGATACATTCGGAGCGAACATTAGAGATTCGGAACAGTGTAATCATTTGGCTGAGTGGGATCACTGAATCGTTTCAGTAAAGAGTTACACAAGTCTAATTAAAAATGATATCTGCTCACTCAAGGTCATCACTAAACTTATTTGTCGCGCCTTGTATACTGCATATCTATGAAAACATTTTGTCATTGTGTGCCCGCAATGAAATTAATTTTTTTTCTTCTGGAGCCCGGGGCTGGGAGCATTATTCAGGAATTGGAGAGTGTCTGGTAATTACAATAAAGCGAATGTTGAATTTCGAATGGGTTGCGAATGAACCTTTGTATCCCTTTACCAGACCATCTGAATCATGGTTAGATGTATAATTAAACCAGTAAAACTATTTATTATAACATAATAAATAGTTTTCAGTTTTCTTGTTACATCATCCAAATAATGTATTTTATTATTAGTTGATATTTTTTTAAAGCAATCTTTTGCAATTAATTCTTAAGTAAATAACTAACTTAAAAATTTCATCTCGTGTTCAGGCGGGACTCGAACCTACACCTTCCACAATCCGGGTGAATGTTCTACCAATTAGACCACTCGATTCACCCGGATGTAATGGATTATATTAATAAAATCGCGTGTCAATTAACAGTTACTAATAAAAAAACGCATGTTCAATACATATTCATAAGGTAATTTCTACGATCATTTTGGTCCTAAATACTTATAATATAGATGTGACCATGTCGTACCCACTCTGGTAAAGGTTGGAAGCTCTGCACTGGAAGTTGTAGACGAGTACATCTACCTCGGACAAAAAGTCCAGCTTGGTAAGTCCAACTTCCAGAAAGAGGTCGATCGACGAATCCAACTCGGCTGGGCAGCGTTCGGGAAGCTACGCAGCATATTTTCGGCCCACCTACCGCAGTGTCTCAAGACGAAAGTCATACGGAACCGAAACGTGGCCGCTTACAATGTGCCGATTAAGGAGGCTCAAAGTCACTCAGAGAGCAATGGAGAGAGCTATGCTCGGAGTCTCCCTGCGTGATCGTATCAGAAATGATGAGATCCGCAGGAGAACTAAGGTTTCAGACATAGCCCAAAGGATTGCATGCCTCAAGTGGCAATGGGCAGGGCACATAGCGAGGAGAACAGACGGCCGTTGGGGCGGAAAGGTCCTCGAGTGGAGGCCACGTACAGGAAGTCGCAGCCGTGGCAGGCCCCCCACAAGGTGGACCGACGATCTGGTGAAGATCGCGGAAATCCATTGGATGCGGGCGGCACAGGACCGATCTGTGTGGAGAACATTGGGGGAGGCCTATGTCCAGCAGTGGACGTCTATTGGCTGAAATGATGATGATGATGATGATGATGATAGATGTGAAAGAGTGAGTGTGTGTCTGTCTGTTTGTCAGTCTTTCACGGCAAAACGGAGCGACGGGTTGAGTTGATTTTTAGTGGAGATAGTTACACAGATGGAGAGTAACATAGGCTAGGTACTTTTTGTCTCTTTCTAACTCGAGCGAAGCTGCAGGCAAAAGCTAGTACTTAATAATAATAATATCCTCCAACCAATTACGGCTGAGGCGGCCGATCGTAACGATCAGCCACGTACGCAGGATATATTATAGTGATCAAGTGTGTGCGTAAACCTCAAGTGCACCATCTATTCCCTTACCCTTGCATTATTCTGGGACCAATCTACGGAGAGCAACCTACTAACCGCTCAGCCACCGAAGCAGTTTATAATAGTACTGAAAAGTGCATATTATATATCATTCAGTACACGTGTGCGAACAGCCGGAGTAACACGCGCCAATTTGTTGGAAATATCCCAAATATGTAATTTATACAATACTTAATTAAACTCAAGAATGAAATATTGACGTAACAAAAATAATGTTAGCTAACTCGATGCTCACTAAATTACATTAATTTGTTTTTAATTATGCGTATAGTCTTTATAAACATACGACTGATCATGTTTATAATTTGATTCAATTATAACTAAGGGAGATCATCTCTCTTCCTGGGTGTTTGTTATAGGTACTTTGTTGTTCTCTGCAGTCATTATTAATCTTTGACAAAACTTCAACCAACTTTAGAGAGATAGCATCGAATCATATAAGTTTATTTACAACCTCTGCGGATAAAGAATGGGATCAGAAATGGCAACGCATCTATTCACTTCTCGCTCGCACACTATTTGCGTCTATACTCGCACTCGTGGGTTTGCGAGCGAGAAGTGAATAGATGCGCCGCCATTTCTGATCCCATTCTTTATCCGCACAAGTTGTATGTATCGCACGCAATAATTCAATCATCTTTTTATGTTAATATAAATTGTACGTTTCACACTCTAAGTAAAAT
Organism: Marasmia exigua; assembly: GCA_019059595.1. Lineage (NCBI taxonomy): Eukaryota > Metazoa > Arthropoda > Insecta > Lepidoptera > Crambidae > Marasmia > Marasmia exigua. The sequence goes on along the minus strand of CM032479.1, from coordinate 10,173,153 downwards.
ACTGACGTAACTCAAAATTGTTGATATTTTTATAGCAATTTTTCGTATTTTATTTTTAAGTAAATAGCGCTCTTAAATGATTATTTTAAGTAAAATTTATCGTGTTCATATGTGTGTGTATTTACTTAACTCAAAATTTTTGTTTGATGAATTTTCATCCTTGGATTACCGATTATTATTTATTTTTTTTACTGTAGATAGGTAACCGTTTCACCATATTTCACCTGATGGTAAGTCATAATATGGTCTAAGATATAGCACGATTACCTGGAAGATACCTATTCACTCGCGCTTTGAAAACCCCCAAATTGTAGCCTCTATTATCCTTGGATTGGATAGCCGATTATACTGAGGGTACGGTTTAATTTTTTTCAGTTGTGGATTTTGTGCAATAAAGTATATCTGTTTTCTGAAGTAGATCTTATTCAATAGGGAAGTTCGCAATTATGCTATATTATATGGGGTTATAAAAACCGACAAATGCATTTCGGACACCGGAGGGTTCTGTACATATCTTCCGATCTTTATAAATCGTTCAGGAATCAAATCAGGATCTCCAGTTCTGTATCTAAATTAGAAAATTTTAATAGTTTCGCATATGAATATAATATCTCAAGAACATCGTCTACAATTAAGACCCGTAACGATTACGTTTAACGAGATAGTCAATCATACGGAACCACCAGATTTTAAACTTTGTGCAGATGTGATAAGGTTGTAAATCAATGAAATAGTTACCTGGTTCAGGGTTAAGCTGCTTACGTGACAACTTAGTTAAATTTCCAAACTTAAAAAAAAAGTATAATGTTGCACTTCTGCCTCTTTAGTCTATGTCGAGATGATGTCAATTAAACAGAGATTACCGGCGACAGATAGTCGACCCTCATAAATAAATCAGACCATTACATCAGACTCCTAGTCGGGTAGAAATTACCATTTCCCTCGTATTAAAATACATGAGTTATCCAATTAATGTAATTCTAAGAATCATAATCATTTATTGTACAATGTTGTTAGAATATAATGATAATTTATATTTTACAATACAATTTTAGCTCAGTGGATAAAAACGGTAGCTCTTAAGTACGAATCCGAGCATGCAAAGCTGGATTTTTCATATCTATAAGTATGCATTTGTACCTCAGTTCAGCAGTGAGGAAAAACATGGATCGGAAAAAAAATCGGAAAATTGCTTCAAGATAATGAAGAATGTTCACTAATTTTAGTTTTACGCTCTCCTTGAACTTGGTTGAAAATAAATAATATGATTGAATAATTTACTACGATACGTCATGTAGTTTCCGAGATATTTGATTTCAAAATACACGGGTTGTAAAGTGACGTCATCGCCGTCCCAGTACTTTGCAACACTAATTCAGTCCACTCGCGGGTCCCGATAATACATCGCCCGTATATCCAGAATGTTCACTAATTTTAGTTTTACGCTCTCCTTGAACTCGGTTGAAAATAAATAATATGATTGAAAAAATTACTACGATACGTCATGTAGTTTCCGAGATATTTGATTTCAAAATACACGGGTTGTAAAGTGACGTCATCTCCGTCCCATTACTTTGCAACACTAATTCAGTCCACTCGCGGGTCCCGATAATACATCGCCCGTATATCCAGAATGTTCACTAATTTTAGTTTTACGCTCTCCTTGAACTCGGTTGAAAATAAATAATATGATTGAAAAAATTACTACGATACGTCATGTAGTTTCCGAGATATTTGATTTCAAAATACACGGGTTGTAAAGTGATCGCCGGGTCATCGCCGTCCCAGTACTTTGCAACACTAATTCAGTCCACTCGCGGGTCCCGATAATACATCGCCCGTATATCCATCAACTCGGTTGAAAATAAAAAACATGACTGAAAATATTATTACGATACGTCATGTATTTCCCAAGATACACAATTTAAAACAAAAAAATGTTTTACGGCGACGTCACAATATAAGCGCGCGCCTGAAATTCATTAATACCTGGTATTTTTTTATGAAACAAAAACATATGTATTTGTATAGATATTCGCTCTACTTGGACCATAGTTTTCAGTGACTTTGTATACCTATTATCATTCTAAATTATTGCAGAATCCAATACTCTTGCAAACGCCCCGTTGGTCTAGTAGTTTAAGTACCGGGCCGTGATCTCGGGGTCCTCGATTCACGGTCCGAGCAAAGGTATGTTTCGAATTTTTCGAACATAGCTCGCGTTTGTGATCACCAATCCGCATTAGGCAAGCGTGGTGATTAATCCCATCTAATCCCATCATAGTAGCGATAACTTGATTTCTATGGTGGAGGCCTTTTCCCTGCAGAAATACAGTATATAGGCTGATACTATACTATAATACTCTTGCAGAAGAGAAAGCAATCAACACTCCACGGCTTAGAATAACTGATATAAAGTTTTGAATAGAAAATCATCACCGACACGACGTTTGAAACGACCTTGAAAATCCACACCAATATTCACATAATGAACGTCCAAATGAGGCACTTAATTATCTCCGTTCGTCTATTTCGGTTGCGCTGCTCATTAGTCATAAATATGGGTCACTCACTTGTCGAATAGTTATTAACTGTCATCACGATTAAGGCTGCGTTTCCACAGAAGTGGAGCTGCGCGTTGTTGAGCGGAGACTCGTGGTTGGTAGATTGGGGGTTTTTTTTCGCGATTTTGGGAAAAAATTATGTTGTTGGGAAAATTTTGGGAAAATGAAATCCTTGGGAAAATGTTTAGGGAACAAATATATCAAGGGGAATTATGGTTGGAATTAATGTTCAAAATTGTCATGTGGGAACGTAATTTTATATCTACATAAATATTGTTTTATAAAAAAAAACACCTCATCGTTCGCGCGCGAAAGCAAAGTAAGCAATTATATGACTTTTAATAAGTGTTTTTACTTTTATTAAAAGTGTTATAAGTTTGACGTGTCTGTGTGTGTGTATGTGTGTGTACGTATCTGTCCGTCCGTGGCATCATAGCTCCTGAACGGATGCACCGATTTTAATTTTGTTTTTTTTTTTTATTTGAAAGTTGAATTGATCGGGAGTGTTGTGTTCTCCTGATTGAATATGTACGGGGAAAAAGTTGCCAAACGTATCATTTTCGGGAAAAAAAATTTGGAATTTGGGGAAATGTTACAAACTGGATCTAGCAACACTGCGGAGACATATGAAAATTGACCAATCACTTTGCTCAAAATAGACGAGATGTGTATTTTGAGTAATGTGATTGAGTGGTCAATGTCATCTCAAAGTAATCATTCCCGGTTGCGTCCAAAGACGTCACATCCAAATCCAAGATACCTACTTCGGATCATGATCCAGGATTTTGGAAGTCTGATTATTACGAAGTGACTGACTTACCTTCACAACCGTTAGAAAGGGAACCAAATTAACTGGATCATTGTTACAAGTTTAGAATCATTATATCAACGATTATGGGTATACACATTTTGAGAAACAATCCGTGCAACTTCCTCGCCGCCGAGCTAGTGGTAGAATTCCTCAGAGCTACAATTATCTGTTACGATATCAGAACTAATCAATAAATGTTAGACACAAGATTTAACGACAAGGAAATAACGAAAAACATACCTGTGCAATCATCATCATCAGCCCATTTAAGTCCCCACTGCTGGGGCACGGGCCTCCCTCAATAACATGAGGGGTAATTGCCATACTCACCACGCTTGGCAAACGGGTTGGCGAGGGTTTTGATATAAATGCAGAGTTTTCCTTCTCTGGGTGCTGATGATCATGCCAGCAGCTTTACCTTAGTCACCTTTTACGACACCTCGGTAAGAGTGAGGGTGGCCTATTCTACTCTGCCGGGACCACACGGCTGGACCTGTGTAATCATGAACTGATAAAATCTATCAATAAATCAAATATGAGTCTATAATATTTAATTAAGCTTGGAGTGGGTGGTATCTTTTAAAGTCAGATAATCATATCAGATAGCAAGGTTTCACCACAAACGAAAATCTTTCTTCTTTTCAATTACACAGTATATTGGCTCGCCTTAGTCTGATGGTAAGCAAAAGCAGACGTTGCAGTTAGAACGGACGCGTTATCAAGGCATCACCTTCATTGGCACTAGAATCTCGTCTGCGGGGCGAGAATAATTTGCTAGTATTGTTGGCATTCATGATTTATTATTGTTTTGTATCTCTCCTGTAGGAAACCGCAGAACGAGATCCTTTTCAAAGGTGTACGTGGGGATACAGATCCAACATGAAGAACACAATAATGTAAGTGGGGTGTATACACCTAGCGGATACAGTGTCTGCACTAATGACGTCACAGCCAATTGTTATTATTAAATAAGAGACGGCCAAATACACCGAAGTCCTGTTTTTTTTTTTGGTCAATAAGCCAATCGCACCTGATGGAAAGCTAAAGGTCTAGGATGATACGCGTTTGCCTAAAAGATGTCTGTTCACTCTTGCCTTAATTTGCCTTGTTATTCTTGTCTTTGTTTCCACAAGATATAAGAGAAATGCACTTAAATGTGGTGCAGAAGAAGCACGGACAAACCCTTGTTGCCTGTAACCACATCGAACCTGCCATCGCCTCTCCTTTTTGTTTATTTCCCAAGTTGTAAAAAGGTTCCCAATGTTGCTAACAATATCGACCTATTTCACGAATCTTCGTAACTATTCCCACGTTTCGTCACACGAAATTTCAATTAAAAGAAAATTTCCTGGACTAAACTAGCATGAACTCGACATTCTCGGATGCAGAAAAAAAAGCGCTTTATACGCTGTTCTAAGCACTATCACACTTTGTACAAAGCGCAAAATAGTGAAGCAATTTTCGAACTACGCTTTGCCAAAGTGCAAGTTCCCTTTGAGTATGAAGTTCAAAAATAGCTTTAATTTTTGAAACTGAACGTTTTCTCGAAACACTTCAGCTCTCTTCTCTAGCACTTACGGCCGCACTCAGAGACGTCATTTAAGCGTTCATTAACTTTAATATCGGTAGTCTTTATGCGTATCAAAGTAAGTGTCAATATTTTTACTTAAGTAGCCAACTAAGTTAATCAACGACTCTGAGTGCGGCAGTTAGCTTATTAAAAATTCTTTAAAATATTTTTTTTCGACTCTGCTCTCTAAATTATTTGGCACTTGGCCTCCACCAGGTAACTTACCATAGCGATACAATCGAAGAAGAAATTAACCTAGACGGAATTTACTAACACTGACGAGCACAATGTAGTCGGTTTTTAGGTAAGACAATCTAAGCCAATTTGGCCTACAGTGAAATCATCTAAACCATTTTGACAGCAATAAGTAGCGGCCACCAATCACAGCAATGTCTGCGCGGGCGAATCGCGCAGCTCGGGGCTCGACGATGGCACAGCTGCAGATTGCCATCGCAGGCTGCAAAAAAAGTCGATCAGGACTGTAGTCGACTGCAGATGATTTTTCGACTATTATATACGACTGTAGAGTCGTAGCATGCTGCTGCAGACCCAATCGAAAATTTACTTTTATAATAAGAATTTATATGCTTTAACGAAAATACCCATCTACATAAATGTAATATTCATGTAATTTTCAGCTGGCTACGACTCTACTGTCCGTACAATTTGCGCTTTAAAAATCGGCACTTTTCCCCCGTTTCACTTTCATAAAGTCAAACAATAGCCACGCTCCGCTGTAATCGATTCCGTGTTTAATCAAGCGCATTTGGCCGCAACAAAAGGTTCTAGCTAGGGTTACCAACAATACCTATAAATAAAAAATCCAAGGGTGGAATCAAGTGGTTAACTTGCGTCGGACTATTGATGAAGACCAGAGAGGTATCGTGAAACAGTCACAGTGCAATATCATTTCAATAAGCAAAGGATTATGTGCATTTACAAAGTTTTCATTAGGCGCAGTCTGTCAGCATTCAGAGAGTATTTTTTAAAACGGAAAAAGAAACTAATCCGGTTCTTGAAAAATAGTACTGTTAGTCTGTAAAGAACTTTAGAAAAATTAAATTGAAAATTTAAAAAACCCCCGACACAACTAAAGCTCTTTCATTTGATACCTATATTGAGGCAGTTGGAACCACAAATAGGTTATTCGTATTCATTTTCTGACGGCGGCCATCTTGGATTTGAAATTTTTCACAATTAATATATTCTGCTACTCAAGCCCTTTTATATGATACCCATATTGTGGGAGTTGTGTTAAAATATAAAATCCAAATCTTTGTGACGGCGGCCATCTTGGATCGATTTTTATCCAACATAGCTATGAACACTCCCTTCTTATTCATCTTTCAAACAAAAAAAAAACAAAATCAAAATCGGTTCATTTGTTCATGCCATAGACAGACACACAGACACACACACAGACGCGTCAAACTTATAACACCCCGTCGTTTTTGCGTCGGGGGTTAAAAATATAATTCTACGCCAATATTAATACACTCTCTCCTGTGAGGTTTCTCTAATCACTACAATAATTTCTTCAGATCTAGCGTTCTATGGTCCAAAAAGAAAAACTTATTTTTATTACTGAAAAAGGCAGACGAGCATGCGGCCCATCTGATGGTCAACGGTAACCGCCACTCATAGACATCAACAATACCGGGGCACAGTCATGCCTTTTTTTTTTTTTGTTTCGCAGGGGGAATGCCGCCGGCTCAAGAGATGAGCCGACTACCTTATGCATACCAGACCACCGGGGGGTGGCCGGGTTATGTGGGGCTCTCCTTTGGCGGGGGGCTTCTCCCAAGGAGAAGCCAGGCAAAGGCATACCCACTAAACCCCCTGCGGTTCTCCCTCATCGCCCATATTGGGGAATATCATGGTGATACAGCCAAAGCCTCCCTCCACGATATTCCCCGGGCGGATGTCCGCCTATACGGCGGACTAGGCGGTTCCTCCCCCGGACGTGCCGGGAGAGGGGGGCACAGTCATGCCTATCGTAAGAGAAGACCTGTTTTCAAACCTCGTTTAATATATTTATACAGTACTTATTGCAGTATTTTTTTATCTGAAATTTTTAACTTTAAATAACGTAGTCATCCCTGAGTCCAGCCATCTGTGCTAATTGAATATCCTTTTCAAATGTTAGCGCGTAATGTGCGAGCGGGAATTAATCCGGTCCCGATGTTACTCGGCTCGCAAACATTAGGGTGAGAAGTGTTCATGTTTACAATACTGTGCGGTAGGTTATTATGGGCAGAAATTTACATAAGCCTAGGGTTAAGCTATATCCCGCATCAGTTCGGGGCGAAAATGCTCTCCAGCTTGAAAGGTATGAGTGAAGTGGCGAGCACGACCGTACCGCTAGGGTACGATCCTTTTCCGGCTGTAAGTGTGTCCCAACAGAGATTACGCCGAGATGGACATAACAGGTTTTGTCCAACCAAACCCTAATCTATTTCTAAGGGTGCAACCATATCTGGCGAAAGTACTGCAGTTGTTCGCGAGCTGCACCCTCACTTACTATACAAGCCTCGCATAGGCTAATCTAATGCACCATACGCATATGCAAAGACTGCACTGCATGCATGCAGCGTGATCAGCTCGCGAGCCAGACGCGAGCTTTGCATCTGCGAGATGAGGAAGCAGTCCAAAAATCACTTTGTTCTCCAAATATGAATAGGTAACGGGCCTTATGGTTTCCCCAGGGACAGGAAAGTGCAGCCAAATGTACCTTTTTTGCGTTGAAGGTATGCCGCCGGCCTGATGTGAAATGGGCCGAACATTTCGAGGGCACCTTATGCATATCCGTCGGCCGGGATGTACCTAGCTTAAACTTTAAGAGTATTCTTGATGCATAATTCTGGTTCTTTATGGGGTCCCGCTAGGAACATGATTGTTTATTTGTGATTGTGAGAGGTGGCAGAAAAGCAGACGATCACCTGATGGTAAGCAATTAGCATCCCCCTACGGACACTTACAACACCAGTGGAGTCACAAGTGCGCTGTAATTTTTTTATTCGGCGGTATTCTGTAAAGCCGAGGCAACAACAACGCGTGGTAACATTCCAGTCGAGACGGCCTATTCATGCCAAGGCGTGTCTCACCCATGGTCAAAACGCTTGCATCCAGGATTTGGCAAGTCTGTTAAATATTCCTATAAGCAATTACGATATTATATTAGTAAATTAAATCAATCAAAAACGTAAATTTGCACCTATCCAGTAACTACATTTTACATATACAACCAATCATTCATGATGGTATACAAAAGAGTCACTTAAAGTAATCAATTCCAATTTGCTTTGCAAATGGCTTTCATGTCAAAACCAGCTTTCTAAATACAGATTAATGGTGCTTGAGTCTCAAATGAATAGAAAATATCCGGTAAGTAATAGATAAGATTTAAATCTATAATTTGCTTGATTATGACAAACACAAATGCAGTTGAATGTAACATTGAATAACTCAAGAACTTATGGGGATAACCTTTGTATTAAGAATGGGAAAAAGCGTAAGAAAGCTAGCAGATATTATTGAAATATCTTTACTATTTATTAAGAGGTAAATCTTGCAGACAGCGGCAACGCTTATAGGTAATCTGAATCGACACCTAGAGTCATCTATACTTTATAAAGCTAAATGACGACTAGGGATTGCAATCCGGTCCGGCGGAGTGTTTTTGGACCTACCGGATTCGGTAAAGCGAAAAATACGCGATCGCGATCTGGCAAAGTCGCGTGTACTGTACAATGAACACTGTACTATGTTTTGTTAGATCGTTTCTTTCAGGCACAGAAATAATATTCACTTGCATTTTGCATTGCAAAAAATAATACTACTTCTTGTTTTATTGTTTCTTTGGTTTATGAACTGAAGTTGATTTTATAAGTACAAATTTAAAAGACTGTTTTGTTAAATTAAGTATGTGTAGATAGCTGTATGTACGTATTACTTATTAATACGTACATACAGCAATAAGTGAGAGTCAGACTGATTACTTACTTTACTATTTAGAATAGATTCAAAATTTCATTTAGTACAAATAATACCAAAAATATAATTAAAAGTGATTTTAATACGCATTTTATTTTTCTTTTTATGTATTATTATTAAAACTAAAAATCACTTTATACTAGGCCCTAAATAACCTAATGAACCTAATGACGACTGTGAGTCGAAACGAAAAGAGGGCGTGCCACTAATTATTTATAAAAGCGGTGTGCTTTGCACTTGGTTATTAAACTTGTCAAAGTGAAGTTAGCTATCATTGTATGTCAATGTTGTCAAAGAAGCTAGAGGTACAGTGCAACGCATAGACTTAGGATGCCGCCCTGAATGCTATGAGTGCAACCACAATCTGAAGGCACTTCAATAACATTGACAAGGGGGCGTTGTAAAATGTTTTTTTTATACGAAAACGTCAAAATAGGATTTCCAGGCTTTCGTATCTAATCCAGAAAGAGGTCGATCGACGAACCAACTCGGCTGGGCAGCGTTCGGGAAGCTACGCAGCATATTTTCGGCCCACCTACCGCAGTATCTCAAGACGAAAGTCTTCAATGCGTGTGTGTTGCCAGTGATGACATACGGAACCGAAACGTGGCCGCTTACAATGTGCCGATTAAGGAGGCTCAAAGTCACTCAGAGAGCAATGGAGAGAGCTATGCTTGGAGTCTCCCTGCGTGATCGTATCAGAAATGATGAGATCCGCAGGAGAACTAAGGTTACAGACATAGCCCAAAGGATTGCATGCCTCAAGTGGCAATGGGCAGGGCACATAGCGAGGAGAACAGACGGCCGTTGGGGCGGAAAGATCCTCGAGTGGAGGCCACGTACAGGAAGTCGCAGCCGTGGCAGGCCCCCCACAAGGTGGACTGACGATCTGGTGAAGATCGCGGGAATCCATTGGATGCGGGCGGCACAGGACCGATCTGTGTGGAGAACATTGGGGGAGGCCTATGTCCAGCAGTGGACGTCTATTGGCTGAAATGATGATGATGATGATGTTTCTAATCACAAGGAGCAGACCATCTAAGGCCAGCAGCAGCCCAACGAGTGGAGTTCACAACCCTCATCTCATCTCAGCTTGTATTCCCGGTTGCACCCGCCGTCGCTCTGGATCCCGGGATACGCTTTGACCATGGTCCAGAATATGGTCCCCCTCATCTTATCTTGTAATTCATAGTTGCGTGCAAAGCTTTCCCTTCGGAGCCCAGGGTCCGTTAGGACCATGATCCAGAATTCGGAAACTCTGGTAATTACGTTGAAGCCACTGCCATCTAACTTTGGTAACCATTTGACAGGAGAACCAGACCAACTGGATCATGGGAGTGGTGGTTCTAAACACTACGTATGCCTTTTAGGTAGGTATGTACTGTTATTTAAAAGAAAACTAGTCAAAAAACGAATTGCTCACTAAAAAATACACGTAAAATATAAATTTCACACACATCTTGAAACCACAAATACTTAGAATATTTCTCTTTCCAGATCTCATCTTAACTTTGTCTCGCAGTTCGTTCAGAAATGTAAAGAATCACAATTCTTTCAACAAACTAGTAGTATTCTCTGAGAGGAAATTAAACGTGAACTCGGCGAGTTGATTTAAATAAAAAACCAGCCAAGTGTGATTCGCGCACAAAAGGTTTCGTACCAAATTTTATTGTGTCTATAACCATAAAGCTCAAATTAGGATGTCGATGGCGTCTGAAGCGCACTTTTCAAGGGACTTTTTTGGTGGCGCCAACTCTACAACTGAGTATTTTGTGAATATTTTAAATGATTACCTGTTTCCATTGTTGGTTGATGTGTGGGTTGTGGTTGATGTGTGGGTGGGGTGGCGTGTGAGGTATGGTGAGAGGTGATTAATTAAATTCTGATCATTTAACTCACTGTCTATATTGTCCAATAAAGACACTGGTTTACACAAATTTAGATATAGTTCTGATACAACAATGTCTCTGATCTGACTCCCGAAATAACTAAGTAAGTATGAATTAAACTGAGAATTTACAATTGAGAATTTAGAGAACCTAGAGAACCTGACCGTACCCGGTATAATGTGCGACTAAGGTGCCGGGCGCGCTGCGCCGCGTGGCTACATAAAAATGTGCGGTCAGCATTCTGTATACAATGTGTCGCTACACCATAATTAAAATCGAGCAAAAAAGGGCAAAGTCTAGCTATCGCCGTTCTTGAGATCCACCCTGGTGACACACACACGGGACAGACAGCGAAGTCTATAAGGGTCCGTTTTTACCTTTAGGGTACAGAACCATAAAAAATGAAACAACCACTCTACTAAAATGTTTTCGACGACTCCACAAACATCTAATGTCAGTTGAAACATAATTTATGCAAACTCTTTGCTTTTGTAATAGGGCTGTGGATGCAAATGAAATTATAATTATTGTTACTTTGCATGCAATGAGTTTTAAAACAAAGACATTTATCCTTAACTTAAATGCAGAGTTAAAGGAGATTTCACAAAAGAATTTTGTTGAGCGTCCGAACTTAAAAGGTATCTTTGTATGAAGGTATATGCACAATAGCAATTTATTTTTATAATAAACACGGAGCAGTAGGGATACACTTTTATAATAGGTATTTAACAATGAAAATGCCACTTTTTTCCAGACACAATAGGATGTATAACTCCTTTAAGGTGACAGACAGGTAGGGCACTAGCGACGGCAATGATTTTAATTTTTAGCTACTAAACCGGATCTATTTTAAACATATTCGGGGTTACAACCTCTCGGCCAACACTTTTACTATTTATTAAATAACCATGCACAAATTTTGGGTCTAACGTGGTGGTAAGGGATGCAGCCGTACATATGGAGTCACAATTGTGCTGTCATCTGAGCTATAAAGGGGGGTATATAACTCCCCTTTTCCCCGGTTTTGGCCTTCACTCACTCGACGAAAACAGACGCTGCATCATGCCGGATTGTTGGTACCGCTCCGGTCGAGTCGGCAAATTGATGCCGAAGCGTGGCTCTCATACGGTCCAAATATACACATTTGCACGTTACAAGCATCCTATAGAAGAACGGCGACCCTCACCTGCACTCGCTGACAGCGGATGAGGCTCTGAGTGTGCGTCAGTATCCTCAGCACCATGTGCTCGATGGTGCTCTGCTCCTCAAACACCATCCGCGCCAGGTCCAAGAGCACCTGGTTCCTCTTCACCTCCAGCTGCGACCGCTCGTACAGCTGTGCGTTCCGCAGCCCGATGCCGCAGAACTGGAGGTACGAGGCGAACACCTTCTCGTCGTTGGACGTGAACGGGCCGTCACTCTGTTTATTTATCACCTGGAAATACAAAAATGTTAAATCTGGCTTTTCAATCAAACTTCAATATTTAAACTTTGTATGTAAGTATATAAATATTAATATTGCACTGCCCTACACCTCCATCAAGTGTCCTTTACCCAAAGGTTGCCTGGAAGAGATTGCCCATAGTAATAAGGCCGCCTTCGTTGTACATATCCTGTAATATCTAGTATTAAGTTTTCTTACTATACTTTGAGTGCAATAAAAGTATATTCATTCACTCATTCATTCATTCAAACGAAGCGTGAGATAAGTGTTGATTTAAAATACGGTAACGTTAGATCTTTCGTTCTATTTCGTTGCCACTGTCTGACTACCTTGAAACGATCATTTCAGTGCCAAGTTGAGGAATGTATCATTCATCGGTAAGAAGCATCTCGCGGGCCAGTATGTTGTAATTGCAACGTAGCCCACGTTGCTTATCATGAGGCTGAGGAGAGCCAATATGCTGTCACTATAAAAAAAAAACTAGTGGCATGCCCTCACTTCGTATCAATCATAGGTATGGAGTTGAGTGTCTTTTACATTACGCAAGTGTTACGTGTTTTCGGTTTACCTATAAGTCTTGTCGTTATCTTTCGAATTTACCTCATTATAAATAGTATTCATCATCATCATCATCGTCAGCCCATTTAAGTCCTCCCTCAATCACATGAGGGGTAATTGCCATACTCACCTCGCTTGGCAGACGGGTTGGCGATGGTTTGATATAAATGCAGAGTTTTCCTTCTCTGGGATGCTGATGATCATGCCAGCAGCTTTACCTTAGTCGCCTTTTTACGACATCTCGGTAAGAGTGAGGGTGGCCTATTCTACTCTGCCGGGGACCACACGGCAATTAATAGTAATAATAATAATTATAATATCCTCCAACAGATTACGGCTACGGCGGCTGATCGTAACGGATCAGCCACGTACGCAGGATATATTATAGTGCTCAAGTGTGTGCGCAAACATAAGTGCACTCTCTATTCCCTTAACCTCGTATTCCAATGGGACACCAGCGTGACACGATCCAAGAGAAAGTGCGACACACTAACCATTGCGCCACCGAGGCAGTCACGTATATAAATACGACGAACACTAAAAGATACGACCTGGTGATCTTCAAGAAAAGAGCTTATTCCTCCCTTAAGAGCCGGCAAGGCTCTGTGATGCCCCGTGTGTCGCAGATGTCCATGGGCGGCGGTAATTCACTAACCATCAGGTGAGCCGTCTGCTCGTTTATCTGCCATAATGTAAAAAAAAAATTGTACTAGGTAAAGATGCTATTGGTAAGATTATCGCCGCAAATGTACATCGGCAAGAACAATAGAGTCATAAATGCGCTGCAGAACAATTATCTCCCTTTTCCCTCGATTGGGCCTCCGGTACCCTCACTCACTCGACGAAACATAGAGCAAGTACTGCTTTTGTGAAAGGCCGTAGCATTAGCACTCTAGTCTAGCTGCCTGAATCATGCCGAACCGTGGCTCTCCCACGGTCGATTTTCTTTGATGTAGGGCCTTTTCACATTTAGGCAGAAGCAGACAACTCGACTTCGAAATATATTTAAATTAAAACGCTCATTAAATTGTTTGTCACAAACGGGAAAATGACGCCAGAGCCTGGGTTTGTGAAATCAAAAAAGTTCCCATCTCTTATCGCGTCAAGTTATAAATATTCCTAAATGGAATTGAAATTGCTTTGCGAAATATTCGCAAAAACGGGAATCCATTATTTCATATAGCCTCATCTCATATTGCCTGTGGCCTGTAGACAATGTCTGTGGAAGGAAATGAGTTGATGTGTCAAGCGTAAACAAATCATAAATAAGTAAAGTTAGGTTATCGATTAAAGTCATGATTAATTTAGCGTCCCAAGCTATCGCTTCGAAGCCCAGGGTTCGCTTTCCTACTTCGACTCCTCCATTTCGCATGGTCTTGTGCACAAGGATACATCCCCAGTGATCAGTTTAGGTGATCAATTAAAATCGATTAATCGATATTGAGTATTATAATTGTATCGTAAACATCTCATTTAAGAGATGGGACCTTCCTGAAATATAAATTAAGGAAACTTAATTACTTCAATGCGGTCTCAGATTTTTAGGTAGTACGACGTACAGAGACGCATTTTTTTATGTGATAGGTGGCAGACGAGCAGACGGAATAGCATTATTCTTACAGATTTATTATTGCAAAATTCACAACGCAAGCTTTGGCGTCGTAGCTCGGAACACCCGTATGAGTAAATTTATCCTAGATAATAAATTACTCGAGGGAATAAAGGCGGTTTATCAAAGGACAGCGTTTGATAAGGGAGGATTTAGGGCACACGATAGAAGTAAATTCAGTGTGATCGCCGCCTTATGCGTTCGGATTGAACGAAAACAGACAATGTTGGAATTTTTTTCTTAACTTACATACTTAATTTTAATGATTTATTACACGATAATCTAACTTGTATAGAACATCTGACTAGTCAAATTCTGATAACCGAGATTGATGGTTTACTTCAAGGATACAGTGAAATAATTAATCTAGCTAATATTAATCAATCAATTCGGATGTTTGATCCAAAAACATTACCTAGGCTATATAACAAATCTACATTAGGAGCTTTCTAGTACTAATTAGAAATATTGAGTCAACGTGAAAATATTCATACGAGTATACTAGGGAGTAACATCATCATGCTTTGTGAAATAGGGGGACGATATTTTTTTTTTGTATGATATAGGTGGCAGACAAGCCAACGGATCACCTGATGGTAAGCGATTACCGCCGCCCATGGACACCTGCAACACCAGTGGTGTCACAAGAGCGCTGCTTACCTTTAATATTAATAGGCATTTGTTTGAAATACGAAAAACGGATCAAAGTCTTTCTACTTGGTAAAATTTTATGCGTGCGTGTGGGAACATACATTAAAGAAAATAGACACCTAAACGTCGACTTGAAAACCTCCATCGTTATTTATGGTTAAGTACAAAGTGAGAAAAACTCTGTTTTGATGTCTACGATAGCAAAGTGGGTTTGAAGTCACGATAGCAAAGTGGCGAAAATTTCCTTGTTCGGACTAGAGAGGTGAAAAATGAATCATACGGAGTCAATAGCTTCTATTAAACAAAAAAGCAGATGGTATATTACCTGAGCGACGCCGATGACCTCTCCATTGATGTCCTTAATAGGCATGCAGAGGAGTGACCTCGTCTTGTAACCCGTTTGCTGGTCAATGTCGTGGTTGAACCGTTCGTCCTGTAACAAGGATGCAAAGTGTTAACTAACAGTCCAAGTCAAGTTTAGATCTAGGATTAATCTGGGGAAGAGAAAAGGTTTCATACAGTTATTTTATGTGATAGATAGGAGACAAGCAGACCGATCATCTGTTAAGCGATTTCCGCAGCCCATTTGTCACCTGCAACATCAGTGGAGTCACAAGTGAGCAGCCAACCTATTGACTCTCTCATCTCCTCATCTTAGCGTGTAATTTCCCAGTTGCGTCCAATTATGTCGCTCTAGGAGCCCGGGGTACGCTTGGAACATGATTTAGGATTTGGGGAGTCTGGTAATTACAATAAATTGAATAATTCAGAGGTGCATGCTTGGATTCGAACCCGGACCCTGTGAGGCCGTATCACTCCGGTCGAGTCGGTCCATTCATACAGAAGCATGTGGACATTTTAGAACCAATAACATCTTTCTACTTTTTTTTGGGTTCGTAAATTTGAATTAGGAAGGTTTAAAGTTCAATTTTGACCTTGTGTTGTTCTGAAGGTAGATGGTATTGGATCTTAACCGTCGATGTGAAAGACACGTTTACATCAAATAACAATTATTATTCAATCAATTTACAAACAGCATGCAAGATAATACAAGAAACTCCATCATCTCCGCTCATCATTGATAAGGACACTTAAACCAGACAAGACAAAGCTGGAAGTCCTCAATGGCAACTCTCCAAGAAATTCCCAACCGTCTTCATTAGGCGCCCCTAATAGCCTAAACTGTGGCTATTATTACTACTGCATTTGTATGTATGAGCTTATGCAATACAGGCCAAGTACGCGTGGGTTCGCAATCAGACCGATGACGTTGGCAGACCACATTCTGGATAAGGACCGTTAGAGAGACCATTTAGAAAGAAAAAACTATTTATTGACCACAACGCATAATAAACAAAACAAATAAGTAATAAAAATCGGTACAGAGCATGGAGTGTCGTTCATCAAGGCTCAGCCTCAGCATATGCTGCAACTGCCGCAAGCACCAGCTGCAGGCGCTGGTTTTCAGGCTGGATCTTGGGTGACGCCTTTGCATTAGAAGAAATATAAATATTGACATGCAAAACAGAAGATAACAAAACAGATACAAAATTATCGAATACATAAAGACCGACCAAGATCAGAAGGCACTTAAGTGACATTGACAAGAGGGCGTTGTACAGCGTATTTTCTATTCCGAAAATGTCTAAACAGCATTAGTTCCGACTTATGCCACGTGCCAAATAACCGTGATCAAATTTTAAGGCTGACGGGTAGCCCTAACTAGCGACACCAATAGATTTAAATTGTTAGCTACTAAGCCGGATCTATTTTAAACAATTTCGGGGTTACAACCTCTTACAAACACTTATACTATTTATTAAATAACCATGCACAAATGTCCAGTTAATAATTCGCTACTAATTGAATGAACTCTTGAGTTGGCATGTTAACAACATACTGCTACAAAAAAGAGAAATAATAAAAACTGGAGATAGGTGTAATAAATTATATATGTGACCTACCCACGCAAAGAGTGCACGTGTAAGCCTTAGCCGAATCACCAATCATAAACGATTTTCTTTATCAGCATATTAGGTATAAGCTAACGATTTTGTTATAATAAAAGTAAGTTTATTCCATAGTGCTGCGGGGCATCCTTCACTTCAGTTCAGTCCAGTTCAGTCCAGCATGATAAACCGATGGTTTAAAAAGGTGGCTGGTGTAAGATGATAGCTCATGACTAGGATGGTCGGTATTTTCACGGGAGACGTGGATTGCCTCAAAGAAAAACACCTACAAGATGTCCGTTGAGCTGTACCTTTTCGTCATTTTATGAAGTCAAAATATATAAAACTTATTTTTCGGATTTATTCTTCGCTGGCACTGCTAACACAGAGAACAATAAAATTCAAATGCCAAGTAAGATTTCAAAACTTGAATTCATTCAGAAATGTTCGGAACAAGTAGTAGAAAAACCTTTGGCATCCTAAGGACGATAGTAAATTCCAAGATAATATCACAGACTCCTACATTATATATGCAGTGGCACTTATGGCGGGATTCCAAAAGTTCAACATAAAAATGTAACGGAGTCTAGCGCAAACATGGCGCCGATGTTTCTGCACAAAGAAATCAATTTAAAAGAATGCATCGTATCTGAATTTACGACTCGATACACTGTGCGCTGGCCGCTGCACAATATGTTGCCAGGGTGCCCAACCTTCACGCTCAAATACACACGTGCTGGAGGATATATAAGCAGGATTAGGGGCTTCTTCGTTCCTAACGTACAATGTAAATTCGCTCTTAGCGACACACTATAAACACCACGCGAAACGTAAAAGACCGGCAACACATTAGCGATCTTCCCATTATTTCGCAAATGTTCATGGGCGGCGTTGATTACTCTCGCTTGCTCGTTTGTCCGAAAAAAAAAGTTAATTGACGAACAGTTTTTCGCGTCAGTTGAACTATCCTCCACGCTTTGATCATGAGTGTCGAATGATCACTCCAAAGCTTTAACTGACGACACGCCACGAAAGTTGGCGCCGTTTCGTTAAACGGCATGTGAGTGTGTGATAGTCTTTCCAAATAACTTCAGTTCACTCGCATTTATATGTAATAATAAAGCTGTCAAGTGCAATGTATGAGATGTTATTGATTTTTTTAAATAAGAAACTTAGAAAGCGATAGCTTGATGTTTAAGCAGCTCCCACAGTTAAATATCGATTAAATTTTAATTCTAAGATTTCTGACGGCTGAGTTTTTCTTCTCGTATATCCCCAACTTTTCCAGTCATGGCTACCCTGGTCTAACATGAACACGGTTGCGGTAGACCACATTTAGACGTATGGCCGTAAGCCAAAACCGAATAGGGGCACCGTTCATTACACCTCTGACAACGGGCTAGATTAAGTTTAACCCGTTCCATAACCTAGCCTGGCAAACTACCTACTAAGATTTGATAAATAAATACGAGTAACGAGATATCAGACAACGGGATTCTACGAATTTCCGATGTTATCTCTTCTCTTGGTGAAGTTGCACTTTGGGATACGTCTGTACCGTTCCTATTACGGCTAATTATCAAATTTATTGCTTCACACATTTGGATCTTAGTTATCATCGTCAGCCCATTTAAGTCCCCACTGCTGGGGCACGGGCCTCCCTCAATCACATGAGGGGTAATTGCCATACTCACCACGCTTGGCAGACGGGTTGGCGAGGGTTTAGATATAAATGCAGAGTTTTCCTTCTCTGGGTGCTGATGATCATGCCAGCAGCTTTACCTTAGTCGCCTTTAACGACACCTCAGTAAGAGTGAGGGTGGCCTATTCTACTCTGCCGGGGACCACACTGGATCTTAGTAGTTAAACTTATTATAACTAAAGTGCAGTTCAGTAAAGTACAAACCGCGTTTGGTCTGGGTACCTATATTTCTCTGATTATTTATTAGAAATCACGCGATTTCCCTTCAACGAGTCTGCCTTTAATCCATTTCAAATATTATGTAATTCCACCGATCCCATTAACTCCGTGGGTAAGAACGCGCCTTCCATCCAGGGGTATTCCAGGGGTCGCGGTTCAAATCGGAATATACACCTCTAGATTTTTTAATCTATCTGCGTATTTTTACTATTAGCTCGACAGTAAGGGCATAAAAGTAATAAATAACCAAAATAAGCATCGTGAGGAAACCTAGATTTTTCGTATGGTGAAGACATAATTAATTTTTGGTCTGATAGTCGATTTATTGTAATTTCCAGACTCGCCAAATCATGTATGGTCTAAACGTACCCTGAGCTCCAAAGCGACATCCTTGGATGCTACCGGTAATTACACGCTAAGATATTGAAACCTAACGTTCTGGAAACTGCAAAGTTTAAAGATTAACATTTTTATTGAAACAAACTTGTATATGTCATCATCATCATCCGCCCATTTAAATCCCCACTGCTGGGGCACGGGCCTCCCTCAATCACGTGAGGGGTAATTGCCATACTCACCACGCTTGGCAGACGGGTTGGCGAGGATTTTGATATAAATGAGTTTTCCTTCTCTGGGTGCTGATGATCATGCTAGCAGCTTTACCTTAGTCGCCTTTTACGACACCTCGGTAAGAGTGAGGGTGGCCTATTCTACTCTGCCGGGGACCACACGGCCCCCACATTGTATATATAACTAATGTGAAAAGCATTGTCCACGCACTTGTTAATTGTCACAAACAGAAAAATAGTGCCAACCACCAACTTCAAACAGCAGCGTAACATTGACTTAGTTAACATTGAATTTAGAGTACTGGATGAGCGATCTGAGCCTTGCAAGTAGTGCGTCAAACTATCTTCGCGATAAATACAGTCGAGTACATAAAACCTTTAACCATCCTACGCAACCCTATTCAACCGTATGGCCGTAAGCCAAAACCATCTCTAAAGGCACTGTTCATTACACCCCACTGACAGTCGGCCAGATTGGGTTTAACCCGCTCACTGCTCCCCGCAGATTGGGCAAACTACTGCGAATTCGATAAACTAGTGTGAAATGCGGATGCGAATTCGGCAAACTAGTGCGAATTGGCCGAACGCAGCCCAAAGTGAAATTACATTTTGTGGGGGATTCAACTCAACAACTCGACGAGCGTTCGATAAGATTCAGTTAAAATGTACAAATGAACTTAATGTAGGTACTGATGAATTATTAATATAATTCAATACATTAATCATAGGAAGAACCTAAATTTGAAGAGTAGGTATATCACTGTCATAGTGGCAAACCACCAACAAAGATCGATCTCATATTTTAGTAAATTTATAATCCAGCACTATAAACATGATTGAAGCTTGACCCATATATACAAGAGCATTGACTTTACTTTGTCGGATTGTTTAATAAAAAGTTTTATTTCAGTGACCCCAATTCTCGTGCTCGTGACATTTATTATCATACGACACTATATCACTAAAACATAGTTTTTTTTACGGTTTTCAGGTGATATCCGCCATGTTTTCAAAATATCACAAGCATGAGAATTGGGGTCCTGGTCTGTCAGTCCGCATAATATGATATATTTTCTTAATTTTTTTGAAATCCTAAATTAATCGTGTATAATTGAATTAATTTCGACTCCATTAGTACATACAATATTCGCATTTGTTAATAAAAACCCATCACTAATGCTGAGGATCAGAATAGCCAAACTCCACTATACGTATACTTTGACAAACTGTTCAAAACAAAAAGTTCCAACACGAACTCAATAGCCGTAAACCACTGTATGAAATTTGATTTAGTTTCAGTTCGAACTGAGAGAATGTTTCACATTTTATATTTCTTCTTGCGGGAAGTTAAATTTGCGGCGGGTAACTTATATATACTTAGGTTCTTTCGTTCGCAAAAAGTTAAACTGTGAATCGAAATGAAAATTTCACCTTTGTCGGCTAGGGTTGCCAAAACACATTTATCGAGCTAGGAAATATTGCAGGTTAGGTTTTCACAAAGCGGAAAAGAAACACATGTTAGTTACACTGCTTCAAGAACGGCTGAATCGATTTAAAGTGTTTGACTGGTTGGATCGTCTCAGCTCTTAAGAGAATTAACTATCGAAAACCTAATAAAAATAATTGGGGGCAAAGTTCGCCAGAAGACACATGTGATACAAAAAAATACCACCAAGAAATGAGTTTATTATATTTTGGACCTAATTATTTTTTCTAATATTTTTTAAGAAAGAGACGCCTTCTATGCCGATAAATGTCTGTTAAAAAATATTTTGTTTGCATTTGTTAATGGGATGAAGCTACAATGTCAGAGCAAAATGAATGCGAAATGAAACCCTAACTTTGCAGAGTTTTTAACATTCTGAGGAGCCGAAACCGTATTAGCACAGTACATATTGAAAAGCAAAATAATCTAAACTTTTCTACGAACAGTCAAAGTAGTAGAATGAATGAAATCATTTATCCAATTTGTTTTAGTGATATTTTTATAAAAAAATATGTATTTCTTTGTGCACTGGGAGCAATCCAAAAGTTGCGTAACATTATTATTGCTTTTTTTAAATGCGCACGCTTGGAATATTTTGGAAGTCAAGACAAAAACATTACGTTCTCAGCAAGGAGAAAATTAAATTTTGTTGAGTAAAATGATACTCAGTCTTATAATAAACGCCTCAGACAAATTAACCCTAATTTGCATAATCATATTCAACATCTTTATAATCGTAATCCATTGCGGATAAAAGATAGACCAGCAATTTCTAAAACAAAGACATTAGTATTCATTCTCTCTTATTAAGATGTTTTTGAAACTGTATTTGTCTATATACTATTATACCTGACAGCGAATGCGACAGACATTACATTATACTTTATTTCCAAGAATAATGATTTTATTAGATTTGTACAATCGTACAGTAAGACGGTTGAAAGTGGCCAAATGCTGTCCGTCACAAATCGACTTTATTAAATTCATTTGTCGAATTAAGCATCAATATATTTTTCATGGTAATTAAATAAAAAGTTGCATATTAAAAATCGTCTAATGCAAAAAGCCTACTACAATTTTGACAATAATTTTAAATGATAAGGATTCATGGAAATGTTGGTGTCCCCGATTATTATATAATGACCATATTGGAAATAATAACCGACCTACTTGCTAGTTCTTCTCGGTAGAAATCGACATTCCGAATCAGCGGTAGATTACATATTTGACATTATAAAGGGTTCTGTATGAATATTAACTGAATTAAAGAATATTTCACTTCATTCCATCGCTTTGTGAATACACTAAAACATGTTCACAAAAATAAACTCTGATCTGCACCAGTTACGTTACGACCTAATGAATTTCCTTGGCTAAAAGATTTCTAAACAAACCTTTTTACGCCAATACCACACCCCACTGTTTAAGATTTATCACCCAATATCTTTACAAATCTAAAGGACCAATGAATCTAAGGCAGTTCCATAACACGGCACATCAGGACGTTTAAAGGAGATCGCCCACGAAATCGAGTGCGAAATAGCAAACGACAAAGTTTGACACGCAAATGTCAATTTTCCAGGCAACTGCGTTCGCGAAACGTGAGCGCGAAACGATGCTCGAAATATAACAGAGACAAACACGCCTAAATGACATGATGGGCACATTTTCACTTGTTACGTGCGACAAAGGGAAAAATATAAGGAAAAAAGAAATATATTTATTAAGAAAAAAAAGTACATAACATCGTTATATTACCATCGCCGGTAAGTACAGTCCGTAAAATATAGCTTAATTAGAATGACAGATATCATTTGACCTTTATTTCAATTAAGGCGACGGGTCACCTCACTATCGACACCAACCGATTTAAATTGTTAGCTACTGAAACGGATCCATTTAAAAAAATTGGAACTCCTGTATCTAACAAACATTAATACTACTTATTTAATAATTGAGCACTATTTTTTTATCTGTTTTTGCACTCGAAATTTGTATTACCGGCATAAGTGGCCGTTATTGCCGGTCATTAAAATTTTGAGTACAAAAGCAGATCAAAAAGATATAATATTTAGTATAAGTGCTTTCCGAGAGGGTGGAGCTTCGAAATTGTTAAAAAGATATCGGGTTTAGTTGATATGATGAATTCAAATCAATTAGAGTCGCTAGTGTGCCCTATCCGTCACCTTAACTTAAGGTTTATGCTTTTAAGCAAGTTTAATTCCATGGAATTTTATACCTATTACAATAAAGGTAATTTTCCTGTGACATCAATAGCTGTCATTTTAATCAAGCCATATTTTACGAACTATAGGTAGGTATAAAAAATATATTATCAAATAAGTATCTTGCACAATCACCTTAAACACCAAATTAGGTCGCGCGTGTAACGTTTGGCGCTCTGCTTACTAAGCACTTTTATAATTGGTAATAATATACGATTTACATTGTGTTTTAAAAAGATCAGTTTAACTAACAACCGTCTTGGATTTAAGATGTTTCACTGATTCTTCCTGCTGCCTTCTACACACCTTCCTGCTCGCCAACGTAAGATATCTCAAGTTATCAACGTTACACGTGTACATTTTTAATCTAGCAAGAGATGATTATTGTGACATGAACAACGTGTGCAAAATCACAAATGCTTTTTTTTTTTTTCAAAATGTTTGAATTTTTTTTTCATTCATTGTCTTCATTTCATTACTATCAATAAAAAATCGGGGACGAAGCCACATATACGTAAAAGGGCTAAGAAGTAAATGAGTTTGTACCTACTCATTTCAAAACGCGTCTATATCGCGTTTACTCGCGTCATTGCGTACTCTGAGATGTTCCGAACATGTTTCATTTGTACTATCAGATTAGTGTGATCTCACATGCGTTCATATGCAAATGACTTCATAAACCGTGAGTACGCATGAACTACTGATCTTGGCAAGGTCAGAGCTTTGGAGAAGAGCCAGGGCGTAACGTGACAGTCATCTCGAACATGCCATAGCTATATTAGCCATGGTAGTTAACGGCGACCTTGACCGGCCGATCCAACTGAAGTGGCGAAGAATGAAAACATTAATGCGAAAGCTGTCTGACTAGGAAATGGATTGGACGTTGATTGCCGTTTCAACTGCTATACTAAAAGCAACGATCCGCGACAAGCGAAAGAGTGTTTCATTCATTAATTATGAATGAAATATGACATGGACTGCCACGAGAGTAAGGCTGGAGTATAGCAGTTACCTCCCTTTAAACTTACTGTCTATTTTGAACAACTCACATAATACCATTCGTGAAATACTCAACCGACTCCCGCGAGTCCTTGCTAACAATATATGCATCACCTGCGCGCGGTGCGTAATAATTAAATAATAATAATAAAGAATATTATTATTTTATTATTACTCACATACTCCTAGAAATGAGAAGAAGCCTAAGCCTATCTTACCCGGAAGCCGCTCATTCACTTTAGCTTAAAAAATATCCATTTTATATTCGTGTCGTGCAGTATCCGATACGCATTGAACTACAAAATTCAAATGTTTTAAGTATCTATACCAAGTGCTGGTTCACATCGGGACATGAATTTGGTTAGAATTGACAAAATGAACGAAATACATGAATCACAAAATTTGCACTATGATCGGATGTACAATCTCATTGGAATATTTATGATTTTAAAAGTATTACTTTTGAAATTCATGTTCTTTTGGGCGTAATAAAAATAATACCGCTAAATTTCTGAGTCAGGATTTGACGATTCTTATACTAAAAGCATTTGAATAATTGTTTGAAATATACATAGAATAGAGACGCCAAAGAGTGGCAGGCTTAATTGGGTTATGATGGAAGGGATACTTTCGAAAATATCCCTATTTATGCTCTGTCAAAGCCAAAGCTTAATGGCTCAAGAGAATTTTGATGAAGTTCTATAGGAATGGATTGTTTTATTAATTCTAAAATAGACAGTGTCTTGCTCTTATTATTAGCTTTCATTAGTAAGCTATCGCTAAATAATAAATTTACGGAAAATCGAATTGAAACCTCTTAAAGTGAGTGACGCCTAATTAGCAACAATCTAATAAAATGTTTACTGGCCGATTAAAATTGTGAGCCAAGTGCGCAGGGCATATTATAGTGCACACATGTGTGTTCAAACTGGTGCACAGTCAATTAGCCCCATGATTTAATAGATCACCAGTGTGACACTACCGTTAGGGAGCTATCGAGTGCCGTATATGGATGGCTTAACGTGCTTTTCTGTTTCCTAAGTCAGGAGAAGAAAAGCTCCTCAAGAAAATAAAAGCTGCCGCTTTGGAGCCCGGGGTAAGTTTAGACCATGATTATGGATTTGGGGAGTCTGGTAATTACAATGAAGCATTTGCCGTCTGAATTCGCAATCTTTTTGGCTGGGGAACCAGACCAAGGCGTTTCAGAAACTATCCGAAACGTGCAGGTTTCCTCACGATGTTTTCCCTCACCGCCGAGTTAACGGTAGAAATATGCACATAGTACGAAAACCCAGAGGTGCATACTCGGATTCTTGTCCACTGAGTTACCATCGCGCTTTCTTTCTCAAGATACGATAAGCTAATAATATTAAGCTACATTAAAAAGTAGAAAAGGGATGATGATGATAATGCCTTCCCGGCCGATTTCGGCTTCAGCGACCACTTTGTGTAAGCATCGAAATTATTAATTTGAGGACTAAGGTATTCCTGATCTCTGGCACAGTAGATAAATACGCTGTATCGACACTCCGTCATTTTGGTCAGAAAGTTACCTACCGTATAGGGTTGTCCTCTTATTTTTGTAAAATCTTATTCTTACCTTGCGACTACTGGTTTAAGTACCGGGCCGTGATCGCGGGGTCCTAGATGCAACAAGGATCATCTGGTGCGTGTTAAATTAGAACTAATGATATTTCTTAAGAAATAAGCATAATACTAGCATACAATATTCGTACACAAAATGATTCCTAAAGTTGCAAAAAGCTATGCAAAGATACATAAAATTAGACATACTTTTCATAACGTTTTGTTTCGTTACTTGGAAACCACGTTAAGGTATTGGTCATGCACCCGATCGCTCGGGCTAAGACACATTGAGGTCCTACCATCCCCCCCATATCAATCTCCATCTCCAACCCCCCAAAATGTAATTGTGATCGTAACTCGAAAAATACAGCAGACAACAGTAAATTTCGACTAAAATAGAAAGAACGCTCCTTGGAAACACCACTTACAATCGCCCCCCCCCCCCCCTCTCCCCCTTCCCCTAATCATATCATTTTAAAATCCGAAACTATTTTTTGATAACATACATAATACATGTATCTACTTATTTTCTCTATTAAAATAAAGTAAGCGGCACTCGAGTTAAACCGACAACCCTGAATTTAGTTTCTACGATTGTACTCCGATGAGACCTTAGAATCCGTGTACAGTGCGCGTCTGCGTGCGTGCGTAATCGAGCGTTTGTTCGTAGTGTCCATACTGCGTATATATCTACTGTGTCTCCGGTGTGCTTTCCTGGCGTAACAAACCTTGGCGCTGAACAAAAAAAAACCAACTAAAAAAAATTTGAAACGTAACCAAC
This sequence comes from Marasmia exigua, assembly GCA_019059595.1. Taxonomy (NCBI): domain Eukaryota; kingdom Metazoa; phylum Arthropoda; class Insecta; order Lepidoptera; family Crambidae; genus Marasmia; species Marasmia exigua. The sequence goes on along the minus strand of CM032479.1, from coordinate 10,146,547 downwards.
TATCCAATTCAGGAATCATTCCAGTACACCAGACGTGGTTGGGCGATAAATCTGGCCGACATCAACGGATTCATGAGGTGACTAAAGAGGGATAGCATTTTTAAGCACACCATTTATCCTGCGCGGGCGGAGTGGCTAAGAATAATTTATGTTCCTCCGTACTGACGAATCTCGGCTAAGCACCACTTGGTTTACCCCATGAGATGTAAGCGTAAAGCTCACGAGAAATAGTACTTCAGTGGATAAAAGAGGTGCGCCTTCCGAACAAGAGGTCATAGGTACTGAACACTTTAGTACAATGTCAAAGTAACTGTTCTGCCTATTATAGTCAGTTTCTAAGAGGTACGTAAAAGAAATTACTTCGACATGGTGCTACTTTTGATGCTGATCCTACAAACCCGAGCACGCACCTCTGCGTATTTCTACATCAATGTGCGTAATAGCTCAAAGATGTAATAAAAAATCGTTAATAATTGCAAGTTTCGAATGGTTTCACAAACTTTAGATACCCACAATTGAGTTATACATTTTTTTTGTGATAGGTGGCAGATGAGCAGACGGATCACCTGATGGTAAGCGATTGCCGCCGCCCATGGACACCAGCGACACCAGTAGAGTCACAAGTGACTGCCAACCATTAAACCTCCTTCTCCCCGGATTGGGCCTCCGGTACCCTACCCTCACTCACGCAGCGAAACATAGCACAGTGCTGCTTCACGCCGGTTTTCTGCCTGCTCGCCCGGAGTGATAGCTCTGGTCGAGCCGGCCTATTTATGCCGAAGCGTGACTCTCCCACGGTCAAAATTGATTATCATCATTGAGATAATGATTTTGAACCTATACAACCGTGATCCAATTGATATGATTTCCTTGTGTAATGGTTTCAAGGTATCGTTAGATTATTCTGATACAATTTTGTGTTTAGGAAAAATGGCAAAAAATACCAATTCCTAAGGATAGGGATAGGTAGAATTGGACGACAAAAAATAAGGAGACTAAAATTCAATTTAACTTGAATTTTATACGTGAGAGAAAGCTAAAGAAAAACCAGCATTACTACACAACTTTTATATTACCTAAAAGTAAAATTAAAAGTCACATTAAGAAAATCCACCGGTAGAAACTACTGTTAGAAATTATACACCTTTTATGAAACTGTAATTTTCTCCCATACGAAGAAACTAAATGAGCACAGAAAATAATGCACAGTTTACACTTGTAGCATGCAAAAATGGAAGTAGAGAAGTGACGTTGTAGTTCATACAATATCGATATTTTTTTTTTATATGAGAGGTGACGACGAGCAGACGGATCACCTGATGGTAAGCAATTCCGCCGCCCATGGACACCCGCACCATCAGTGGAGTCACAAGTGCGCTGCCAACCTTTTCCCCTTACCCCCCATTGGGCCTCCGGTAACCTCACTTACACGGCGAAACACAGCGCAGGCCTGCTTCACGCCGGTCTTCTGTGAGGCAGTGGTATCACTCCGGTCGAGCTCGCCCATTCATGCCTAAGCGTGGCTCTCCCACATTTAGCGTGGCTCTCCCACGATAAATCTATTTTCGAGAAAAGTATTTTTTATTCAATATAGACTACTGCCACAGCCGTGGCAGGCCTCCTACAAGGTGGACAGACGATCTGGTGAAGATCGCGGGAATCCATTGGATGCGGGAGGCACAGGACCGATCTGTGTGGAGAACATTGGGGGAGGCCTATGTCCAGCACTGGACGTCTATTGGCTGAAATGATGATGATGATGATGATAGACTACTGCTTAACCACAATTGACGATGGTGTGATGTCACACCACACACACACGTCACATCATCAGTTAATAATGAACTACTGTTGGTGGAAAATGTCACAAATTGTATTATAATAATCTAATGAATCTATGACTTGTTGAAAAAGTTATTTTAAAACAGTTTTTTTTCATCATCATCATCATCATCATTTCAGCCAATAGACGTCCACTGCTGGACATAGGCCTCCCCCAATGTTCTCCACACAGATCGGTCCTGTGCCGTCCGCATCCAATGGATTCCCGCGAACTTCACTAGATCGTCGGTCCACCTTGTGGGGGGCTTGCCACGGCTGCGACTTCCTGTACGTGGCCTCCACTCGAGGACTTTTCCGCCCCAACGGCGTTTTTTTTTGCTACTCCGAATATGCTGGACAAAGGACAGTGGCGAATTAATTGTTGAGTTATTTATTTAGCGTCTTAAAAATTTCGTCCTATGATACAAACGTTAATTCTACCAAGTAAAAAAGGGTCATTTTCAAGATATTTTTGCATCACAAATAGAATAATATCTTATGTCTATTTAGTATAAACCTTAAATTATGGTCTTAAATCAAAATAAAATTATAATATTATGGTAACTTTTTCCTTATTAAAGGAGTTATACATCTTGTGTGTAGAAATATAACGGCAATTTCATATGTAAAGACCTATTATAAATTCATAAGTTTTGTCAGACTTTAATCTAGTTCTAAATCCAGAAAAATATTATTTTAAAAAGGATCTATAGTCCGTTCACGGTTATTTGGCACGTAACAAAAGTCGAAACTAATTCGGTTTTGACATTTTCGCATAGAAAAAACGTTGTACAACGCCCTCTTGTCAATTTCACTGAAGTTCTCTTGGTCGGTCTGTAATGTATTAAATGACAGTTTCTTTTTTTATCGTGGCTCCGACTCGCGATGCTCCGCACTTCGTGTCCGCGGCCTCTCCTCGCGCAATACGCGGACCGGGAGCGAGCTTTTGAGATTTCACAAATAATTTCAATTGGTCAAAAGAAACCCTAGCTTCTTGGAACTCTGTTTAAAGTACCTACCCTAATAATGTACTTATTGGATATAAAAATACTCTAAATGGTTTGTTTTTTTATTCAATTACATTTTTTTTTCAGAAAACCTCAAGAACATCTAATTAGAGAAATATCTTAATTTCTAGACTTCGATAATCGTGTTAATCGTGTACCTAACGTCAATCCGATGAGGTACTCAAACCATATTTTATTACATATTTTCCTTACATATAACAAAAATGTTAAATGAAGGTTCGCCATTGTTCTTTATAAGCACTGCTCCAAACCACTTATTGTTTTCTCTCCTCAAATGTAAGCGGTACTCTCACCATTTAGCAGGTCGTGTGCAAAGGGCCTGATGGCCTCAATGTTACGAGGATTACGAGCGAGAACTCCCTCTGAGGTCAAATTAAATTATTTAGCCGTTGGAAATTTTCACTTTGCTTTTTGTCGTGACAATTTGCGTATAATCCAACTTCTGTGGAATGTAAAGGACAAACTGAGTTAGACCCAATTTTCGCCAAGTTCTTCTATGTAAATGTGCCGATGTTTTTACACGTAAATATGGAAGGTCGTTGAGTAGATATTAATTTTAATTACATGCTCGCTGAATCCGCATAAAATTAACACGGTCATGCCCGTGCCTGATTTTCTGAGGTGAATTAATATTATTTGTATTTAATTTTTTACTGCTGTACGACCTGCCGCAACTGAGAAAAACCGGCCAAGTGCGAGTCGGACTCACCCATCAAGGGTTCCGTAGTAGCAAGTAAAATATATGGCAGGTGAATTGCGGTTTACGGTTTATAACGTATTAAAAATAAAACTACTTACTAGATCTAGTTCAATCCAATTTTCGTTGTTAGTTTTCATGGTAATGTATATCATTTATTTTGTAGTTTTTTAATTATTTTATATATAAGTTAGGGGGGCACATTTTACCACTTAGGAAGCGTCTCTTGCGCAAAGTATTCGGTTTAGAAAATTATAATTAGAAACCTCAACATCATTTTTAAAGACCTATCCATAAATAGCCCACACGTACGGGTTTGCTGAAACAAAAAGTATCAGTTCTATGTATGGTGACCCCCCAAATGTTTCTTTTATTTCCTAATTTTGTTTAAAAATCGTAACGTGTAACATTACACGTACATTTATTTACCAAGTTTCAATAGTATAGTTCTAATAGTTTCGGAAAAAAGTGGTTGTGACATAAGGACGGACGGACAGACGGACAGACCGACAGACATGACGAATCTATGAGGGTTCCGTTTTTTTGCCATTTGGCTACGGAATCCTAAAAATTGGACTACGAAGCTTAGTAATCATGTCAAAGCGTCAAGGACGAAAACATCGCATAAAATCGCCCCTAACAAATCACGGTCTGAATCACAAAACCCCACGTCCGGCATACCAACTAACTAGCTCAAACGAAACCGAGATTTCGTATCACTTGACGAATGAACGCCTCTCGATCTTCCGGTGTCCGGATGAAAAATCGACGTGGGCGTGATACGTTAAAACTGGGGCCTTTCTATACCTTTGATAACGCAAATCTAAAGGAATCCGGCGGGATAGTTTAGAAAGAGAAAAGCGAGCGATTTTTTATCAAATCTCTTCTTCGCGTCTGATGATTAATCGATGATTCAACACCAATGTTTGTTGATCTGAACAACGAACGAATCAGAGTGTTTCTGATTCGTTCGTTGTTCCTGGTTTCCATAATACAATTGGAACTAGAACAATGTATTTAATGTTATATCAATTAATTTTATTTATTTATTTGTAAACATATGTTTTTAAATAGAATTGAAATAGTTACATTATAAGTTTCAAATCAATACACAACGTCTTGAATTTTTTTGCTAATTTGAAAAAAAATTCGTTAATTTTTTTGATCTAACATGTTAAATAGACTTTATTCACGATACCTAATGAGGTTTTCGGGTTGTAAACAATAAAAAATAACGGTGTATTCACCGAGATATGGTATAAGTACTAAAGTTACACATTGTTGAATATTTCTTTTATGTATATAAAGCTAGTAGATAAATAATAAGGAAATTATATGTACAACCTGTGCGGATAAAGAATGGGATCAGAAATGGCGGCGCAACTATTCACTTCTTGCTCGCACACCCACGAGTGCGAGTATAGACGCAAATAGTGTGCGAGCGAGAAGTGAATAGATGCGCACAGGTTGTACATAATGACAAATTAATTAAAATTAGTTTTCTCTTCCTTAACCATTGGTCACTTTTCTTCAAATGAGATTGTGGCCTCCGAGTCGGCCGGTAGAGTGTGTGAGATGGTGAACAGTCGCTGACTCTTATTTCTTCAATTAACTACTATTGCTTTACTGCTAAATTTTATTTTGTATTATTTAGAATAAGGTTCAATAGGACTGACATGTCTCTATTAGACAAAAGTCCTTAATTTAAAATAAAAGAATAAAAAAAAAAGAGATTGTGGTCAAGCGTTGGCATATAGAACATTAAAGAAAAAAAAATTGTAACAATTAAAGGTAGCGTTAAAATGTGAGCAAATAATGGTTATTCAAAACTTTGAATTAAGAATTCTTTTAGAGGATAAATCTGCGCTAACTCAATGAGTAGACACTAAATAGAAACTGTTATGAAAACGATGCGTAAAAAGGCACTTTGTTTTTACAGCCAGAGAGAGACAGCAATAAATCAATGGGCTTGTAATTTATTGAACAAGGAGCATCTATAAGTTTCTGCCTTATATGTTGGCAACACAGTTTTTATTGCTCGAGCATTTTGTATTAAAACGAGTAATGTACCGTGATTTGATATATCGCTGTCTTACTAAGGCTTGTGCGCTGAGTTATGATCCTAGTACGTACGAGTGTGTCTAGCTGGGATTATACTAGTAAAGGATATTAAAGTAAATATCTATTTAAGGTGACGGGTGGGGCACACTAGCGACACCAATCGATTTTAATTTTTAGCTACTAAACCGGATCCATTTTAAACAATTTCGGGGTTACAACCTCTCGGCAAACACTTATACTACTTATTAAATAACCGCACCATTTTTAACATTTTGGTTTCACAGAAAATATTTTTGTATTAAAATTATATCACAAACAGATATATTTTTGGATGTATGCATTAGTATCTAACGTATGTAAATCTAAATCAGAAGCAGACATTGTAAAATATGACATTTGCCGATCGACTCATGGATAGAATATATTGGAATATATTTATTTAAGATCATCGGTAACCATATTCTGGGAAATAAACAATTATTTATATAACTATCACCTAATTTTAATTGTTAGCGTAGAGTAAAATTAAGTTTAAGTTGTAATTTATTGCTTACTTATACGATTAAAGTTTCTAAGACCTATTTTTAGCCTGAAACACAGGTCACCCTAGTTCAGACAAAATGTTAAATATGTGTACTATTATATAAGATTCATTGATCAAAAGTTGTATAAGACATAAGTTATTTGAAATAAATATTTTATTTATTTATTTATTTTATTTATTTACTTAACATAATTTTTGCTTTATTAGTGCCAAAAGTTTCTCACTCTACTCGTTTCTCTTTTATCTTTCATTGTTACTATACTTCTAAAATTAATGTAACATTGTTGCATCAGTTTCGTCTATATGAAGCAGTAAGTAACTAGTCATGCCTCAACAATATTTAAATTCCCGGGAAACACGTTTAGTCAATACCATTTCGCGTGCACAGCGAAGTTTCCTCCGTAACAAATAGTACAATTTATCCGGCAAACATTGGGAAGAACCCTGCGACAGACGTTGAGCGATCGGCCGACATTCCGAACTGGTGTGGAAATGTTGAGGAATACATAGAGCTCTCCTAGAAACGTTTTAGGGTTAAAGGTACCGTTACACATGCTTATTTTCATGTTTAAAGCATGCTACTTTTGAGCAAGTGCTACTTAGTAACAAGTGTGGACGACTTGCTACAAATAAGCATGCTAGTATTGAGTATGCTCAAAAATCGCATGCCAGTCGATTTTTAAGCGTGCTAGCTGTAGTGCGGATGGAAGAGGAAGTGTGGCGGAATGCTTTAGCACGTGTAAACAGGTATGGTAATTTTCGAGCGTGCTAAAATATTATGGCTAATAGTATGCTTATTGGTAGCAAATATGAGCAAGTGCTACTTAGTAGCATGTGTGTACGGACGTGCTACAAGCAAGCATGATAATTTTAAGCATGCTAATATATGGCTAATAGCATGCTTATTGATAGCAAATGTGGACAGGTCATTAAGCATGCTCATATTTCGCATGTTTTTTAAGTGTGCTACAAATGAGCATATGTTACAGTAGGTTTAATCGTTGAATGTATTGGTAACAGTTTTATGCTTTGTTTTTAGGAAAATTGTAGTCAAAGTTGTTCCTCAGGTCTTTCAAACTACTTTATAGGGTAGGGGTTTTTAATCTTAAACCAACCCTCGTATGAATTTTGGCCACTTTTTTGTGGTTTTTAGTGTACAAATTTGATGTTTATTTGTGAAGTGAACTACCGCAAAGTGATCCTAACAAAAGGAATCGTTGAATTTTATCGTTTTTAACACTGCTATTGTGTGTCGAGTGAGTTGTCACGTGAAAACTTGCTTACACCTAATAATCTTAAAATCCATGATTGTGTTTAGAGTGGTTTCGGCAGAATCCGTAGGTATAAAACGTAAAATTCCGGCATTTTATTAAGTGATTGTAACTTTGACTGACTTCGACTGTTGAATGATCGGGTAGAGCCATGTTATAAAAATTGTTTGTTGATGACATTGTTGTTTCAGGAAGAGTCGTACTTGTTAAGCCTTTAAAACTAAAGAGAATGTCCATAGTCGGAAATTAACCAAATGGAGATCTATATTTCGCAGTTTTCATGCTGGCCACACGTTATTCTAATGGCACCTGGTCACCTTACAACTCGGAGGGTTTCTTTTCTTTGTATCTCGGAAAAGACAAGGCATTTTATCGAAAGGTAAGTAAGGTAAGGTAAACGTTATTGAAGGAATTGAAGGGCAAGGAAAGATAATTCTTGGTTTGTACAATGTAGGGCGGAGTGATTAGGATTGCCGGTATTTAATTATGACCTTTTGATGATACCAAGGACATAATATTTCCGAGTTGCAATTTATTATCTGGAGGTAAATGTTACTAGACCAATAAAAAAACGATTAAAATGAGTGTCGTTCTATGCCATACAGTTACATTAATTCGCCGAGTAATGCAAATGTGTTAACATTTCTAGGGTTGCCAAAGGTTTTTAACAAGAACTAAAGTCGAAGAGAAAATAAAATGTTCTTTTACAAGTATCCCAGAATAGTTTCAAACAACTAGTCACTTCACAAAGTTTAAGGTTCTAACATGTGTTTTACATATACATAGTACATTAATAAATGAAACAATGTTAACAAAATCTATGAATTCCTTACTTCAGGGTAAGTCATAAAAAAACAGACTGTTATATGCTGAAAACATACTCCGTAAAGGCCGCGATACACGCTTAGGATGAAAAAAAAGCCGATCATATAGGTTGGATTTCCGTATCAACCTGGAGACATGACGTAACAAATAAGGTTCTTCATCATAGAGTCCTCAAAAAACGGAAAGTATTCAATGAGCATAATATAAAGTCGACCTTTAAAAGTTGACAAACTTAAATTTGTGGACGTATGCATTTTATATGCAATTTTCCCCATTCCATTATCGGGATACTAGGCGAAGACTGGGTTACCATCCCTATATGGTTGAAGTTCCAGCCATCCGTACTAAGCGCTACGCAAAATCCTTTCTGGAGCTCTATTTTTGATTCACTCGTATGACTTACTTACTCGCGGTGTCGCATGCGACGTAAGTCACATTCACCTTCTAAGTCGCATGAAGCCGATTTTCCCTATTTTTGAATCATTCTATTTCGATGTTGCCAATATAATACGGTAAATTGACGTTCTACAATTTTATAAAAACCGGTAACTTCCGGAACCGGTTTCAAACGGAACGCACAAACCATAGATTATTGGCTGAATATGAAAATCTTTGCTTTTTTGTCACAAAAACTATGAATGTCACCTGTCAAAATCAGTCAAATCAAAGTTTTGAAATTTATAATATTTTGTGTATGCGTGCTACCACTCGCTTTAAGTCACTCGACCAACGAGTGGGTGGGGTTGCAGACAAATGATTCAAAAATGCGGAATTTCGCATGTCGAAGGAAAATCAGTAGAAATCGTGCGTTCGTCACGACGATAAGTCATACGAGTAAATCAAAAATAGGTGTTCTGATGCGAACAGCCAAGGAGTAGAACTCATTGCCCGTCGATGTATTTCCTGAACAATATAACCTGGGCTTCTTTAAAGATAAGAGTGCTATTCACGGGCAAGCATAACTCACCTTGCACCTCATTGAGATTGAAGTTAAACGCTTGTCTGTCGTATCCACAAACAATTTCCTATTTACGCCTTTATTTATAAAGGAAGAAATAAAATATTTATAATGTTTATCTCAGACCGAGTCAGAAATACAACAATACGCTGCAAAACCGGGATTGCGGATGTGGGCGAAAAATACGCTAGGTTAAATGGGACTGGGCCAGCCACGTTTGTAGGATGAACCCGGAGAGGTGGACCAGACTTATCACACATTGGCAGCCAGCAGGACGTCGATTGACATTGGTTCTCTGCCGGATCACCTAATTTCGGATTCGATCTCGGAGAGAGACGCCGAGTTTTGCGCGTTCCATAGCCCGCTGAGCAACCTTTAACTTGTCGGCCAGCCGTACCGTAAGTGTCCAAGTTTCGGCTCCGTATGTCATGACGGGTAGGACGTACTGATTGAAGACTTTCGTCTTTAGGCACTATGGTATTGACGATACGAAGACACGACGTAGTTTTCCAAATGCTGCCCAACCTAACTGGATTCTCCTATTCGCCTCATCCTCGAAGTTGTTTTTACCCAATTGCAAAGTCTGCCCGAGGTATACGTATTTTTGAACAACTTCGAGGACGGCACCGTGAATTGCAATCGGTTACGGTAGAACATGTTCATTGAACATGACCTTGGTTTTGTCCAAGTTCATCCTTAGGCCGATGCATTTAGAAGAGTCAGCCAGGTCATTCAGCATCTGTTGTAGGTATTGCATCACAGTGGCGAACAATTGGAGAGGCCTACGTCGAGCAGTGGACTGCGATAAGCTGATGATGAAGACGTCGATTGAGAGGCAGGCCTAAAAAGAGATGGCGTGATGATTTTCCCCACTTCTCGGGCAACAGGCAAAACCATCGCTACAAATAGAGCCCAATGACGGCTTTTAAGGGAGGCCTTTGCCCAGCAGAGGGACAACGCAGTTTAAATAAAAAAAAAGTTTAACTATGTGGTGGTGGTTCTCGTAGCGTTTTCTTTTTTTATTGACTTCAGGATAAAGCTTGACCACAATCTCACCTGATGGAGAGTGCGGTTTAGGATGTTACGCGTTTTCCAAGAAGATTCCTGATCACTCTAGCCTTAACGAAACTTAACTTGTTAACAAAATAAGTCACTATTGGAGACTTTTTAGAGAGAGATTAGAGATGGGAGAGCCACGGCCTCACACAAAACCGGCGTTAAGCAGAACTGTGCTGTGTTTCGCTGCGTGAGTGAGGGTACCTGAGGCCCGATCCGGGAGAAAGGGGGGTTTAAAGGTTGGCAGCGCACTTGTGACTCCACTGGTGTCAGGCGTATGCATGGGCGGCGGCGATCGCAAATAATAATAATAATAAAAAAGATGAATACAGTTTATGGTTTGTTTACACGGGTCACAGTTGACAAATCCAACCGTGACGAGCATGTGTAACTCAGCCCTAAGGCGCACCAAAATTTTTACGTTATCCTGTACCATAAAAGTTGGCTGGGGCAAAGGATCGCGACGCAGGACGCGGAGAGAATAAAACCAACTCATAATCCTGTTTTCATACTGAAATATCGCAGCCTTATTCATAACTTGATAATACGACTACAGAAGCAAAATAACATTGCAAAATTTATGATTATTAGATGCACTCTCCGATAAATTTGTTTCCTGGGAAAAAAGAGGGAATGAGATTTTATACTCAGAACTTCGTCTATAAAACTGTACGTATGTAATGGTCTACTTTAAAAGGTATATAAATATATATAATAATTCTCACAACATCTTATACGTTGACCTGATTCCGTACTAAGTAGCTTAAGCACTTGTGTTACAGATATCAGACAACAGAGGAACACAAATATATACTTAAATACATATATTACACCCAGACACCGAACAAACACAAGTGTTCATCGCACGAATGTTTGTCCAGGGTGGGGATCGAACCCACGACCTTTGGCGTAAGAGGCAGGGTCACTACCAATTGCGCCATCCGGTCATATATTATAATTATAATGTTTATACACAGTCATTTTTCATCGTTTACATCTTGAAAATCCAATAATAGGTATGATATACGTGATTAAAGTCCATTTAACATGTTAGATCACCAAAATAAGCGAAAAAAAATCTGCTGTTCCCTTAGATTAACCCAAAAAGAGGAAGATACGGCATCAGCTAGCCGAATGCCGCCACCCATGGAAACCAGCGGAGTCACAAGTGCGCTGTCAACCTTTAAACCCCCCTTTCCCCGCATTGGGCATCCGGCATCCTCACTCATGCAGCGGATCACAACACAAACGTTGCTTCACGCCGGTTTTGTGTGAAGCCTTGATATCAGCCTCCAGTGGAGCCGGCCCATTCGAACCGAAGCGTGCCCCCTTTTTAGCTTTTCCCGTCTAATACCCGCAACGTAAGCCACGTAACGTTATCCGACCAGCAACAAAAGCATATGCTTTAACATAATTTCCCTGCGGGTATCCTGCACATTTCAAACACCCCGTGTAAAGCTCCCCTTTTTCCACTGTCATTGTTTAATGGCGTCTCGTAAAAAGGTTAATATCGTTTTATTTTTTTACTTTTTCTTTTCATATATTCTGCCATTTGGTATGGTTTTTCATCCGTATGGTTTTGGTTTTTCATCCGTATAAAAATAACTAAGGCTTATTCTCAGCAGTGGGTACCCCCGATGATGATGATGATGATGAAAGTTACACATACAACAACACGCTTAGACTCTCTGGCCCTGCGGAGAGAAGTCGGATCTCTATGTGTCTTTTACCGCCTTTACCATGGTGAGGGTTCCGAGGAGTTGTTTGAGTTAATACCCCCTGCTGAATTTCACCGCCGTACTACACGCCGTAAACTAGGATTCCACCCGTACCATCTGAATGGGTGTAGGTCCACCACCATGCGCTTTACACGTCATGTTTTGCACGCACCTCCTCATTGTGGAATCAACTTCCCGCAGCGGTATTCCCGAACCAGTACGACATTGAGATCTTCAAGAAACGAGCCTATACCTACCTAAAACGCCGGCAATGCATCTCCAATCCCTCAGGTGTGGCTGATGTCCATAGGCGGCAGTGATCACGTACCATCGCTTTCGCGATTTGATTCGCTTGCTCGTTTGCCTTCCTTCTCATAAAAAAACAAAACAAAAAAAACTGATTTTTCGTCGTCTTTGGCTGTAACCGTCCATGTGATTTTTTTTAAATACATTATATATAATTGGCTGTTTAAAGTAGCAACTCGGGTAAAAGCACGGCATCTACGCTCGTCACTGTAAAAGCCGATTCTAGAGTGTGCTCTTCGTCCGCATTTGCGGCAAACGAAACGAGAGTTTACGGGTGGGAGGTTAGCAGCATGAAGTTTTGCTCACTATGACGCGATTTGGTCGAACCTGGTCGCTTAATTTAAAGCCGTCCCGTAACGAACGAGAATATAACTGTCGCATCCAAACAAATGAGACACACAGCGCGTGTGAAAGAGAGGGAAACTCCGATTCGGTCGTAACTTCTGCTTTAAATTAGGCCCTCGGGCTTGGTCCTGTTGGCCTATGCCTTCGGACACAATCCTCCTCTAGCTGAGGCATTCGGCAGCAAGCTCCTTCCAATCGGATATCGGGATGCCAAACGCATTCATGCCCCGCTTCACGTAGCCCTTCCATCTCAGCATTGGTCTACCGATTGGTCTCTAACCGCAAACTAGGTACCTCTCCGAGAAGAGTTCGCCTTGGCAAACCAGTTAAATTATATGACTGACAATTTACACCTAATGTTAATTCATAAACAGACAAGTAATAAAAAAAGAAAAAATTTATGGAGAAATACAGCAGTGATATGTATGATTAAAAGTTAGTGGACGAAGGTGCGGAAAGCCTCCCAAAGAGTTGTCAGTTAACTTAAAAGGAAGTGGATAGATTCAGTTATGAATCATTGACCCTTTTTTCGCTGTGATAAATGCTTGCCTTAAGCATACCTGAGATAGCTGGGGCCAACAGGGGTCGGGCTCTCCTTTAGGTATGCGCCTAGAGACATACCGACTAAAAACACAGCAGCGTTCCCTCATCGCCCAATTAGGAAAAGGATATGGGTATCCGGCAAAGCCTTGGACTACCACGACCTCCCCGGGCGGATACAAATTGAAATTGTCTCCTGATTTTACAAAGTAGATATTTGTCAATTGCTCAATTCTTCCTTTTTGTTTATATTACGAACATCATGTTGCGTTTTTTATAATATTAGTTATTAGTGGAAACTTAATTGGTTTAAGATTATGTTTTGTGTGTTAAATAGTGTAATTTTAAGTACTGTATGTTTCCTTACAATAAAGAAAATAAAATAAAATAAAATACCCATCTAAAAGGACAGCTTAAAAACAGGTAAATAGTTGAAATTAAGCATGCGAAACAGCAAAATGTTTATGAAGGTGCAAAACTTATATCAAGAAGATTACTGACTGTATAATTCATGCTACAAATACCCATTGGTAATACCTACCTACTCACTGATATTCAATAAGAAAACGAAAGAATCAAATTATCGCTTTTAATAAAAGTGCCTTTTAAATTTCAATTACTTCTCAAATACCGACAAACTCATTACGTTATTATGTAATAAACTTTAATTCAGGCCTAGATTTTTGGAGTAAACATCAAAGTGATCCTAAACCATCGTTCATTAGCGCACTGAAACTATACACCGTTTGTTCTATCAAAGAGGATAAAATACAAAGGATAAATAATCAGTGCATTATTTTATTTTAGGAGTAATCGTGTTAGGAGACTGAGATATAAATAAAATTAAAAAAAATCCCATGTGATGACACGCACCACATTGATATGTAGTCTCAATAGCGCGAAACCGGAATTGCTTTCGTAAGTCATGGGTGGAAGATACACAAATAGTTATAGGAATATTCCTCTTTCCTTGTACGTTTTTCTTGTAAGAGCTTTAGGCCTTTTATCTGTTACTATTTTACCCACAATAAATGTACCTTGTAAGTGTACCAATAAGTGTGTCTTGGCAAACGTAATGTAGGGCGCCCTCTGGCTAGGTGGGGGGACGATCTGCGCAGGATGGCTGGCAAGAGCTGGATGCGAGAAGCCATGGATAGATCACAGTGGCGAACAATTGGAGAGGCCTATGTCCAGCAGTGGACTGCGATATGATGATGATAATGAAGTCTACCTACCGTGAAAAAATAACATACAGCAGGAAGCTATTTATTTATTTATTTATTTCTTCATATTTTCTTATCGCTTAACAGTTGTAACCCATTATCTACTATTTCAGAATCTTTATCAGAAGGATTGCACCACCCTCCCCTCTTCTAACTAATGTCCTTTACCTGAAGGTTGTCGTGTAGAGACCTCCCTCAGCAATAAGATCGCATAAATTGTACATTGTATCTCTGTATTGTACATTATACATTGTACCTAGCTTTTAAATTTTCATATCATTCTTTCAGCCAATAGACGTCCATTGCTGCTATGTCCAGCCTCTCCCAATGTTCTGCACACAGATCGGTCTTGTGCCGCCCGCATCCAATGGATTCCCGCAACCTTCACCAGATCGTCGGTCCACCTTGTGGGGGCCTGTCACGGCTGTGACTTCCTGTACATGGCCTAAACTCAGTTTTGTATGTTGTGTAATAAAGAATATCTAACTATCTGAATCTATTAGCAAAGATTCTTCTCTCCGATTTCATATTTATCAAGGCAAAATATATGAACACAGACGGTCGGCCCTATCAGACATTGACACCGAAGAGTTCGTGGACACGCTACGCGCTAATCATTATATCGTAACGTGTCTTACCCGCACACGTTCTCTGTCTCACGCCGAACCACGTAGAGATTAGGTACTGCGCGCGCGCATGTATTGGCGTAGCCTGTTTAGCACGCGGTGTAAGCAGCAAGCGCTCTAAGGGCAATAGAAGTTCAGTGGATAATAACGCGCCTTCCAGACGTGAGGCCGTAAGTTCGAATCCGATTATGCACCTTTAGATTTTTCAAATCTAATGTGCGTGCGATTTCTACCATTAATTCAGTGGTGAGGGATAACAAATTTTCAAAGCGAGGAACCAAACGACATCTTTGGACGCAACCGGGAATTACACGCTAGGGTGAAAGACTGAGGGTTAAGCATATATCTATTTTGTGGCATCATTGTATCAGAAACCTTTGAAATTAATAATTTTACAGTTTAAGCTGTAATATTTAAAATAAGGAAAAAATTGAAAATTTAAAAAACCCTCGACACAACTAAAGCTCTTTCATTTGATACCTATATTGAGGCAGTTGGAACAACAAATAGGGTATTCGTAATTTTCTAACGGCGGCCATCTTGGATTTGAAAATTTTCACAATTAATATATTCTGCTACTCAAGCCCTTTTATATGATACCCATATTGTGGGAGTTGTGTTAAAACATAAAATCCAAATCTTTGTGACGGCGGCCATCTTGGATCGATTTTTATCGAACATAGCTAAGAACACTCCCTCCTTATTCATCTTTTAAACAACTAACAAAATCAGTTCATTTGTTCAGGAGCTACGATGCCATAGACAGACAGAAACACACACAGACACGTCAAACTTATAACACCCCGTCGTTTTTGCGTCGGGGGTTAAATAGATTTTAACAATACGATAATATGACAAGCTTTAATAAAAAATACATTCCAAAATTGAATCAGACGTTCCAAATAAACAACAAAGCCGATTATTAAATCATTCTTACAGTTTGCATTGAAATTTAAGCAATGATGAATTAATAAATTCATATTCAAAATCAGAAATGAGTTATTCATAGACTTTACAAAGGTGACATGCCGATTAATGAATAATACATATTCCAGCTTCATCAGACCACACAGTTCGGATCAGTTGATGAAATGCCTTTTTGTAATGCTTAATGAGTGCGCAATTATTCATACTTAATCATTTTGTTGAGTTTTGCTTCGTAAAATAACTATATTTGCAATAATTGATGATATAAACTTCTATAATTTATGGGACTTTCATGTTATTTACTAAAGGCTCTTATCGAACGATATATTCGATAGTTTTCTGCTATTCAGAGCTAGGACGACTTTAAAATAAATTATGAACCGCTTAGCGCATTTGTTTGTGCGTCGGTTGAGACGCAAGGGTCGCGGGTTCGATTCCCGCACCAGCACAAAGGTTAGTTCATGAAACAGTTATTTGTGTTGGATCTGGGTGTTCATTGTACCGTCGCTGTTTCTAGTTTTAATAGTACAAGGGAAAACCTTAGTTTGAGACCAGAACATTGTATGTGAAGTGGTCTCAATTTATTATTTATATTTTTTTTGATAATAAGAGCAGTACACAATCAGCCGTGAGTTATGTATGATAATATATTGTATCCAACTCAACCTTATCTATTGGTCTGGGCGGCTGCTGCAGGTCTTTTTACCACATCGAGTTTATGGAAAATACCAGTTAAAAAGGAAAAGTATAAATAAATAAATTAAGTTACAAAAATGGACTCCCAGGGATCTTCTTGAAGGAAAAGTAGTGGTGGGATGAACAGCAAATATAATTAGGTAGTCTTTTACATTTCGACATTTAAGCGTATCCTCCAGCCATCGTCTTGTAATTTTACTGGGCCCAGAATTTTGCGGAGTACCTTTCTTTCCGCAACGAGTAGTTTTTGCTCTTCTTTTAAAGTTAGCATCCAAGCCTCACAGCCGTACATCGGTATAGGTAGTATTACTGTCTTGTATATTCTCAATTTCGTACTTCTTAATAAATATAATAAATTCTAAATAAATAATAGTAAATGTCGAAATAGAAGATTGTAGACAAGCCTAACATCATCGGCGAGATCAAGGCGCATCGTCTTCGCTGGCTTGGCCACCTTGAGAGACTGGACGAGCATCGTCTCGTGAAGAAAGCATACCAGAGCCGACCGATGGGCCGACGCCCGGTAGCCCGGCCTAGGTATCGCTGGAAAGACGTCGTCGAAAATGATCTGCGAGAACTTCAGGCCGGTGACTGGCAACAAGTAGTGCAGGATCGATCAAAGTGGCGTTCTCTTGTTTCGGAGGCCTAGACTCGTTTCGGGTCACTGAGCCAGTGGAGTAAGTAAGTCTTTTACATATATTTGGGATTACCAAGTTATTTAAGCAGTTGGCGTATTTAGCTAACCGGATCGAATCACAAAATATTTAAGTAAATTAAACAAAGCCAATTGTTAGTTCAGCGTATGGATGTCAATTTCTCAAGTTATGCCACCCTCACGGAGACCATCAGACGGAGACAGCTGAATAAATCTGTTTCTGACTTCCAAATTTAAAACGTACCTATCAATTCATCTGATACTAAAAACCAAATTTCATGCCTAGGCATACCACTCTCAACCTCTTAGGCGTCACGGACGCGTGGTTATAAATGATTCCGTTTCAGTCACACTTTTCATCGTCCCCAACTGACTAGACGCAATTCCATTTAATTTAAAGAGTGTCACAGAACGGACGGTTTTGGCTAGACGTAAAAACGGAGCTAAAGCTCAGGGCACATGTGTGTATTGAAAAAGTTAAATGACGTTTGGAACTTGACAGATGTCACTGCTGTTTTTGGGCTGGGACTCGGGATATTTTTTTTAGCTGTACTGGAGTAAAAAACTGAAATGAGTAATTAAAATTAGTCTCAATTCAAGTTGACTATAGTTTCGTATTACAAAGTGATAGCTAAGGAATGGAACTCCTTGACAAGGTCTGTTTTTCCGGACCATTACAATCTGAACATCTTTAAGGAAAGACTGAACGGGCATTCTAGGCGAACGCGTTACATCATAGACCTCATCGTCACTTTCCATCAGGTGAGATTGTGGTCATAAAAAAATGCTGTTTGTCTCACCACTTCTCCAAGATGAGTCATGGCAGACCTTTTTTTTTTTTCAATATCACACTAGTATTCCATCAAAAAGATGGTATGGTAGACAGTTGCACTAAACGTGCACGATTGAGCGGAACTAGCACAACAGGACAGGATAAAATGGCGAATTTTGACAAGGTAGACCCAGACCCATTTGGATCGCTGGACCAGCGAAGTTAATAAGTGTGTACGATAAAAGAGAGTGCATTTATAATCTTCTCAACAATAACTACTTCTAAATGAATGTGCCACCATCCATACACAACCTTACATAGGTACACATGTGGCATTGCTCTTTCAAACCGCGAGCATTTGGAACAGCCTTAAATGCGGATTTTCATTAAGACCGGTATTTTAAGAATAGCGGGGAACGCCGCGAGCCGCTTTTAAAAACGACATTTCCGTTCCGTGTTTATTTCTGGCCGACGTGTGGTGGGAAAATCATGCAAATGAGGAAAACGACTTCATTTTAAACATGTATATGGTAAAGTTAAAATGCATAAAAGCATGGGACTCTTTACATAGTATAACAATAAGCAAAGTATTACAACAAAGAATTTAGAAATAATGAGTTTTTCAAAATGCTTCTCCACGGTCCAAAATCTGTAAGTTTTCCATTATTTAAAAAAAAAACTTTATTCGAACGCAACATTTCTTCGGGAACCAGACGCCCTACGATGAAACGCGACTCACGACTAAATCTTTATTCCTATTCTATTCTATGTATTATTGTTCATAGGCGGCGATAATTACTTTCCATCAGGTGACTCGCTTGCTCGTTTGTCCGCCTCTAGCATAAAAATAAAAATCCTTTCAGACGCACTGTGCGTCTCTATCGGTTGGATGCGGCATCACGTATAGGTAATCAATTAATATATGTTCGCTAAGGGAGCGTTTCATTGTAGGCCCTCAGACACGATATTTTCGTATTTAGTCTTTGTTTTCACATTTCCAATCAAATGAACCAGTTACAAATCACAATAAAAGGCATTTTCTCACAAGCTACATAAGATCTAAGAGTTGTGAAAAATAATATACAAAACTGGAATGGGGGAATTGCAGTTTTGTATAATCGAAAATTTGTGTGTCAAAAGATGTCCTGCAAAAAAATATCCAACTGATCTCAATCTACCAAAAATCAAGCTGTTCCTAAAATTCAGGGATCCTCAACTTTCATAGGCTGTCGCCCCCTCGTCTACATTTCTTGATTGGCCATTGTTACGTTTTGAATAGAAACGTCGATCACTTTCGTCTCATAAACGGTTCAGAGAGCTGAGATAGACAATTTCGTCCCCAAGCTGTGAGTCAGAAACACGCCCGAGAAAATAGAGTTGTAAGCATCTCGAGTCCTGAAGCCTTAAATAAATGAGAGCTTACAATGGACAACATTTCAAAATTGCTAAGCTCTGAAACAAAAAATACCAATTCTTTGTTTACTTTTCCGCTGCTCGAATATATATTTATTCATTTTTTATATTGCTTATTTACTGAGAAAAAAATTAAAAACTAAAAAACGTAAGATGACGTCATCGGACGGCAGAATGTAAAATATTTCTTTGCTTAGCACATTATAGTTTTAAATATACGTAATGCCAAACCCATGACATGTAACTGTCAAAAAAAAAGACAACTTGTCAACGTTGAATGTATGAATGACGTTGACAATGTTGACACTAGTATTATTTACCTTTGACAGTAGTACCTTTTTTTTTATTAAAACAATGATAAGCAAAGGAATATCGCTGTATTCAACCGTCCGATGACGTCATTTGGCGCTTACGTCTATTTAGAATAAAAAGAATTTCAATAATTATTTTATGCATGAAAATGGACAAATTTTGAAAAAAGAAAAAATATGGGTCTGTTCATTTTATGTCTACTTTCATATAAAAAAACAATATGGACGTGTTAAAAATATGAAATGTTGTCCATTTGAAGACTCGGTTCTTTTTAAAAACTCGAGACCGAGCCCTGACCAAGTCTTTGACTCTTTTAAAAAAGTTACGACAACAGGACTCGTGACTAACTATTCTTAAAAGGCCGAGTCCATATGATGTGTGTTTATGTGATAGGTGGCAGACGAGCCGACGGATCACCTGATGGTAAGCCATTGGACACCCGCAACAGCAGTGGAATCACAAGTGCGCTGCCAACCTTTAAACCCCCTTTCCCCCGGATTGGGCCTCCGGTACCCTCACTCACGCAGCGAAACACAGCACAATGCTGCTTCACGCTGGTTTTCTGTGAGGCCGTGGTATCACTCCGGTTGAGCCAGCCCATTCATGCCGAAACGTGGCTCTCTCACGGTAATATATAGTAGTGAAATATATAATAGTCAAGTGAAATAAGTTTATGTAGTAATTTAGGCTAGTTGTGTCATATTTAAATGATATGATGACATTTTTATTATGAAGGACTCAAAATACAAAG
This sequence comes from Marasmia exigua, assembly GCA_019059595.1. Classification (NCBI taxonomy): domain Eukaryota; kingdom Metazoa; phylum Arthropoda; class Insecta; order Lepidoptera; family Crambidae; genus Marasmia; species Marasmia exigua. Next base: position 10,126,002 of record CM032479.1, on the reverse strand, counting down.
GACAGAAATGATACAAAAAACTGGAGAGAGAAAATAATCGTCTCGAGTCATGCAAAATCCAGTCCTGAGTTCAAGACTATAGAGCAAGACTTCGAAAATTCCACCCTATGTTTAAATCGTTCATCTTATTTGACTTACGTTTGACTCCCATCTTTCGTCTGAGTATAATTTCAATCTCACTATTGCTAGAACTGTTTGCGTAATAATGATTTGTTTGTAGAAGTTTTGCCATTATGAATTAGGTAAGCGAAAGATTTTAGTACTATATTTGAATAATTTGCTCACAGTATAAAGAATAGTAGCACCACAACTAATGTTTCGATGAAAATTAATAATTCATTTGTTGGTCACAGTATTAAAATGTACAATAAGTTGCCACAAAATGTTATTGAGTTAGGACCAACGCATGAATTTAAATCTCACGTGAAAGCCTGTTTAATGAGTAAACGATACTATAAAATTGTAGACTACCTAAATGATAAGGATTCATGGACATAATGACCTCCATGCCTGCACACTTGTAGCATTTTCAGATATATTAACGGAAATTATTAATATTATATAATTACTCAATTTTAATAAATTAGGCTTTGCAGCATTTATTACTGTATAAAAATGGATTATTCAATAATTGACAAGATGCTAACCACCTACTATTGTAAACCTCGTCCTGCCGTTTATTAGTATTGGATTAAGTAACAACTACTCTTTGTGACCTATGATAGGAACCTAAGTAGTCATGCTCACTCAAATGTCTCTGAGGTGGTGGCGCTATGTGGCGGGTTATTACATTCCCTCTAATATGGTTGAGTGAAATGATGGCTGACACATACATCATACTTGTGAACAGGTGCCACCTTTGGGGGACTGGTCTGCTTCGGTTTACCTCATAATATTTATTTTATTATTATTTCCTTTATTTTATTTTGAGTAACAATTAAACTTTATGGCTTGGTATGATGATGACACAACATTGTATGAACATTTGGCGATTAAAAAGAGTAACTGGCGAGTTTCTTGCCGGATCTTCTCGACCAGAAACAACTTTCCGAGCCGGTGGTAGAATCGCATTATATTTATTTATTTCTTTAGTATATTTTATGTATCAACATATATATGTATTAACATGTAAATTACACATAAGTACTTATAAATAGTTTTAAGATAAGATAAAGATAAAAAATTCTTTATTCAATTTAGGTCCACACAGAACACTTATGAATTTCAAAATAGTACATTTTATCTACCGCTGGTTCGGAATGTCGATTTCTACTGAGAAGACACCAGCAAGAAACTCAGTAGTTACTCTTTTCAAATATTGATGATGTTACACTGTTACAATTGGGAAGGGAAAAAAAATACAATTATGAAAGGTAATAGACTACTATGAATAACAACTCAAAAGATTAATCAATTAACTTGAACAAGAATCCTTATCATTTAAATAGTCTTGTACACTATAGTAACCTTTCTTCATTAGGCAGGTTTTAATATAAGTATTTTCAAATGTATGACGATTTGTAAGCCGCCTATGCAAATAAAGAATTATTTGACTTTGAATTATTTGACTTTGACTTTGACATCGCTTCTGTATCCTTGTGAAAGCTCTTTAAAAAATGTGTGTCCAAAATTTTGTCCACGGCCAAGTGCCCAATTCGTGAATAAGTGCCTTTCCATTGCAAGAAAGAAGAGAGGGAGAGGAAGGCCCCCAACTACGTGGATGACCTATGTATATAAAGCAGTTGGGGCTTTCGGTTGACGACGAATACTAGAGGAATACGTGGCGCCTTAGCACCAGGAAAGTTCACCCCACGTAACGGTAAAAGGCGAAGCCAAAGAAGAAGGAGAAGTGCCGAATTCCGGACCACAGGAATATATAGCGAATGGAAAATTGCTGACCATTCCGCTTTATACATGGGCATTTTTAACCTTAAACCTTACCTTATACGCGTCAGGTATGTTGACAGGCTCGCCGCTCTCGGCGACGTAGCCGACGATGCCGCTGCCCCACGGGATCCTGATCTCCTCCAAGTGCTCCATCTGCTCAGGAGTCGACTTGGAGCACACGTCGAACAGCTTAGACACGAGACATCTGGGGACAAGGAGTATTCCATTAATAATTGCATAGCCTCTTATTTGGGCGTCTTTTATTAGGTGTCGATGAGATGGTATTTCAGGACCTAATCCATCCTTCGTTTATCATTAGAAGTTATCATCAGCTTTTTTTATATATATATCATTTTAATGTTTTCGTGTTTTAGTACCTATATGTATTAGATAATCCTATCATAGCTTTGTTTAATAACTAAGTATAATTTACCTTATTTGTATCGTAAGCAATAATTACGGAACTATAGACTACCTAAACATAAAGGACGAAATTAAAGTACTTAGTAGACGATTCTGAGCTTTAGCTAATCTATAATAACTAAATCATGTTTTTTTGATAATCAAAAAAAAATATAAACTGATTTCCATGTGATTTATTTGAATTCAATAAAAACGTGAAAGGAAATCTTTTGTGATTATTTTTAAACCTATTTTTCGTTCACACCGCATACACATTCATACAAACTCACCACGGATATCTTCATCAAACGGGTGAGCCCCTAATCGCTTTTGATCCAGGTTTTTCTTTCAGTAATCTGCTGCGGGTCCATTGAACATCTTACTCGGACGACCGAATCAGGGATGTGAAAAGAAACGATTATACCTATAATATTCTTCTTGTAGCCGCGGTGTTCCCTGATCGTTATGACAACCTCGTTTAAAAAAGGACACTTACGTACGTACGTACAAGGTTTTTAAAGAGTTCTTTCACGGTATAACAAAACGGGCCCAGAAAATGACCATTTACAATCAGATTGTGCCGCAGGCAAACTAAAAAAGCTATATTTGACAGAACTACTACTAACAGGCAACCACTTAGTCCCCTTGGGATGCAAAGGTCTGACGGCAATTGTTTCAAAATAATTACCACGATTGCCAAGTCTAAGAATCCCCGTACAGAAAACTGAATTCAGCTTAAGGGCAATAATCTTATAACCAATTTTTAAAGTCACATCACTACACCGCATGTCCTGGATTACATCTAGACTATTTATAAAGAGGTAAATCCAACAGACAGCGGCAACGCTTATAGGTAATCCTAAAACACGAAACGCTTGCGCGATGTAATCGACACCTAGCGCCATCTAATGGTATACAATTGAACTAATGTCCCGAAACGAAGTGACGGCGAGTCTCTAGTATTCAAATAAATTAACAACCGCATACGTGAGTTTGTACCCTTTTCGACGAGCCTTGTGGAGATCTTGTTACATATGTACAAGGGTTAGTGAAATATGTCTCTACATTCTTTAAAAAGTCACATTGGATGACTCGCACTATGAGTCACGCGCACAAGTCAAATCATTTTTGTCTGTTTATAGGTTGTCTATTAATAAAGCTTCCTTGGAAAGAAAATAGTATTTAGACCCGGAACCACCACTTTGGACGATTTTCGGGCAGCTTATTAAATAAATAAAGCAAAACCTTGTCAAAAGGATGAGGTAAAAGGATGACATGCGTGCCAATAAACTGACCACTATGCTCAAGACGGAGCGAATTGGAGGAGTCGAAGTAGGAAAGCGGTCCCCGGGCACCGAAGCGACGGCTTGGGACTCAACCGGGACAAAACGCTAAGATGATGATGAAGATGATGATGCTAAATATTCAACAACAATTACCTAAGAACAAAATAGCACGTAACAGCCGCCAGCATATTCCAGAAAATATTATACAATTGGCCACATTTCATTAGTATCTACCGTCGAGTAAACACGACAGGCATACGACAAGCATAATCGAATTCCCCGTTGGACGCTCGGGGAATTTTCCAATCGCCAAGTAGGAAGAATTCGTTTAAGGTGACGGGTAGGGCACACTAGCGACGCCAATCGATTTTAATTGTTAGCTACTAAACCGAATCTATTTTAAGCAATTTCGGGGTTACAACCTCTCCGCAAACACTTATACTCTTTATTAATATAATATAATAATTAATATAATATAATAATAAAATTGATTCACACTAAAAGTGGCCGCGTTTGCCGGTAGTCAATTTTTCGCGTACAAAAACGGAACGAAAAAAATATTTGTGCATGGTTAATTAATAAATAATATAAGTGTTTGCCGAGAGGTTGTAACCCCGAAATCGTTTAAAATATATTCGGTTTAGCAGCTAACAATTAAACACGAATGGTGACGCTAGTTAGGGCTACCCGTAACCTTAATAAAACAAGCTACTCTACAGCTCTCGCGGTCCGAGAGGTGCAATGTGACAGGAGGTGGAATAAACAGCCTGCGGTTATCTGTTAGCTCCCTATGAGAGTTATATCAAAGCGATACAGAAATAGCTTGAAGCAAGATGTTGAAGATAACGTCACTCCGGGTGGTCTTGTAAACGATAAAGGTAGCCTAGTGAAAGGTAGGTAAACACGATTTAGCAAGTAATTAGTCACAAGCACAGCACATTTTATATTAATTTATACATTTACACTCATTACTACGATAAAGGTCTGCGAGCCTAGTGCAATAACTAATGTAATTCGACACTTGTAAGTGCTACGTTTCATGAAATAAATAAAAATAAAGACTCCTCACTTGCTCCCCATACACCCATAACAATAGAAGCACGGACCAATTGATAATATCATTGATTATGTAATCGTAACGTTATTTCAACTACGTAATGTTAATCTTGCTAAGCCTAACAGGGTATATGTACCTAATTACCTCTACATTTTAAGATCTTTTGACAGAGAAATTGTATATGATACATTAATCAATATATACATAGTCAAATGCCAGTCATATAGCGATGGAGTATGTAGGATCGTTTCTTGCGAACGTATAATATAATAACTTTTTCAACGAGGTTTGAAAAGAGTTCTTCTTTCACGGTAGGCAGCGGCATGACTGTGCTCCGGCATTGTTGATGTCTATGAGCGGCGGTTACCATTTACCATCAGATGGGCCGCATGCTCGTCTGCTTATTATCGGCAATAAAAAAAAAGTTGGAAAAAAGTGCGTCGCAAATTGCATTTATTTGGATGGAGATTCACCATCTACTACCCTTTGTAAAGTCATTCACTTGTACCAAGTAATAGATAGAGTGGACGCTACGTATGGGAAGAAGTGAGTGACTTCCTGTATACAATCAACAAACGATTTGAGAAAGAGTAGAGCAGACTGCTCAGGAGCTGGTTGATCGGCACTCTTTTTGGGAGGCCTAAATTTAGCGGTAGACAACAATATTTGGTTGTATTTCCAGTCCAGGAGTCTCCTTGCGTAATCGTATCCGAAATTATGAGATCCGCAGGAGTCACAAGTAAGGTCACAGACAAAGCCCAAAGGATTGCATGTCTCAAGTGGCAATGGGCAGGGAGAGCGAGGAGAAACGACGGCCGTTGGGGCGAAAAGGTCCTCGAGTGGAGGCCACGCCAGGAAGTCATAGCCGTTACAGTCCCCAGCCCCTCCCCAAGGTGGTTCGTTTCATTAGATGCGGGCGGCACAGGGTCGATCTGTGTGGAGAACATTGGAGGAGGCCTACGTCCAGCAGTGGACGTCTATTGCCTGAAATGATGATGACCAGTTCAAAAAGATCTCATGTTTTAGTTTTTATACTTTCAACGTATGTTTTATTTCAATTCATTCATTCACAAAAAAGTGAATAAAAATATACAACCAAATCTTCCCATTACAGAACTCCTTTCAGCACAAAGCTAGATTAATGTATTGTGTACCGAGGGACATTTATCAAAGTGCAAACATCATGCGCAATTCGTGAGTATTGTACCGAAATGATACATTAGTGTACAGTAGCCTTACAACACAGATAGCAGAATATTCTCACTTCTCCGTAGGACTAGGGTAACCATTCAAACAGAATAATATAGTTTCGAGCTCTCAACGTGAGAGGGATTGAGGCTGTATACCAAGTGTGTATTTAAATTTGAAACATGACAAGGTGGAGACTGTACTCTAGGTTGGTATGAAATATAAAGCATGGAACTCACTAAAGGTGACGATTGGCCTGAAGAACCATATATGATGGTCAGCACACCTAAGTCTGGAGGAAACCAGATTCATTAAAACTTCATTAAATTCATTTCACTTCATTAAAACATCATTAAAACTGTTACGTAACTACAAATGTTTCTAGTTTCTCTATTAAGGCCCGAATCATCCAATCTTTATCAAACGATAAATCTATAATCCGTACGACTAAGAATAAGACTGAGTCCGACTAAGATACAGGACTAGTCCTAGTTTAGGAAGCAGAAGTTCTGAATATTGTTTACGTAACTATATATCAACCAAAATATACCTAAGGAATATTGTTTTTCAATAAATTATTATTTATTTATTTATATGATACTAGCTTTTGCCCGCGACTTCATCTGCGTGTAATTCGAATAAAAGCAAGGTCTTATAGATATCTTTATAAATTATAGCCTATGTGTTATTCTGATCTATAAGCTACATTACTGTAAAGTTTCATTAAAATCCGTTTAGTAGTTTTTGCGTGAAAGAGGAACAAACATCCATCCATACATCCATCCAAACAAACTTTCGCCTTTATAATATTAGTAAGGATAGCGCGTATATGCAGTGTAAAAAAAAGTCCGTTCTACCAACCACTCATACACCAGTCTTTTAGATTTTCGCGTTGCATTATAACCATAATTTATCAAGACGGGAATTAACACGATATTTATTATGTGATACAACATTATGTACTCACATATTTGGCTTGACATTTCGGCTACGTTACAGCAGCCGTGGTCACGAGCGGACTGGCGGAGCACGGCGTCGTCTGCTGGGGCCGGGCTGTGATTCTTCGGGCACCCTCAGAAGTATAAGACTTTCAATCGGGAGGATGGATTTAAAATATCATCGACATGGAATCCAATAATTAACAAGTGCAAACCCCGTGCTAGGCCGTTACTCACGCAAACAAACACCGATACTGTTAGTATAGTGTGTCGGAGTAGCTTCACTGACAATTCATCTAGTGGCGAATTAATATCATAAACTGTGAGGGTCAAACCGCCTAAACTGTGCATTGTATCTCTGTATATGCTCTTAAGTATTGTTTGTTGTGTAATAAAGAGTATATCTATCTTTGTTGCTTTGTAACCGACAGACAAAAACAGTGATACCCGGCCACCCACGGTTAAAACTGAAGCATTCAATAGTTATTCGAACATCATGCATAACAATAGAGCTAATTCAAATAACTCGGGAACAATACAACAATGAAAAATCCGGTCTAGACCGGATTTTATTAAACAACGAGACTCGATTTTTCACAGACAGTCCCTCAATGTAACCCTTATCTACTGCAGATTATGGAAAACATATCAGTTAAAACGATATGGCTAATAACAGTACATAAAGACACACAATCAAATAAACACTATTGACTGATTTGTTGATGAAAGCCATGCAATAAACTAATATTTATGTTCTACATGTATATTCTATCCAACTCGGCTGGGCAGCGTTCAGAAAGCTACTCGGCATATTTTCGGCCCATCTACCGTAGTGTCTCAAAACGTCTTTAAGGCGTGTGTGTTGCCAGTGATGACATACGGAACCGAAACGTAGCCGCTTATAATGTGCTGATTAAGGAAGCTCAAAGTTACCCAAAGAGCATTGGAGAGGGCTATACTCGGAATCTCCTTGCATGATCGTATCAGAAACGATGAGATCCGCAGGAGAACTAAGGTCAAAGACATAGCTCAACAGCTTCACATAGGACTGCTTTATTAATTATACCTGCTGTTAGGTAACCCTACATAGGACTCTCTGCCTTTAAGAGCTCCCTGAAACTCAATAAAATCCCTCAGGCGTGAGGCTTAAGTGACGACTACACATGTTGTAACTTCATTTCAGGGCTTACATGGAAATAACCAGACTGGATGAGCAGACTATATTTAGCCCGGTTTCAAGGGCTATAGCTTGAACGGATTTTAAAAAAAATATTGAAAATGCTTAAATCAGAACTAAGGGAAGAAAGAACCAGTAAGTATTAAATTACTTGTTTTAAGCTTTTAGATGGCATTGACACAGTAGATAAATACGCTAAAGCAGTATCGACACTCCGCCATTTTGGACAGAAAGTTACCTACCGTATAGGGTTGTCCTCTTATTTTTATAAAATATTATTCTTACCTTGGGACTAAGATTTTAAAAAAAATATTGAAAATGCTTAAATCAGAACTAAGGGAAGAAAGAACCAGTAAGTATTAAATTACTTGTTTTAAGCTTTTAGATGGCATTGACACAGTAGATAAATACGCTAAAGCAGTATCGACACTCCGCCATTTTGTACAGAAAGTTACCTACCGTATAGGGTTGTCCTCTTATTTTTATAAAATATTATTCTTACCTTGGGACTACTGGTTTAAGTACCGGGCTGTGATCGCGAGATCCTAGGTGCAACAAGGAACATCTGGTGCGTGTTAAATTAGAACTAATGATATTTCTTAACAAATAAGCATAATACTTGCATACAATATTCGTACACAAAATGATTCCTAAAGTTGCAAAAAGCTATGCAAAGATACATTAAATTAGACATACTTTTCATAACGTTTTGTTTCGTTACTTGGAAGCCACGATAAGGTATTGGTCATGCACCTGATCGCTCGGGCCAAGACACAGTGAGGTCCCACCATCCCCCCCATATCAATCCCAAAGTAAGCGGCACTCGAGTAAAACCGACAACCCTGAATTTACTTCCTACGATTGTACTCCGATGGGACCTTAGAAGCCGTGTAAAGTGTGTGTCTGTGTGCGTGCGTAATCGAGCGTTTGTTTGTAGTGTCCATACTGCTTGCGTATGAGTATATATCTACTGTGGCATTGATCCTGAAAAGAAAACGCGAAGTACTACCTACATAGTCATCTGTGTTTAGCATCTAGTCTAGAGAAAAAGGCAATTAGTTCTTTGAAAATAAATTGACTAGCCCATTACAACACAAAACGACAACTTAAATGAAACGTGTTCCCCATTACCAATAAACGTTGTGTACTGGAAAGTTTCTACAAAAAAATATTAAGTGTTTTATTAATAACTAAAGCTTATTCCGAATATTGTTATCAGTCAAAATAATACATGAATATATTAACTGCACAATGTTATGTATTACCTTCTTATTTACATATGACCGGATGGCGCAATTGGTAGTGACCCTGCCTCTTACGCCAAAGGTCGTGGGTTGGATCCCCACTCTGGGCAAACATTCGTGCGATGAACACTTGTGTTTGTTCAGTGTCTGGGTGTAATATATGTATTTAAGTATATTTGTGCTAAGCTTAAGCTTAAGCTACTTAGTACGGAATCAGGTCAACGTATGAGATGTTGTAAAAAAAAAAAATATCCATATCCAAAAACACTTCTACACATTCTCTTCACAACTACAGATTTTTTTAAATGTTATTGTATTAAGTTTTTAACTGAGGAAGAGAGATTAATGTTTTGGCTCAATCGAAGTTATATTCGTACCACGGTCTCAAACAAACCGCGTGGAGCTCGTTTGTCGCCTCTAGCAATAAATTAAAATCGCATTAAGTCAGATAGACTTTGCCAGTTACAATTAGCTGTGATAATAATGCGGTGTTTTTCATATCATATCATAAAACACCCTAAGCAAAACATTACCAGCTAAGAACACCATTATTCGGTGACACGAGGCGGTAGGCGATCGACAACAGGCATTCAAACTCAATCCGAACTTGTCCGAGCCCCGCGGGATCCTTTCATTTCGTTATGATTCGCCCATTTTCTCTGCGCTCCGTCCGTGACCTTTAACTAGGACCTCGTATACGCGATACCACTTAAACATGGAACAAACTTATGCTTGTCTATTATATCATACGTGGGAGACCGTGGGAGAGCCACGCTTCATGAATCGGAGATGCTGGCTTGATCGGAGTGATACCACAGCCTCACAGAAAACCGGCGCGAATTACGGCATAGTGTTGCACTATGCTGTAATTCGCTGCGTGAGTGCGGGTACCGGTGGCCCAATCCGGGGGAAAGGAGGGTTTAAAGGTTTACAGAGCACTTGTGACTCCACTGGTGTGGCGAGTGTCCAGGGGCAGCGGCAATCGCTTACCATCAGCGTATCCGTCTGCTAGTCTGCCACCTGTCACATAAAAAAAATGCATTAAGCCCGTTTTCAGATAGATTTTTGCCCATTTTTGGGCTGTATTGTGTGTGATCGATGGCAGACTAGCAAACGGATCACCTGATGATTCACCCATTATCTGCTCCGGCTTGACCGTGATCTTTAGGACTTTATATACGCTACACTACTTAGACATGTAACCAACCTATATGTTTGTCCATAATTTTTCACCCCAAGACAGGTATTTGCCAATTTTCAGGCGTTGATGGTAGACCATCAAACAGATCACTGGCAGCCGCTCTTTTGGTCGGTTTTCTGTCAGGCCATGGTATCGTTCCGATTGAACCGGCACATTCATGCCTGTTGAGGATCGACGGCTAGACTAGCATCTTTTATATACTTTTTACTGATTTTCATAGATTATTGTTTTGTTATTGTAATGTGCGAGAAAATACGAGTAATACATTAAAACTTTGCTTAAATTTTTAAGTTTTTATTGGAATCCCATCACCAGCGCTCGATTATATACAGTCCAATCGCCACAATGCCGAAGCATGACTCTCACACAGTCATGATTTTGATGTAGTTTGTGAAGTTAAAGCGAGTAGAGTCAGAAGTTTGGGTAAACATGAGATTAACTTTTTCACAGTGCAAGGTCTCATTAATTCGCGGTGGCATCAGTTTACACGAAAATGTTTGGATGTGTTTTTTTTTTCACGCAATTAAACACAATATTTGTAGACATTCAAAATCGAAATGTATTCAGTTAAAATCACAAAGCATTAATTATCTAATCTAGCTCAGATAGAGCGCTAATTTATACATAATTATTTACCACTAATCAGTTTGTGGTGAATTTGTAATAAAATTGTAAAATATTGTAACCAAGCACGAACATATGAGGTATCAGGGATATCTGTCCCATACACATCACGTTACATCTGATTTAAAAAAGTTTTAGTCAGGACTCAGTACTTTTAACAAAAATGGACCTTTGAACACGAAAGTTTTTCATTAACTTAGACTATTGTCTTTGAACAAAGAGACGTAAAGATGGGTCCTGAAAAATGGATCATAATCGTCCATCGTTAAAACTTAAAATAAGCCAGCCTTCTTTGTTTCAAAGAAAATATAAGTAGCAACAGACACATTGAATAACACCTTCTACTTCTGAATACGTTGGGTATTAACTTTGCTAAGGTTTCAGCGCTGGTCCGGTGTTGCGTTACCTTGTTATGCTATGCAACTTTGTGTATACTCGTGTCACGGTTGTACTACGAAAGTTTAGAAGTTAAGATCAGAAAACAAATTTGTCTCGTTATTTCATTCATAGTTCTCCTGGCTTCATCGATGTTCATCTGTTGATTTCAGGTCGTCATCAATTACAAGATTTAAGGCCAATAGGAAGGGGCGGCAGGCTTAGTATGCATTCGGTTATTTAGTGCTAAGAAAAATACGTTTTTCGTTGTAATCCCTTTATCATTATAACAATAACAACATCATCATCATCATCATCTTAGCGTTTCATTACTGGTTCTATCTTTTTTTTATGATATAGTGGGCAGACGAGTAGACGTATCACCTGATGGTAAGCGATTACCGCCGCCCATGGACACCTGCCATGTCAAAAGAGTCACAGGCCGGAATTTTTAAAAGGGAATACGATTTTTTCTTCCAGGTTTAATCTAGAAGATTAGGGTTACAATAAATGAAAGATTAAGAATGATTAAAATTAATTTATAAAAAGTTTTAGAATGATTAAAATTAATTTATTCCACTGAATAAGTCAGAGAGTCTATCAGGAGAGTCTATTCAAAACCAAAACTACAGAGCCCGTGGTCCATCTTGCCAAGCCTCTTCCAATTTTTACGGTCTTTACTAGGCCCATGTTTTTATAGCAACTATAATAATCAGTGATTTAGTTTCGACAGTTTGTAACAATATCTCTGTGGTTGACATTTCTGTGTACAGGGCTATTTATTACCTTTGCCCTTCTTATTCCTAAGTATTTTTTAAGCAATGAAGCTGACAAACAAGCGGATAACTCTCCTTGTGGTAACCGATTACCGCAGCCTATGGACGCCAACATCTCCTGAGGACTTGCATAAAAGTTTTGCATAAAGACATCTTGAAAGGACTTGCATAAAGACATCGTTAAAAAATCATCGCACTTTACTATTTTCTCGTAAGTGATAACCTTTTCGTTTTCCACCACACTATCTCACTACTTTCTCTAACACAAAACGAATCACATACAAACCCATACAAGAAGCATTACAGGCCCCCCACTCGGGTATTGATCCCCCTCGTATCCTTGGCCTTGGATAAAGTCCAATATTGCTCATTGTGTAACGTTTCGCAGATTGTATACATTTAACATGCCCCCGAAAGGTCGAAACTCCCATAAATAATATTGAGAGACTTATTACGTTCTTGAAGGAGCAGTTCAATTGAACTAGTTCCTTTGACCAGCCAGTTCTTATTAGTCACTCTTTCTTGTCAGCTTACGAGTGGATGAACTGTTTGTCTATAACTTATTCTATAAATATACCTTCTGTATTACTACTACTAACGTGCTAGTCACTATTTAATAGAAAATAACTGATAGTATTTAAGGGCAAGAAATAATGTAGAGTTATTTTAAACAGGCGACTATACAGGTATTTTTCAGACCAGTATCACTGCGACCAGTTTGATTTATTATGATCACTGCTGTGCAACATATCAATCCCAAACTCTGCACTTTTCAGAGATTGTTTGAGGATTATTTGAGAAAGAGATCCCTAGTTTCATCGGGGCTTAAAAGTACTTTCCCAGATGTATGCTACATTTGCGCATCGTTGGTCCGCAATATAGAGAGTTGAGAAATTGACAGGACGATTGAGGCTCTCAATAGTAATACTAAAGAGGAGAGAAGACATTATCTATAGTGAGAAGAACACACTTGCAAAAACGTCTAAACGGCTCTTCATAAATCTTCTTCTTCAATGGAATCAGAAGAGATCTTGAAACTCTTATAGATCATAACGAACTACTGAACTACATAGTTCCAGTAAAGTGAACTATATTGAACATCTCTACAGAAGTGTTCTGCTTGGGCAATTGTACTGCGCGCCCATATTCTGCGTATCCGCATTCATGAGATACTCTGTTAAAAACCATTTAGTATACTGAAATATACCTACCAGTTTTACTGGTATATTCAGCAGGCATACAAGTTGGGATGATGATGAAATAAATAAGAGCTATTATGCGGAAATGGCCACGCGTTCAAGATACTAAATTGTTTTTTGTATAAAAGTGCTCACATGAAAAAAATATCTAGATTAGCTTTTTACGAGTGCATATTTTATTCCAATTAATTAACTGATTATGCTTCTCTTAACCAAGGGATTTTTGTTTAGGATATCACAATAAATTTACTAACCAAAACCATGTAGTATACTGATATATACCAGTTTTACTGGTATATTGACCAGGCATACAAGTTGGGGTGAAAATAAATAGGAGCTATTATGCGGAAATGGCCACGCGTACAAGGGAAAATTGTTTTTTGTATAAAAGTGCTCACATGAAATAATATCTAGATTAACTTTTTACGAGTGCATATTTTACTCCAATTGATTGACTGATTATGCTCCTCTTAACCAAGGGATTTTTGTTTAGGATATCTAACCACGAAAACCACGTTTTATAAGTGGTTTAATAATATTATAGTGTTTAATTTCGGATGAATATACTTAAATTATATTCGCTCATTCATTTTGCTTTATGGATTTTGCCATTATGTGTTTCACTATGAATTATTTGACTTAGCACTTTTGTTGAACGTCTATAATATCCTCCAACCGATTACGGCTACGGCGGCCAATCTCAACGATCAACCACATACGCAGGATATATTATAGTGCTCAAGTGTGTGCGCAAACATAAGTGCACTCTCTATTCCCCTACACTCATATTCCGATGGGACATCAGGGTGACACTATGACCGGAGAGGCATTCGGTGCAGGACCAACGGTTTAACGTGCTTTCCGAGGCACGGGGGTACAAGACCGCCAACTTCCAGACTTTGGGCTGACACTAAGAGTTTCTTACCGAAAACATAGGCACACATTTTTGGCCCGAGCCGGGGATCGAACCCGGGACCTCTTGCGCAGCCGTCGCTATGAACATCCATAAATAATATAACGGTGTGACCAAGAGGGCCTAATTTAAAGCAGACTTTACGACCGAATCGGAGTTTTCCTCACTTTCTTGCGCGCTGTGTGTCTCCTTTGTTTGGATTCGACAGGTATATTCTCGTTTGTTACGGAACAGCTTTAAATTAAGCCACAAGCATTGCGCGGCAATCGAACGCGGCAGCCGCGCGAGGCCCGGTTCACTAGGACTGGATGGCTGGTTCGCACAGAAGGTCCCAGGTTTGCGTCTTGGGAATGCCACCCGCTTGGGAATGCATTCGAAGGCTGGCTGCTGTGGGCTGGATGAAAGTGGCCGAAAATCGGGAGCAGTGGCGTGCATTAAGGGAGACCTATGTCCAGCAGTGGAGGAGTGTGGGTTGCTGATGATGATGATGATGAATGCCACCCGTGGCTGATGCGCATCTTATGAGCTGGGTTTGGACACAGTAATTTTATTGATAATTGACTTATATTATATTCACATTGTTTTTCCTACAGCCCTTTTGTTGCATTTCAGGTTAGCTTGCATTTTTTATACCATTCAAGCTGCACTTGATTGACGGATGTTCTCAAAATGACGTATGAATTGTGCACCAGTCGTTGTTTTAACACCTGGTGACATTCTGACAAAAACGCCGCTACTTTATATGAAAAATGTTTGGTTTCGCAACTCGCCGGTGGCGGCTGCAAAAAAGAACCATCGATATTTTAATGTCCATCGAACGTTTTACGCAAAAAAATAATTCAAAGGCGGGGGAAAAACCTTTATATTGTGTTCGCTGATATCGACCGACTTTGCCAACTATTGATTGTTATTATTCTCAGAAACGACATTGGAATTCCATTTTCGGTTCAAGCACAAGAAATTTGATCAAGAAGTTCGGTTGTGATTGTGACTATTGACGTGTGACGAAAATTTAGGGATGTAACGGTACATAAATTGGCTGATACTGGTCTTATGCTAGGGAAACTGATACCAATTTTGATTGCTAAGTCCATGTCTCACACGCTCAGGAAGAAAAATCAAAGTTTTTTTTAATTAAAGAAAGTGCTTTTGCTAAGTCCATGACGCTTACCAATTTTAAGCCACTCAGAAAGAGAAATGAAAGTTTTTTTTTTAGTTAGAGAAAGTGCTTTTGCTAAGTCCATGGCGCTTACCAATTTTAACCATGAAAAAAAATATTTTTAAGTTCGAGAAAGTTCTTGACGCTTTTTTTATACTACGTCGGTGGCAAACAAGCGTGCGGCTCACCTGATGGCTTACCTTATCGCCTGATGGCTGACGCTTACCAATTTTAAGCCACTCAAGAATGAAAAAAAATGTATTTTTTTAGTTGGCGAAAGTGCTTTTGCTTAGTCCATGTCGCTTACCAATTTTAAGGCGCTCTGGAAGAGAAATGAAAACGTTTTCTTGAGTTAGACAAAGTGCTTACTTTGGTTAAAACTGCCGGTTTACTTGCAATTGTGCACGAGGCATGCACCAATCACTATGTGCTTACCTACAAAAATAACTACAAGAGAATATTTTGGACTTTCGAAATTATTTCAACTATCGGTACATCGTTGGTTACATCACTAATAAATTATTTGTTTGAATTGGAACATATTGAACTTTCCCGATCGTAATAAAATTGAATAGCTCAATGTCCGGATTTGGACCAAATATTAAAATTATTAATGTTAGAAATCGTTCCGTAACAATACTTTGGTCTCCAGCTGGGAACAGTTAATGTACCGAGAATTGGGGTGTTTGGAGGTATTGCGAAACTCGAATTGGGATGAAAATTGATATTTTTTGTTCCATCTGAGTCTTTTTTGCCTATTGGCCATTAATTTTACTGATTGCCCATGAGTTCCACATGTAATCGTCGATGACGTGGTTTGCTTTTAGGAACCTTCATTATTTATTAGTCTCATGATTAGCTCTCGTAGAAGCCCACTTCGGTTCGAATGTTACTCGTTAGGCTTCTGAGTACAATTTGAGCTCTTAATGGAAGGCACTTTAGGGCATCAGCTAAACGTTTACGGGGATCTAAAAATAATATATTATTCTAGACGTGCCTACCTGCATGGTAACTATTTAACTTATTAAACTCATAACTCGAATTTAGAGTTCAAAATTATTCCAAAAAAACAAAACTTACCTACTTTACCTAGATTACAATAGAGAATAATTCATTCTGGAATAAAATACTTATTAATAAAAAAAATTTTACGTTTATTTTTTTTAGGTCTTAAACGGTAATTCATCACCACCAAGAACCATAAAAAAATGGAAGTCGTTGCCGGCGCATGTATTTCCACCTTCAATCAATATGGATTCCTTCAAACGAAGCGTGAAGAAGCATATCGCGGGCCAGTATGGCAGTCCCAACGGAGGTGATGGCTTGACATCGCTTCCGTTGTAAATTCAACGTGAGCTTTTCTCTTGCTTACCATCAGACTGAGGTAGGCCTATGTCACTATAAAAAAAAACATGAGTGAAGTTCTATAATATTCACATATGTTCGTACTCTCGCTCGTACCCTTGTTTACTTCAGTCGAACTAGAATAACAGCTGTGTGTATTCGCATATTCTTCTCAACATTTTCGGAAAACTCTTTTGTGATAGTGAAATCGGCTGTGTAGCCTCGACAGATTGTTGAGACTGGAGAGAGCATCTATAGGAGACATATATTATGTATTACAGTCATAGAATACGTTATGTTCTGGATTAAAGCCAAGTCAATAAAACAAATACTAACTGTAAAGGTTGCAGAATACGTTGTTAAGCTGTTAAGCTGGAGATGGCCTACTTTGTCGTGAAATTCTGGCAACGATTTAGGTATTTATTCAACTGCCTCGATGGCGTAGTGGGTCGCACTTTTAAGCGATGGCTGCGCTTGGAGTCCCTAATTCGATCTCTGGGTCGGGCCAAATTTGTACCTGAGTTTTTCTGTTAAAAAAAATCCTAGTGTCAACCCGGAGTCTGGAAGTTGGCGGTGCTGTACCCCCGTGCTCCCATACCCCCCCTCGGCGAGGGAAGGGAATAGAGAGTGCACTTGTGTTTGCGCACACACTTACGCACTATAATATATCCTGCGTAAGTGGCTGATAGATATGAGATTGGCCGCCTTAGCTGAAATCGCTTGGAGGATATTATTATTATGGATATGACGTGACGTGTTTAGAGCGCTAGCTGAGATGAAATGGGTGGGTCCGGTTTCCGCACAAACGAATGTCCTCATCTTAGCGTGTAGTTCCCAGTTCTTTGCGTCCAACAAAAAGCCCAGGAGCTCTGTTTTTGATACACTCGTATGACTTAACGTCACCGCATGCGACGTAAGTCACATGCGGCAGTCGCCTGCTAAGTCGCATGAAGCCGATTTTCCCTATTTTTGAATCATTCGATTTCGACTTTGCCAATATAATACGGTAAATTGACATTTGAACCCTTCCATGCAGAATTTTATAAAAACCGGTAACTTCCGCATTGCAAACGAAACGCAAAAACCATAGATTATTGGCTGAATATGAAAATCTTTGATTATTTGTCACAAAAAACTATGAATGTCACCTGTCAAAATGAGTCAAATTAAAGTTTTGAAATTTATAATATTTTGTTTTTGCTATTGACAACTATTTTGACGTTGCTTCTACCGCTCGCTTTAAGTCACTCGACCAACGAATGGGTGGGGTCACTCGTTGCAGACGAATGATTAAAAAATGCGGAATTTCGTATGTCGAAGGAAGAAGTAGAAATTTACTCGTATGACTTAGCATCGCTCGTCACGATGCTAAGTCATACGAGTAAATCAAAAATAGGTCTCCAGGGTACGCTTAGGCCACGATTCAGGGTTTGGGGAGTCGGGTAATTATAATACAGCGACTGCCGTCTGACCTTCGCAACACTTTAGCAGCCCGCACTGACACAAATGTATGTTAATTTAATACGAGTAGATATTTTTGTTGGATCTGGGTTTTTGTATCCTAGGACCTACAATAAAACGGAATTCACGACCGAATCTTTATCACACGCGCTGTGAGCTTCGTATGTTTGGATACGACAGGTATTCGGGTTAGTAACGATCGGTTCGGTAGACCCTCACGGTGTATGTGGGTTCCGCTTATCTTCGTCGTTTCTGGTATAGTACAGGGGTGAACCAGGGTGAACCTTAGTTTGTGGCCAGGAAATCAGAACTATATTTTTTCATAATAATCCTGTAACGTGTAAAGTCCTCGAAAACGGCACAGACAAAATACGAGTACCACGTAAAGTGGCATATGACATTCATCCCTAAGGGATAGAGCGGAGCTTTGATACCATTACTCACTAAAAATCACGGGAATTCAAAAGGACAACAGTAACAAATGTAGCATACTTATGCGGAGCAAAATAATATGTACGAGTATTTCATATTATATTGTTACGTAAGATTGACATATTATTACCATTATCGCATTCACTTCTATATTTTGTTAGATTGTGAGCCGGTGATCAACTGTATCCTGGTTTACCTAGAAGATAAGGTTTTTTAAGTGGTCACTAATTTGACGCCGTGTCGTCCCCGGCAGAGTAGAATAGGCCACCCTCACTCTTAACGAGGTGTCGTAAAAGGCGACTAAGGTAAAGCTGCTGGCATGATCATCAGCACCCAGAGAAGGAAAACTCTGGATTTATATCAAAACCCTCGCCAAACCGTCTTCCAAGCGTGGTGAGTATGGCAATTACCCCTCATGCGATTGAGGGCGGCCCGTGCCCCAGCAGTGGGGACTTAAAAGAGCTGACGATGACTAATTTGTCACATGACGAGGGCGGTTGAGTGCATTCATCTCACCTATGGAAAGAAGCCACTCTTTCCAATTAGACGTAATTAGCACAGTATATCTGTGCTATTGTATTAGGGACGAATTAGGGTTTTGAATTTTGAAATGGCATGGAATAGCTGTTATATATTGTTTTCGCTTATGATACTTAAAGAAAAAGAAAAGAAAGATTTTTTCAGTATGAATTATTTTACGAGCGAGGCAATAAACTTGTCAAGAAAAAGGCTACTTAATATTGCGATATTAAATATCAAATGTATAAACGTGAGAGTCATAATAGTTACAGTAAAAACGCTATAAGAATAAAAACTCCAAAGTATAAATTAGCCGAGAAAATATGATGATCAACCGCAAGCGGTAAATATTAACGGAATCAACAATTTAAAGAGGCAAAGGCCTCCATCACATAAATCAAGTCATCGCTACTATGATGGGATTAGGCCTAATCACCACGTTTGCCAAATGCGAATTGGTGATCACAAACCCGAGCTATGTTCGAAAAATTCGAAACATATCTTTTGCTCGACCCAGGAATCGAACCCAAGACCCGATCACGGCCCGGTACTTAAACCACTAGACCAACAGGCTGTAATAATTTAATAAAGTATGTTAATATTTTAGGTGGAAAAACGATTACTGTTCTCGGGTTTCCTCCCCCTGGTATGATGAGGGAGAGCCGAAGGTGTTTTAGTGGATAGGTAGCTTCTACCAGACGTACGGCGCCACATAATCCTAACTGATCCCCATCGGTCGAGTATGCAGTTGGATCAGATTGTACGTATATCTGGCAAAATGGCTCTGAGTTGTCAAAAGGAAGCAATGTACATTGCACACCAAACTACTAAGAAATAAATTGTTGGGAACTCGCTCCAATCCATTCGCAAATTAGAGTATTCCCTGTACTATGAGTAGCAAATGAAGATATTTCGAGGTGTCACCTAGTACTCCCAGATAAAAGACAATATATAAAAACATATTGTTTTATAGAAATCACAGATTTATATTTTATCAAATAAATTAATGTGGAACCAATTACTAAGAAGGTACTTCCATCATATTTTCTTCCTCATTTCACAAATACCCAGGAGCATGGTGAATTTATTTACAAAGACAAATTAAATTCCATCTACTTAGCCGGGTGCTAAAAATAACAGTATCTTTTGAAGGTTTAAAGAATTTAAAAAAAAACAGCAAACAATACAGGTAACTGAGCGGTGGAATAAATCGATAAGCATCTTTAACGCAATATCCTTACTATCTTATTTCTTAATGACCTTTTTATTAAAGGAAATTAATTAATGTCATTTAAGTGAGATGATAAGATTTCTCTTGGAAATAATAGTTGGTATATTTCATAAGAGTATAACTTTGTAAAACTGAGATGATTTTTAATTGTATTATCATGCTGAGATCTATTGATTACTTACTCTCTTACTCTACATATTACACAGAATTATCAATCAGAAATTAACTAGAAAATATATGCTAATACAAATTCTTTTACATTGCATTCTTTACTATTTTTTAGAAGAAATTGATACTACTATACAAACAAAGCTGAATAAACATACTTCAAAGGTTTGTGGGGTCGATCCTCATTGCACCACATTTCTGTTGTCGAACAAAAATTCGTGTGATGACACTCGTGTTTGTCTTAGGTTTAATTAATTAAGTACAATTAAACTAGTCCTAAAACATAACAAGATAATGTTTTTATCGCGGAGCAACAAAAGATACTATAAGCAAATAAAGGCGCGGACCTAGAGTATATGTATTGAAATGTATCAAATTAAAAAAAATAAAAAAACACTTGTGTTTGTTCAGTGTCTTTGTTAAATCATTTATTTACTAAGAAGCAATTTCATTACGTTAGTATTTGGGAAAAAGCTGAAAATAAGCTTTTAACCTATGAAATAGGTATCTTCGATACCCGCACGTTTTGCTACAATATGATTCGTCTAATTAGAGAAATTAGAATATCTCGGCAAATCTAGCGTCTTATTCTCTAATTAAGCGTTCTAGTTTGTAATACGGTATGCTGGTGACGTAAAAGGTACAAGCAGATTATTCATACAGTGAGCAGTAAGTATCTTGTTTAACAGCATAGGAATCGACTAAAATCGAATATCAAAGTTGTGACATACAAATTTTAAATATGTGCTACAAAAAATACTTCAATTTTAGAATAAATTAAAACATGTGCTACGAAAAATGCTACGACTTGACAAGTGCTACGAATGATGCTACCAATTAGAAACAGTTTGGAACCAGAATGCTACGAAAAGTTCTACTATTGCAGAGAAATTATTAATACTTGTGCTACGTAAAGTGCTACGTTTTATATTACTTTGATACTTGTGCTACGAAAAATAGTATGATTTCACTACAGACTGTTACGGTGATCCATCTAAAAAGTCTTACTATAGCGTAGGCTGAATCATATGAAGTTCAGTTATTATGCACAATATTTCTCAATGAAAACCGGCCGGTGTATAGCTTGTTCCAGGAAAGTAACATACAATAAAAACCAGATACACACGGCGTGTATCTATTTCAAGTAATAAGCTGAGTTATACTCCTTTATTCTTCAAGTTGCAAACTAAAACCGCATTCTTTAATTAATACTTTAAATAAACTTGCTTCACAAACACTTGAAAAAGTCGTAATTTGTTTGCGATGCTAACCGCCTTGGGAACAATGCCCATAAAACTGAAACGAGCGAGTGAGATGAAGGGAAATAAATATTATAATAGTAAGTACTCTTAGCTGAGGGTAAAATTTTATAATTAAGAGAAGTAATAAACAGTAAAAAATAGTCACAATAACTGTTCTCACAATAAAGCGTCTTAAAAACATTTCGTTATCATATATGGTAAAATAACAGCGTTGAGAGCATTAAGATAAAATATTAAATATTGATACGGTACACTTCTTTACGGTATCGCTTGTATTTTTTAAGTTTAATAGAAATGCTTTCCAAAATAAAAAAAGCATCACAAAAAACAAATACACTCCGATTTATACCACTAACACTGGCCTTTATGAAGGGCAAATATACATATTTCACAATTACACACAGTTTAATGAAGTTAAAACAGATATTCATTCTAATTACAAGACTTTCCGAATCCTCAATCATGGCTTTAGCCATACCCCGGGCTCCAAAGCGACAGCTTTTCTTATGTGATAGATGACAGACGAGCAGACGGTTCACTTGACAGTAAGCGATTGCCGCCGCCCATGGTCACGCACAACACCAGTGGAGTCACAAGTCTGGTTGGCGATGCCAAAATTTAAACCCCCTTTTTGACTGACAGGATAGCGCAGTTGGTACTAACACTGCTTCTTACGCCAAACGTCGTGGGTTCGATCCCCACCCTGGACAAACATTCGCGCGATGAACACTTGTGTTTTTTCAGTGTCTGGGTGTAATATATGTATTTAGGTATATATTTGTGTTCTTCTGTTGTCTGATATCTGTAACACAAGTGCTTGAGCTACTTAGTACGGAACCAGGTCAATGTATGAGATGTTGTGAGATTTATTATTATTTTGTATCTCTCCTGCGGGAAATCACGGCACAAGGCCGGTCCTTTTGGAAGGCGTACGTGGGATACAGATCCAACACGAAGAGACCCCTTTGAGACACAATAATGTAAGTGGGGATGTGTACACCTAGCGCATACTGTCTCTGTCTGCACTATTGAAGTGATACAGCCAAAGACAGCACCCGTTAGGTGTAAGTATCATTGCAGATAAGAAGGAAACTTGCCGGGTCTATGGATAGGATCTCGCTGGACTGGTTGCTGGGATATTAACGAGACAACGGGACGCCTGCCACATAAAATGTCTCATCTTTATAATCATGGCAGACGGTCATGGGAGGCGAGTCTCCCGCCAGATGGGTCACCCAAAATCAGCCACCATATTAGGCGTCAAGGCGGCAACATCGGCGCGGTCAGCTAAGGGTGTAGAGAGGTGTGGACCGATTTCCGTTCCTCGCTATTACACAGGTGGAGCAAGTCTACTTTTTATTGTTATTATTATCTATATTTGGTTATTAGATTTCTTCCCCCCGGATTGAGCCTACCATTCCCTCACTTTTGGACGCAACCGGGAATTACTCGCTACAATGAGGAGGAAATGAAGTTAAAGCAGAGGTAGTAAACCGTGGTATCATTTAATACATTTTTCCCAAGGCGCCTTACTATGTGATATACGGGCTTGGCGGACGTTAATGTGTCCTCGATACAGGATTTAGTGCGCTGCGATAGTAAGCATTCGCATTTAATATTTATTTCCAACTGATGCACAAGTGGGACTAAGTGGACCCGCACTACACTTGGGGCTGAGTCAATCTTTATCCAATAGAACATAAATATGTCAGACTTAATACTGAACTATGGCTATTTTTATAAACCTTTGTATTGGAACCTTTAGATACAATACAACGATTTTATTTTAAAAAGAAAATGGTGAATTACGTAGACAAAACGTCTCTTGAGGAATTCAAGTCAAGCTCTTAGGCTGGTATGAAATATTTGGATAGATACTCATTATTGCACAATACACAGTAACTTACACGTTCGACGTAAAATGTTATGCTTCGCTATCAAAACACCATAAAACATTAGTGCGCTATGCTGGAGCCCAATTCTCGTGCTCGTGATATTTATTTTCATACGACATATATCACCAAAACACAGTTATTTTGTATGGTTTTCTGGTGATATCCGCCATATTTTCAAAATGTCACGAGCACGAGAATTGGGCTCCTGTTTACCAAACATTTATTTGAATAATCTTTTTATCCAGTATTTGTTTTTGTACGCATTTACTGGTTTTCCATTCTTTCCTTCTGCCACGGTCTAGTAACGAGGTTAGCTGGCGTTAGGGCTTTTAGACACAGATCACATTATTACAAATCGCGATCGAAAGTTATTGCCGTACTAAATCTGATGATGATCATCCCATTTCAACACGCAATGTTAAAAGGGACAGGCACGAGTTTTGTTCCAGGACTGTCCTTAGTTCGCCATCTGTAGTAAGGGGGTAAGCGGCTAGCCGCAATACGACCAACAGCTGCGGCTGGCAGCATGTCTACTCGTATTAATACTTCGTGTAACTTTCAGTTCACTCGCGAGGTAAACCGCATTTCCTGTGAAAATCTGCAGCAGCAGCAGTTAGCAATGCGGCTAGCCGCTAATTGTCTATTTGTGCGAAAGTATGTGTGAATGATATTTTTACATTATCTTGTTAGATTAGTCAAACATGGTTAAATTTAAAGTTTTAGAAAAATAATTCCAGTAATATCAGATTATTGCACGTCTAATTCTTAATCCTACTTTGCAGTTACCTTATTGTATTTACTTTTGGTTCTGATATCCGTAACACGGGTGCTTGATCTACCTATCCTAATCTAGGGGTCAGATCAATGTATGTGATGTGTGAAATATTTATTATTAATTTATTATTTTCCCCTCAGTTATTTTAATTTTAAGTACTTTTATATATTGTTAGAAAGTTTCTAACAATATAAAAAAGTGTTGAACTTAAAACTGAAGGCTACCAACACCTGATTATAATTAAACAGTGTAACTTATTCAAACTATATTCAAACTATTGTCCTAAAAGCATGCAAAGCCCGATGATTCCACCAATCATAAAGATTTATTCGATTAGATTTTTCTATGGTACATGTTTGATTCGTAGCGTTATATCGTAGATTTTTTTCGGATAAAGATTGGTCGATTGGTGTAAGAGAGTAGAAGAAGTGGTAGTATGCAACATTTATGGATGTAAACAACTGGTAGGGGAAAGAAATCGTGATCACGACCTGTCAATGGCCGATTTTTAGAGTTAATCTGCATAAAATATAAAAACATGGTTTTACAAAATAACACCTACTATTTAAGTCACTGTCAGATACCTATTAAAGTGACCACGCCAAAACCATGTTTTTACCTGTGCTGTAGACATGCAGCGAAAAACTTTCAGCTTTTATGAAATGACTAGCGGTCACCCGAACAGACAGACAAACACACTTTCACATTTTTAGGGTTCCGTAGTCGAATTGGCAGAAAACAGAACCCATATAGATTCGTCATGTCTGTCTGTCTGTCCGTCCGTCCGTATGTCACAGCCACTTTTTTCTGAAACTATAAGAACTATACTATTGAAACTTGGTTAGCATATTGTATTTTGTTAACCACATTACGATTTTTACACAAAAATTGGAAAAAAAAGAAATATAATATTAGAAATAGAAATAGAATATGTTATACCATGAAAACTAACAACGAAAATTGGTTTGAACTAGATCCAATAAGTAGTATTTTTTTAAACGCTATAATTCCTATAAATATACCTACCACAATATCTTACTTGCTGCTACGGAACCCTTCATAGGCGAGTCCGACTCGCACTTGGCCGGTTTTTTTTTATTTATTGCGTATTGTCTTTGAAATTTGAGAATTTGACCCTAGTCTGAGTTGGCCCTTATCTTACCCACCCCACTTCACCCTGCCAAGAGAGAAATTTGTTTTTTCCTTTCGGACAGCTGTGACGCAACTTCGTTTCCTGACCGTCTATTTGTTCGCCAATAACGTTGTTATAGTGCGTTGACTTCTGTATGTTACATATAAATAGTTATTTTGACCGCGGGACAGCCACGCTTCGGCATGAATGGGCCGGCTCGACCGGAGTGATATCACGGCCTCACAGAAAACCGGCGTGAAGCAGCGCTGTGATGTGCTTCGCTGCGTGAGTGAGGGTGCCGGAGGCCCAATTCGGGGGAAAGTGGGGTTTAAAGGTTGGCAGAGCACTTGAGACTCCACTGGAGTCGCGAGTGTCTATGGTCGGCAGCAATCGCTTACCATCAGGTGATCCGTCTGCTCGTCTGCCACCTATCACATAAAAGAGTTCTGGCAGATGATATTTTAGCTATTGTAAACAAGCAAAACCTTGTAAGTATATATCAAAAGCTAATAGAGTGAACACAGGGCCATGTTTAGCTAGACATAAATAATTTACAGGCCGCGGCACGTAAGTGTGGCGGTGATCTTGAGTGCCCAGAAATCTTTTTTAGCATAAAGTATACTATTTTATATGTGCGCAAACTAACGGCCAACCCTACACTCATGTGCCGCAGCATTTGGGCACCTACCTAGAGATGAAATAACTCGTGTTATATTCTGAATGCTAATACTCGTGGTCGTAAACACAACCTCAGTCTCTCGCAACTAAGCTCACAATAGCCAACTAAACAATGACTTTAGGAGCTGAACCTTTTTAATACTTAACATGGCAAAATGTTTGCGCATAACAATGTTACGAATGTAAAATCTATTTTTCAGACCAAAAACTTGGTCAGAGAGCACACAAAAGTACAAACATTTTAAGTATGAGTGTTTGATATATTACACGCATTTTTATAGACTTCAGATATGTCTAAAAAAATGTACTAGAGAAGTGGATGGCTATCACGCCGCTTAATTTAAGTAGACTGAGGCGGACCACTAATGTGAATGTCGGCGACACGACGAAAGATGGAGGAAGTGTGTTTTAGCCACGTCTGGGCAGCAGAAGCGAAGGCAGACCATCAGCCAGAAGGTCACATGATCTTCGAAGCCACGCAGGCATCTTATGGACCAGTAAAACTCATGACCACGCTGAGTGGAGGAACTCCGCTGAGGCATATGCCCAACGGTGGGCGAAAGAATGTTGATGAAAAAGTAGAGAAGATATTGTGGCCTTGCCTTACAAATACATATGCGATACGAATAACACACTCACTCGGCTGGTCTCACTGAAAACCAACGTCATGGCCTTTGTCTGGGCCTGCGACTTATGCTGAGTGAGGGCCATTTATACTAGACGTCATAACACAATATTTATTTGGCACTGCCTGGACATGATTGAATATATTTTTGTTTTTATTTATATGTATTTTAATTGTTCTCTGCTAGTGTCAATTTGTGTTTAGAACACCAGTTCTGCATACTAATGCCCTGTGTTCTGATGTCTATAATAATAAATGTTTTTCTTTCTTTCTCTTTCAAAAACGGATTACCAATTCCATTTTTTTGAAGAAATTTTCAATTAATTTTAATAAAATGAACATTTCTGAGAACTTTTCGGATTAAATTACTAAAACACTAATACTTTATATTTGTAGGCATCTGAACTGAGAATGTTCGTAGATACGAATATTCTAATTTTTGTTCGCGAGTGTTGTCACATCCCTATTCATACTGCAAGTATTCTATTCAAATGCAAATTCAAGTTTCGTGCCATCTGAGTTACTGTTTCTAGCTAAACTCGGGACAAAAGTTATTTTAAGTAAAGTAAAAATGGTAACAAAACCACAGATACCGCCAAAAGTGCTTGACAAATGCCCTTAAAGTAATTTCTATAATAAATATCCGTTTAGGGTGTACTTCAAAGTCATGCCGATAAGCTCCAAATGTTTTGAAACAAAGTTAAACCACCTACGGAAGCATTCCATTACTAAATACAACACGATTTTTACCCTGCGTATACGTGAAACAGCAACTTTTAATGGCTGCGAGCGCTATTTTTGCTAAAATTAGTTACTCTAAACGTAGGAGTTCGTTTTAAACTTTTAGTTCACGAAATTGGTTTTTATGTTCCTGCATTACGCAACATTTTTTTTAAATTCAAGTTAACACCTACATATATAACTTTAGGCGCGAACCAGTAGAGTGGTGCTACCGATGTACAGGGCCTAGATTCTGGAGGGCGCAAAAATGGTCAAACCAGGCAAGACTATTTGCTCCTGATAAGTTCCTGCTGCGCCCCTATAAATAGCGCTGAGTATTGTAGGGAGGCGCAATCACACTCCCTTGTTTAATTCAATACACTGTCAACTTTTAACTCGTGGCTGATAGATGCGATGTTAAATATAAAGAAGAGTCATCAAGTGCACTGGTAATTTAGACCTGGCAAAAGCGTATCTTTCAAAAAACTGGAACATTTGCATCTGGATCAGTGCAAAGATGCGGAGCAGTGAAACGCATCATTTGGAACATTCAGCTCACTCGGATCATTCCGCTCATTCGGATCATTCGGCTCATTCGTATCAGTGAGCGAGTTAACTAACGCGTACCGATTGACTACGATTTTAAAACCTTCTAATCTATTAATATTCAAAAGCGAATACTTTTCAATTAATCTAAGACATACTCCGTGTAATTGTCTGACACCTAATACTTAAAATCATTATCCGTGGGAGAGCGCTTCGGCATGAATGGGCCGGCTCGACCTGAGTAATACCACGGCTTCACAGAATACCAACGTGAAGCAGCATGTTTCGCTGCGTGAGTGAGGTTACCGGAGGACTAATCCGGGGGAAATAGGGGTTTAAAGGTTGTCAGCGCACTTGTGACTCAACTGGTGTCGCGGGTGTACATGGGCGGCGGCAATCGCTTACCATCAGATGATCCGTCTGCTCGTCTGCCACCTATCATATAATAAAAAGAACTCGTATTATATCTTAGAATCATAGAAAAGTTTAAAATTCTATGTTAATACTAGTCTTTGTATATGCATTGAAGTACTTTGGTTTTACATAAAATAAGAATAAATAACTGACTTAACAGTTACGACTTCATTTCATCATTTATATTCTAGTGGTTTACAATTTACATGCATATTATAACTATTTAAGTCATGTCTTGTTTATCGTGACAAATTAGTATTTGTTCATGTATAATTCTATATAATATTTCGGTATTGTTACCGGCGGTTACCGTCTGCTTATTTTAAGCAATAAAAAATATAAAAAAAAGTATAAACACTAGATGTGTTAAACTACTGTAGCAAAATCAGATTCATTATAATAATAAAAAAATCTAAGTAACATATGACCACGGCGATATGACATGAAAATTTCAGCGGAGACTGTTTTCTTGTTTCATACTTTTGAAAGCGTCTTTTTTAATAGTGTTTTAATTTTAAAACTTTTATTATGATCAAAATAGAAAAAGTGTATTGCAAGCTCAAGCACGCAATATCTCTTGTTAGTTATTCTCCATTTGATTCATTCATTTATGAAAGTAATTTATCAACTGCTATCCCATCGCACCCACGACACGACCTACATTTTTCATATATCCATCAAAATATAACGATACTTAGTCATCGAACTAAGCCATAAATTAATTTCGTAATTAAATTTCCCCTTTCAGACTAATCGAGTCTGGGCGCCAAGTCAGATGAAGGGATCGTTTCCACTTCTGAAGACGATACGACTACTAACTGGATTTATAAAATAAAAGCAAAAAACAAAATCAATTGAACCAGGATCGTTCAGAATATTTTTTTGAGAATAAAAAAATCTAAGTAACATATGACCACGGCGATATGACATGATAATTTCAGCGGAGACTGTTTTCTTGTTCCATACTTTTGAAAGCGTCTTTTATATTGTCCAAATTATTCAACTTTCCGTCATCGATTTAGGATACCGACGCCCTGTAATTTATCACCGGAAGGCAAAATAAAATATCATTATCATCGTCATTTCAGCCAATAGGCGTCCAATGCTAGACATAGGCCTCCCCCAATGAAAGAAAGAAAGAAAAACTGTTTATTGACCACAATACATAATACATAAAACAAATAATAAATTTAAAAAAAACGGTACAGAGCATAAAAGTTGCGGCCAACAAGGCTCAGCCTCAGCATATGCTGCAACTGGGAGCTAACAACAGCTGCAATCCAGCGCGGATTTCAGGCTGGACCTTTTAAAATGCACTCCACACAGATCGGTCCTGCGGCGCCCGCATCCAATGGATTGCCGCGATCTTCACCAGATCGTCAGTCCACCTTGTGGGGGGCCTGCCACGGCTGCGACTTCCTGTATGTGGCCTCCACTTGAGGACCTTTTCGCCCCAACGGCCCTCTGTTCCCTTAGCTATGTGCCCTGCCCATTGCCACTTGAGGCATGCAACCTTTTGGGCTATGTCTGTGACCTTAGTTCTCCTGCGGATCTCATCATTTCTCATACGATCATGCAAGGAGACTCCGAGCATAGCCCTCTCCATTGCTCTCTGGGTGACTTAAAAATATAATCATATCATACTCGGGACACTGTTCGTGTCGTTATCGCCCAGTGGAAACAGGGTCAATCGCGAAACGGACGCAATCACTTCTTAGGTGCCCTCTCGAAGTACTCAAACCAGTAGTGCAGTTGTATTTTATGAGGTCTCCGATTTACTGGGATTAATTGGGAATGAAGCGGGATCCAGGGTTACGACTTAATTTCAAGATTTGCTGCTTATATTTAATACTTTAGCAGATGTGTGTTTATAGCGGACGGAGGGAAATACCTAATGAAAAGTAAGTCATAAAAATTAAACGTTATGTATTCAGATCAAAATTAACATTTTGTCTTGAAACTTTAACATGAGGAAATACTTAAAGGTAACCTTAAAAGTGTATGACTATTTAGTGCTCGAACATTGGTGATGAAAAGTCAAAGAGGTAATAAGGGTAGGTACTTATATTTATATGAGAAATACATAATATATCAGAAACCGCGGCGAATAATTTGATATTAATTGTTAAGGCTTGATTTTACTATACTCGTTAATAACTGTTTCAGCCGCAAGATTTCCGATTTACCAGCATGTGTTTTCGATGGAAACTTTAAATGCAGTTAAAATTATTATCAGAAAATTAATTTGCAAAACTTTCCCGGACATTTCATAATTTATATTCAATAAAATATTTCAGCAAACGGCGAGCGTAGGCATTATATGGAGTGAAATACTTTCAGTGATTAGGAAGAATTTAGCAAAATTATGATGACAGTGAAAATATTTCAGTTGCAAGATTTATGAACTCTCACAACCTGGGAGGAGGATTGTATTGAATTTCTATTTACTTGCATCTTACGACAGTGACTCTCAAAACCTGTGGCAATGTATCTAAAGGGTAACAGGGTATACATATTGCTAAGTACTTTTAATATTTACTTTACTATTTAAATAAAATTTTTAATTTTTTTATTATGGCTTTACCCAAAGATAATTCGTCAATGTCAAGTAACTTATTGAGAATAAGTAGCTAGTCAACAGTCGAAGTCAATCAAAGTCACAGTCACTCAATAAAACGCCAGTGTTTTACGTTTTATCGACCTACGGATTCAGCGGATATCACTCTAAAAGCAATCGCGGGTTTTAAGACTCTATTAGATCCAAGCAAGCTGTCACGAGACAACGCACTCGACTCACAATAGAAGTGTTAAAAATGATACAATTGATCGATTCTTATTATTAGGATCACTTTGAGGCACTTCACTGCACAAATAAACACTAAATTTGTACACTAAAAACCACTAGACACTAATTTAAAACCTTTGAATTGCATCAGCCCGCGCGGCTTGTTTTAGCCCTACCCGCCGAATCCAACTTATAATTTAAACGATATCATTGTGACCATTCAAACAAATATCTTATTGATAGTGACCCATTTAAGTTAAAGGGGGCTGATTACAATATTGCCTTTTACAAGATGTTATCTTAGTATGTAATCTTACCTAGATGATACTTTTAAATATGATAAGAGATCATACAGTGAACGTTTCGACTAAGACTTTTTACATACGAGCGCATTTAAAATTAATTTTAACTTTCTAATGTCAAGTCATTTTATTATTAGTAGGTCTTAAGATTAAACCTAGTCCACGAGATAAGTCTTCCTTTAACTATCAAATAGAGTTCTGATTTTTTACATTTATAGTTTTTTTTAATTGCAAGATTGGTCGAAATTGGCACATGAGCGATTGAAATTGCAAACTTTTGAAGTCGGAGGATGAGATCTACTTTGGATCGCTGAGCCAGCGTAGTACCTAAGTAACTATAAAAAAAAATTTAACATTTCATTTCATTCATCTTTAGAACATAAAAGACTTATAAATCTACTTAAACTTAGGGAACAATTGTTATTTACTATTGTTATTTACTGTTCAAACAGGTGTCCAACGATTTTTATTCTATTTGCAACACCACATCTCATCATCACACATTACAGAACCGCGTTATTCGAAACATGCAAGCGGTTAATTACTCAATCCATGAATACGCATGACAGAACATCATCAATCGAGCCAATGACATCATCACGGACGAGCACGTGGCACTGGCAGTTGAGATGACCGTAAAACCACAACTTATCATAGAATTAATAGAAGACGCGCTGGGGGCTATACACATTCAAGTCGAATAATTATGTTTCATATCGTCATTGTCATCAACATTTGTCCATTATATCCCCTTATTCGACTTCAATGTCAAGTAGCTACACGAAAATAGACCTCTTAGCGTCGCATTTTTTATGTGATGTGATAGATGGCAGACGAGCAAACGGATAACCAGATGGTAAGCGATTGCCGCCGCCCATGGACACAAGTGACACCAGTGGTGTCACAAGTGCGCTGCCAACCTTTAAGCTCCCCTTTCCCCCGGATGGGTCCCCCGGTACCCTCACACACGCAGCGAAACACAGCACAGTGCTGCATCACGCCGGTTTTCTGTGAGGCCGTGGTATCTTCCGGTCGAGCCGGCCCATTCATGTCGAAATGTGGCTCTCCCAAGGCATAAAACTAAGTGCACCATTTCCACGAAAAACTTCATAGAGTAAAAAAAATATAGCCCACCATGAGTACCTACGTCGTTCGTGCACATGAATGGATCTGGTTCGACCGGAGTGATTCCACAGCCTCACAGAAAACCGGTGTGACGCACCGCCCATGCGCTGTGTTTCGCGCAGTGTGTGAAGGTATCGGAGACCCAATCCTGGGGAAGGGGGGTTTATAGGTAGGCAGCACACTTCTGACTGGTGTTGTGAGTGTCCAAGGGCGGGGGGTGCAGCTTATCATCAGCTAATCCGGTTGCTGCGATCAGGCTCGCCTGATAGTGGCGACTACCGCAGGCTACTGACGCCTGTGTTAGAATTATAAATATTATGTTTTCATAAATATAAAAATAATTAAATATTATCTGAAGATTTAACTATCTATTTACATTACTAAACACATACTTTTAAATAATTTAATTAACTCAAATGTATTATTGATTGTTACAAATAAAATAATAATATTTGGATTAATATAAAAAATAAAAAGTTACAAAACTATAGTCACAGACTAACAAGCGAATTACGTCAGCTCAAAGTAGAGGGGGACGCCTTATAAAAGCGGCCTGGCCAGACGGTACGGACACATCGATTCGAGCGATCGACAGTGACGGACCTCTCTCTGCCAAGTTAAGTAACTATCACTATTAGTGGCCGTAATGTGACTTGGAGCATATTATGTACTTACTAAATACATACTCACGAAATTGACTCTATTATCAATAACCTCAAAACTGACAGCGCTGTTGGCTGGGACGGCATTCCAACCTCCGTTATCAAAGCGTCCAAACAAATACTCACTCCTGTGCTAACCAATATATTTAACCATTGCATAGGCAGTGGAGTCTTTCCAACAGCATTTAAAAAAGCCCTAGTCCACCCGATTTTTAAGGAGGGGGATGAAGAAAGCGTCGATAACTATAGACCCATCTCGGTTCTTAGTGTCCTATCTAAGATATTTGAAAAACTTCTCAACAAACGACTGATTGATTTCCTTAACAAAAACAACATACTATCAAAAAATCAATATGGTTTTAGAAGACAAAAATCGACTGAGGATGCTGTTCTAAATCTAACATCTGAAATTATTAAAAATCTAGAGGCAGGCAAAAAGGCAATGGGCATTTTCTTGGACTTCACAAAAGCATTCGACACTGTCTCCATTCCCATCCTTTTGAGAAAGCTGGAAGATGTTGGTATACGAGGTTTATCACTGGAGATGTTTAAGAGCTATCTCTCAAATCGTAGACAGGCTGTTGTGATCGGGGACGTTACCAGCACGGATGAAGAAATTATATTCGGTGTTCCTCAGGGCAGTGTCCTCGATCCGACATTGTTCCTCATTTACGTGAACGATTTATGTGACCTCTCTATGAAAAACTGCAAACTATTCACCTATGCCGACGATACTGCCATTCTCGTATCAGGGAAAGACTGGGACGAAGTTTATCACTGTAGTCAATCGGCTTTGAGTACTATTACTCTTTGGTTAAACTCAAATTTGTTGACATTAAATGTATTTAAGAGTAAATGTCTGACTTTCTCCCACACTGAAAGGACGCAGCCGCCTGATGATCTAACCGTTCGTGTGCATGTCTGTACATCTCCTAATGAAGCCTGTGGCTGTCCAGCTCTTGAACGCGTGCCCACCGTAAAATATCTAGGCGTATGGTTGGATACATCTTTGTCTTGGAAAATTCACACATACTCTTTAACGCCTAAAATTCGCAAATTAATTTATGTCTTTAAGAAATTGCGTTACATTGCTGACATCGCCCTACTAAAAACCGTCTACTATTCGCTTGCGCAGTCAGTTACCTCTTACTGCATTACGGTGTGGGGTGCTGCTGCTCTAACACATATGCAGAGAGTAGAAGTGGCACAAAGAGCTGTGTTAAAGGTGATGACATTTAAACCTATACGTTACCCTACGGACAGTCTTTTTTCAGAGTGTAATATCCTTTCCATCCGAAGGCTGTTTATTCAGCAAACCATTCTCCGAAAGCATAGAGAATTAGTTTTTGATCCTCAGCTTTTGAAACAAAAACGCAGAGCAGACATTGTCTGTCCTCCAAGAAAACGTAAGACTGCAGCTGCTGGTCGCCATTATTTACATCTCAGTGCTAAATTATACAACCATGCCAATAAAGAAGTTCAAATTCACCACCTGACCTCATATCTATGTAGACGCAAATTATTTGCATGGCTTGTATCGCTCTCGTTTCGGGAGTCAGAAGACCTGATAAGATATGCTCAGTAAAATACACAGCACATACACTGGTACAGACCACGCCTATACGCATACAGACAAACACACACACACACACACACACACACACAGACAGATAAAATATTAATAGCATAATAATACTTTTAAGACTAGTAATTGTAATTCATGCATGTTTGTTTTAGCTAATTGTAACCTCGACAACCACTGTTTGGAGAGGGCGTTCTCACTGCGCTTCAGTTTAAAACTTTTGCAGTTGAGAACACCACAAATGTTAAGTAGCCATTAAGTTTTTGATAAATAAAGAATTTTGTATTTGTATTTTGTATACTCTAGTTTGACTATGTATAGTCAAAATACTATACCTTTATATTCAATTAAGGTATAATTAAAAATATCCTATATAAAGATCTGTATAAAATACATAATAAGCTCAAAGTATGTTTATTCCTAGCTAAGTATTTACTGGCGTATAAGCTATATCTTATCCCAGGCTATGTCTTGTGTACCTAGTATGTGTTGATAAGATCGTGTATTTAAAAGAGTAACTGCTGATTTTCTTGCTGGTATCTTCTCAGCAGGGAACTACCTTCCGAACCAGTGATAAATTTATCAAGTCTCATATCACAATTATGTACTTGAATAAAATTATGAAATAATCCTTACATTTATCATTTATTGCCATAATCCTTATAAATTATCAATTAAGCACAAGATAGACCTTATGATTATCCAAAACGTAAGTAAGTATTACAAATCATCCCTAAATACATTGACTATAATCTATTTGCCAGGAAATTACTTATATTAAATCATTATGTACACTTTTTACGGCTTACATTAATAATTACTTAGTTATAACCTTATTGCTAGTAAATTACTTACATTAAATACACAATTATATACAATATATACAGCTGACATATAATACTTGCTTACAAACTAGTTATATGACACTTTGTTCCTTGGAAATTGCTTATATTGAATAATTACATTATATACACCAAAAGTAAATCTAACACCTGCAACTGCAGAGGACGCATTTAAACCTTTAATTAAAAACCTCAACACTCCTTTTTTGAACCTCCACTTTACTTCAGGAGGAGGAAGGAGAACTAAGGTCACAGACATAGCCCAAAGGATTGTATGCCTCTAGTAGCAATGGGCAGGCCACATAGCGAGGGGAACAGACGGCCGTTGGATCGGAAAGGTCCTCGAGTGGAGGCCACGTCCAGGAGGTCGCGGCCGTGGTAGGCCCCCCACAAGGTGGACCGACGATCTGGTGAAGATCTCGGAAATCCATTGGATGCGGGCGGCACAGGACCGATCTGTGTGAAGAACATTGGGGGAGACCTATGTTCAGCAGTGGACCTCTATTGGCTGAAATGTATATCTAGTCCTTTATATTATTTTATCCAACATAACATATTTATTTATTAGTGTATAATATTGTGTTTATGTATGTATTAGCATTATAAATATTTTAATATATATATATCATCATCGTCAGCCCATTAAAGTCCCCACTGCTGGGGCACGGGCCTCCCTCAATCACATGAGGGGTAATTGCCATACTTACCACGCTTGGCAGACGGGTTGGCGAGGGTTTTGATATAACTATATGCAGAGTTTTCCTTCTCTGGGTGCTGATGATCATACCAGCAGCTTTACCTTAGTCGCATTTTACGACACCTCGGCAGTGGCGAAGGGTGAAAATTTTCAAAAGGGAAGCCGGAATATGAAATATACTTACCAAAATGCTCAGCATGCCCATGAATACCCGTGACATCATTGGAGTCACAAGTGCGCTACCAACCTTTAAACCCCACTTTCCCCCGACGACTCACGCAGCGAAACACAGTACAGTGCTGCTTCACGCCGGTTTTCTGTGAGGTCGTGGTACCACTACGATCGAACCGGCCCATTCATGCCGATGCGTGGCTATCCCACGGTCATATGTTAATGTCGAAAAAAAATATATTTTGATTGGCGCGGCCTAATTTTACTACGTTTTTTGTTTTCAAAACTTAGAGAACGAAGTCTTGTTCTATAGCAAATAATCTGTGCGACAACAATATATCAGTATTAATGACATTTTTAACCGACGACCGACATTAAGATGACTTCAGCACAACACACAATACAAAAATTAATCCAATTCACCACAATTCAACACCAAAACAAATAAAATTCGACAAAACGAAAGCAACAAGTTGTTTACAATTAGCATTATCCGCCATTAAATAAAAACTAAAAAGCAAGGGAAATAAAAATATAGTACGCTCCTGTCATGATTTAATACCGTGCTACATTCATTCTTAATTCGGAATCATTACAATTGTACTTCTTTCTCGCTTGCACCTGTGGGTTGCTAATTAACCTGTCTCTATAACAAGCCGATAGGCATCGAGTTATTCAAAGTAAATTTGCACGTGCTAAAACGAGACGGAACATGACGATCTATACACATAAATGAAAAGGACAGATGCTCAGTATGAGAATTTGTAGCATGAAGAAGTAACTCGGTATTTTACCGGCTTGCCACCTGCATTATTTGCGTTGCTCATCAAATTTTGTAGGCGTTAAGTCTATAATTCATTCTATTAGTGAATTTAACAGATAAAAATATCGTTGGCCCATAGATTCGATTTTTCGTAAGGGAAGCCGACGGGAATCGGGTTGTATGGACTCTTCGCCGC
The DNA here is from genome assembly GCA_019059595.1 of Marasmia exigua. Lineage (NCBI taxonomy): Eukaryota > Metazoa > Arthropoda > Insecta > Lepidoptera > Crambidae > Marasmia > Marasmia exigua. Next base: position 10,088,249 of record CM032479.1, on the reverse strand, counting down.
TGCTACCTCGGTAAGAGTGAGGGTGGCCTATTCTACTCTGCCGGGGACCACACGGCCCATATATATATATACAGTTCACTTTTATTTCCCTTTTTCAATATTGTACCACCTACCCCTCCTCTACTATCAAATGACCTTTGCCTAAAGGTTGTCTGGTAGAAATCGCTTCCAGCGATAAGACCGCCGAAATTGTACAATTAAGTTTCTGTAATGCCTAGATTTTAAAGTTGTATTTTTTTTGTGCAATAAAGTATATCTATCTATCTATCTATGATTATGATGACATTACTTCCATCTATATAGGAGCGATTAAGATAGGAACCAACTAGTTGTTTTATAGTAAATAGATTTATAGTAAACGCAAGGACTCGCGGCAGACAATACCGTACTATATTCATTAAATAAGAATGAAATATGACACCGACTTTCCTATAAACCTACTGACCATTTTGAACCACTTAGCTGTCACTGTACCATTAATTATAATGAATGAAATTTTAACTGTCTGACCGCGAGTCAGGCGGCGGGTATTGCTTGTACAGTCTCCAATCTCAACCTCAATTTTATGTTTAGAGAGTACAGTCACACTGTTAATTTTTAAACTGTGGTAAAACACAGGATCTAAATACAGGATAAAACTGGATACAGACGCAATATATCTTGATTGTGGATAGGATTGGATTGATTGCGGATTCTCGTTTATCGATCTCGGATTTAATTTTCTTCAAGAACGTATTGCGAGAAGATAAAAGTTGTGAGGAGTAGAAACGTAAAACTTGACTTAAAGTTCAAATAGTTAAGTTATTAGCTAGATAGATAGATACTCTTTATTGCACAACATACAAAACTTACAAGCTAGGTATACAGAGATACAATGTACAATTTAGGCGGTCTTATCGCTGGGAGCGATCACTAACAGACAACCTTCAGGTAAAGGACATTAGATAGAAGAGGGGAGGGTGGTGCAATCCTTTTGATTTTGAACATTGATTAAGTAAATTTATAGTATAAATACATATATCTAGATAATAAATAAACACGTTATCATTAAATAAAAGGGTATGGGATGTGACTTCACTGACTTTGTACATTTTTTCATGTGATAGGTGGCAGACGAGCAGACGGATCACCTGATGGTAAGCGATTGCCGACACCCATGGATACCCGCAACATGAGTGAAGTCACAAACCCCCCTTCTCCTGGATTGGGCATCCAGTACCCTCACTCACGCAGCAAAGCACCACACTTCTGCTTCAAGTCGGTTTTATGTGAGGCCATGGTGGTACTCTAATCTATCTGATGTAGGTATTGACCAAATACAAGTTCCATAGCTGGTTAGAATCCTATTCATCTACGTGGGACATAATAAATAATACCCCCGGTTTTGGAATACCTAATTCTTCTTCATTTGTACCATATTTTAGTACGTCTTTTCATCTTCAGTGTCGTCGGCCATTCATCTTCTATCTCACTCTCGCACGTTATTCTAATTCAAATGGTGGCAGTATGCACATAGATTTGAAAAATCCGGAGCCGTATGCATTAAATAAAAAAAAAATTTTGTTTATTAAGATAAAAATGTTGCTAATTATTTCGATGCATGACGATTTATACACTACACTTGAAGCCTAAACAAATAAAGATTTTTTTTAAATTACAATTTAGTTTACAACAATTTAGTGATTTTCTTTACCGCTTGTCGCATACGATTTTTGTGCCATCAAAAATCGAATTCTACATAAGCAAAACTCAAACCGATCAAATATTTCCTCCAAATGTACTCGTAACAGTAGTAAAACTGGTAAAACATCGATGCATATTAATAAATGCTTAGCATGTATGCCATGTAGCCTATGTCATATATGTTTTATTGAGGCAATCAAAGAACAGGAACTCTTCATTCTATTAACCTTGTTTAATGCGTTCTTTATGTCGAATGACGAGAATCACTCAAATGTAAATTTATATATATTTTAAGTAAATTATTTACGTTAGTAAAACAATAAAAGAATACTTTCCAACTAAAAAATAATCATCACCAACTTGTGCGGATAAAGAATGGGATCAGAAATGGCGGGGCATCTATTAACTTCTCGCTCGCACACTATTTGCGTCTATACTCTCGCTCGTAGGTACTTGTACGGTTCATAAATGGCAAAGTAATCGGCGAACAAACATTAAAAAAAATATACATGTCTGATTGAGAACCTCCTTTTTTGAAGTGGGTTAAAAACAACATAATTATACATCAATCAACCTCACCCCGTGTTCTTTGATTGCAGCCCTTAGAAAGTGGTTTTAAGATCAGTTCCCCTTGTTTGTGATTCAACCGATGATACTATAAAATATGATGAACGATTGTTATACTCCAGTTTGAATTACCGTTTGGATGACTTTGACATGAAACTACAAACAATCGAGTCTGCTACATAATCAACAGAGGATACGATTGAAATTATTCATATTTGTACTGAGGAGAGAGATTTGTCAGTGCGATGCCGACTCATTACTATGTAAACACGTGATGTTGGCAGCTGACTAACATCATCATTTTAGCAAAGGCATTTCTTTGAAAATCAGGTGCCAACTGTAATGAAAGATGTTCTTACTGTAAAAAATTAAGATTTAAAAAAATAAAGGCATTGTAAAAAAATAAGATGCCTAATAAAGAATTATCTTATCTTATCTCTTGGATGCACCATTTTTAAACCTACTAAATAAAACGCACCAATCTTCGATGCGCACAAACACAAACATGGAGTATGGGTGAACTTAACTAAATGACTTTTTGACTACTTCCATAAAATATTAAAATACATTATGTTTTTTATTATTTTACAAAATTATCAGACTTAAACATACACACACATACATGGAATTAGAAGCAAAACAGTTTATTTTAATTAGGTTCCGTAATAGGCACGCCCTACCAAAATGTAAGCAATTAATGCAAGAATTTTAGAATCCATTAAACCGTCGTTTAATAATCTAAAGTAAACGGAGAATAATTTCCCTTATAACGGAAACCGTCTGTTTCAATTAAGCCATTTCATATTTTGTTATTTCTATTCATCTCTCTTTCTTTTTAATAAACTTTCAGTATAAAAATAAACCAGCAGCAAAACTTTCGAGCAGACAAGTCACCTGATGGCAAGCGATCGCCGCTGCTCATAAACGAATTTCAGGGATTGCGGAATATAAAACTAGAGGTCCGTCTTCAATTCGCTTTCCCACTTAATTTCGCCGTATGTAAGTTCCATAGATTTTTACTAATAGATGGCGCTGGGTGTCGATTATATCGCGCAAGTATTTCGTGTTTCGGGTTACATAAAAGTCTTTTCGTTGTTAAGGTGACGGGTAGGGCACACTAGCGACGCCAATCGATTTTAAGTTTTAGCTACTAAACCGGATCTATTTTAAACAATTTTGGGGTCACAACCTCTCGAAAAACACTTATACTATTTATTAAATAACCACGCACTAATGTTTGGTCTGTTATTGTACGCGAAAAATTTTTCGCGGTTGGACCCAACATTTGTGCATGGTTATTTAATGAATAGTATAAGTGTGTGCTGAGAAGTTGTAACCCCGAAATGGTTTGAAATAAATCCGGTTTCGTAGCTAAAAATTAAAATCGATCGGCGCTAGTGTGCCCTACCCGCCACATCAAGAGAATTGACCTCTTGATACATAGTATAGAAACTGACCTGCCATTTTGCGGACTCGGTGTAGCTGCCCTCTCCCCTTGCACCAGGAATAGGGACCCTCTGTCGGCGTCCAGGAGTATGGACACGTTCTGCAGGATCTTGTGGCACAGCACTCGCACTTCTAGCTCGTTGCAAATGTCTTTTACCTACAACAATGGAAACGAGAAAGTGTAGTAACCGCACAATCAGGTCAAGTTCAAAGGCAAAATGTCTGCAAAAAATATTCGTTCGGTACCGTTTATTGCTATGTATAAATAAACAATGAAACTTAGAGCAGATTTCTATAATCGTCTGATAATAAGTAATATCATGGACTAATTATTTATATATAATTAGTCCATGGTAATATACAGACCGTAATATATAGGCCGTGTGGTCCCCGACAGAGTAGAATAGGCCACCCTCACTCTTACCGAGGTGTCGTAAAAGGCGACTAAGGTAAAGCTGCTGGCATGATCATCAGCACCCAGAGAAGGAAAACTCTGCATTTACATCAAAACCCTCGCCAACTCGTCTGCCAAGCGTGGTGAGTATCGCAATTACCCCTCATGTGATTGAGGGAGGCCCAAGCCCCAGCAGTGGGGACTTAAATGGGCTGATGATGATGATGAATATACAGAAAGTTTTTTTATATGTGATATGTGGCAGACGAGCAGACGGATCACCTGATGGTAAGTGATTGCCGCCGTCCATGGACACTAGTGGAGTCACAACTGCGCCGCCGACCTTTATACCCCCCTTTCCCCCGGATTGGGCCTCCGGTACCCTCACTCACGCAGCGAAACACAGCACAATGCTACTTCACGCCGGTTTTCTGTGAGGCCGTGGCATCACTCCGGTCGAGCCGGCCCATTCATGCCGAAGCGTGACTTTCCCACGGTCGAAATTGTATTACTAATATCCTGTAAAGATGTTTTACATCTTACTCTATACATGGAGTGACCCATACTTTTAATCATATTATATTTTATCGGACAGCGAACTGTTATCAGACGATTGTTAAAATTAGTCCTTAATAACAAAAACATTAAGTCCCCTATCACAATCTATGAAACTATTTCAAATATCGCTTACAGTTTGATCTGCACAAACGAGCTAATGAACTTCGAAAATATGCAAGACACTTCTGAATATGTTGTCTGTCAAAGAATCAACTAACACAAATCGGATTCCGTCCTTAGGAGAGGCATGTCAAATTTATAACAGACATGTTCAGTTTTGTATTGGACTTAATGACCATAATTTTAGTTTCATTTCAGGACAGGAATACTCTAGAGCGCACGCAGAGCAACTAAACAAACCGTTACCATTACGAATATAAATTAAAGTTTTCCGAAATTCGAATGGACAACATTTCAAATTTTTAACATGTCCATATTGTTTTTTTATATGAAAGTAGACATAAAATGAACAGACCCATATTTTTTCTTTTTTCAAAATTTGTCCATTTTCATGCATAAAATAATTATTGGAATTCTTTTTATTCTAAATAGACGTAAGCGCCAAATGACGTCATCGGACGGCTGAATCAGCGATATTCCTTTGCTTATCATTGTTTTAATAAAAAAAAGGTACTACTGTCAAAGGTAAATAATACTAGTGTCAACATTGTCAACGTCATTCATACATTCAACGTTGACAAGTTGTCTTTTTTTTTGACAGTTACATGTCATGAGTTTGGCATTACGTAAATTTAAAACTATAATGTGCTAAGCAAAGAAATATTTTACATTCTGCCGTCCGATGACGTCATCTTACGTTTTTTAGTTTTTAATTTTTTTCTCAGTAAATAAGCAATATAAAAAATGAATAAATATATATTCGAGCAGCGGAAAAGTAAACAAAGAATTGGTATTTTTTGTTTCAGAGCTTAGCAATTTTGAAATGTTGTCCATTGATATTTAAAGAAAACCATTCATCATAGTAAAACGTGTAAGAATGCATTCATAAAAATGCACATATATTCGAAACTAATTGATCCGTTTCATTCACGTCTGACAACATAACTGTGCGTTCTAGTGCACGCGCGCAGTTTTTGCGGCATCCGCGCTGCGCCGGCGCCTAGCCGAGTGGCCGCGTTATCAGCTAGTGTCGTGAACCCATGACTGTGCCAGCACAGTGTACGAAATCACAGTATAAGAGTAGGCGCCCACTAGTCATGATAATGGTTTAAGTGTACCCTGGGCTCCGAAGCGACAGCTTGGAATGACACGTTGAGATGTGTGAGAGATTATTGGTGACATTTCTCAACGCGACCGATTCGAAACTGTCACCCTACGCAAGCATGTTTCCCTCTAATATGGTTGAGTAAAATGGTGGCTGAAACATACGTCATACTTGTGAACAGGTGCCACCTTTGGGGACCGGCCTGCTCGGTTTACCTCATAATATTTATTTTATTATTTCTTTATTTTATTTTGTGTTACAATTGAACTGTATGGCTTACGTATGGTATGATGATACAACAATGTGGAGATTAAAAAGAGTAACTGGCGAGTTTCTTGCCGGATCTTCTCGACTAGAAACAACTTTCCGAGCCGGTGGTAGAAAAGCGTAATGTTAATTTTTTTTTTGCATATTTTATGTATCAAGATATAAATTTGTAAATAGTTTTCAAATTACTCAAATCTATGACGATTCGTAAGTGCTGTGTACAAGCCTATGCATTTATTTTTTTTGACTTGACTTAACTTGACATGGAGCACATGTATGCAAATACAACGCATACGCACCATCGGTCGTTTCGTTACTATACGGAATTGTCGCCAGCCTCTGTACACATAATGTCTTAAAGGTCCACCAAGCAGATGACGGGTAGTGTAAATACCCAGAAACTTCTATACTTTATTGCAGGTCTACTATAGTCAAGCAGAGCCGAATAAGCATCAAGGATCTTAAGAAAGCATGCGATAAGATACGTCCACAATACAAAGTTGCTGTCTTAAAATCAACTGAAGCAGTACTCCTAATATGGGAAATCGCTCCACCTCTACATGAGGAATGTAGAGAACTTTATATTCATAGTTGACATTATCATCTTCAGCCTGTTACGAACTTCTCCTTTTGCATTTTATTCGAGCCTGCAACGCTCTTCACATCGACATTCTCGAGCTGATTCTGAGGTTTTCCTTGAGGGCGCTTATTATTTCCACTCGAGGAGCCGCTTGCACAAACAGGTGTCATTGCGAGCTTAGTTCTAAACCAGTGTAAGTTGTGTGGAGATGCCTCGCTGGGAAATTTTTAAGTTGTGTTATCGGTCTACTGTATATACTTTCAAACGGTGACTCATCGTGATGTTACTATGTCAAGCCGGTTTGTATCGGTTTTTATGGCAAATTCATGTCTGAATGGGAGCAGAAAAAGACACCGATGGAATGTCTATGAATTAAATCTACTTCATCTATACGTATACGTATACATCATATCAGTCTAGACCAAAGACAATTGGTTCTGTCCTCCTTGGTCTAGACCTTATATTACTTTGAGACATTATATTTACTTTTAAGACTAAGTAGGGGAGTAAGTCCAGTCAAGTCAAAGTTGTGTAGCATAAAGGTCAACATAAATATTTGAGTTGGCTATGGATGGTTGTGGTTTTTTTATGTGATAGGTTGCACACGAACAGACGGGTCACCTCATGTTAAGCGATTGCCGCTGACATCCGAGACACCAGTGGAGTCACAAGTGCGCTGTTTATCTTTAAATCCCCCTTTCCCCCGGATTGGGCCTCAGGTACCCCCACGCCCGCAATGGAACACAGCACGGTGCTGCTTCACGCCGGTATTCTGCGACGCCGTACCTTTTATTTGTTGTTTTTGGTTTTCATAATACACGGGAAAAAGCTAATTTCGTCGACATTTGGGTTTATTTACTTTGAACCTTGCTTCAACTTCAACAATCCTTAAATTCCTTGTATTCTTTCAGTCGGGGAAGTAATTAGGTATGAAGATAATTTGTCTGTCATCAATGTGCGACTCTGTTGCTATGGTCTGCAACGGTTGTCTTCTTCAAGTCATTTTCTTCGACACTAAATTAGAAATTGTAAGAGAAAATGTTCACCAAACGATCGATTCACTAATAAATGTTTATTTACTTCGCTGGCTCACATATTAGACTACAAATACTAATTAGGTACTTATTGTAATAAAATATAAGAATAACGACTTAGTGTTCTCAAAGCCCGTCCAGTGCCAATACAGAGTGTTCTGTTCCCTTTTTATTTTGCAATTACCTTCCTGACTGCATCATCACATCAGAAATAATTATTACTATTTTTTTAACACTCTTTGAATTACTCTTACTTATTGACTCCGATGGCTCAGCGACAAAATGAGTCTTGGCCTCCGATACGAGATGCCGCCATTTGTTTCGGTCTTGTGCATCTTCACGCCAATCTCCTGCTTCCATATCTTGCAGGTCGGCGTTCACTACATCCCGCCAGCGATAACGTGGACGCCCAACTGGCCGCCGATCTTACCGAGACATCGAAGCACTCTTTGAATTACTAAATGTTTTTTGAATAACTTTACCGAGACAACACGGAAAAGTATAATGTATCAAGACGGACGGCAGACGACGCCGTGCTCCGCCAGTCCGCTCGTGACCACGGCTGCTGTAACGTAGTCGAAACGTCGAGCCAAATATGTGAGTACACAATGTTGTTTCACATAATAAATATTGTGTTAATTCCCGTCTTGATTATGGTTATAATGTAACGCGAAAATCTAAAAAACTATATAACATGGAAAAGGTAAGTCAAAACGTTATTCCAGAAAAAACGTAATAGATAACTAAGTTTTATCGCGTAACAAAAAAAAATGCAAATCGATTCTTAGACATACCTCTGTAGTTACCAACTCTGCACAATATAATTTACGAGATGTTGTTAGCTAGATACAACGGCCAATTAAACATACAAGTGGTAATAAACTGGTAGCTAAATAGGCATGCTGAGACTGATTCCCGGTTCCCACCATTGTATTGTGCGGGCGAAATTAATTGTACTGGATACAAATTGGAGGTTTATCAAGATGTTCGTATGTCACATGGTAACTAGTGCCGTGATGGATGAATTTCAATTTGTTTTAAGGATAATATTTGTATTTGTGTTCCCGTTATAAGTATACAGGGTGTTTCTTGATTTTGGTGATGCCCAATGTTCATGTATAGCACATCCCTTGGGCCCAAAACACACTAATGTATGTTCTACGATTTTATGAAGTTTTTTATTTGTTAATAGTGTTTTTTTTTTCAGATATTTGGAGAATTCCCTACTTCAACAGCTTCAATGTTTAAACTTGTTAAATATTTTCTTATGCAAATGAATTTATGAGTTTACGATTCATGCACAAAATAATCAGATTAGTAAAATTGATGGAAATCATGAAAATAATAGTGTAAAGTGAAAAATTAACGTTCTTATTTTTTTTTATGATAGAGGCGACAAACGTGCATACACGTATCTTGATGGAAAGTAATCAACGCCACCCATGAACATCGAAATCAGAGAGATCGGTGCAGCTGGCTTGTCCCTCCTTAAGTCGTAGCCGTCGGGAAATACTCCTGCAGCCAGACCGTTCCACGAGAAACGTACAGTACTAGACCGCTACTCATCGAGATGATGAGGATGGAATGACAATCCCTTGGATGTAATACGATCTAAGAATTCACCTGCAGTGAGTAGGTCAAACAGCTACTCGGAGCACTCTATATGCATATAAAATACTGAGGGAAGCTATATCCCGCCGCTTGTGCTAGAGGATCAAACCATTCCAATATTGTATGCATCATGTTCATTTCGTAATTATAAATCTAAGTACGTACCATATCCCTATCTCATTAATAAAAATAATAAAATAAATCTGAAACGATTTTTTAAATGCCATAAAATTAAGAACTTTAAAAAGATACTTTTAAATTGGAGCATCCTATATGAGCGCACGCGAGCAATAGAATTTTGTTGTAATATCTGTAAATGATTAATTTTTAGACTAAGTATTATATGGATACTTTACCCAATTCGGTTTGCCAAAAGAACTATAGTATCTAGACACAACGAATGTAGGCTTTTTAGATATTTTTAAGTAATAAAACAAAAAAAAAACACTTTGTACCTAAGTTTTCGGTAAGAAATTCTTAGTGTTAGCCTGGAGTCTGGAAGTTGGCGGTCTTGTACCCCCGTGCCTCGGCAAGCACGTTAAGCCGTATGTCCTGCAGCCGCCGATCCCTCTTCGGTCGTGTCACGCTGGTGTTCCATCGGAATACGAGGGTAAGGGAATAGAGAGTGCAATTGTGTTTGCGCACACACTTGAGCACAATATATCCTGCGTACGTGGCTGATCGTTGAGATTGGCCGCCGTAGCCGTAATCGGTTGGAAAATAAGTCGAATAATGTGTCTATAAAAGTTTTTATAAATAAATAAAGTAAAAATGAGAAGGTCACTTCATGATTTCTAATCAAACCCTTATTACACATCTAGTCATGCCCTTCTTGGGATACAAACTCGTCAAAGTTTTTATCTGAATTTTATGGATTACTCACATAGCTTGTTAGACAAAGCCCAAATTAGACCAAAACTCTAGATGAGTCATATTTGAAACCTCCAAATACTTCACTACATAACATAAAATGAAATGTTACAAATACCAACAACTTATTATTATTAGCCTTTCGCTAAAATTCATTTAAATATATTTGAAAATGTGAAGTCAGCATATGTTTTACAATGAAAACCAAAAAGTAATAAATCACCCTTGTCTACTGGGACATATTAGCAAACAGGACGCCAAAGTTTCCGAAGCAGTCTAGACAATCACTAACTTTAACGTTTTTACACTTCGATTTAGAGCAAATTTCAACCATACTTTAGGTTCGAATAAAGCAGTTATTCCTATAGTAATATCGTGCCCTGAGGTCGATGTATCCAAATTTCAAAATAAGCTAGCACGAGCCAACTTGATGTTGACTCGGTCTCCGTACTACATTTATTATTAGGTATGAACAAACCACAAATTTAAGGGGTCAAACATTTTAGATAGACATTAAAAACACAAATAGCACACATGTCCTCTTGGATTCGTCGAAAACATTTTCTACTCCCCACACAAAATTACCAAGACACATAACCGCCTCAACTAAAGGGCAAAATTTACAAATCCGTCATTAGACTTGTTGCCCTGTATGGATCAGAATGCCGGGCCGTTAAGAAGACGGATGAAAGACGATTGCATGCGACAGAGATGAGAATGTTAAGATGGATGTGTGGCGTGACAAGAATGGACAAGATAAGAAATGAGTATATTGGAGGAAGTATAAAAGTGGCCCCCATCATTGATAAATTGAAGGCAAATCGTCTTTCCTGGTATGGCCATGTAATGAGAAGAAGGGAAGAACATCTACCTAACCAAAAAAGTGATGAGTTTAAATGTAAATTGGGTGGAGGAACAGAGGACGGCCGAAAAAGAGATGGATGGATTGTGTGAAGAATGACATGATAGGAAAAGGTGTGGATGATTCGATGACGAATGACAGGGGCGTATCGAAAAGGAAAACATACTACGCCGACCTCAGATAACCTGAGAAAAGGGCAGGAGGATGATGAATCCCACTGTTGATTCTGATATCCGTAACACAAGTGCTTGAGCTACCTATCTCGGAGTCAGATCAATGTATGTGATGTTGTGAAATATTTATATTTATTTATTTATTTATAAAAATTAGATTTTTTTAATGCGAGTTTCCAAAAGACGTGGATCAAAATGTTATTCAGAAAGGTTCATAGAAGAGGTGGTAAAGGAGATGAAAATGTTTACTGATACACCACGGAGGTATGTAGCAAAGGCCATAAAAATTTGTAAACTGTGATTATGCATGATGATTGACTGAACGCCACGTAAAATTTGTAGGGGTTTCTTCACTAACCTCGAACCATCTAGTACCCAATAAACGTTCCCTCATATAATTAAAATCTATGACAATATGCCGCACGAGTAAATAGCTGGACCCCAAACATTAACCCGCAAGAAAACAGACCCTTTCGCTTAATGAAACCCATTTGCAATTTTCCAACACCTAATCTCCACACGATCCCATATCAGTGTCACGTGGTTATCCACATAGTATACATATGCCTAGTAATAAGACTTACGTTATCGCAAAGGTGGAAAGACCTCATCAAATAAATGCAGCATCGTCAACCACGACCAATCCGTCAAGAGTGAACGACTAAGGAGCAGGTATCTCAAAGGTAGAGGAACTGATGGACGATGGAGTATTATAGTGGAAGACTTGCCACATAGCGAATTACCGGCAGGACAATGAACTGACAATTTGAGAAAGATGGCTGGCGTAAGTTGTATGCAGACTGCGCTTTAACAGGGCTGGTTAGCGCTCTTAAGGCCTATGATTAGTAGTGGAAATCAATTGGCTGATTGATTGATAGAGAGAGGTCTCTAAATCCCTGAGGTCGAGCAATAACACTTACGTAAAAGTCTCATTTAAGTAAGGAAGTTACAAGTTCAAATCACCAGATTGTCCGAAAGATTTCGTGCTTTGGAGAGCGCGTTTAATCGTCGGTCCCACAACTTAACTAAGGTCGTTATTCATCTTCAGCAGCTCTAAAGGCGGTTTGATAAGTGATATAGTTTAGTTGAAAGGGCTGTTGCAGCAAGAAAGCCAGTGTTCAATAGGTGCAAAGAATTTTTTGATAAGTTCCCAAGCCATTATGTCGGACAGTTATGTTTGCTTGAGTTTTCGTTTAGTGAGTAGGTCACCGAAGAGGCCCTCGAGGAAAAGTTCCACGTCTTGCAACTGAAAATCCTTATACTGTGGTATTTGTTTAATTTACCATGGCAATTTATCCACGTCCCGTCCAATACCGACACGAAATGATTAATTATCGACGATTTGGGTCGAACGTGACGCCTCAGTAATCAGGGATGCCTTAAGCAAACATTTAGGTTAGCTTAGAACCTGATTTAATCGATGATGTTCGATTGCAAGAAGATAATATTGATTTGTAACATAGCACCTAAAATAGCACGGTAAAAACAACCAATTTGATCCTAAATGTGCCAAATGATCACATGTAGGCTTATCATCATGTACGTTTTGATTTTGCTGTCATCTGCCATACATAAAATAAAACTATTATATTTTTTGAGTTATTTGAATAAAATTGAAAAATTTAAAACAGCCCCGACGGCGGCCATCTTGAATTTGAAATTTGTCACAGTAAATATATCCCTTTTATATGATACCCATATTGTAATAGTTGTGTAAAAACATACAATCCATATTTTTGTGACAGCGGCCATCTTGGATCGTTTATTATCCAACATAGCTAAGAACATTCCCCATTAACAAAAAAAAAAACAAAATAAAAACAGTTAATTTGTTCGGGAGCGACGATGCTATGACAGACACACATACACGTCAAACTTATAACACACCGTTTAAAATACGAAATTTATGATTTCTGTAAGTTTTCATAACCTCATCTACTTTTAGGCACATATGTAACTAAAGGCTACGCAACCGTGAACCAATTTATTATTAAAAACTTTCGAGACTAGAGTTTTTTCCACAAAAGTAAAAGACTTTGTGAAAGTGAGAGGAAATTGCTGGACTCTTGAATTTTCCCATTTAGCTTATCCTGGATTATGCTTATGATGTTCCAGCAACGAGAAATAGACAATTGATATTTCATGTACCAAGCTTCGAAGGGAAATTAAAAGTTAAAACTGCGCATACAAGTTGTTAAATGCACTTTCAAAATCAATTATAGCTTTTTTTTTAATTACAAAAACATTTTGTTCAATTACAAAAACATTTGCAGAACAAGTCATTAAGTTTCGGCCAGCACACTTTTCTAGAACTAATTAGTAGGTATTAAGTAGCTTTAGGTATCTAGGTGGTAATTATTGGCATACCCTGTTTATATTACCCAAACACCTTATGGCCTATTTTGTTGCAACTTTCTTCATCAATAGTAAGGGCCAGTGGGAACGAAGCAGAGCCTGAGGGCTTACAACGAAACCCTCCCGAAGTGAACGAAAACATACCTGTCGAATGAGGGTTTTCGCGTGTGCAAAATCCGCTAGATGGCGTACTGTTGGACTGAGGTCCAACATCAACCGCATTGGTTGTTTAGTTTGTCATATTGACATTTTGACAGATCACGTTTAAAAATAGTCAATCACATTGTATAAGGACCTTACGCCTATAGTACTCCATCTAGCAGATTTTTCACACGCGGAAACCCTCATTCAAACAAAGAGACGCACAGCGCGTGTGACAGAAACAAGGGTAAAGACTAAGTTGTGAATTTTGTTTCTTTGTAGCTAGGTCCAACCACGACCCTTCTCGGACAGGAGGCCCGCCTACACGGGGAGTCCGGGAGCCTGGGTTATAACAATGCAAATTAGTAAACTATAAATGCTGTCCCTCTGTCAGCAGCGGATTAGGGTTTTAAGAGGTTGCCTAAGTAAATTCACTACTCCAACAAACAAAACAAATGCTTCAACCCAGAGCTCGCCTCATACAACTAAGAATATTAGGGTGCGATAGTTAGAAGCTTATCTCCAGCGGCCAGATAAACTCCTCAACCAGAGCCGTCGATGGATGCGCTATGAATATGTATTCACACTTTCACAGACAGTTGACTTACAATTGCCGAACTAATGCCTTTGAGTCCTCTTCAAATAGGGTAAAAAGACTCATGAAAGGGATGAAATCATGGAACAATGTTCCCAAACTAGGAATAACTTGATTTTCAAGTCAAAATGCGTAACTATTTTTTTTTAAATAGCTGTGGAATGTTATAATATTATGTTTATTATGAGAGTAGGGATAAAATGTGACATGTGGTTTTATTTAATGCATGGAAAAGCAAAGCTCGAATTTTATTTTGCCGTAATGAACGTCCATGTTGGGCAATCTCCAAGGTTAGGCGAATTTTATAAAAATATTCGTAAAATTAATGTACCTATTCGATTCTTTTAACTTTATATTGGATTTTTATTACCCCTGCTTAACGTCGTTCTGCGCAAGTGTCCTTTTTAAGCCAAAAACTACTGTTTTGTACTGTTTTGTTTGTTTTAGGTGGTGTTCTGTCTGTATTTAAATTTATTTATTTTTTAAAATAATAATAACAAACTCAATTAAGAGATTCATCAACACCAACTCGCATCACCGTCCAATTTCAACAAGAAAAGAAACGTGTCTCTTTAATCACTTGACATTGGCAAGTTGCGGCAAGACGCAGAGTCATTATTAAAAAAAAAAGTCAGAAAACAATTGTTTTTCTTTGTCTGGGCAGGACGCAGATACGAGGAGGTATATGTACATAAAATAGGAAAGCCCAACACAACAAACGCGCACATACCTATAATCACTCAATTGCCATAGTGGCAAGGATGCCTAGCTTGAGATAAACCATTTAACCGTTGCCAATAGTCAATTATTACGCTATGAATATGCAATAGTACATTTGTCAGGCGCACACGCGTCCGCTCGAGGCCGATTCACGACAATTAAATAGAAAAGTCGGAAAAAATGCAAATGTAGATCTGTATAGCAGGTTCAAACTAGTTTAGTCAGACACCAGCTCAGGAAAGGTTTATTAACTCTTCTTCATTTATACTGGAATTGGCGAAATGTTTTGTGTTGACAACCAAATTCTAGTGTTCTTTTAGAAACATATTTTCTATTTAAGAAATGTCTCAGCAAATGCAGTCAGTTGTTGTTTCCCTATTGGGTACTTGTATTACCAATATCATTTTATTTATTTATTCTTAGTTTACTTGGAGTCTCCTTACGTGATCGTATCAGAAATGATGAAATCCGCAGGAGAACTAAGGTCACAGACATAGCCCAAAGGATTGCATGACTCAAGTGGCAATGGGCATTGGGGCGGAAAAGTGGAGGCCAGGTAAAGGAAGTCGCAGCCGTGGGAGGCCCCCCACAAGGTGGACCGACAATCTGGTCAAGGTCGCTCTGTGTGGAGAACATTGGGGGAGGCCTATGTCCAGCAGTGGACGTCTATTGGTTATTGGAAATGATGATTCTTAGTGTGCTTTCTTAGTGGGCAATATCTCAATACTTCGACATAATAGGATGTATCGGTCAACAGTTATATCCTTCTAAACACTAAATCTATCCTTTATTGGAACAACGTTTGTGTCAATACGCTTGGTATTGTATAATTTAATGTATAACACTTACGTCGATGACAGACTGCTAAACTATTTCGATTTCGTAAAACTTACAAGCTCCAGTACAATATATAAACTTCTTAATACGAATAAATTTAAATGCAATAAGAGTAATCGAACCGACCCACAAAAAGTCAGCCGATTTTTTAAACTATTTCTCATCGACTGCTTGTAGGTCGTGTGCATTGCGCTGTAGATAAAAATTCGTCACCGATTTTATCGGCCATGGATTTGTTGGTTCAATTCATTTTCGCAAATGCTTTAACGTTCCAAGTTCGAAGCCTAAAACGAACATCAAAGAGCTAGCCATCAACTGATTTGCCGACCACAGTCGGTTAGATCTTAAAACAAATTCACGACCCAATCTTTATCCCTATCCTTTCCACATGAAATAGCGAGCGAATCGATGTCGAATTTTTGATCACAATCAGGTTTCGTCTCATCTTATATATTTAATCATTTTATGTGACGATAATCAGATTGTGATGGCGTCTTTCTTTCCCAGGAGTATTCTTTCCAATTGTGAGTGGTATAGCACAATATTTGTTACTTAGATTATCCGCGTTAATAATATGGAACATTATTAAGACAGAATGGTAGTAAAACTTAATTATCGATTTTCAGTTTGATTCATATTTTTATAATCAGCAAAATGTTAAAAAATCTTTCATCACCAAAATCTTTTAATTGGATACATCTTCTTCAGTTGCCAAAAAGACCAAAATTCCTAAGTATTTATTCTACTACAAGATACCACTGCAGACTATAGAAGTTTGAATTGAAAATTAATGTTAGCGTATAGTAATTGTATAGTTCAGTATCAAAATGCGCGTGCGATCAGTTTGCATGGATGATATTCAACTCACGGACTATACAATTAAACGTACCGACTCTGTCATTTATAATCTAAAAACTTCTGGGAATTTGCGATTCGTTGGTCTCGCTACCGCGCTAAACAAACATCATCATCTTAGCCTTTTGTCCCGGTTGCGACCCAAGCTGTCGCTCTGGAGCCCAGGGTGCGCTTTCCTGCTTCCACTCCTCCACTTCGCACGACCTTGTGCATCCATTGTGGTCAATTGGCATTGTCATACTTTACGATGTCCAGCCAGAACTTTTTAGGTTTTTTAGGCCCTTCTGCCGGGACTCGGTGGTGGTGGCATGGCCAGACTTTTGTTTCCGCCATTCGCGCTATATTGGTCTCGCTACCACGCTTGGACAACACAAACAGAGTCGTCAAAAAGTCCAAATTTTCACAGCAATCGCGCCAAAGAGACCAAGTGAACTGCCGTCCTCGGAAACGAACGGTAACGAAACGTAAACAAAGTTACATTTAGTTTCGTTTGATAGCTCGTGAAAAATTGAATACGTTCATTCTCATGTCCAATACATTTTCGAGTAGATACTTTGTTATGTCGTTTAAGCACCCACTACTCAATTCGGATAGTTTATATGTAGAAACAGATATGTTCCTATACATGGTCAACGTCAAAAAAGGTGGAATGATAAAATATTTACATTAGCTACTTTTTTTATATGAGAGGTGGCAGACGAGCAGATGGATCACCTGATGGTAAGCAATTCCGCCGCCTATGGACACCCGCAACACCAGTGGAGTCACAAGATTCAAGATTCAAGATATTTATTTACATAAAACACGGTTTATATACATGGTGGAAATTACATTATTAGATCTCGTGTCTTGCTAGTTACATAGCATACAAATATTATAAATTAATAACAAAATAGAGTGAAGAATGAAAACTAAAAATTGTATTACAAGTGCGCTGCCAACCTTTTCCCCTTCCCCCATCGGGCCTGCTTGCGCTGCTTCACGCCGGTCTTCTGTGAGGCAGTGCTATCACTCCGTTCGAGCCGGCCCATTCATGCCTAAGCGTGGCTCTCCCATATTTAAAACTACTTATCAATTCTAAATAAATACCTTCACACCAAAAACAGATTTTTGCATTTGCTTCAAATAAAATATAGGTAATTAATTTCACCAATGTTATTCAAAATATACGTCGTCCGTCGCAGCCGTGGGAGGCTACCCACAAGGTGACCGACGATATGGTGAAGGTCGCGGGAATCCATTGGATTAAGTTAGTAAATAACAAAGAAATTGCTATAACTAAATGGAGACAAACCTGGAGATAAAAAGGTGCACCCGTCTCCAGATCGCGATTCTAATAGGGATTAAAGTATGAATTTGCCGTTTTTTCTAGACATAGCAAGATATCTAACTTCTTTAATAAACAATAAGTCATCATACTTAAATTTTATTTTGATTTAAGACTACATCTTTAAGGTTTCACTATAAGAAAAGAAATCAGTTATTAGGTTAGTATTTTGTATGTAAAAAAATGTTATATTTTATTTTTCTCTTCTCAATTGAAACTCTGTAACGTCATCCATATTAACTGCCAATCAATATTATCTGACACCAGCAAGTAACTACCGAGTTTCTTGGTGGTGTCTCCTCAGTAGAAATCGGCATTCCGAACAAGCGGTAGATATTATGTACCTATTTTGACATTCATACGTGTTCTGTGTGGACCTAAATTTAATATATCTAATTATGCACAGCACGGACGCACATTTTTTTGTAAACGTCGAGCAAGGAGAATGCAATCGATTGTTTCAAGTACTTAAAAGCCTTACATCACAGCAGCGTGGAATAATTTACGAGTTGCAGTTTTTTCTGGCGGAATTTGGATTCGAACGTTTGAATTGCTCCAGGTATTGATCTTTTTTCCACTTTTTTTTATTGTGGCTGCTATCTTATCTCCGTCGGAGACATATTAGATATGCCAATGCCGATCGAATTCAGAGACATGCAAATTTTTACCCGACTACGGCGAAGCAAAAAAGAGGGTCATAATTTTGACCTGCATGTATGTATGTATGTATGTATGTATATATGTATGTATATGTATGTATGTATGGTTGTTCATCTGTTCCCTCATAACTTCTAAATTGGTTATCATATTTGAACAAATGAGGTGTCGTTAAAAGCGTCTTGATTGTCTTCTGGTTATAGGCGACATGACGTCACGTTAAATTGACTATAGCGCCCTCTAGGGGACTTAGAGTAAGGAACTTTAAAAAAATTGCTTGATGTGTGGGGTATCAAATGAAATAACTTTTTTAGCACATTTCAAATATGTAATTTTATTTACATAACTAAAAATATTAAAATTAAAAATAAAGTTTAAAAGTCCTTAAGGCCAGTTTGCAGGGACCAGTGCTAGATAATTTTGTAGTCAGCCATTAGACGAAGGACAAATAGTTCAGTTTTAAGATTGCAGTTTCAAAAACCAAAATTCAATCCAAACATTTTAAGCACTTATAAAATCTCACCGACGCATCCCTTCTGTGACGTCACATAACAAACATTCCGTTCCATGCGATCGCGATCCAAACAAAAAGTTGCGAGGAAGCGGTTCGGTAACATTGACAAGGTTACTACTATGGGCACACGGGTAGATTGATCAGAAACTATGAATCACTCAGCGGCGCACGATTGCGCTACGAATATATTCGAAAATTAATGAAAATTTAAGGAATATTTTTTTATTATTTATTAATAAAGTTTAAAAACTAAAACCCGACTTATAATAATAAAATAAAATCAATGTGGCATACGGCCACGGCGATACGACATAATAATAATTTCAGCAGAGATAATTTTCTTGTTTCGTAATTTTTAGAGCGTGTTTTTTGGTAGTCGGGTTTTAGTTTTTAAACTTTTTTTTTAATTTTTTTCAGTTATGTAAATAAAATTACATATTTGAAATGTGCTAAAAAAGCTCTTTCATTTGATACCCCACATGGTACCGTCAAGCATTTTTTTTAGTTCCTTACTCTAAGTCCCCTAGAGGGCACTGTAGTCAATTTAACGTGACGTCATGTAGCCTATAACCAGAAGACAATCAAATCGCTTCTAACGACACCTCATTTGTTCAAATGTGATAACTAGCTTAGAAGTTATGAGGGAACAGATGAACAACCTAACATACATACTATAAGACATGATCAAAAAGAAGTAGAATGATGTGGCGAGCAACTGACAAAACGGCGGAATAACAAGTGACAACTACGTCAACGCCATTCGATTGAGCGGTAAAATAAAAAAAATGGATACAGTGTCTATGGTGAAAATTTGTAGCACGATTTTGCAATAAAAGTGATCATTTTGATCACTTTTATTGCGATCGGGAATAATTTTCTTATTTTGCGCCTTCTCTAACAAAACATACATAGATACATACATACAGGTCAAAATCATAACACTCCTTTTTGTTTCGCCGTAGTCGGGTAATAAAATTAGACTGCATTCGAGTTGTCTCATTTACGCCACGGCTTTTTCAAACTAATATTTCAAGATCGGGGATAAGTACCCGAATTGCAGTCCTTAATTCCTCGTCAGTCACCAACACACTCTTAAACCCATTCGGTAAATTGCCGCAAACGTACTTATCATCTCCGCTGCGTTTCTTGAGGTAGCAAATGGGCCATAATTGAGTAATGGTACGGACCGTGCGGGCGGGCAATGTCGTGGTTGAACCTAAATACCTACAAGGAAGTAGTTTGACCAGAGTCGCTTACAGCAGTTACGTTTTGTTATAGATTTTTTCGCGGGAATCTTTTGCATGCATAATAAAAATTGTAGGTAAGTTTTTGGTAAGAAATTATTAGTGTCAGCCCGGAGTCGGGAAGTTGGCTTTCTTGTACTTGTCTCGTTTATATCGTTTTTTTTTTCGGAAGGAATAATTGTACGCAGGAGGCAAACAATTAAAGATCAATAGTTGATATATATAGAATTTTTTTGCTATTTATTCTTAATTCGTCGGCTTAGTATCGTGTTCAGTGGTCTAATTGGTAGAACAGTCACCCAGATTGTGATGGGTTCGATTCCCGCCTGAACACGATATGAAACTTTTAAGTACGTTACTTATCTAAGTTTAAGGTTCACATTACGAAGATTTATCTTTTTTTTTTAATTTTACACAGTCCCTGCTTTCTATTGCTCATATCGTGTGCCCTATTGCTATGGAAATGGGTAAAGAAATTATAACGCCATCTTTTCCTGACGTTTCCCCGTAATCTGCCTATCTCTTATACAATCCGTGAAATCCATATGTCTGTTCCTCCGGCTTTCACGGCAAAACAGAGCGACGGATTGTGGAGACAGTGGAACAGATGGAGCCTTTGTGGCAAACCGAAGTCCATGCGAGCGAAGCCGCAGATGACCGCTAGTCAATATTGAGCTTCGTTCAATTTTAGAAACATTATTATTAAGATTGATAATAGAAATCTAACCTGACAGTAACTAGTAAGTTAACCTATTATTCAGGCAATGCACATATTGATTTGTGAGTGAATAGCAATTGTGGTCTGTGACGTAATTGAGTTAATACTCCAAACGATGCTCACCTGTCCACAAGGCACTAATACCATTGAAATTCACCGCAAGACTAACACTTGGTGTGCTGCCATCAAAATCTTCACTAGTACACTATTCAGAGTAACTTAAGCGTAAATTAGGAAACCGATGTTTAAGGCTGCGTATCCACGGAAGTAGAGCTGCGTGGAGTTCAGTTGAAACTTATAAAAATTGACGAATCACATTGCTCAAAATAGATGAGATGTGTATTTTGAGCAATGTGATTGGTCAAAATGACTGTTTCACATTATAATCTACTAACAGTTTTAGAATCCTAATTTGCAATGATTTAAGGTGTATTCTAATGCCTACACAACGCGTTTTCCAATGTCACAAAAGTTGTAAAATTAAAAACATCATGTTCACACAAATGGGACATTTCCTGCTTACGTCTGAGACATGTTTAGATTTAGTCAGTAACAGTGCAAGAGAATAACAGTAATAGGTAATAAAATGAAATATAAATATATATTCACCCGTTTGGAACAGTGGTAGTGAACGCTGCCTTTGGTTTGGACACTAGCAACACTAAAAAAAAAAAGCTAAAGGCAGCGTGCACTACCAACCCTTGGGGGTTGCGGGTTCGATCTCCGCACAGTACAAACCTTTGTTTGTATTAGTCTGGGTGTTTGTATGTATTTTAAGTATGTATTTACAAAAGAAAAGTATTATATGTATATATTTGTAATTCCGCTGTTGATTCTGATATCCGTAACACAGGTGCTTGAGCAACCTATCTCGAAGTCAGATCAATGTATGTGATATTGTGAAATATTTAAAGATTAAATTATTATATTATATTATATTATATTATATTTGAACCTTTCTATTAGACATCGATACTTCTATATGTATAATTTAGTCCATGATTATAATATGTATGATCAAACCTTCCAAGGACTGAGCGATGTCTTCCGAGAAGAATCGAAGCATTTGTTTTAAAATCAAATTGTGCCCAGTATTTTATACTTAGTTACTCTCAGTATTTTTTTTTGTCAATAGGCTAACGTCTTAATCTTTAGTAATAATTTGCATTAGAAAAATATATATGTGGTTAGAAGTACAAATTAGACTTGGCCTGTACTTGAGCGTTAGAAGCAGGAGTTGCTTGTCATGGAGATGACAATGCTGCGGTGGATGTGTGGGAGTTACGTGGAAAGACCGCGTGAGAAACTCATGCAAATCGTGCGTTGTGCGTTAATATTTTGTGTAGAATACGGTATTTGACTATTTTTTTTCCATTTGTGTAATCAAAAGACCTCTCAATGATAGAAACATCGTTGAAAGAATTACTTGATTTTCATTTAAACTACCTGAGATATCACAACTTTAAAATCACATTATTTTGGGCAAACCCAAAACGCTCCATACAAATGGCTACTGAGATGTGACGTCACACGACAGTATTTTGTATGCATTTCAATTGAATTTTGTATGGTAGCTATATCAAATGTTTCGTTTATGTCAATGGTTCCATTATAATAGTTGGTGTAAATTGTATGGGTTGTTCAATGGTTAAATTATTTTATAATAATTTCATACTTTTAAAATGGACTTGCCCATGAATCTTTGAATGACCATAAAACCGGCTAGACGTTATATTTTTAATTGAGAATTTTTGCTATTGGCACGTATTTACCTATATTTTGATAAAATATTTTTATTTTGTAAAATCTCGAGCTTAGTCAAATACCCTATTGATTTACTGTTATTATGTATTCTATGTATTCGGCGCCAAGTGCACGCGCACCGAATCGGTTGGCGCCCGTCGACGCGGGCGCAGACTATTCCTTAGTACTTGTGTACTCAACCAAATACGAACCTAAAGTTTCTCCTGTTTTATTTCATTTATTAAAATTTAAATTTTTATTTGTTTACTTTCTGCAAGAAGCGGCAAATGACGTGTGACCGACGAGTGACCCCCAAAGGCTGTGTTTACACCAGATATGAGCGAGGATATGTTGCGAGGAATAGATGGATCGATATTATTTATTGCACAAAAACAAAATAAAAGTATCATACAACATCAACAGACAGTAATATATAAGGCAGTCTGATCGATTGTGGCGATTTCTTCCAGATAACCTTTGGGTTGAGGAAAAAAATAACGTATTCGTAATAGGGGAAGGCAGTGCCAAGCAGTTTAACAACAAATGAAATTGAAAATGGCAGAATTCTACATACTTATGTGTTAATAATATTACATAACATATACATATAATAATAAACAATACATACATACTTAATAGTATAAAGATAATTTGTAATAAAATTCAATATAAAATATTTCTTATGGATAGGTATAAATGACCAGAGAACAGACCACATGAAATAGGAAGAAGAGATAAGGAAAGACATTTAATTTATAGAGATAGGAAGTGAATGAGGAATGTGTTTGTTAAGGGCCAATGGAATCGATTCACTGAGAGAGGCTAGGTGAATGAGGAAGCAGCCTTATGGTGAGTGGACAAATTGAAGAATTCAAATATATTAGGGTACAGTTTTATTTTTACTGAGACGATGTACACAAAACGGTTCAATGCAAAGAAATAAACTAAACTAAAAATCTACAAAGCATAATTCCTTTCGCGTACTATGAAAGTGTTCGACGGCTATTGTATTTGTAAACGATACGGCACTTAAACCCTAACAAATAAAGTTCTGAAGAGAGCAAGTTTTAATTAACTCCGATGCCCTCCACTCAGCCCCGGGTTTAGAGTAGGAGCCGGTAACGAATATCTCACGTCATCATGCATTTTATAAATGGGGCTTTTATAGACGTACTAGCTTTTTCCCGCGGTTTCGCTCGCGTCTAGTTCGGGGTAACACGGTTCCCTTTTCCAAAAAAAAGTTTCAGTTAGTCTCTTTTGTTGGTCACAAATAGTAGGCATTCCAATTTTTAGCGTTCGAACAATCCGGGGGAAAAGGGGATTTAAAGGTTAGGAGCGCACTTGTGACTCATTGGGGTCGCGGTTGCCTATGGTCAGCGGCAATCGCTTACCATCAGGTGATCCATTTGCTCGTCTGCCAACTATGACATGAAAAAAAAACAGAAGACTCGCTAACTCACCTCTAGCATAAAAAATGTGTAATATCTACCTAGTTTTATGTTTTGCAATGCAATAAAGTAAATTTATATATGTAGGAACACAGTACAGCATACAACTGTACAATATTTGGTTAAGTTACAATACAGTATACAACAGTACCCTTACCATAACTTTGCAAAACTGTTCTCGCTATCGAAAATTATGGCATTGTCCCTTTCATGGTGGTGCAAGTGAAAGAGACAGAGCAATAGTTTTAGGATAGCGAGGATAGTATTTCAAACTCATGGTAAGGCTCCTGTACAATATTTCGTTAAATTATTTTTATAGGATCTTAAATTGCAATTGTCAATAACGTTCCGCCTGAATTAGTAACATGTATAACACATAAAAAAATTAAAAATAAACGATAAGCAATACTTTTTAATGCCTATTGTAGATTGTATTTCTGTTATAGATAAATATACCATGTACAACACTATAAAATAGTAGCTCGTATCAAATCATACACACATAATAATGTGTCCACAGCTTTTGCCATTATATCTATAATAATAAAAAAAAAAGTTTTGTTAGTTACACTATTTATAACTCGAAAACGGCTGGAACGATTTGGCTAAAAATTAGGTGGAGAGTTAATTTAGATACAAGGATAGGACATACTTTTTATCCATTTCCGTTGAGATTAAAAAAATATACTAGGTACGCGGGCATCGCCGCAGACTAAATGCTAGTATATAATTTAACATGCACAATTACAGTTCTTATGACACTCAAACAAAAAAATCATTCCTCTCCCCATCTCTTCCTGTCCTTTAATTAAAATCATTCGCATACTTTCAAATCCATGTTATTATTTGTAGTTGCAATATCCAATTATCTATATTTAATCAAACATATGTAAGTAGTTTATGATATTTTATGCAGGTATGTATTAGTATATTTATATTTTATTTATGTATTAATATTTAAACTTTGTATGTAAGTATATAAATATTAATATTGCACTGCCCTACACCTTCATCAAGTGTCCTTTACCCAAAAGTTGCCTGGAAGAGATTGCTCATAGTAATAAGGCCGCCTTCGTTGTACATATCCTGTAATACCTAGTATTAAGTTTTCTTACTATACTTTGAGTGCAATAAAAGTATGTTCATTCTTTCATTCATTCATTCATTGGTATTAACCCAGTAAAACACACCGCAAGCCCTCGGTCTATTTGTTTACACGTAATCATTATCAGACCGGCAACGTTTATCGGCAATGACCTCTGCGCCGGAGTGCTCGGCCGGGGCCTAATTTAGGTTCATGTGAACCGCAACAACCGCGCTTGCTTTAACTAATTGACGTTTAATTGTTCGAATGGCTTTTCAATACAAACAGTTCGGCATTTGAAATAGTATTCCGATGCAAGGTTATGTCCATAAGGTTAGGTCCATTGACATGACTGCCTCGGTGGCGCTACTGCGTCGCTTTAAAGTGCGACCCACTGACTACTGTTAGTGAGTCGCACTTTAAAGCGACGGCTGCGCAAGAGGTCCCGGGTTCGATCTTCGGGTCGGACCAGTTTTCGGTAAGAAAATCTTAGTGTCAGCCCGGAGTCTGGAAATCGTCGGTCATGTACCCCCGGGCCTCGGAAAGCACGTTAAGCCGTTGGTCCTGCGCCCAATCCCTCTCCGCTTGTGTCACGCTAGTGTCCCATCGGAATTGGAGTGTAAGGGAATAGAGAGAGCACTTGTAGCGCACACACTTGAGCACTATAATATTTCCTGCGTACGTGGCTGATCGTTGAGATTGGCCGCCGTAGCCGTAATCAGTTGGAGGATATTACTACACTTCGATAGTGTGTGGCCAAGGACCAGTGTAAGGAATGACAGAAACGTATTCTGCCGAGTTCTGTAGGATGGTAATAGAAATGCAAGCATATTTTTCACCTGCGTAATCACA
Organism: Marasmia exigua; assembly: GCA_019059595.1. Lineage (NCBI taxonomy): Eukaryota > Metazoa > Arthropoda > Insecta > Lepidoptera > Crambidae > Marasmia > Marasmia exigua. Next base: position 10,061,889 of record CM032479.1, on the reverse strand, counting down.
CTGTGTGCGTAATGGTTTGCGTAATGTATGCAAAACTTTATAGAAGAGAAAGACATACCTACTATGTTCAGGGCAAAGGTACTATATTACACATGCTGATTTGTAAATCAGCTTTGTATTTGCTTAAAGCATGCTCTAAAATCGCAATCGGGTGGCAGAGAGAGTGTGACGGATTGCTTTAGCATGTGTAAACAGGTTTGCTTATTTTTAAGCAATCTAATTGAGGGCTAATAGCATGCTTATTGATAGCAAATGTGGACAGCTCATTAAGCATGCTCATATTTGGCATGAATTTTAAGCATGCTCCAAATGAGCATGTGTATCACTCGCTTAATGATTATCATAAGACGAGTTTGTTACCCGTTATATGAAACTAAAACCATTTTTTTCTTTTTGTTGTGTTGTTTGGTTTTATCTTGAATTAAACTGTCCATTTGTATCGGAAGTTGTATACTTCGACACTATCGTCACTAAATAATATTTATCTTCGAACTTATTTGTGTACGAAAATAACTAAAACTAAAATAACCTACTGCCATAAAGGTAGCGGTGATTTGTCGCTTTCATTACATAAATACACTGCATAACACGTTTCAAATGTATGAATGAAGTCAGGAATTCAAGGTTACGCCGCTTTTGTATAGAGACAATTGGGTATCATCATTGTCTTAAACACAATTATAGTTTAAATGGCATGTATCTTTCCATTCAAATGGGACTGTTTCGTGTGTGATTCCGGTTTGACAAATTCTAATAAATAAGTAGGTCCGATTATCTAATTAGTGTTTATCTATCGGTAATGTTTTACAAAGAAAAACCATTGCCCTACTTTCCGTTTTCTTGTCTCATTTATAGATAGATAGATACTCTTTATTGCACAACATACAAAACTTAAAAGATAGGTAGGTATATATTCAGTTCACAATGGGGGGGCTATCGCGTGTGAAATATCCGCTAGATGGCGTGCTTGTAAACTGAGGTCGAACTTCAACATCATTGGCTGATTTATTCGTTAGTTGACAATTTGACATAATATCACTTCTAAAACTATCCAATCACCTTGTAGATGAACCTCAGTCCTATAGGACTGAGGTTCTGACGCACGAACGAGCATACAATCTATATAATATAATGATTACAGTTTTTTATGCGCAAAACTAAAAAACACAGTAAATTAATCAATATTTCTCTCCAAACAACATATTTGTTCTTACATATTAATTAATTTATGAAATGGTAAAACGTGTCCCTTTATATACTTTCCACCCTTGTTAAAATTAAAAGATTAAATGCTCAAAACCCAATCAAAGCACTCACTTCATTTATTTTGATGGACATAAATTCTGGACTCATTAATAAAAATAATTGGAAACTTAATATGTAATCAATTTCTTATAAAAGTGTTTTAACAGAAGTGTCGTAAATGTAAAAATTGGAAACTGACCAAAATGTGAAATACAATTTGGCGGTATCTCAAAATTGCGTACTACATTTTAGGATCTGCTCACCATAAAAGGCTTGGCACAATTACCTATTTCCCACAGAAAACGGAAGTAGGTTACAAAATTGGCTTGGTAGGTACCTACATTTTTTTGGTCGCCTTATTTTCACAAATGCGTAAGTGAATTTTCTGGTTTGCAAACCGCTGTTGGCGAAACAAACCCTTCCAATACACTGTTGGGAGTACACTAGGGATCTATCCATAGTTCGTTTTTGTTCCACGTGACTTAAGGTGACGGGTAGGGCACACTAGCGACGCCAATCGATTTTAATTTTTAGCTACTAAACCGGATCTATTTTAAACAACTTCGGGGTTACAACCTCTAGGCAAACACTTATACTATTTCGCGTACAAAAACGGACCCAACATTTGTGCATGGTTATTTAATAAATAGTATAAGTGTTTGCCTAGAGGTTGTAACCCCGAAATTGTTTAAAATAGATCCAGTTTAGTAGCGAACTATTGAAAACGAATGGTGTCGCTACTTAGGGTTACCCGTCGCCTTAAAGTGTTTTGGCAGACAGCATCAGAAACTCACTTGAGCAGCCCACGTAGAAAAGAGCTTTTTTTAAAACGATACAAATCGGAGAAATTCAAAGGGTATAGATAGATAGATATTCTTTATTGCACAAAAATAAAATACAAGCATGATACAACAGCAACAGACAGTACAATAAGGCGGTCTTATCGCTTGTAGCGATTAATTTATAACATATTAATTTAGAACTACATTAACTATTTATCTTTTTCTTCAACCAAACAAATAATGTATTGAGTGAGTATACAATTATACACGCTATGTATTATAAAACAGTATGTGTATTCAGTCATTTTGTCTACATCTTTTGAAAATACATAACCGATTGCCTCGACTTGTTTGATCTAATTAAACAGTGTTTGTTGCCAAGTCACGTAAGCAACTCAGCATTTTAATTAGCTGTGTACTTAGACAACACGCTTTCGGATTTGGGAGGAGTCGACTAGGGATCACGGGATTAATTACGGTTTTAAGCAAACTTATTTTACTACACAAGCTTATACAAGACATTTTTTGGATTAAAAGGGTTTGTGCGTCACAATAATTA